>CM054135.1:18129335-18146835 GCA_028751875.1 Rapana venosa
CCCGTGTGTTACGCAAAATTATTTAGCGCACGTTAAAGAACCCACGGCAACAAGAGAGTTGTCTCTGGCAAAACTTTATAGAAAAAAAGCCACTGTGATAGGGAAACAAATATAGCTGCAGATATAAAACAGAACAAAAAAAGTGGGTGGCGCTGCTCTTGTGGCGACGCGCTCTCCCCGGGGAAGAGCAGCTCGAATTTCACGCAGAGAAATCTGCCGTGACTTAAAGGAAGTATAAAGAAGGAAGGAAGGAAAGAAAGGAAGGAAGAAAGGAATGAAGGAAGAAAGAAAGAAAAAAAGAAAGAAAGAAAGAAAGAAAGGAAGGAAGGAAGAAACAAAGAAATAACGAAAGAAAGAAAGGTAGGAAGAAAGAAAAAAGAAGGAAGGAAGGAAAGAAAGAAAGAAAGAAAGAAATACAGACAGACAGAAATTCCATGGGGAAAATCCATTCAACGGGAGTTTCGGTGGTAGCATAATTTGGATTCGATCCCGAGCGGTCAAATCCCGAGAGCAACGCTCTAACCACTAGGCTATCCCGCCAATCCCCAGTCTGTTTATTTTATTTTTATTTACTTATTTTATTCTTTTATATCGAGGATAATGGAACAAGCACTTATGTGCTTTTTTGACATCCAGTCCCAATGTGTATGCGGTTTTGTAAAATTCTGTCATCTGTTCCCACCGACACACAATGGCCTACTCTTACGAAAAGCGAAACAGGATTTGACGTGTGCGCAAGATGTTCTGCGTGCGTTCACACACGGGGCCTCGGTTTATAGTCTCATCCGAAGGACTTTTGGGGCGAGTGGAGTCTGCACTGACGCTAACTCCAGGGGAAAATATTCCCCTTGAACAAAAATCGAACCCGGGTCGTCTGATTGCAAGCGCAATGTTCTAACCACTAGGCTATACCATCCCCCCTGTGTCTCAACAAGCTATAAAGTTAGTTGGGTTTGGGTTTTTTTAGATTCCAACGCTTTGAATCAACCAAACATTCAAGACATTATTCGTGAAAGTAATCACGTATTGAGTGAGCACGCTTTGATTTGTTTTATAAAATAAAGAGCTATAGAAATTCCTCATTTTGTTGTTGTTGTTGTGGTTGTGATTGTTGTTGTGGTTGTTGTGGTTGTTGATGGTGGTGGTGGTGGTGGTGGTGGTGGTTGTGGTTGGTGGTGGTGGTCGTGGTGGTGGTGGTGGTGCTGCTGTTGCTGGTGGTGGTGTTTTTATGGTGATCATCATCATCATCATCATCATCATCATCATCATCATCGTCATCATCATCAGTAGAAGCAGCAGCAGCAGTAGCAGTAGCAGCAGCAGCAGCAGCAGCAGCAGTAGTAGTAGTAGTAGTAGTAGTAGTAGTAGTAGTAGCAGCAGCAGCAGCAGCAGCAGCAACAGCAGCAGTAGCAGTAGTAGTAGTAGTAGTGGGAGGGGGAGGAGGAGGAGCAACAGCAACAGCAGGAGCAATAGCAGCAGTATCAGCAGCAGCAGTAGTAGTAGCAGCAGCAGCAGCAGTAGTAGTAGTAGTAGTAGTAGTAGCAGCAGCAGCAGCAGCAGTAGAAGTAGCAGCAGCAGCAGCAGTAGTAGTAGTAGTAGTAGTAGTAGCAGCAGCAGCAGTAGTAGTAGCAGCAGCAGCAGCAGTAGTAGTAGTAGTAGTAGTAGTAGTAGCAGCAGCAGTAGTAGTAGTAGCAGCAGCAGCAGCAGCAGCAGCAGCAGCAGCAGCAGCAGCAGCAGTAGTAGTAGTAGTAGTAGTAGTAGTAGTAGTAGTAGTAGTAGTAGTAGTAGTAGTAGTAGTAGTAATAGTAGCAGTAGTAATAGTAGTAGTAGTAGTAGTAGTAGTAGTAGTAGTAGTTGTAGTTGTAGTAGTAGTAGTAGTAGTAGTAGTAGTAGTAGTAGTAGTAGTAGTAGTAGTAGTAGTAGTAGTAGTAGTAGTAGTAGTAGTTATGTGGCCAAGCATTTCTTTGCTTTACCATTTTCGAAAAGCATCGTATAAGAGTTGAAAGATAACCTGTACTTTTTTCACAGGCAAGATTATAAATCAATGCCTAACAGATCTTAAAGAATACTTTTTTTTTAATCTAAGGTAAAGGAGGTAAAGGAGTCCCATAACCTATAAGGTCGTAGGGGAGCGAGGCGTCAGAGACCTCACTTCTCTAGGGGCCAGCATATTGAGGGCGGCGCCCATCTCCTCTCCCTCGCTGCTTTACCTTCCCTGACCCTAAAGAGGGCAGGTACCCATTTACAGCTGGGTGAACTGGGGGAACTGTACTGAAGCCAAGGCGCGCAAACGGTCACCCATCCAACTGGTAACCACGCTCGACGCTGCTTAACTTGGCTGGGGGAAAGCGAGTGCTCCGACCACTGAGCTATCCCGTTTTTTAATCTAAAGACAAATAATTCTTCCCTTCAAATAAAGATAGTCTGGTATATGTTTATCTACGCCTAAATCTGCGTCAAATTGATAATGCAAATAAATAATGGCTGATTACAAATCTTTTGATTTGGCTATTAAAACGTTTTTTGAGATACACAGATCCAAACCATTAAATCGTAATTATGGTTCTGCCACTTTGGGTCTTGGATGTAGCCGCAATGCACGCAATGTTAGTCGGTGCATTTCACAGAGACACAGACAGACAGATAGACAGACAGACAGACAGAGGCAGAGAGAGGGGCAGAGAGAAAGAAAGAGAAACAGAGACAGACAGAGAGAGAGACGGGGGGGAGAGGGAAGGAGGGAAGAAAAGAGAAAGACAGACACAGAGAGAGAGAGAGATTTGCATGACAGATACAGAAACACAGAGAGAGAGACAAGAGAAAGACAGACAGAGACAGAGATAGGTAAAGAGAGAGCGATAGAGTTATAGAGAGAGAGACAGACAGACAGACAGGCGGAGAGAGAGAGAGTGAGGGAGATAGAACAAAAAATATGGTGGAGAGAAGAAAATAAAGGATTATGAAGAAACAAATGCAATCAACTTTATCTGTCTATCTGTCTGTCTGTCTGGCTGGCTGGCTGGCTGACTGTCTCTGTCTCTGCCCACTCTCCCTCTCTCTCTCTCTCTCTCTCTCTCTCTCTCTCTCTCTCTCTCCTCTCTCTCCTCTCTCTCTCTCTCTCTCTCTCTCTCTTCTTTCTTCTTTTATTATTTTTTCTTCTCTCTCTTTCTTTTTTTTCTCTCTCTCCCATTCTCTCATTCTCTCCCCCCTCTCTCTCTCTCTCTCCTCTCTCTTCTCTCTCTCTCTCTCTCTCTCTCTCTTCCTCTCTCTCTCTCTCTCTCTCTCGCTCGCTCCGCTCTCGCTCTCTCTCTTTCTCTCTCTCTCTGTTTTAAAGAAAGACTAACTTATTCAACTGCAGACTGAATTTGATGCTGTCTGGTTCATCCAAATCTAGACTTTATTTGTCTGTCTGTCTGTCTGTCTGCCTGTCTGCCTGCCTCGCTTCATGTCTGTCTGTCTCTGTCTCTGTCTCTCTCTCTCTCACTTTTAAAGAAGGACAAACATGTTGCGCAGCAAACTGAATTTGATGCTGTCTGGTTCATCCAAAAATAGACTGTGATAAAGTATTTACCAGGGAAACTCAACCATAGCTTGATTACTTCTATAAAAACCGCTGTGGCCTTCTCATTTGCGGGGAGAAAAAATTAATTTGATTTGTGATTAACAATTAATGGTGTGGGTTTTTTTTCTCTGATTAGAAAAATTAAGATAGCATGCTGCTTTCAAACAATTGTCAACAAAGCTTTTCTGCAAATTTGCAGATGAGGTGCCACCCTATAAAAAAAAAATTGCTGCTGACAGAGAACACTGGAACCCTTGGTGTCGTGGCTGGTATTTTCAGCTGTAAAGTTTTGGGTTCGAATCCCGTCAAAAAAGTAATATAATTATGTGAGTCTTTGTCCCATTTCTACCCTAATGTGAAACTGCTTTTAGGTAATTGTGAAGACTTGGACACTAGATTGTTTTATGGCTTTGTTTTGTTTTTTGTTGTTTTATTTTACATCCTTTCTACTTTTTACATAAATACTAACACGTCCTTTGGATGAGACTATAAACCGAGGTCCCGTGTGCGAGCACATGCAGAACATCTTGCACACACGTTAAATCCTGTTCCGCTTTTCGAAAGAGTAGGCCATTGTGTGCCGGGGGGAACAGATGAAAAAATTTACAAAACCACATACACACGGGGACTAGATGTAAAAAAAAAAGCACATGAGTGTTTATTCCATTATCCTCGATATATATATTTTTTTTAATCTGAGCACTTTGATTTGTTGCTTTACAAGATTCAGCGCTATATACATTCCATACATTATTATGATTATGATTATGATTATTATTATTATTATTGTTGTTGTTGTTGTTGTTATTGTTATTATTATTATTATTATCATCATCATTATTAACACGTATATATTCAGCGCTGTTGCATTCCCTATTGTTGTGGTGTTTTTTCCAGGGGGGGGGGGGGGGGGAGGTAGACGGGGGTTCGTTTTCGCATGTGTAGTCCTCTTTAATATTCAACAATGTTCTTTAGTTGTTGGGTGTTGGTTTTTTTAATTAAATGAACAACTGTTGGTTGTAGTTCTCTCTGCATACGAACCTATGCGTGTGTTTCTAAAGCTGCCTATGTACGATTAGATCTGTGGTCTAGAGCTATCCCACCATCTAAAAAGCAAGAAAGTGCGGATTAACTGAAATCCCCGTTTAAGCCGGAGCATTTTTCGCCCCCGATCTACTAGAATTTGAGTGATGGTCTGAATGCTAGTTTTCCTGTCAGACGATAAAACCCAGGTCCGGTGCTTAACACGCATTCAGCGCACGTTAAAAAAAAGAAAAGAAACTAAAAGATTTATGCCTGGCAAAATTTGGTAGGGAAAGTCACTCTCAAAGGAAACTGATACACAGGCAAAAAAAGAAACTTAAAATGAAAAAGTGTGTGTCGTGGCTGTTCTAGCGACATATTGAGCCAAAAGAAAGCTCCTTGCATTTCACGCAGAGAAATCTGCCCTGAATAAAAGAAGTCTACAATGTGATAGAAAATAAGTAATGGTCTATGAGAGAGAGGGAGGAAGGGAACTCGAACTCGAACTCGAATATTTTAATGAGAGTAAATGGATAAGCCATAGGCTTCTTTACACCAGGCCCTCGTGGGGGAAAAGAATGAAACAAACGCAAATAAATCAATAAAGTGATAAACAAGTTAATGTGGGATACAATGAAATGAATCATTGAAATAGCCATTCAAATATTGATAGATCTAGAGACCAATAAAACACCACAAAAATAAACAAAGCAAATGAATCAACAAGACCAAGTAAACGCAAAAAACACCCCTCCCAAGCACCCCCTTCCCCTAAAGAAACAATCCTTCCAAAATAAAGGCAAAATAACACACACACACACACGTGCGCGATCGCACACACACACACACACACACACACACACACACCCCACACACACGCACGCGCACACACACACACACACACACACACACACACACACACATACATACACGTACACACGTAGGGATGGGGAGAGAGAGAGAATAAAAAAGATTAAATCTTTGAGTAGAGTGCTTTAACTTCATTTAATTCACTGTATCTTGCAGTTCACATTCATTCCTTATTCATTTATCATTTATTCTTTTATATCGATGAAAATGGAATAAGTACTCATGTGCTGGATTTTTTTTACATCGAATCCCCGTGCGTATGCGGTTTTGTAAATGTTGTCATCTGTTCCATATATTCTAGTTGTCGCCCAACAGATGTATATCCAATGTCCATCAAAACAAATGGGTTTTTTTTTACAACAAATGTGCAAAACTTGGAAGATACTGTGAGGACAACTCTTGTATTTCTTTTTCTCTCTTTTCTAAGGAAAGAGCACCTTAGGATAGAGCCGAGTCGATATATTATCCAATTTTCAATTTCGTCACAATTTTCGCTGGTGCTGACGAAAATGTGTACGGCCGCATTTCTTGTTCATGTATAGAACACGTTACTTATTGTATGTAATGGAAGAAGAACCAGCTCTGTTACGTGTCATTTGTATTTGTATTAATATATCATTATAAATCACAGCAGATATCTCAGCATGAAATTCGGGCTGCTATATCCCCCCGGGGAGATCGCGTCGCCACAAGAGCAGCGCCACCTATTATATTTTTTTGTATTCCTTTTCTTTTCCTGTCTGCGTGTGTGTTTGTTTCACTATCAGAGAGAATGGCTTTTTTTCTACATAATTTTGCAAGGGACAATTCTCTTGTTGCCGTGGGTTCTTTTAAGTGCGAGTTGCAGACAGGATCTCAGTTGATCGTCTCATCTGAAAGACTAACACCCAGACCACCACTCACGGTCTAGCGGATGGGGGATAAGGCTCAAGGTACAAACGGGAATCGAACCTAGACCCGGCTTGAAACCGGACGTTTTGCATCCTAGGCAAGTTCGTTACGTCTAGACCACTGATCCACTCTGCAGCACAGACATTCGAGGAACTTCTGCCATGGCGCAGGAGAAGAAGAAGAAGGAGAACTGAAGAACGTCTAGCTTTCTTAGACTTGTAGGCAGACTGGGACAAGACGAGACAACTTCCAATATTTCCTGAAGCAAAGACCACCTTTGGGGTTTTTAGAAACATCCGTCACAAAACGATGGCGAGCCACGTCTAAATCGTCTTTGTAACACGGTGTATGCATGTCCCCCTAAGGACTATCATGGGGACGGGATAGCTCAGTGGTCAGAGCACTCGCTTTCCCTCAGCTAAGGTTAAGCAGCATCGAGCGTGGTTACTTCTTGGATGCTTTGCGCGCTTTGGCTTCAGTACAGTCCCCCAGTTCACCCAGCTGTAAATGGGTACCTGCCTCTTTAGGGTCAGGGAAGGTAAAGCAACAAGGGAGAGGAGATGGGCGTCGCCCTCAATATGCTGGTTTCTTGAGAAGTTGAGGTCTCTGATGCCTCACTCCCCCACAACCACATAGATTAAGGGACACCTTTACCTTTATCTTAAGTAGATCTGTGGTCATTGACAACCCATAACTTCTCCCCGAATCTGTTTAATGGTACCTCTACAAATTGGCTTCAAACAAGTTCTCAAAAATATTAAGTAAATACAAAGGTAAAAGCGTCCCATAACCTATCTGGTCATAGGGCAGTGAGGCATCAGAGCCCTCAGCTTCTCCTGGGGCCAGCATATTGAGGGCGGCGCCCATCTCCTCTCCCTCGCTGCTTTACCTTCCCTGACCCTAAAGAGGCAGGTACCCATTTACAGCTGGGTGAACTGGGGGACTGTACTGAAGCCAAAGCGCACAAACGGTCACCCATCCAATTTGTAACCACGCTCGACGCTGCATAAACCTTAGCTGGGGGAAAGCGAGTGCTCTGACCACTGTGCTGTCCCGTCCCCTTAAACTGACAGCAGATCTTAAATGTTGCATTTTGCTACAATACACAAGATTGGAAAGTAGGGTATAGTTTGTGTCGCAGTTTATTGTAGCACTCTTACAGTTTAAATAGTTTAATAGTTTTCCGTGTATACATATTATCAGCAAAAGAAAGATAATTTAAAAGAAGTAGGTTAAAGTTTGCACTTATTGTAAATAATAATAGTCCCCTCTTGTAGACAAACGATGATATTTAGATGCTCATATGGACATTTGCACATTATACTTGCATGTGTGTCCATGCACGCACACACACATATGCACACACTCACTCGAGTGCACATACGTGTGTGCATGCACACACACACACACACACACACACACACGCACGCACGCACGCACACACACACACACACACACACACACACACACACACAGCACAACACACACACAACTTGAGATTCAATCAGGGATTTCACAATGTTCTGCGGGAAACCTGGAAAGAAATCTTCCGGATTAAGTTTTTCATTAAGATGCAGCCTTGCAATGCCCGATCAGCAAGCTGAACCCTTTCCATTTAAAGGGGACACTTGGTCAGTTGGCCAGTATGCTTTAAACACTGAACAGCCCTTTACGTTCCACTTCATTTTTTCAGTTTTTATCATTTTCACCCGTGGGGATGCCGGGGCCTGACGGTAAAAATAATTTAATAGCAACCCCACCTTCTTGAAGTTCTATGCTTAAAATTTCCTCTTTTCCATCTCTCTCCTTGTTTTTCTTCCTGTGACCTCGTTATTTTTTTTCATTTTCTTTTATCCCCTAATTTCGAGGAAAATAGAATAAGCACCCACGTGCTTTTTTGCATCCAGTCTCCGTGTGTATGCCGTTTTGTAAATGTTGTCATCCGTTCGCATCGCCTCACAATGGCCTTCTCTTCCGAAAAGCAGAACGGGTTTTAATGTATGCGCAAGATGTTCTGCGTGCGTTCGCACACGAGACCTCGGTTTATAGTCATAAGATCCGAAGGACTTTTGGCGAGAATGGAGTTGACACAGAAGTTAACTTCAGAGGAAAATTTCTCTTGAACGAGAATTAATATTCCATCATCCTCGAAAAAAAATAATAAATAAAGAAAGAATTAAACCCGGGTCAGCAGATTACAAGCGCAATGCGCATCACTCTAACCTGTCTGTCCTGTCCACATGCCATGCTAATTTAGACCAATGGGGGCATGGGGCAGGATAGGCACAGCCTCAAGCAGAGCCTCAAGTTCTGGACAACGCGGCATCAGCGCGGAAACCAACACGACCACAACTTGGGTCAAAGGCTGAGCTGGTCATTAGGTGCTCTTAAATAATGGGCAGCGCTGCTCTGAAGGCGATGTGCTTTCCCCGGGAAGACCAGCACGAACTTCACGCAGAGAAATCTGCCGTCACTTAAAATGGTATATAATACAATAATCAAGTCGGAATGTGTCGGCTGAGGCCAGCAGGTAAACAACAGCCTGCAGAGTCAAAAGCACAGGAGAAGACCAGGCAGTACGCAATTGATTAGAAATCTGTAAGCTTTCTTCTAACTTGTACTGAAGTATCAAGGCAAAATGTTGGTTCTTTTTCGTTAAAAAAAAAACTGTTAAAAAAAAACAACATCCTCCTCATCCTGACAACCTGCCACGATGCAAAAATAATCATTTCTCATTTTGGTCACTTCCTGAAGTCTAGTATTTTTAATTATAATAAATGTTCGTAAATTGTAAAAAAAGAAAAATTAATATACATTTGTATTGATTAGTATCCTTACTGTACATTTACGACATGTTAACGACTAGAAAAAAATTACTTCCAGTATAAGGTGTTTCATAATGTGATGGTGGGTATTATTGATGTAGGGACCAGCTTGGAAATTGACCGTCTGTCCCCTTTAACTTGCACGTTGGACTGCTGGCCGTGCAGAGAAAATAATCGTCTTTTAATATCAGGTGGTGCCGAGGGAAAACGTAAAATAGAGCAAAGTGAAATGAAAGCGTGAGAAATAGAAGATAACAAGCAAAAGAAAATATAGCACAAAGGAAAGAGCGTTTCCATAAATCAAAATGAAATCGAACAAAAGAAAAGAAAAGAAAAAGAAAAGGAAAAAAATTGAAGCAACTGAATTTTACAAATACTGCTGATGAAACATTTGCCACGGAAAGTTTTTTGGGGGGAATGATAGACTCGCAATGTAAAAGGAGCCCCTAAAATGTAATATTTCTGTCTCTGTCTGTCTGTCTCTGTCTGTCTGTATGTATGTATGTCTGTCTGTAGACCTGTCTGTATGTCTGTCTGTCTGTCTGTCTGTCTCTCTCTCTCTCTCTCTCTTCTCTCTCTCTCTCCTCTCTCTCTCCTCTCTCTCTCTTACTCACTCTCACTCTCTCTCAGTGTTTCTCATAATGGAAGTTTCTCCTGAATCAAAAACTATTATAACGAATTCTTGGACATTTGAAATCAAACTCTAAAAACGCAACTTAAGACCATTGCTAATACGATTGTTACATTATTCTTAATATGATTGTTCAACTTAGGTTACAACTAAAGAGGATTATATCTTGATTGAACTACTAGTTGCTTTTCAGCCCTTAGTTTCGAGGTATTTAGAAAGGCGCGGAGGGGAAGGGGGGAAGGGACTGGAAGGGGTTGAAAAGTGTTACCGGATATAATATGTGATGGGAGATGTGGAATGTTAAATCTTTATTTCTTTGGTTAGATGTTGCATTCCTTGTCATATCTTTATTGCTCGAGGGTATAATGTTAAAAGCCTTTTTGTTACTTATTCTTTTCCCTCAGGTTAAAAAAAAAGATTATTAATATGTGTTTGTTTGCTCTCTTTCTCTCTTCTCTCTGGTAGTTGCTCTGTGTCTGTGACTGTCTCACTTTTTCCTCTGATTGTTTATTTCCGTGGTGGCATTGCGTGGAGCTGTAGATGGATACCTGTCCTCTTTAGGGTCAGGGAAGGGAAAGCAGCGAGGGAGAGGAGATGGGCGCCACCCTCAATATGCTGGCCCCTGGAGAAGCTAAGGTCTCTGATGCCTCGCTCCTCTACGACCTCATAGGTTATGGAACACCTTTATGGTGTGACCTTTTTTTTGCGTTGAGTCCCTCATACGTACGACAGTAGCAATGAAGACAGCTGAGTTGAGGTGAATTGGCTGTCTACGTTACTGTCATTTTCTTCTCAAATTCTTGATACATTGTATTTTTGTTGCTAGCTGAATTGAGTGACTGGTTTCTTTATATTACATTGTTTTGAACTTTTTTTTCTGGACAACCCCTACCCCTCCCCAACATTTGTTCTGATGTTTTCACGTCAATGAAAATTCGTTCATTCAAATTGTTCTCTCTCTCTCATTTGTCCTTTCTTCTTTCATTCTTTCTGGCTTTCATTTATATCTTTTAGAATGTTTTCTTTTTTTAACTTCGCTATTAACAAAATCGAACATTTTTTTTGCCGTACGATACATGATAATATGCTCTTGTCTTAAGTTTGGCTTCTGTAATTATTTTCTTTGTATTTTGTCTTCTTCTGGTTCTTTGTTCAAAGGAAAAAAATCAAATATGTTTTTGTAATAGAAAACGATTTTTACCAGCATTTATTCTTTTTATTCATTTTATTTCAGCTCAGAGAATGAAATCAGAGTGGTTTGCAAGAATGCAGAGCAACCAATGCACGGCTGCTGTCTGAATGAACATCTCAGTGCATCACCCAGAAGGAATGCACCGATTTCAAGTGTCTGTGCACAAACACACACGCAAGCATGCGCCCGCGCGCACACACACACACACACACACACACACATACACACACAAACACATACAGATATAGTGTTTGTGTGTTGTTGTTGTCTTCGATTTTACGTCTGTTCACTCTCAGTGATATTAGACGAGAAAAAAAAAAACCAAAACCACATATATACAAGGGGTGTATGAGTATTGAGGTGGTGGTGGAGGCCCTACTGAAAAAAGCGAAGGGGGAAAAGTAGTCTAATCATGAAAAGAAACCGCACAAAGCAAAAGATACAATATAAAAAAAAAATTAAAAACCGAAACAAAAACATAAAAAGTTATTAACGTTAATGTGTTTGTGTGTGTGTGTGTGTGTGTGTGGTGTGTGTGTGTGTGTGTGTGTGTGTGTGTGTGTGTGTGTGTGTGTGTGTGGTGTGTGTGTGTGTGTGTGTGTGTGTGAGTGTGTGCGGTATATGTATGTGCATACGCAAATAATTGTGTATGCTTTGTGAGTGTATCCATAATATTTATATATGCATAGATAGATAGATAGATAGATAGATAGATAGATAGATAGATAGATAGATAGATAGATAGATAGATAGATAGATAGATAGATAGATAGATAGATGGATGGATGGATGGATGGATGGATGGATGGATGGATGGATGGATGGATGGATGGATGGATGGATGGATAGATAGATAGATAGATAGATAGATAGATAGATAGATAGATAGATAGATAGATAGATAGATAGATAGATAGATAGATAGATAGATAGATAGATAGATAATGTGTGTCTGTAAGTGTATCGTGTGCCCCCTTGTCTGTGTCTGTGTTTAGAAATATGTACTGTCACACAAACTAAGCTATTTTGCCCGGAAAAAAAGTTTGCCCAGTCCGATAAAATTGACAATTTTTAAATGCACAACTTGTGGAAACAGGAAACTTTTTTTTGTAAAAAGTTTCACGATAAAAAACACCTACAATTTCAAGTTGTCAAATTGTGCACCAATTACAAGCTGAGCAAATGTGTGACATTGTACTGCATTTTACTTGATGTAACATCAGATTTCTGTGCATGAAATCTGGGGCTGCTTTCCCCACAGAGAGAGAGACAGAAAGACAGACAGACAGACAGAGACGGACAGAGACAGAGAGAGACACAGAGAGAGACGAAGAGAGACACACAGAGAGACAGACAGAGACACAGACACAGAGAAAGACAGACAGAGAGACAGATAAACAGAGAGAGACAACGAGAAAGACAGGTAGAGAGAGAAAGACAAATGACAATGACAAATTCTTTTATTTCGAGGATAATGAATAAGCACACATGTGCTTTTTTACATCCAGAGAGACAGAGAGAGAGACAGAGACAGACAGACAAACAGACAGAGAGACAGAAAGAGAGACACAGAGAGAGACAGAGAGACAGACAAAGAGAGAGAGACAGAGAGATAGACAGACAGACAGACAGACACAGAGACAGAGAAAGAGAGAGAGTCAGAGAGAGACAAGCATCCTTCGGATGAGACTATTAACCAAGGCCCCGTGTGCGAACGCACGCAGAACATCTTGCGCACACGTTAAATCCTGTTCCGCTTTTCGTTAGAGTAGGCCATTGTGTGCCGGTGGGAACGGATGACAAAATTTACAAAAAACCGCATACACACGGAGACTGGATGTAAAAAAAACTACATAAGTGCTTATTCCATTATCCTCGATATAAATAAATAAATAAATAAACAGAGAAAGAGAGAGAGAGGGGGGGAGAGAGAAAGAGAGAGATTGTGTGTGAGAGAGAGAGAGAGCTGTTGTTCAACAGTTCCTTCCTGTTTGCAAGTGTATTGGAAGCCCTATATAACACTGGCTTGCTTTTTACAGAATTTTGCCAGGGACAACTCTAGTTGTTGTCGTTCTTTATTTTTTTTTTAGAACTGGAGGGGTGGGGGTGTTGTTGTAATTGTTTTATTCTTCTTCGCCAATCCCGTGTAGTCTTGTAGACTAGTTGGGGCATCACTGAAGATTGTACAACCCGCTTCCTCCACTTCTCGCGGTTTTCAGGTTTACATACATAGCATGTCGTTCCATTCAAATCCCGCCCTCTCTCTCTCTCTCTCTCTCTCTCTCTCTCTCTCTCTCCCCTTCTCTCTCATCTCTCTCTACTCTCTCTCTCTCTCTCTCTCTCTCTCTCTCTGATGTTGTCTTCCCCATCGTTTTCTCGGTCTGTCTCTTCGTCTCCCTCCTTGTACTGTTGTTCCCTGTAGGGCAGTCTTGGTTTATTAACGAGCGCTAACTTGTTTTTTTCTCCCACTTGGGATCATGGTTTATCATCTCATCTAAAAGAATGGCACCCAGACCACCGCTCAAACGTCAAATGGACAAGAGGGTGAAAGCTCGGGGTATAAACGGACATTCAACCTACCCTCCCTCGCTCTCTAAGCAGACGTTTTACCTCTTGACCTCCATTTCACTGGCTAACGATAAGATATAAGATAAAGGATATGATACCCCACAGATCTGGTCTAAACCAAAAGCTGTGTCAGTTATTGATGTCAGCTAGTCCCGTTCAAGGAGATATTTTCCCCCTGGAGTTAACATCAGTGCAGACTCCACTCTCCCCAAAAAGTCCTTCGAATGAGACTATATATAAACTGAGGCCCCGTGTGCGAACGCACGCAGAACATCTTGCGCACACGTTAAATCCTGTTCCGCTTTTCGTTAGCGTAGGAGATTGTGTGCCGGTGGGAACAAGATGACAGAATTTACAAAAAACCGCATACACACGGAGACTGGATGTAAAAAAACCCACATAAGTGCTTATTCCATTATCCTCGATATAAAAGAATAAATAAATAAATAAATAAACAGAGAAAGAGAGAGAGAGGGGGGGGAGAGAGAAAGAGAGAGATTGTGTGTGAGAGAGAGAGAGAGCTGTTGTTCAACAGTTCCTTCCTGTTTGCAAGTGTATTGGAAGCCCTATATAACACTGGCTTGCTTTTTACAGAATTTTGCCAGGGACAACTCTAGTTGTTGTCGTTCTTTATTTTTTTTTAGAACTGGAGGGGTGGGGGTGTTGTTGTAATTGTTTTATTCTTCTTCGCCAATCCCGTGTAGTCTTGTAGACTAGTTGGGGGCATCATTGAAGATTGTACAACCCGCTTCCTCCACTGCTCGCGGTTTTCAGGTTTACATACATAGTATGTCGTTCCATTCAAAGCTCTCTCTCTCTCTCTCTCTCTCTCTCTCTCTCTCCTCTCTCTCTCTCTCTCTCTCTCATCTCTCTCTCTCTCTCTCTCTCTCTCTCTCTCTCTTCTCTCTCTCTCTCTCTCTCTCTCCCTCCTCTCTCTCTCTCTCTCTGATGTTGTCTTCCCCATCGTTTTCTCTGTCGGCCTCTTCGTCTCCCTCCTTGTACTGTTGTTCCCTGTAGGGCAGTCTTGGTTTATTAACGAGCGCTAACTTGTTTTTTTCTCCCACTTGGGATCATGGTTTATCATCTCATCTAAAAGAATGGCACCCAGACCACCGCTCAAACGTCAAATGGACAAGAGGGTGGAAGTTCGGGGTATAAACGGACATTCAACCTACCCTCCCTCGCTCTCTAAGCAGACATTTTACCTCTTGACCTCCATTTCACTGGCTAACGCTGTTTATAAGATGAAGGGTATGATACCCTACAGATCTGGCCTAGGCCAAAAGCTGTGTCAGTTATTGATGTCAGCTAGTCCCGTTCAAGGAGATATTTTCCCCCCGGAGTTAACATCAGTGCAGACTCCACTCTCCCCAAAAAGTCCTTCGGGTGAGACTATATATAAACTGAGGTCCCCGTGTGCGAACGCACGCAGAACATCTTGCGCACACGTTAAATCCTGTTCCGCTTTTCGTAAGAGTAGGCCATTGTGTGCCGGTGGGAACGGATGACAGAATTTACAAAACCGCATACACACGGGGACTAGATGTAAAAGAAAAAAAAGCACATAAGTGCTTATTCCATTATCCTCGATATAAAAGAATAAATTAAAATAAGTAAATAATATAAAATAAACACAGATGTGGCCCAGGCCAAAAGCTGTGTCAGTTATGGATGTCAGCTAATTGTCAAGGCCCACACTAAAATGTTGTCATGTTGTGACATATTGTGTTGATATTATCTTCAGCCATGACAAGCTCTGTACATAACAACCTGCACTCTCCTTTACAGAGAGAAAAAAATCATCTGAAGTCGGAGTGTGGCTGCCTATTCGGCGAGGTACTTTAAAAAGAAACACAGTCATACATTGCGAACTTCTCATTCAGTGTGCAAGTTCAGTCTCACGAAGGTTCTCAGGCGGGATGAGTGAATCAGAGAGCACATTCTAGGTGATCCCTAGAGTGTTAAGCTGGGGAACGCACAACAACAACAACAACAACATGCCCTACAGATCAAAACTACGCAAAGTCTCCTGTGCGTGCGCGAGCGCGTGCGCGCACGAACGTGCGTGCGTGCATGTGTGTGTGATACATCTATTTGAAGTTATCTTGGAATGTTCATACCCATATGAAATGTAGCTTTCTTGTGTCTTTCGAGATAATGATACGTATCACTGTGTCTGTCAGTATTGTGTATGCCCTACATGGGATAATTAGAACGTTTTTGACTTGACTTGACTTGAAGTCTCAAAATGCGTCAGTGACATTCGCCCAAAATTGACAAATTGTTTGTTCTGTTGTTTTTAGGATAAAGCTAATCTTAGAAACGTCAAAAAGGGGTTTTTTCGTGATGGATGGACAGAAAAAAGCAATCACTCAGAGGCAACAGATCCCTATAGGACGACGGAATGACAAGAAGGATGTATAAAACAAGACATGCAATCTGGTCTTCAGCGCGTGTTTGTGTTTATTAGTTGTTGTAGCTACAAGCCCAAACCAGCGAGTATTCAACAAATGCATCACTGTCACATGTATGTATATGCGTACTTTGCAATACAGGAAAGAAAAGACAGCAGCTTGAGAACAATATTCTTTCGGGGTAAAGCTGTTGGGGCTTTTTTTTCTGGAGAAAATGGCCTGAAAAAAAGACAAAAGGAATTGGAAGTAATGACAGTGACTAGACTGAGGGAGAAAAGAAAGAGAATACATGCAAATTAGAACAAAAATAATTCTTTTTTTTTTCCTTTTTTAAGAAATGAATCTCAAAATAGAAACATCTGAAAGGATACGAACTAAGAGTAAGAGAGAGAGAGAGAGAGAGAGAGAGAGAGAGAGAGAGAGAGAGAGAGAGAGAGAGGGAGAGGGAGAGAGAGAGAATGAATCAATCAATCAATCAATCAACCAATCAATCAATCAATCGATGGATGGATGGATGGGTGGGTGGGTGGATGGATGGTGGATGGATGGGTGAGTGGGTTGATGGATGGATGGATGGAAGGATGGATGGATGGGTGGATGGATGGATGGATGGATGATGGATGGATGGATGGATGGATGGATGGATGGATGGATGGATGGATGGATGGATGGATACTTTTTTATTTGTCAAGGGTTACAGATAAGCAATCAGGTACTTTTTTCATCCGGTTCTTGCCCAGATTAGGAGAGAGAGGGAGAGAGAGAAGCTGAGATACAGACAAGACCAGACAAGACAGACAGAATGACAAACAGAAATAGAGCTGATATTTCATAATACTAGTCTGATGTCATGCACAGTCAGTAAAAACAATCTCCACTCGCTGTCAATCCACCCCTTTATAAGAAATATAGCAGCCAGTGCAATTTAATGTGGGAATCTCAAATATAGCTGGGTTTTTAAAAGAAAAAGGGGCATTTCCTTCTCCCAAACTAAGATTTTCAATTGGCACCAATCGTCTTGTTCTCTTTAAACTGAAACAATAAAGGAAAATGGAAAGAGAGAAGAGGAGAGAGAGAGAGAGAGAGAGAGAGAGAGAGAGAGAGAGAAGAGATGGCAGACAGACAGACAGACATGAAGAGAGGGAGAGGGAGAGAGAGGGAGAAGAAGGAGCAAGACAGACGAACAGACAGACATATAGATATACAGACAGACACGGAGAGATAGAGACAGATAGACGGACAGACAGATAGACAGATTGAAAGATAGACAGAAATACAGATTATATTACATGATACTAGCCTGATGTCATGCAGAGTCAGTAAAAACAATATCCACTCGCTGTCAATCCACCCCTTTATAAGAATTATGGCAGCCAGTGCAATTTAATGTGGAAATCTCAAATATAGTTGTTGTTTTTAAAAGAAAGACGGGCATTTCCTTCTCCCAAACTAGGATTTTCAATTGGCATCAATCGTCTTGTTCTCTTTAAACTGAAACGATAAAGGAAAATGGAGAGAGAGAGA
>CM054135.1:18156835-18164335 GCA_028751875.1 Rapana venosa
TCTCTCTCTCTCTCTCTCTCTCTCTCTCTCTCTCAATAGTTTTGGTCTGCCCATTCGCTTCAACAGGGACACACAGGCAACTGGAAAGGACCAGGGAGATAGTATGTGTTTCTACATCAATGAGTCGTAGTGTAAACTGCTAACAAACAAAGCGAGCCTAGCTGTTAGCAGAGAACGTAAAACTGTTTCTTATACTCAGGCCCTTCTTATCTACTGCGGGAATCCCCGCAACTATTTTTTCTTTAGTTTATATTCATCCCTCTGTAAGCAAAAGTGGCCAAAGTACCGGCGCATATTTCAAATCGTCTCCATGTGTTAGATTTCATGTCCCCTGATGCTACTAAGTTCATCCTGGGTGATTTTTTTTGCTGTTTACACAATTAAACACACACACACACAATCTCTCTCCCACGCACACACACACACTCGCACGCACGCGCGAGCGCACACACACACACACACACACACGCGGGATGGAAAAAAAGGACAAAAGAATGAAAGATGAGCCCAAACAGACAGACAAACAGACAGACAGACAGAAAGATACAAAGACAGAAAGACAGAAAGAGAAACCATTGAAACACAGAAAACAAGAATCAAAGATATGGACGAAGAAGAAATGCAGAAGTCAAGGAAAGCAGATAGCAAGGAAAGAAGGACAAGAAAGGGATATACAAAACCAAAAAAAGGCCATAGAGAACAAGCAATCCAAAATCAAATGAAACAGTTAGAAAAAGGGAAGAAGAAAGAAAAAAAATGTCAATATTTCCTTTGTTTGTTTTGCTTGCTTGCTTGCTTCTTTGTTTTCTTGTTTGTTTCTCTTTGTTTTGTTTCTTTTTGCCCACCATGAAGGTAGCTGCATTCCGACTCCGATTATGTATGCTGGGTATGTTCGTGTTTTCACAAAACATACGGGATCTTTACCGTTAGTTATTATTTCATCTTCTGAACACGTATACATTATGGAACAGACAGTCATGCACTTGAAGTTGTCCATGAATATCAACCAAAAAAAATCCCCGCCTCCACCCCCCTCTCCCCCCCCCCCTCTCCCTTCAAAATCCCCAACCTTCAATTCACAAAATGCCACCAAGATTTCGAACCCACGATTTCATAGACTCATGGGTCTTGAATCAAACTGTCTTAATTAACCACTCGAGCTGTAGCATCGCTCAGTCAGTTTGAAAGAAAGGGAGATGGCCCCGCCCAGTGTCTCTGAAGGAACATTCTGGTAGGGGTGTGGGGGCGGGGGGAGGGTGGGGACTGAGCAATTACAGACATCTGCGCTCCTAGACAAGGCAGTCTGTTCTTTTCCCTAGACGATGATCATTGGTCGTGACCATGCACTTACTTGCCTCTGTAGTGTGTCTTGTCTGTCGGTCTCTTGTTTAGTTTAGCGCTCGCTCTAGTCGTGTCTTATCTGTCTGGTTAGTTGGCTGGTTAGTTGGTTGTCTAGCTGGCTGGTTGGTTGGCTGGCTGTCTGGTTGGTTGTCTGGTTGGTTGGCTGGTTGGTTGTCTGGCTGGTTGGTTGGTTGTCTGGCTGGTTGTCGGGTTGGTTGTCGGGTTGGTTGGTTGGTTGGTTGGTTGGTTGTCTGGTTGGTTGGCTGGTTGGTTGTCTGGCTGGCTGGTTTGGTGGCTAGTTGATTTGTTCTGTTACTTTTGTTGTTGTTGTTGCTGTTGTTCTTCAGTTCTCTTTTTGAGTTCTTGCTTTCTACTTCTTTAGCTGTTTTGTGGTCTGTTACTATTTTTAAACACAGTTTATCTCCGAAGTCGAAAAGCGGCTACCTAAAAGGAGGGATGGTCAAAAAAATGCGCAAAAAATCTCATTATTGGTGAACCTCAAAGCTCTAGCCAAGGAACAAAAAAAAAAAAGACAACGAAAACAGTTTAAAGTAGATCCATCCAGATAAAAGCAGTGGAGCCATGACCTCCCTAACGAACTGCACGAGTGTTCCTAATATCATTTTTCCCCAAAACCCATCACGAAGAAAAATCAGATAATTTGATAATCACCCCATTGCTATTTATATAGGGTACAGGGGTACAGGTATAGCTGTCCCATAACCTATAAGATCGTAGGGAAGCGAGGCGTCAGAGACCTCAACTTCTTCTCTAGGGGCCAGCATATTGAGGGCGGCACCCATCTCCTCTTCCTCGCTGCTTTACTTTCCCTGACCCTAAAGAGGGCAGGTACCCATTTACAGCTGGGTGAGCTGGGGAACTGTACTGAAGCCCAAAGCGCGCAAACGCTCACCCATCTAAGTGGTAACCCCGCTCGATGCTGCTTAGCCTTAGCTTGGTGTAAGCAAGTGCTCTGACTACTGAGCTATCCAGTCCCCTTAGTTATATTTATATAAGAAAAAAACTAAAAAATATCTATTAAACAAACAAACAAAACAAGATAACATCTTTCTTAGCAACTGACGGTAATTTTCTTGTTGATGATGATGATGATGACGACGATGATGATGACGACGACGATGATGCTGCTGCTGATGATGATGATGATTATGATGACGACGACGACGACGACGATGATGATGATGTTTCTCCGCTAGAGCTCCAACGTTCACCAACGGATAATATTTTTGTGTGTGACCCTTTGCCCACGTTAAGGTAAACGCATTCCTGCTATGGAGATTGATAATAGCTAAAAGATTAGTTTTTATTCAGAAAATATGTTATAGTTTATCGAGGAAAGGCTGTCAGAGGTCCCACGATTTGTAATGCTTGAAATTATAATACTTTCAAAACACATGGTTTCTATTTTCAGCCGCACGATTTGCAATGTTTGAAATGGTGATACATTCTAAACACACGATTTCTATGTTTAGCCAAAATGGATATAGTAGTGACGTGTGTTAGAGGGGAGGTAAACAAACAGTGAGATCTTCTGATTGGAAAAGCGATGTCGTAAGCCAACAATCACGTGACTGTGATTTTCCTCAGGAATGTTTTTTGCGCTTAACAATTATTAATATATAATATTATATATATATAATATTACCGCAACATTATTGGCTCTATTGTTGTATTGTGGCCTGGGGTCGATGCAAATACATTATTAAACTATTTGTAGGTTCACAGTTTGTTTGTTTGTTTGTTTGTTTGACTGAAAAAAATGATAAGAGATAAAGACATCAATCACAACCTTAGATCTGTATAAATGTGACTTCTAAAATGCCTAACCAACAGCTGCAGTGGGAGTTGTTGCTTTTTTGGTAGACAAGGAAGGTTTTGGTGAAAATGAAGAGAGCATGCATAAGTTTTGACAAACTGGTCTTTTTTTTTTCGTGCCTCAGCCAGAGCTGCAAGGTTTGACAATGGTGAGATTTTGCGAATACTTAAGTTTTTGTTCACTCTTTAGGTGGCTGTATTCCGACTTCGGGTATGAACTAGTCTTTAAAAACAAGTTGAAGAAAGAAACAGACGATCGGACAGCTCGATATCCTGAAGGTTGGAAGAGGAGGAAAATGGAATAAACAGATGTGCTACATGCATCGCTCGCTCGAAATGCATTGCAAAGACAACAAGTACATATTCCAACGAACAAGCCTACGGCAAACAAAACAAAAAAACCACAAGAGATCAATATCTCTAAATCCCTTAAGATGCAGCAAACTGTTCATTTGTCAGACTTCAGAGAACAGATCGGATTTACTCATCAGTTTGTTGTTTTTGTTATTGTTGTTGTTGCTGCTGTTGTTGCTGCTGATGTGATTGCTGCTGTTGTTGTTGTTGTTGTTGCTGTTGCCTGCTTCCCAACTTAACACTCTGAGGATTATCCAGAACATAACTATCCCATTTATTCCACTTGGTAGTCATTGTGAGAGTATACACCTGATGCGAAGCTTTCATGTATGGCTGTTTTCGAGTACCACACCATAAAGGCAGCCATACTCCGCTTTCAGGCAGTTTTTTTCTTCTTTGAAAGAGAGAATAGCTTTTTTATGTTATAATTGGGTTTTTTTCTCCATAACCTATGCAATCGTTGGAAAGCGAGGCATCAGATACCTCAGCTTCTCCAGGGGACAGCATTTTGAGGGCAGCGCCATTCTCCCCCCTCCCCCCCCCCCCCCCTCGCTGCGTTACCTTCCCTCACCCTAAAGAAAACAGGTACCCATATACAGCTGTGGGATGTGGGGGTCTGTACTGAAGCCAAGGCGTGCAAACGGTCACCCGTTCATTTGGTGACCGTAGAAGGAAGGTGGCAGGATGGTGAAGACGTTTGCCTGCCAACAAGTAAACCGTGAGGTTCTGGGTTCGATTCCCAGCCTCGCCCTTTCTTCCCAGTTTGACCCAAAAAATCGAACTGAATGTCAAAGTCCTTCGGATTAGACTATAAACCGAGGCCCCGTGTGCGAACGCGTGCAAACATCTTGCGCACACGTTTAAATCCTGTTCCGCTGTTCGAAAGAGTAGGCCATTGTGTGCCGGTTGGAACAGATGACAAAATTGACAAAACCGCATACACACGGGGACTGGATGTAAAAGAAAGCAAATGAGTGCTTATTCCATTATCCTCGATATAAAAAAGGGGAAAAAAGAAGTCATCTGAGCGCTTTGATTTGTTACTTTACAAGATTCAGCGCTATATAAATTCCATACATTATTATTATTATTATTATTATTATTATTATATTATTATTATCATTATTATTATTATTATTATTATTATTATTATTATTATAACAACCACGCTCAATGCCGCTTAACCTTAGCTTGGGGTGTGTGCGAGTGCTTTGACCGCTGAGCTATCCTGTACCCATTTTTTGTTATGTTTATTTACTCTTAAAAAGGCTTCCGACGACATCACTTAGCAGTTACAAACCGTGAGCACGATTATAATATGTAAACTGACCAGCCTGTACCGTATTACATGGCACGTGTTAGGAACCGAGCTCCCCCCCCCCCCCCCCCCCTTTGCCATTGCCTTAAAAGCTGTGGCCATTAAAGTAATCACATAACACTGAGAGATGGGAGTTGCCTGGCGCTCAAACTCCGGATCAATGAGAATACTCTGCCTAATGACCCGGCCACCATCACACGCAGGCCTGCGGTGCGGATAAAACATGAATGAAGATAAATCAGCCGGCAGAAAGGTTGTTGCGTTCACTGATTGTCAACTGTAGATTCTATAACTATAAAAACAGAAGAAAGGACAAAAAAGACGGTAGATTTCGAAGGGGGTTAGTGGTACCGTGTTGAAGCACTGGGGTTTTTTTTCGTTTCTTGGCTAGTGCTTCGAGGTTCATCAATGGTGAAATGTTTGCTTCTGTGATCATTTTGTTTTTTTGCCTGCCATTTAGGTATCCGCATTGAAACTGGTATATAAAGTATGCATCATGGTGGGACGTTGTTGTTACTGGTGGTGGATTGGTGGTGGGGGGTGGTGGTGGTGGTTTTGGGGGTGGTGGTGGTGGTGGTGGTGGTTTTGGTGGTGGTGGTGGTGGTTTTGGTGGTGGTGGTGGTGGTGGTTTTGGTGGTGGTGGTGATGGTGGGGGTGATGATGGTGGTGGTGGTGGTTTTGGTGGTTTTTTGGTGGTGGTGGTGATGGTGGTGGGGTGGTGGTGAGTGGTGGTGGTGGTGGTGGTGGTGGTGGTGGTGATGGTGGTGCTGGTGGTGGTGGTTTTGGTGGTTTTGGTGGTGGTGGTGTGGTGGTGGTGTGGTGGTGGTGGTGGTTTGGGTGGTTTGGGTGGTTTTGGTGGTGGTGGTGGTGGTGGTGGTGGTTTGGGTGGTTTGGGTGGTTTTGGTGGTGGTGGTGGTGGTGATGGTTGTGGTGGTGGTGGTGATGGTGGTGTGGTGGTGGTGGTGGTGATGGTTGTGGTGGTGGTGGTGATGGTTTTGGTGGTGGTGGAGCTGGTGGTGGTGGTGGTGGTGGTGGTGGTGATGGTGTGGTGCTGGTGGTGGAGATGGTGGTGGTGCTGGTGGTGGTGGTGATGGTGGTGGTGGTGATGGTGGTGGTGGTGCTGGTGATGGTGGTGGTGGTGGTGGTGGTGCTGGTGGTGCTGGTGATGGTGGTGGTGGTAATGGTGGTGGTGGTGGGGGTGGTGGTGGTGGTGGTGGTGGTGGTGGTGGTGGTGGTGCTGCTGCTGCTGCTGCTGCTGCTTCTGCTGCTGCTGCTGCTGCTGCTGGTGATGGTGGTGATGCACATTCTCCAGCTTAACACACTGTGGGTCACCCACATTAATATTCCGCACTCTGACTCCTAAACCTTACCTGGACATCCCTTTAGAACTGAAAGTTCACACTGGATGAGGAGGAGGGTGTGTGTATATATAACTGTTCTCGAGTACCTTGCCATATTGGCAGCCATACGTCCACTTCAGTGTAATTTTCTCCTGTACAGAAGAGTAAAGACTCGTGTGTCACATTGCATGCACTCTTTCAAGTTTCATTTGTCAGCGCACGACTATGAGTTCTAAATGGTGAACACCCTCAAGTATAACCTGTTAAGCTGTAAAAGTAAAAGGTAGAGGTGTTTCCATAACCCATACTGTCGTTGGGGAGCGAGGTCTCGGAGAACCCAGCTTTAGCCAGATGCCAGCATATTGAGGGCTGCACCCATCTCCTCTCCCTCGCTGCTTTACCTTCCCTGACCCTAAAGAGGGCAGGTACCCATTTACAACTAGGTAAACTGGGGGACTGTATTGAAGCCAAGATGCGCAGTCACCCATCCAAAACAAACAAACAAATAAAACGGTCACCCATCCATTTGGTAACCACACCCTAGTGCTGCTTAACCTTAGCTTGAGGAAAGTTAGGCTGACCACCGAGTTATCCTGTCCCCAGTTAAGCTGTTCTATCGCCGAAACCGAAACACGTATAGAACTGACTTGTTGAATTGTCCTTGCCACTGATTTCAAAGCCCTTGCTAACAAATTAATTGCGTACCACCGAGGACCTTGCCTAGTTGTTCAAAAGTCCAGATCCATGAGGATGCTGTGGTTCCAATCCATCCAATCATGCTGTTTAATTAAAGCTCCGACGACTATAGAGGCCTTAATTATCGGGGCAGAATACTGTGGTTAATAATCCAACTACTAACATACATCAGTGAGTGTGTAATATAAATGAGCTATTTTGAGAGTAGATATAAATGATCCAGCGAGATATGTTGTTGCGTCCACTGCTGGTCTACTTTATCTTCTATAAAACAGAGACTGTCGAGATCAATGGGACTGAACGGTACTATGTTGAATGAGAATTGAGATTGACAGAGGCACAAACACAGATACACAGACAGACAGAGTGACAATAGGGAACTAAAGAGCTGCATTGTAGTAAGTTCTTTGACCCAGTTATCTACCAGTAAACAATGTCGCTCAATGTGAACACACCAGCACCTGTGAAAGTGAATGGAACTAACCTGCGCCAGACAGACAAGTTCACATACCTTGGCAGCAGCATCAAACCAGAGGGCAGCACAAAAGAAGACATCCACCACAGACTGGGAAAGGCCAGGAGTGTGTTTAGGGAGATGAACAATATCTGGAGATC
>CM054135.1:18169335-18176835 GCA_028751875.1 Rapana venosa
CACACACACAACCACCAAAACAAAACAAAACAAAGAAAGACGCCACTCAAAATCCACACGTAAGTGAATTTTCACTATACTCTGATCATTGCACACAAAAGGATTTGAAAATGATGTAGAGCACCAGATCACAAAAAAGTCTAAAAAGCATAATCACTGCAAACACGGAATCCTAGTAAGTATAGATCGATAGGCAAAGTAGAACATGTGCTAGTAAATAGGCCATTTCTGTGATTTCTCTGCTGTATTTTGATAAACATAATGGACAGACCGTTTCTCTGAGCTTTCCACAAAGTTTTAACGTGATTGATGTTTCATTCTCAATGACGTACAATCTCTTTTATTCCTCTATTTACGTCCCTGTTGTTTGTCACAGTGTGAATAGAAACCAAAGGTCTGCTAAAAGCATTTACGTGAAAATTGAGTAAATGTCTACGTCATGAAGACTGGAACAACAAAAGCATCAAAGCGAGAGCAGCATTCTTTGATAATTGTCATTTGTTGTAAGGGCAAGGGAAAAACTTGATTTAAAGAAAAAACACCATAGCACAGTGCAATATAACCTCCAACAACGGGTCTAAAAAGCACTGGTTGTAATGTTTTAACGATAGAATCTTTGTTGTAAAGCATTTTTCCACATTAATGAATTAAGCATTTAGTTCAAGTCTACGTGCTTGGTTTCTTTGTGTTTTGAAATGACATTCTCATTGGGATAGTATCGACTATTGGCAATACCGTTTCAATATCAATTTTGGATTTGTTCTTTGTAAAATGTCATTTTTAAAAATAAACTTCTGTCCTTGCATTAGTTTGCCAAAAAGTTAACTCTTAATCTAGACTTGGCTGGTAGTTTAAGGACTATTAACAAACCATCATAGTTTATCACATCAATAGGATTTTGTAGTATCAATCCCACATTGGATTGACAATCTATATATCCAAGTACTCTGAATCCATACTCTGAAATCTTATTTTCTGTACTTAAGGAAACATCAAGGTAACAGTACATTAAAATAGAAGCGCAGATAACCTAGATATCCAAGAAATGACCCAAATTTGAAATACTCCTTCTGTACTTAAGGCAACATAGGGATAAAAATGGAATGGAAGTATTGACAAATTAGACATGCAAGTACAGATCATACTCTGAAATCTTAAAGCATCATTAGGGTAAAACATTACAGGTAAAGGTGTCCCATAACCTATACGGTGGTAGGAGAGCGAGGCATCAGAGACCTCAGCTTCTCTAGGGGCCAGCATATTGAGGGCGGCGCCCATCTCCTCTCCCTCGCCGCTTTACCTTCCCTGACCCTAAAGAGGGCAGGTAACCATTTACAGCTGGGTGAAATGGGGAAACTGTACTGAAGCCAAGGCGCGCAAACGGTCACTCATCCATTTGGTAACCACGCTCGATGCTGCTTAACTTTAGCTTGGGGGAAAGCGAGTGCTCTGACCACTGAGCTATCCCGTCCCGTAGCAGTACATTATAATAGCAGCACTACTCTGTCTCACTTTCTGCTTGCTGTACACTTATGCTATTTTGTTTCAAACCAGGAAGAAAAGAGGGGAAGGGAAATTTTAAGACAACGACTTTTTTCCTGTAGCCAGCATGTGGGAATAAAACAGCACACGGGTAGAAAATAGCATGCTTCAAAATGATCTGTCTCCCCCGTGGCGAAGTCTGTGGCCTGTCTGTATAAATAGACCCCCTACCTTTCGGAAATTCTGTGCTTGGAATTCCCTCTTTTCTATCCCTCTCTTTGTTTCTGCCTTGTTCCTTTTCTTCCTGTCACTTCCTTCTTATCTATTTTCTGCTTTCTTGGACCATTCTCTTGCTTGTTTTTTTCCAGAAAGACTTTAAGAATAACAACTCTCTCCCACGCTGAAGTGGGATGCGCTGGGCCTAATTTGCCAGGCGCTTAACGGCAGCGCGATGAGTTTTCTCTCATATGACAGACAATAATGAGTTGCTGTTTGCGGTATTTGAGGAACAAGAATAAAATGGTCTATCATTTAAAAATGGTCAAGCCTTCCTGTATATGTTTTTTTATATACAAAATACCCATTTTTCTGCACAAATTGGGGTTTGTTTTTTACACTTCTTACTATAATTAACATCAAAACTAAATTGTTTATCTATCATTCATTTTCTGCCTCTTGTCATTACGTGGCGTTCCTGTCCTGCTGTTTACATGCCACCCGTTTCAATCTCTCCACCCGAGCTCTACCCAGATTCCTTATGTTGCTGCCCTAGGGTCAGAACTTTACAGAGAAACTGGTCAATATTAAGCCGCCGTTCGGCTACCAGCCAGAGGAGACCTGCACTAACGCTGAGTCGCTTTGGTAAAGTATTCAGTCGTGTCTGTGCTGAACTAACATTACGCAGAACGCAACCTTACTAAGGCCTTATACTGACGACAGTATTAGCTCAGTCGCGTAGTCAGATGGAGTGACCACCTCAATGTCCCTCCAACGACTCTCTTCCGTGAACCTCTAACCCCCCTCCCACCACCCCCACCACCCCACATAGGCTTCGACGCAAACTTGCCACAGGAACAGAAGTGTATAGGGAAAGCTAAACTGAGGTCACCATGAGGCCAGAGCATTTGGGGGCCACCGAATCAGAGAATGTTTTCATTTACCACGTTTGGCCCAAGCCAAAAGCTGTGTCAGTTACTGATGCCAGCTAATTGCCAAGGCCTACACTAATATGATGTTATGTTGTAAAATGTTGTGTTGAGATTGTTGCCTTCAGCCACGACAAGCTCTTAACAAAACAACCTGCACTCTCCTTTTAAGGGAGAAAAAAAAAGTCCTCTGAAGTAGGAGTGTGGCTGCCTATGCGGCGAGGAACTTGAAAAGAGTCACGCACGCAAACTTCTCATCCGGTGTGGACTTCCTATCTCACAGTGATTTCCTAGGTTCGATGAGTGAGTCAGAGTGCATGTTCTGGGCGACCCCCCAGGGTGTAAAGCTGGGGAACGCACAACAACAACAACAACAACAACAACAACAACAACATTTACCACGTGATCTTCAAATGTGATGAGGGTGCTGCAAGAACGCTGCTGTAAAAATGCATGTGATTTGAGACTACTATGTAACACGGCAGCGCTCAATGCTTCCTATCATATAATATCAGATCCGAGAGAGAGAGGGGGGGGGGGGGAGAGAGAGAGATAGAGAGGGAGAGAGAGTGAGAGAGAGAGGAAGAGAGAGAGAGAGAGAGAAAAGAGAGAGAGAGGAGGAGGAAGAGAACTCGAACTCGAATACATCACTGTAACCACCAGGTTAAAGAGAGAGAGAGAGAGAGAGAGAGAGAGAGAGAGAGAGAGAGAGAGAGAGGGGGGTAGGGAGGGAAGGAGAGACAGACAGACAGACATACAGACAGACAGACAGAAACAAACAGAGAAAGACAGACAGACAGACAGACAGACAGATAGAAACGGAGAGAGAGAGAGAAGGGGAGAGAGGGAGAGACAGAAACAGATACAGAGACAGACAGACAGACAGACAGACAGACAGACAAAGATTTTCTTCTTTTATTTCGAGGATAACGGAATAAGCATTCATGTGATTTTTTCATCCCTTCCCCATACGTATGCAGTTTTGTCAATTTTGTCATCCGTTCCCACCGGCACACAATGGCCTACTCTTCCGAAAAGCAGAACGGAATTAACGTGTGCGCAAGATGTTCTGCGAGCGTTCGCACACGGGACCTCGGTTTATAGTCTCATCCGAAAGACCGTGGGGAGAGTGAAGTCTGCCCTGATGTTAACTCCAGAGAAAAAATTCTCTTGAAGGAGAATCGAACCCGAGTCTGCAGATCGCGAATGCATCACTGTAACCACCAGGTTAGAGAGAGAGAGGAAGGGAGGGGGAAAGAGAGAGGGAGAGAGAGAGGGAGAGAGGGAGAAAGAGAGGAAGAGAGAGAGAGAGGGAGAGAGAGAGGGGGAGAGAGAGAGGAGAGAGAGAGGGAGAGAGAGAGAGAAGAGAGGGAGAGAGATAGAGGGGGGAGAGAGAGGGGGAGAAGAGATAGAGAGGGAGAGAGGGAGAGGAGAGAGAAAGAGAAGGAGAGAGAGAGGGGAGAGAGAGAGAGAGAGCGGAGTACAGAAATAGAACCAAATGGAGTGGTAGAAAAGGGGAATTTTCTTGCACAGAATTTCAAGAACGTTGGGATCCTATTTATACTGAATGGGCCTCCGATATCCCCACAAATGAGGGTGAGGGGGATTTTAGTTGTAAACAACTTTCACACACACACCACACACACACACACACACACACACACACATGTGCGTATGCACACACGCATACATGCATGCATACATGCACGCGCACCACACACACACACACACACACACTTCAACGTAACACAATAACACCCCTTCGAAAACCTCTTTTCCTTTCTTTCTTCAACTGGCAGAGTTTATTTTTAAAATGTTAATCTCCAACAGAATTGAACAATCTTTAGTTTTTTAAAGTTGATTCTTTGTCTTAAAACCTGAGCGTCTTTCATTATTTTAATTTCTCATTTGAGTTTCAAATATTCCGCAACATGCATGATGGATTAGAAAAATCTTTCTTTCCGAGGCATTCGATGTTGTTATGTCTATTTAGGTGTTTTTTTTATTGGTTTTTTTTCTTTTTGATTTCCTAGAGATTATCTTTTCAGAGCAAATGTTTACCACCATCTCTGCTGAATCATTTGTTTTTTGTGTTTTTTTTTCGTTTTACTGTAATCTTTTGCTTCACAATTGTTTTAGCTTTGTTCCTCCTGCGTCTAAATACATTCTTTGTTTGATTGTTTGTCTCTTTATTAACAGATTAATTGTGGGTGGGTGTTTTTGCTTGATTTCCGTGTATTGACAAGTTGATCAAATAACCTAGCTGACTGTTCATTTTTTAAAATCTTCTCTTGCTAGCTTACTTCGTTTATTTCATTGTTTACTTGAGGTTTTGGTTTTGCGGTGTGGTTTTTATTGATTTGTTCGCTGTTTTTCTTGTTGTTTTGCTTGTCGTTTTGTTTGTTTGTTCGGATTTTTTTTCGGGGGGGGAAGGGGGGTGGTTGCGGTGTTCTGTTTGTGTTTGTGTGTGTTGTTGGTTTATTTTATGGGGGGAGGTATCCCACCGTTAGAGCTCCGAGATTTGCCAGTGGTAAGATTTTGCATATGCGACAGTTTTTGCCCACTATGGCCGGATTCCGACTCCGGGGATGCATGCTGGGTATCTTCGTGTTTCCACAACCCATCGAAGGCTGACACATAAATGACGGGATTTTCTGCATGTGTGTAGACACGAGGAGAATAGTTAAGGCACTGGCGGGTCTGTACCTGAAGCTGACAAGGGAGATTGTAAAAAACAAAAATCACCACCCTTTATTCACCAAATGCCACCGAGATTCGAACCTACGACTTCTTGAACACATGGAATTGAATTTTGTTTTTCGAACGGGCGCCTCGGTGGTGGCACAATTCCAGGTCTTCAGATCACAAACGCAGCGTTCTAACCACTAGGCTATCCAGGCCCCCTCAAACAGAATAATATTTTTCATTACTGTCCCCCAAAAATGGCATAGATCCCTGCTGGCAAAACTTAGAACACGAACTCATGGACTGTGCGATAACAAGAAATAATTTAACGACAATGTCGAAACTATTTAATTTTTATCTATTTAAATTATTTTATTGAGGAAGGAACAGAAGATAAAGTTCATTTCATGTCCCTGTACACACAAAAATGACACCAGTCAGAAAAAAAGTTTGACATATTTTCTTTGTCTACAGCACTAGGATGCGACTTAGCAAGTGTCTCGTCCACAAATAACGAAGGTAATATATGAACATCTCCTGCAGGATGTATTGCGGAGGCGGCTACTACTGGGAAAAAAAGAAATTAGATCCAAAAAATGACAACTGTTTTGCATAAGACAAATACTGATAATATTGACCGCCCGCTTTGGTGCAGTGGTAACTGCCTTGCTTTTACGAACTGGAAAGTCGCGGGTTTGAATCCCTTAAGGAATCATATTAGGGGATATCTCGGACTCCATTGGATCCTACACAGCGTGAGTGTGCTGTTGGGCTCAGTGGGAAGACTGGGACCCCACAGTCGAGCTTCATCCACTTTATGGATACGATTATGAGAGTGTTGCTCGAATTCTATGACCAACTCTCCAGGTGTCTGTATCTCTCGTTGTTGTGGTCGCTACCTCGGGTAGGCGAATCCTCTGACTGGCTCCGTACCAGCTATAGCACTGTGAAACGCTGATGCCAACAATTTTTTGGGGGCCTGGGTCAACAAACATCTGGACTGGCCAAGACTGTCCTACAGGGAACAGTGCAAAGGAGGGAGACGGAGAGAAGTAAGACAGAGAAAACGATGGGAAGACAACATCGGAGAGTGGACTGGCTGTGGGTGGAATGAATGGCTACAGAAAGGTGAGAATCGCGCGCGAGGAGTGGAGGAAGCTGGTTGTAAAGTTGGTAGTGGTGCCCCAACGGTTTAACAAACTACGGGACAGGTGAAAGTGATGTTGAAGTTAAGTGTTCAGAGTGCAAGTGCTCTCTCTTCTTCTCTCTCGTCGATTCTACAAAAGGTGAATCGCGCGCAGAGTGTCAACCCTCGGTTCTCATCTGTATGTGCCCCCACGTTTCCTCACTAGTCTCTTGATTAATTTCGATCGTCTCTCTCTCTCTCTCTCTCTCTCTCTCTCTCTCTCTCTCTTCTCCTCCTCTCTCTCTCTCTCCTCTCTCTCTCTCTCTTCTCTCTCTCTCTCTCTCTCTCTCTCCTCTCATCTTCTCTCTCTCTCTCTCTCTCTCTCTCTCTCTCTCTCTCTCTCTCTCCTCTATCTTATCTCTCTATCTATCTTCTCCCTCTCTCTCTCTCCTCTCTCTCTCTTCCTTTATCTTATCTCTTTCTCTCTTCTCTATCTTTATCTATTTCTCCTCTCTCTCTCTCTCTCCTCTCTCTCCTCTCTCTGCTCTATCTTCTCTTTCTCCTCTCTCTCTCTCTCTCTCTCTCTCTCTCTCTTCCTCCTCCCTCTCTCTCTCTCCTCTCCCCTCTCTCTTCCTCTCTCTCTCTCTCTTCCTCTCTCTCTCTCTTTCCTCTCTCTCTCTCTTCCTCTCTCTCTCTCTCCTCTCTCTCCTCTCTCTCTTCCTCTCTCTCTCTTCCTCTCTCTCTCTCTCTCTCTCTCTCTCTCTCTCCTCTCCTCTCTCTCTCTCTCTCTCTCTCTCTCTCCTCTCTCTCTCTCTCTCTTCCTCTCTCTCTCTTCCCCCTCTCTCTCTCTCTTCCTCTATCTCTCTCTTCCTCTCTCTCTCTCTTCCTCTCTCTCTCTCTCAGATCAGTAAAGATTGTAAATTTGCTCTACATTATGAAGTTCAATGCTGTGGTTTCCATGTCATGTAATCTCGTCGCGCTGCGATGCTTCGTTTCTTTATGAGCTTATAAGCTTAAAGCAATAACATTTCGCTCTCTCTCTCTTTCTCCACATATATATAT
>CM054135.1:18181835-18191835 GCA_028751875.1 Rapana venosa
TCTCATAGTAATACTTTCTTTTCTCAAGGTAACGCTTTCTTTTCTCATAGTAACACTTTCTTTTCTCATAGTAACACTTTCTTTCTCGTAGTAACACTTTCTTTTCTCATAGTAACACTTTCTGTTCTCATAGTAACACTTTCTTTTCTCATAGTAACACTTTCTTTTATTTACAGTAAAACTTTCTTTTATCACAGTAACACTTTCTTTTCTCATAGTAACACTTTCTTTTCTCATAGTAACACTTTCTTTTCTCATAGTAACACTTTCTTTTCTCATAGTAACACTTTCTTTTATCACAGTAACACTTTCTTTTATCACAGTAACACTTTCTTTTATCTCAGTAACACTTTCTTTTCTCATAGTAACACTTTCTTTTCTCATAGTAACACTTTCTTTTCTCAGAGTAACTCTTTCTTTTCTCATAGTAACACTTTCTTTTATCACAGTAACACTTTCTTTTCTCATAATAACACTTTCATTTCTCATAGTAGCACTTTCTTTTCTCACAGTAACACTTTCTTTTCTCATAGTAACACTTTCTTTTCTCACAGTAACACTTTCTTTTCTCATAGTAACACTTTCTTTTCTCATAGTAACACTTTCTTTTCTCATAGTAACACTTTCTTTTCTCATAGTAACACTTTCTTTTCTCATAGTAACACTTCTCACAGTAACACTTTCTTTTTTCATAGTAACACTTTCTATTCTCATAGTAACGCTTTCTTTTCTCATAGTAACGCTTCCTTTTCTTATAGTAACGCTTTCTTTTCTCATAGTAACACTTTCTTTTCTCATAGTAGCACTTTCTTTTCTCACAGTAACACTTTCTTTTCTCATAGTAACACTTTCTTTTTTCTTAGTAACACTTTCTTTTCTTATAGTAACACTTTATTTTCTCATAGTAATACTTTCTTTTCTCAAGGTAACGCTTTCTTTTCTCATAGTAACACTTTCTTTTCTCATAGTAACACTTTCTTTCTCGTAGTAACACTTTCTTTTCTCATAGTAACACTTTCTGTTCTCATAGTAACACTTTCTTTTCTCATAGTAACACTTTCTTTTATCACAGTAAACTTTCTTTTATCACAGTAACACTTTCTTTTCTCATAGTAACACTTTCTTTTCTCATAGTAACACTTTTTTTCTCAATAGTAACACTTTCTTTTCTCATAGTAACACTTTCTTTTATCACAGTAACACTTTCTTTATCACAGTAACACTTTCTTTTATCTCAGTAACACTTTCTTTTCTCATAGTAACACTTTCTTTTCTCATAGTAACACTTTCTTTTCTCATAGTAACACTTTCTTTTCTCAGAGTAACTCTTTCTTTTCTCATAGTAACACTTTCTTTTATCACAGTAACACTTTCTTTTCTCATAGTAACGCTTTCTCTTCTCAGTAACACTTTCTTTTCTCTTAGTAACACTTTCTTTTCTCATAGTAACACTTTTTTTTTCTCATTGTAACACTTCTCATAATAACGCTTTCTTTTCTCTTAGTAACGCTTTCTTTTCTCATAATAACACTTTCTTTTTCTCATAGTAACACTTTCTTTTCTCACAGTGACGCTTTCTTTTCTCATAGTAACGCTTCTCATAGTAACACTTTCTTTTCTCATAGTAATGCTTTCTTTTCTCATAGTAATGCTTTCTTTTCTCAAGGTAACGCTTTCTTTTCTCATAGTAACACTTTCTTTTCTCATAGTAACACTTTCTTTCTCGTAGTAACACTTTCTTTTCTCATAGTAACACTTTCTGTTCTCATAGTAACACTTTCTTTTCTCATAGTAACACTTTCTTTTATCACAGTAAAACTTTCTTTTATCACAGTAACACTTTCTTTTCTCATAGTAACACTTTCTTTTCTCATAGTAACACTTTCTTTTCTCATAGTAACACTTTCTTTTATCACAGTAACACTTTCTTTTCTCATAGTAACACTTTCTTTTATCTCAGTAACACTTTCTTTTCTCATAGTAACACTTTCTTTTCTCATAGTAACACTTTCTTTTCTCAGAGTAACTCTTTCTTTTCTCATAGTAACACTTTCTTTTATCACAGTAACACTTTCTTTTCTCATAGTAACACTTTCTTTTCTCATAGTAACGCTTTCTTTTCTCATAGTAACGCTTTCTTTTCTCATAGTAACACTTCTCGCAGTAACACTTTCTTTTCTTATAGTAACATTTTCTGTTCTCATAGTAACACTTTCTTTTCTCATAGTAACGCTTTCTTTTCTCATAGTAACACTTTCTTTTCTCTTAGTAACACTTTCTTTTCTCTTAGTAACACTTTCTTTTCTCATTGTAACACTTCTCATAGTAACGCTTTCTTTTCTCTTAGTAACACTTTCTTTCCTCATAGTAACACTTTCTTTTCTCATAGTAACACTTTCTTTTCTCATTGTAACACTTCTCATAGTAACGCTTTCTTTTCTCTTAGTAACACTTTCTTTCCTCATAGTAACTCTTTCTTTTCTCATAGTAACACTTTCTTTTCTCATTGTAACACTTCTCATAGTAACGCTTTCTTTTCTCTTAGTAACACTCTCTTTTCTCATAGTAACACTTTCTTTTCTCATAGTAACACTTTCTTTCCTAGTAACACTTTCTTTTCTCATAGTAACACTTTCTTTTCCTCATGTAACACTTTCTTTCTCTAGTAACACTTTCTTTTCTCATAGTAACCTTTCTTTCTCATAGTAACACTTTCTTTTCTCATAGTAACACTTTCTTTTCTCATAGTAACACTTTCTTTTCTCATAGTAACACTTTCTTTTCTCATAGTAACACTTTCTTTTCTCATAGTAACACTTTCTTTTCTCATAGTAACACTTTCTTTTCTCAAGTTAACACTTTCTTTTCTCATAGTAACACTTTCTTTTCTCATAGTAACACTTTACTTTCTTTTTCAAGTAACACTTTCTTTTCATAGTAACACTTTCTTTTCTCATAGTAACACTTTCTTTTCTTATCTTTCTCATAGTAACACTTTCTTTTCTCATAGTAACACTTTCTTTTATCACAGTAACACTTTCTTTATCTCATAGTAACACTTTCTTTTCTCATAGTACACTTTCTTTTCTCATAGTAACCTTTCTTTTCTCATAGTAACACTTTCTTTTTCTCTAGTACACTTTCTTTTCTAAGTAACACTTTCTTTTCTCATAGTAACACTTTCTTTTTTCTTAAGTAACACTTTCTTTTCTCAAGTAACACTTTTTTCTTCATAGTAACACTTTCTTTTCTCATAGTAACACTTTCTTTTTCTCAAGTAACACTTCTACTAAGTTTCTTATAATAAACTATTCTTTTTCTACTAACATTTTCCTTTTTTGAAAATTCCCAAACATGATTTTTTCTTCTCGTTCATAAGTTTCTCAAGGTACTAAAGTGAAAATATGAAGATGCCACCGTTTTTAGCTACAATTATGGTACATTGATTCTGACCTTCAATAATATTTCCCAAAACATTTTTTTTCTGTTCGTTTATTTTTATAAAGTTTCTGAAAAAACTAAAAATTCAAAAAAATAAAACTAGAAGCTCATCTGTCGTATTTAGACAGAGGTGGTATTAAACGTAGCGAGTCTTATTTCTGCTTAGTCTTGATTTGCTCAATTAAATCATTTGAAAACAACTAGAATTTTGATAAAAGGTCGATTCATTCGCCGAAAGACTGAGTGAAGGTCCCATCTACGTTATCGTATGGTACGTAGTGGGTATCCTGGAGATCTCTTTGACAGGCTAATTCGCTGGTCTTTGGGAATCAGGTAACTAATCTTCGTTGTCTGTTTCTGATATAAGGAACTTTGAGAAGTTCGAGTGCAAGGAACAGTGAGTAATCATGTTAGGTACTGGGTAGATGGGTTTCGTGACATCTGTAGTTCCGTTTAGAAGAACTACCTGTGTGTGATATTCTCTGATGTGTGTGTGTGTGTGTGTGTGTGTGGTGTGTGTGTGTGTGTGTGTGTGTGTGTGTGTGTGTGTGTGTGTGGTGTGTGTGGTGTGTGTGTTGTCGTGTGGTGTGTGTGTGTGGTCAGAATGTGGAGTGTGAGTTGTGGTGTGGTGTGTACGCAGGTGCGAGTGTGAGAGAAAGAAAGAGAGAAGAGAGACAGAGGATGGGAAGATCGATGCACAGAGAAAGAGACTAGACAGACAGAGAGACAGACCACAGACAGACAGAGTCGCAGAGAGACGCATAGGATACACAGAGAGAGACAGAGACACAGAGACAGAGGAGAGGATAGATCGATGCAGAGACAGACAGATAAAGAGACAGAGAGAGGATGAGGGAGGAGGGAAGGAGAGAGGCAGAGACAGACACAAAGAGACAGTCATGCTCATATACAATAATTATATTGCTAGTTTGGCGTTTAGAAAAGATTATTTATCAAAGTTCTATCAAAATTCAATCCCATCACCATTGTCAAAGGTAGGAGCTCCACGCAATGCTACCAGGGTTCGCCATCTTTCTCTCTGTCTCTGCTTAGTTCTACGATCTCCTGTAGCCCTCCCAGACCACTGACCTCAGTGATGTTGCTGGCAATGTAGGATGTTGGTGGTCTGCCTCTCTTTCCAACTTTCCTCAACTGTACCTTTAGATCTATGATATCATTATTAACGTACTATCCCAAACATTTTACCGTTTCATAATTTAACCTTTGCACTTGTATTTTGTCAGTATGGGCCTTGCGCGACAAAACCCGTTGTCGGAAGAGTAGGCCATAATGTGTCGGTCGGAACGGATGACAAAATTTACACAACTGCATACACAGGAGGGACTGGATGTTTATTTTTTTTAAAAAGCACATGAGTGCTTATTCCATTATTCTTGGAATAAAAGAAAAGCAGAAGAAAGACCTGCTGACAAAGAATGTATCCCTAGGGAATTTGGAGCGTGTGGAATTGCTGAAATAACCCGGAGAGGATGTTATCTACTGTACGTGAACTTTGGTTTTCGTTCCTCGGCTACAAGTCACAAGGTTCACCAATGCTGAGGCTTTAGCGTACGTGACATGTTTTCTTTTGCCTACCATTTACATAGCCGAATTCTGACTTCGGGAATGGTGTGCATGCAAACACTCCACCAGTGTGCATGCATTTTCTGAAATTACTAGTTAAGTCACTTCCTTCTTAGTGGCACGAATGGCGCCTATCCTTGTCTTAAAAGCAGATTAGGTTTTGACATGTAAGATGTTCTGCTTGCGTTTGCACACGGGCCTCGGTTTAAAGTCTCATCCAGAAGATTTTTGGGGGGAGTGGAGTCAGTACTGATGGGGGTTTTTTTTGTTTGTTTTTGTTGTTGTTTGGTTGGCTGCCTCATCTTCCGTGACGTCCCCCGTCCTGCCCTTCCCACGCCGCTCATTCCAATCTCCCCGCCACAGACATGCCTAAATTCGTTAAGTCTCACCCTCAGGGTCGGAAGTCCACAGGGAGTCCATCACTATCAGGCCGCCGTGTGGCCACCAGCCAGAGGGGCCCTGCACTGCTGCTGGGTCACTTTTGGTGGTGTTCAGTGGTGCCTGTTTTGAGCTAACACGCAGGACACCACCTACTAAGCCCCCTACTAACGACAGTATTAGCTCAGTCGCGGAGCCAGACTGAGTGATTTGCCCACCCGACGTGGCAACCACGACAACGTCCCTCCAACGACTGTCCCCCGCGAACCTCCAACCCCAAAGGCTTTGACACAAACTCACCACAGGCACAGAAGTGTATGGGCAAACCGAATATAAGGTCACCATGAGCCCAGAGCAACTGGAACCACCGAATCAGAGGCTTTTTGTTATTGCATGATGATCAATGACAATGAGGATGATGTAATGCTGCTGCTGTGGAAGTGCATAAGCTTTGGGACTACTTGACAGGGTTGTACTCTACGCTTACTATCATAATATATCCCGGCGTCAACCGGGCCCGAGACATACAGACACCCTGCAGTGTTGGTCAGGTAATTTGAGCAACACTCTCAAACTCGCATCCGTTAAGTGGATGAAGCTCGACTGTGTGGTCCCAATCTTCCCACTCAGCCCACAGCACACTCACTCTGGATAGGAGCCGGACGGAGTCCGAAAAATCCCTATGACTCTTAAGGGAATCGAACCCGCGACCTTCCAGTCCGTAACCCAAGGCGCTAACCACTGCGCCATGGCGGCTGGTCCAGTACTGATGTTAACTCCATGGGGGAAAAATCGTCCTGAACAGGACGCCTTGGTGGTGGCTCGAACCCGGGCAGTTAAATCGCGAGCGCAACGCTCTAACCACTAAGCTATCCTACCTTCCTATACCCCCTATATCTGTGAATAGGCACAGAGGTCTTCTGCACTCATTGTCTGCATCCTGATTTCTGACTGGTAGTCGTTGATGTATCGTTTCTTCTTCTTCTTCTTCGTTGAACGCTCAGACAGCAACTATGGTTGTCTGTCATATTATGAGTTAAAACGAAAAATTGCGTTGCGCTGCCATTAAGCGCCTGACAAGCCAGCGCACGTAAAAGAACCCACGGCAACAAGAGAGTTGTCCCTGGCAATATTCTTAGAAAAAAGCCATTCTGATAGGGAAACAAATACAGTTGCAGAAAAAAAATGGGTAGCGCTGCTCTTGTGGTGACGCGCTCTCCCCGGGGAGAGCAGCCCGAATTTCACGCAGAGAAATCTCGTGACTTAAAGGGGTAGAAATAAATAAATACAATAAATAAGTCAGACCCAGTGCAGTTGACTTCGGTGTGGGAGAGAAATGTTATCTTTTAAGTCTTTCTGGAGGGAGGGGGGGGGGTGGTAAGCAAGAGAATGGACCAAGAGGGCACAAACTCGACAAAAAAAAGAAGTGACAGGAAGACAAAAGAGCAAGGTAGAAGCAAACAAAGTGATAGCAAAACAGGGAATTCCTAGCACAGAATTTCCAGAAGGTGTGGATGCTATTCATACCGACAGGCCCCCAGCATCGGGATAGCTCAGTGGTCGGAGCACTCGCTTTTCCCCCAGCCAAGTTAAGCAGCTGTCGAGCGTGGTTACCAGTTCGATGGGTGACCGTTTGCGCGTCTTGTCTTCAGTACTGTCCCCCCAGTTCACCCAGCTGTAAAGGGGTACCCTGCTCCCTTTAGGGTCAGGGAAGGTAAAGCAGCGAGGGAGAGGAGATGGGCGCCGCCTTCAATATGCTGGCCCCTGGAGAAGCTGAGGTCTCTGACGCCTCGCTCCCCTATGACCTTATAGGTTATGGGACACCTTTAGCTTTACCCTAGCATCCCCACGGGAAAGTTGTGGAGCTGCTTATCGTGTATCTTTTCCCTGGCTATGTTTCAACAGAGAATCGTTGCCATTGGATTGCAGAACTTTGTGGTTAAGTGTCAACCATAAGGTTGACAATGATGGCCCCTGTAAATAATTATCAGAGTTACGATTCTGCGCTGGGATTTTGATTCCATGGATTTTTGCAGCAGTCGTGTATGTGTTGTGTGTGTGTGTGTGTGTGTGTGTGTGTGTGTGTGTGTGTGTGTGTGTGTGTGTGTGTGTGTGTGTGTGTGTGTGTGTGTGTGTGTGTGTGTGTGTGTGTAAGTGTGTAAGTGTGTGTGCTGTGTGTGTGTGTGTTGTGTGTGCGCGCGTGTTGCGTGCGTACGTATTTGTATGGGGTGTGTGTGTGTGTGTGCGCGCGCGCGCGCGTGTGTGTGTACGTGCGTGCGCGGTCCTGCATACACAGCTTCCTCAAGTTTCTATATCTTGGTTTTCTTTTTAACATAACTTCACTACCATTAGAAAGAAGTATAATCACAGTGGAACATCTATAGAACAAGAAAACAAAGCACTACACATCAGCCAGTTCCTACGATTTCAATAAGCAAGAAGAAAATTTTTTTTAAAGCAGAAAGACAAAATCTAGCATCTCTGCCTATGCACATCCAAAAATCCAGATGGCTTTTGGTCATTCTCGATTGTGTTTTTTTTGTTGGGTTTTTGTTGTTGTTGTTTTTGCTTGTTTGTGTATCTAATTGTTCGTTTGTCCCCGAAGTCAGAATGCGGCTACCTTCACGGTGGGCAAAAATGGTCCGCATACTCAGAGCCTTACCATTGGTGACTAGGGGAAACGGGATAGCCTGTTTGATTTCTGTGTTGCGCTTTGCGCTTGTGATCTGCTGACACCGGGTTTGAATCCCGTTCAAGAAGATGGGTTTTTTTCCCCCTGGAGTTAACATCAGTGCTGACTCACCTCTCCCTAAAAGTCTTTCAGATGAGACTATAAACCGAGGTCCCGTGTCCGAACGCACACAGAATATCTCACGCACACGTTAAAACCTGCTCCGCTTTTTGGAAAGAGTAGGCCATTGTGTACTAGTGGGGACAGAAATTTACAAAACTGACAAAATGTACAAAACTGCATACACACGGGATACTGGATGTGAAAAGCACGAGCGTTTATTCTATTATCCTCGAAATGAAAAACTATAATTTTAAAAATCTTGGAGCGCCAGCCAAAAACCAAAAATATGATATTGTTTACTTGTTTTTTACTCGTGTTTTTTTATAGTTCAATTGGTACATTTTTGCATTCAGAAAACGAGAAAACGTATAGGCCTAACGTATCAGTCGATCCCGTTTCAATCGTACACTCGTGACACACAGAAACTGCCCGGAAGCTCAAGGGAAATCACTCCGAGAGGACCGACGCCCAAAACGAGGTCAGAATGCTAGCACGCAGTAAATATTCATTTTCTCTGCTTTGGAAAACAAGACACATGCAGTAAAATCACGACCCTAAGCTGAGTTTTGTGTGTATTGGGTTGTTGGTGGGGGTTTTGTTTGGATTGGGATTTTTTCTGTTTTACTTTGTCTTTTTCATATGCTTGTGCCTTTTATATTGCCAAAAACATGGATTGAGAGCAGATTTGTCAGGGGTGTTTTTTTTTGGGGGGAGGGGTTTGGTTTGTTTATTCTATTGTGTTCGTTTTTCTGTTTAAATAAGTAAGTAGCTGACCTATGGGAAATGATTTTAAAAAATATGTACAGTTTAAGGCTAAGGGTGTGGGTTTTTAAGGTAAGAGTGGGTTTTTGTATGTGTGTGTGTGACAGACAGAGGGAGAGAGAGAGATAGAGAGAGAGACAGAAAGAGAGACAAAGTCAAAGACAGACAGACAGAAAGTCGGAGAAACAGTGCTGTGATAAAGAAGACATGCTTCAGAAAGAAACCCAAGTGCTATGTCACAGACTGTACATCGTCACCAGGCCTAACCATCCGATACACAGTGAAGACATCTGTAACATTATCACCATGTAAACGATAATTATAACTCTGGTAATACTTACTAGGAAATGGAAAACTGAGACGCTTTATCAGTACGCAGACCACAGAACAAAATACATGTCAGAATTGTATGCAACATAGAAACAACAGTCGATTTTGCTTCGTTAGATACAGAAATAGACATTTCTATATAGTGAAAGAGAAGAATCCCGGTATGTTTCTCTGTGAGAATATCAGGGGCTTGTCAGTAGAAAACAACATCCCCCACCTTCCGAAAATTCTGTGCTAGGAATTTCCTTCTTTCCTTCCCCTCTCTTTTTGCTTCTACCTTGTTCCTGGTCTATTGTTCCCCACCTTCTTGTCTAGTTTCGAGCTTTCTTGATTCATACTTCGGATGAGACTATAAACCGAGGTCCCGTGTGCCAACGCATGCAGAACATCTTGCGCACACGTTAAATCCTGTTCCGCTGTTCGAAAGAGTAGGCCATTGTGTGCCGGTGGGAACAGATGACAAAATTTACAAAACCGCATACACACGCATATTTTTTTTAAAGTCATCTGAGTGCTTTGATTTGTTGCTTTACAAGATTCAGTGCTATATAAATTCCATACATTATTATTATTATTATTATTATTATTATTATATTATTATTATTCATTCATTCATTCATTCATTCATTCATTCATTCTCTTGCCTTTTGTTCCCCAGAAAGACTTAGAAGGAAACACTTCTCTCCCATGCTGTAGTCACATATGGTGGGG
>CM054135.1:18199335-18224335 GCA_028751875.1 Rapana venosa
AATCAGACCTCTTTTTTTAAAACGTGAAATTTCGTTCAGTATGTTAAGCTAGCTGATAAGTCTCTAACTTATGATTAATACTACATGTTAGATATCAATAGATAAATATTATATATGCATATGTATGTATAGAAAAATGATATGTATTTCTATCTGTCTATCTATCAGTCTCTTTGTCTGTCTCTATCTCTGACTCTAACTAACTATCTATCTGTCTATCTATTCATTTATCTATCTATCTGTCTCTCATTCTTCTCTCTCTCCTCTCTCTCTCTCTCTCTCCTCTATATATATATATATATATATATATATATATATATATATATATATATATATATATATATATCCTCTACTAATCTACATATCTATATATCGATATGTTTATCTGATTGTCTAAATGTCTATCTACCTATCTGTCCATCTAAATACACACGATTACATTAGGATAGCAGATATGTACCAACACAGATTTTTTTCTATCAGATCTTTTCCCTAGCTGTGTAAAGAGATTATCTTTAATAATGGCAAATGATTCGTAAGTAAACCTTAAGAGAGAGAGAGAGAGAGAGAGAGAGAGAGAGAGAGAGAGAGAGAGAGAGAGAGAGAGAGAGAGAAAGAAGAGAGAGAAACACAGAGAGAGAGACAGAGTCAGAGACAGACAGACAGAGACAAACAGACAGAGAGAAACAGAGACAGAGACCGAAAGTTGTAATATCATCAACACAGAGGGGAAAAAATCTATACTTTCCAGTCAAAGCATTTAACAATAAGTTGCGATAAAAGCCCAAAATAGACATAACAGAAAGAAAAAGAGAAGAGAGAAGGTCTTTTGTGTCTGTCCTCAACTACAGCTTCGAGGTTCGCCATTGGTGAGATTTTTACGTAATTATGCGACTGGGGGATTTTTTTGCCTACCATGAAGGTAGCCGCATTCCACCTTTGGTGATAGAAAAGAAGTCAAGTTGTTGTTGCGCGTTCCCCAGCTTAACACCTTGAGTGTAAACCCAAAAAATGAGCTCTGAGTCACATATTCCTGCATGGAATCTTTTTTTTGAAACAACAAGTACACACTGAGAGAAACACCATACGTATTTTACGACTCTCTTCGAGTGCCTTGCCATAGAGGCAGCCATACTCCGACTTCAGAGGATCTTTACGAAAAAAATATGGAGAGTGCAGGTTGCTAAGCTGAAAGCTCGTCATGGCTGAAAATAATTTAAACATAACATTGTTTTTTTGCAACATAACAGCATTTTGATGTAGGCGCTCAGCAATTAGGTGAAATCAATAACTGACATTTGTTTCTCTTATTTGAGCTGAAGAACTATTTCTTCTTCTTTCTTCTTCTTCTTCTTCTTCTTCTTCTTCGAACGCTCAGACAGCAATTAATATTGTCGGTCATAAGAGCGGAAATGTATTGCGGTGCCGTTAAGCGCCTGTCAAGTCAGGCCCAGCGCATCCGACTTCTGCGCGAGAGAGAATTGTTATCTTTTAAGTCTTTCTTTAAATAAATAAATAAATAAATAAAGGGTAGGAGTATAGACAAAGAGGGCAAGAAAATAAACAAGAAGGAAGTGACAGGAAGACGAGGAACAAGGCAGAAACAAAGATAGGGCTGGAATAGATGGAATTCTTTGTCCAGACTTTTCAGTAGGTGGAGGAATGCTATTTATACTGACAGACCCCCCTGGTATCCTCTTCACGTAGGGAACAACAAATGAGTCAACTTTGGGCTACAGTTGTCGAACTGCGTTCCCTACGAAGCAGATAACACGCGAAGACTTAAGTATCCTATCAATCGACCAATCAAACAAGTTTGCGCTTGAAAGCATGGGTGCATTATTTTAAATGACCTTTAGTGCTTACTATCGTGATGCTTTTCTCCGCGACAAAAAAAAAAAAAACAAAGAAATAAAACCTGCAGACAAGGATGCAAGGAAATCAAATCAAAGCTGTCAAGACTTCTGCTGCTCATTCATTACAGGATAATGCTGTGAGGGGGTGGGGGGGGGGGGGGGGGGGGGGGGGGAGTAAGGAAACTTGCTTAGGCGGACTTTCCACTTTCTTATAGAGGAAAGCGTAAACGTGTGGGGCTTTTGTCTAAGTTGGAAATGGTGTCTTGCACGCTTAAAATCATTCTCGACAATAGTAGTAATGTTTTGGTTTTATTTGGTGTGTGTGTGTGTGTGTGTGTTTGGGGATGTGGGTGGTGGTGGTTATGTGTGTGGGGTGTGTGTGTGTGCGTGCGTGCGTGCGTGCGTGTGTGTGTGTGTGTGTGTGTGTGTGTGTGTGTGTGTGTGTGTGTGTGTGTGTGTGTTGTGTGTGCGCGTGTGTGTGTGTGTGTTGAGGGGTAGGGGAAGGGTGGGGGGTGTTTATGTGTGTGTTTGTGTGTGTTGTGTGTGTGATTGTGTGTGGGGGGGATGGACGTTTTGTAGGGGAAGGGTGGGGGGTGTTTATGTGTGTGTTTGTGTGTGTGTGGGTGTGGGTGTGGGGGGTGGTTTTGTGTGTGAGAGAGAGATAGTGTGTGTGAGTGTGTGTGAGTGTGTGTGGGGGGAATGTATGTGTGTGTGTGTGTGTATTGTATGAGTGTGCGTGTGTTCGTGTGTGTGTAGGGGGGGTAGGGGGGTTGTGTGCATGGGCTTGTGTGTGTGTGTGTGGGGGGGGGGGTGTTGTATGTGAGTGTGTGTTAGGGGGAGTTGTGTATGGTGTGTGTGTATGTGTGTATGTATCTGTGTGTCTGTGTGTGGGGGGAGGGGAGTTGTGTGTGTGAGTGTGTGTGTTTTGTATGTGTATGTATGTGAGTTTGTGTGTGTGTGTGTGTGTTTGTGTTTGTGTGTGTGTCTGTCTGTGGTGGGTTCTTGGTCGTGACAGATATGCACTCTTCTTTTAGCTTTTAAATTATTTAGGTAGGCTCGTTTTTGCCTCTGAACTACTCCACTCCCTCCTGTCTGTTGGTTTCAAGAATCTGCCTTTCTATTAGTCTGCCTGCCTGCTTGCCTGTCTCTTTGGTTTTGTCTCTGTCTGTCCCTGTGTCTGTCTGTCTGTCTTTCTGTCTGACTCTCTCTATGTCTCTATGTCCGTCCGTCTGTCTGTCTGTTTCTGTCTCTGTCTCTGTCTCTCTGTCTCTGTCTCTGTCTGTCTCTCTTTCTCTCTCTCTCTCTCTCTCTCTCTCTCTCTCTCTCTCTCTCTCTCTCTCTCTCTCTCTTCTCTCTCTCTCTCTCTCTCCTCTCTCTCTCTCTCTCTCTCTCTCTCTCTCTCTCTCTCTCTCTCTCTCTCTCTCTCTGAGCTTATAAGCCCTGAGCTTATCCATTTACTCTCAATAAAAAGTTCGAGTTCGAGTTCGAGTTCTCTCTCTCTCTCTCTCTCTCTCTCCTCTCTCTCTCTCTCTCTCTCTCTCTCTCTCTCTCTCTCTCTCTCTCTCTCCTCTCTCTCTCTCTCTCTCCTCTCTCTCTTCTCTCTTCTCTCTCTGGGACTGGATTAAACATTCATCATCCTGGAAGCAAATCATATGAATGTGATTTGATTTGATTCATCTGTCTGTCTGTGTCTCTCGCTCTCTCTCTCGCTCTCTCTCTCTCTCTCCTTCTCCCTCTCCTTCTCCCCCTCTCTCCCCCTCTCTCTCTCTCTCTCTCTCTCTCTCTCCTCTCTCTCTCTCTCTCTCTCTCTCTCTCTGATATTGGATTGGTTTGTTTTTTTAAAAAGCACACCAGTGCCAATCCAGCATCCTTGAAATAAAGCAAATCGATTTAATTTTATTTTATTTTATCTCTCTGTCTCTGTCTCTGTCTCTCTCTCTCTCTCTCTTGTGTCTCTGTCTGTCTCTCTGTATCTCTCTTCTCCTCTCTCTCTTAGTTTCTTACTGTCTGTCTCTCTGTATCTCTGTCCTGCTCTCTCTCTTAGTTTCTTACTGTCTGTCGCTTTGTCTGTCTCTCTCTCTCTCTGTCTGTCTATTTATTTCTCTGCCTGTCTGCGAATCCTTAGCTATGAGAATCCATGAAGTCAGCAGCAGGGCAGTACAGCGAAGACCGGAGGAGCACATGGAGAAGGAAGGAAGGAGGATCATGTCGGTGTCATTGGATGCAGGTGACTAACACCGAACTCGATGATGCCGGCAGGTGAGACAGGTGAGATTAATGTATACTAGTCAAAGATAATGAGTACACTCTTTCGTGTCCATTTATCATCAACAATTTTTCTCACTTTTTGCATCACACAGCCATGACATTCAGTCCTCTGAACTTATTTTCATAGGGTAACCGAGATTCCCCACCCCTACCCCCTACTCCTGTATCATTCATTTTTTCATGTTTAGTTGTGGTGGTTGGGTGTTTTTTTTTCACTTTTGTGACAACCACATTTTCCCTCTATATGCCAAATATTTTTTCTCACGTAATATTCCTTTCTTGAACTTAATGCTTATTGTTAGTCTAATGATTCTATTTCACACATATCATAATAATAGATTTGGGCAAAAAAATTGTGTCTAATCGGAATGTTGTTATCTAAAATGACTGGACATGGCTGTAGTCACTTTGATTTTCGACTTACACGAACACACAAGTTATCTTACCTAGCAATAAAATCTGGGGGGAAAAAACCATCCTGCATGAAGCACAAAACTGAGGTCATCTTTACTGAGGTTATCTTGTCTGACCTGTTGACATAAATTTCTTTTTTTCTCTCTTGCTTTCAATTGTCGGTGATATTCATAGCTTTATTTTTTTGTATGAAGCAGTAATTGTAGAGTGCATGTTACGGTTTTGAAGTTAATGTAGGTATAATTATGTGCCCATTATTATGCACTTTTCTTAACTGCATGCAACCTCTGCCTTGACAATAAAGAAACACGTTAGTTTACTTTTCTTTTCTTTTTTCTACTGCAGTGGTTTATCATGTAAGATTTATTATATGTCTCAGATACTTGTCCTACCCCCATAATAGAACATTATGTACCATATTCCCCACCATCATGGATCGGTGGTCTAGAGGTAACGCGCCTGTCTAGAAAGCGAAAAGTCCGGGTCGGAAGTGTGCGGTGGTTCGAATCCCGTGTGGACCCGAAACTTTTTCCCCATCCATTAGATCATGAGTGGTGGTCTGGGCGCTAGTCTTTCGGATGAGACGATAAACCGAGGTCCCTGTGTTGCACATAATTATTTAGCGCACGTAAAAGAACCCACGGCAACAAGAGAGTTGTCACTGGCAAAATCATGTAGAAAAAAAGCCACTCTGATAGGGGAACAAATACTGTTGCAGACAGGAAAAAAAGAAAAAAATGGGTGGCGCTTCTCTTGTGGCGACGTGCTCTCCCCGGGGAGAGCGGCCCGAGTTTCGCGCAGAGGAATCTGCGTGACTTAAAATATTTATTTATTTATTCATAAATAAATAAACAAATATTCACCACCATCATATATTGGTACGTTTGTTATTAAATAAAGGTGGCGGTTTTTATCTTCATCTTCTTGCCAACAAATTTTGGCTCATCTATATTTCATGATTTCATAAAACTTTAGAAGCCAGGTGTGCATTATTCATACTGGCACAGCAGTTCCTGACCTTTCCCAAACGACGGAAACTGCGTAGTCCAATTTGAGGTTTCTGAGAAAAGAACAGATAACTTGAGGGTACTGAGTGGTTGTCTTTTCATCTATGTTCTCACTATTCTATTCTCAGCCTTCCCGAAAACCTTCAAGCCAACACCGTAAAATTTGACCTTATTTTCAAACCGCTGATTCTTTTTTTTTTCAAAAAGGAAATACCATAGCTTGAGAGACTTTATTTTTTTTATTATATTTGGTTTTATTCTTATATATCGAGGATAATGGAATAAGCCCTTATTTGCTGTTTTACATCCAGTTCCCGTGTGTATGTGGTTTTGTAAATTCTGTCATCTGTTGCCACCGGCACATAATGGCCTACTCTTACGAAAAGCGGAACAGGATTTAACGTGTGCCCAAGATGTTCTGCGTGCGTTCGCACACGGGGCCTCGGTTTATAGTCTCATCCGAAGGACTTTTGGGGGAGAGTGGAGTCTGTACTGATGTTAACTCCAAGGGAAACTATCCCCTTGAACGGGAATCGAACCCGGGTCGTCAGATTGCGAGCGCAATGTTCTAACCACTAGGCTTTTGGTTAACGTGGGAGAAATGTTACTGTCACCTAAAAAAAAACAACTGTACAGATAAAGTCCATCCCTTTAACCGTTTTAGTGAAACTCGTCGGGTCCAGACTTAGGCAAAAATCCGCCAGGATCATAAAAAGGTGCAGGGGAAAGAACTGTGACTTTGTGGAACAAAATGAGCTTTAGTGGAAGAGAGTACCTTCTGTCTTCCTAGCCCGGTGTGACCTTTAAGTTAAAGATGGCAGTTCCTGTGATAAAGCGGGCTAAGTGCGAGGGGCTTTCAGCTCTCATCCCTCTCTCAAAGTGAAGCTAAAGCGGGGGCATAAGAACGCGGATTTCCCTCGCCTACTTTCCTTCCAGTTTCAAATAACTATTGTGCTTGCATTTTTTTTTAAACTTTTGAAACAGCATGCATGCGAGCGTTTGCATTTTACGGCCTTGTATAAATACTACTACTATTACAGCCAAAAAAAAAAAAGAAGTAATTTCCTCTCACCTAATCGTCATCGTCATTGGCATCATTGTCATCGCCGTCATCCTTGTCGTCGTCGTTATCATCAATGTCGCTGTTGTCGTCATCATCATCATCATCATCATACTAATCATCAACATCATCATCATCATCATCATCATCACCTTTGTCGTTGCCGTTGTCGTCATCACTGTCATCGTCGTCGTCTTTGTTCTCGCTGCTGTTATCGTCGTCGTCATTATCATAATTTCCATTATGATGTTCATTCCCGCACATTAGTTCTGTTTTGATTGTTTGAAACAAAAAGTGTTTTATCCCTTATGCTCTCACATAACTTCTCCTGCTCCTCCTCCTCCTCCTCCTCCTCCTGCTCCTTCTCCTCCTCCTCCTCCTCCCCCTCCTCCTCCTTTGCAATTCCTCGTCGCAATTCTTCTTTTCATTTTTTCGCAAATCTTCTTTGTAGTGCTTTTCTTCCTGCTGTCTGTACTTTCGAAGGAAGAAGAAAGAAGAAGGGTAAGACGGAGAGAAAAGAGAAAGAATAGGAGAGAAGTACGAAAGAAGAAGAAGGAACAGAACAGAGACAGAGAAAGAAAAGAAAAGAGAAAGAAATAGAGAGAAGAAAAAGAAGAAGAAGAAAGAAGAAGAGAAGAAGAAGAAAAAGAAGAAAGAGAAGAAGAAGAAGAAGAAGAAGAAGAGAAGAAGAAGAAGAGAAGAAGAAGAAGAAGAAGAAGAGAAGAAGAAGAAGAAGAAGAAGAAAAGAAGAAGAAGAACAAGAAAAGAAGAAGAAGAAGAAGAAGAAGAAGAACAAGAACAAGAACAAGAACAACAAAACAACAAAGAAGAAACAAGAACAAGAAGAAAAGAACAACAAACAACAAACAGAAGAACAAGAAAACAACAACAAAACGGACAAAAACAGAAGAACAAGAAGAACAAGAACAAGAGGAACAAAAGAAGAACAAGAATCAAAACAAGAACAAGAACAAGAAGAAGGATTACTATTAGCAAGTGTGCTGACATAGCAAATGTCCTCTTTCACGGGTCTCTATGACTTTACTTGGTTGGGTTTTTTTTGTTTTTTTCCCCTTTTGATGCTCGCCTCCTCAAAGGCCATGAGGACAGTACTAATGGAGCTAGCGAGAGAAAGGGGATAAAGGGACTACCACTCACTACCCTCAAGTTGTCTGTTCCTTTCTCCGAAAATGCCAAATTGGACTACACAGAACATATCAAGTCGTCTAACAAAAAGGTCAGGAACTGTGCCAGGGGCAATGAACGCCCATTCTGGCGTCTGAAGCGTTATGAAAACATCTTATAGATGAACTGAATCTTTTTTTTTAGCAAGAAGATGGGGGATGAAAACCGAACACCTTAAAACTTAAAAAACAATTTTTAAAAACACTGGGAACAATGGTTAATCAATCGTTTAAATTGGTAGTTTAACCATACTGGATCGTGAATGAATGTTTTTTTTAAATTCTTTTATATCAAGGATAATGAAATAAGCACTTATGTGCTTTTTTTTTACATTCAGTCCCCGTGTGTATGCGGTTTTGTCAATTGCTGTCGTCTGCTCCCACCGGCACACAATGGCCTACTCTTACAAAAAGCGGAACAGGATTCAATGTGTGTGCAAGATGTTCTGCAAGATGTAGTCATTCTAGTATAATGTCTGCATCAGGGGGAACAGCTACGAAACTTTCGTGTTAAACTCTTCTGCTTTTTTTTAAGGTAGAGAGATAGGAAAGGCTCTCACCTTTTCTTGGTTTTGTTTGTTTATTTTGTTTGTATGTTTTTGGTTTGCTTGTTTGAGGTTTTATAGTTGTTGGTTTTTGTCACAGTCTTTATATTTCATGTTGTTTTTTGTCACAGCCTTTATATTTCATGGGGACGGAATAGCTCAGTGGTCGGAGCACTCGCTTTCCCCAAGCTAAAGTTAAGCAGTGTCGAGCGTGGTTACCAGTTGGATGGGTGATCGTTTGCGCGCCTTGGCTTAAGTACAGTTCCCTCAGTTCACCCAGCTGTAAATGGGTACCTGCCCTCTTTAGGGTCAGGGAAGGTAAAGCAGCGAGGGAGAGGAGATGGGCGCCGCCCTCAATATGCTGGCCCTAGAGAAGTGAGGTCTCTGACGCCTCGCTCCCCTACGACCTTATAGGTTATGGGACTCCTTTACCTTACCTTTACCTTATATTTCATACATTTTACATGATGACCTACCAGTATGAGCTTCAAGGCCGTGTGCTTACTTCGATTCACATCAGCGTTTAAATGTAATAAAAACAATTTAAAAAAACTTTTGTATTGCTGGTTTTGTCGTAAATTCAGGTTTTTCTCACCAACAGAAAAAGTCAAAATTCGAAAACAAAACTTGGCATATAGCGACTTATAACGAGCATTTTTATACAACTTGAAACAACAACAACAACAAACAACAAGAAACAACATTATAACATATCCAGACAGATTTAGGTAGTTCATTTTTTACGAACTGAATATCAATGGATACAAAACGCCCAAAAAAACACCAGAATCTATACAAAAAGCAAAGTGAAAGAAAACTGATCCACAACAACTTCAACATTGGGATAATCTATTCTTTTCCGCCGCAATAGCTCCATAACGGGACCATTGATTTCAGATCCAGGGTCAATGTTCCTGTCTCACGAGTATCTGATGGCAAAATGCATTGCTAGTTCAATGTACCATCTGGAAATAAAAATTTGACTTGACTTGACTTGACTTGATGGGGGTTCTGTAGCCTAGCGGTTAGAGCGTGGCGCACGCAATTCGATGGCCTGGGATTGAGCCTGGCTTTGAGCGACCCCTGAGACGCCCACTCAAGGGATTATTCCCCTCGAGTTAGTGCCAGTACTGACTCCACTCCCCCCGCAAGGTCTGTTTTGGATGAGATTATGAACCAAGGCCTCTTGTGCGAAACGCAAGCCGGACATCTCGCGCACACATTAAAAACCGTTCTGCTTTTGTTTTATTTAGTCGTTTCTTTATTCTTTTCTTTCGAAGGATAATGGATAAGCTTTCAGTGTGCTTCTTCACATCCAGTCCCTCGTGTGTATGCAGTTTTTTGTAAATGTTGTCATCCGTTCCCACTGTTCACAATGGCCTAATTCTTCCGAGGAATAGGCAATTCATGTCGGTAAGAACGAATGACAAGGTTAGAAAAACAACAAACAACCGGCATGCGTACATGTGCTGTGTTGAGACATCAGCGCCAGTCAGAATGCGGCAGAATTAATGGTGGGCAAAAATGGTCGCATACACAAAAACCTGACCCTTGCTGAACGTTGAAGATCTAGGGGGGGGGGGGGGGGAGAAGTATAAAAAGGTAAAGGAGTCCCATAACCTATAAGGTCGTAGGGGAGCGAGGCGTCAGAGACCTCACTTCTCTAGGGCCAACATGTTGAGGGCGGCGCCCATCTCCTCTCCCTCGCTGCTTTACCTTCCCTGACCCTAAAGAGGGCAGGTACCCATTTACAGCTGGGTGAACTGGGGGGAACTGTACTGAAGCCAAGGCGCGCAAACGGTCACCCATCCAACTGGTAACCACGCTCAACGCTGCTTAACTTGGCTGGGGGAAAGCGCGTGCTCCGACCACTGAGCTATCCCGTCCCCCAAGAAAAGTATACCTAGATTCAACCAATCCACTGTTGGCCATCGCTCTTTCTCTATTTCTGGTCCATCAATCTGGAATGAACTCCCGCTCTCTCCCTTCGCAAAAAAGCCTACCTATGACACCTTTCAAATCCAGCCTCAAGGCATACCTATTTCAAACCTAAGACTTTCCCCTATTGTTTCATCTTATAATTATCTGTCCTTGCTTTTAATGACCAAAATGTCCATCACCCTGTAGAAGCATATAACCTCTGTGTGTATATGTATGTGTGTGTGTGTGTGTGTGTGTGTGTGTGTGTGTGTGTGCGTGCGTGGGGTTTGAGTTCGCTAAAACTGTTAATCATTGTTGGTTGCATGTGTAGGACTGGAATGTATGCACGCGCTTTGATTTGGTTTTTTTACAAGGGATAGCGCTATATAAATTCCATTTTTAATTATTACTATTATTATTATTATTATTATCATCATCATCATTATTATTATTATTATTGTTATTATCAGCTCAATCGTACAAGATTTAAACCATGGTGATTCACTAACAAATGGCAAAACATCGCAAACGAATCATTCTTTCCTCTTGTAACTCCTCTTCTTCTCTGACAAATTTCTGTTAGTGTTGACTTTTTGTCAGCTTGTCTCTGTGCTATTTCACAAACGGTCGTGGTACGGGCACGCTACTCGTACCTCTGGACTGGCCAAGACTGTCCTACAGGCAACAAGCGTGTGCCACAGAGGGTAGACTCTAAGATCTGTACCCTCTGTGACAAAAGTCTCCACAAAACAGCACCTTCCTACCTCTGTGAATGTCTTCACTTGTACACTCCTTCTCGTTCCCTCCGCTCTGCTGCAGATACCTTGTGCTTAAGAAAATACCTAGATTCAACCAGTCCACTGTTGTCCGTCGCTCTTTCTCTGTTTCTGGTCCAGTGATCTGGAACGACCTCCCTCTCTCCCTTCGTCAAAAGCCTACTTATGATGCTTTGAAATCCAGCCTAAAGACGCATTTATTTCAAACCTAAGATTCTCCCCTCTTGTTTCATCTCATTTCTGTCCCTGCCCTCAATAACCAACTCACCCCCCCCCCCCCATCACCCCCTGCCCGAGTGTACAACCTGTGTGTGTGTGTGTGTGTGTGTGTGTGTGTGTGTGTGTGTGCGCGCGCGCATGTGTGTGTTTACATTTGTATTTGTAAAAAACTGTTAATTGTGCGCATGTATGTGTTTACATTTGAATTTGTAAATATCTATTAATTGTAACTGGATGCATGTGAAAGACTAGGATGAATGAGAGCGGCTTGATTTGGGTTGGTTTTTTTGCAAGATATAGCGCTGTATAAATTCCATGTATTTATATTATTATTATTAACAGTACAAGGAGGGAGACGAAGGTGCAGACAGAGAAAGCAATGGGAAGACAACATCAGAGAGTGGACTGGCCTTGAGTAGAACGGCGTGCCTTGGAATGATGAAAACCGCATGGAGTAGAGGAAGCTGGTTGCAAAATCTTCAGTGGTGCCCTAACGGTCTATTAAACTCTGAGATAGGTGAAGGTGATATAACTGTTGACATTTAGTCTCAATGAGGTTTTTTTTTAAATGACGTTCATTCTTTAGTTTCCATACTGTACTGCTGCGCGTGGTTTTAAAAAACCCGCTCACTAAGAGCATTTACTAGATTACAGAGATGGGAATCAGCATCCTCATAAAGGAATAGAAGCAATAGGTTAATAAATAATCATACTGATGTCTTGGTGTTTGGAACACTTTGAAGCCTACATCAGCATAAAAAGGACTATTCTTACTATCACAAACACATGAAAGTGACGGCTACACTCTCTCTCTCTCTCTCTCATCTTGTGATTTTGGTCTATTCTCGGACTCTCTGATCTTCTAAGTGATGTTCTGTCTTCATCCCTCTTTAGGATTAAGGACAGCATCTGTAGTAGGAGTCTTTTCACAAAATGTTAGTGGTATATAGAACATCAAACAGATTTTTGACCAACCCACCCGTATACAATCGACAGACAGACAAACGAACAAGGTAAACAAACACAAACAAGACAAACAAAACAAAGCAAACAAACACAAAAAGTATACAAACATATACTTGAAAGTACAGATTCAGAAACCCACTAACCAATGACTTCAACATCGAGTATATTGTAACGATTCTGGCGTTCGTTGCTGCAGAAATCATTTTCATTACTTAATTTCTTTTTTCTTTACTTTCAACAAGAAATACGAACGTTAACAATAAAAAAAAAACCGAGAAAATCGTTGGAACGCTCTTATCGCCTGTATCTATCTATCTATCTGTCCCGTAGTCTGACGACCGTGGGGGCACCCTCAAAGACTCAATAACCAGTTCCCTCCATTCCTCTCTCTGTTCTGCCTTTCTCAGGATTTTGTTGAGTTCTAGGCCTGTCCATTCGCTGATGTTATCCTCCCAGCCCTTCCTTGGTCTTCCTCTTCTTCTTCCTCCTTGGACAGTGCCTTGTAAAACTGTCTTTACAAGTCCTTTGGATCTTGTGACATGCCCATACCATTTAAGTTTACGCTTTTTCACGATCGTTAGAAGGTTCTCATAGGGTCCAATGGTTTGCTGGATTCTGTTATGCACGCTTTTGTTGCTTATGTGGTCTTTGTAGGAGATGCCAAGGAGTCTCCGAAAGCATCTCATCTCCACCGCCTGTATTCTTCTCTCCAAATCTGCAGTCAGGGTCCATGATTCACAGGCATACAGAAATATGGATATGACAAGGGAGCGCATTAGTCTGATCTTGGAGATAAGTGAGATATTTTTATCTCTCCAGATGGTGTTTAGTTTTGACAGTGCTGTTATTGTCTGTGCAGTTCTGCATACTACTTCTGGCTTGGATCCCTGGTCTGATACAATGGCTCCCAGGTACTTGAAGCTTTGAACTGTTTCCAGCTTCTGGTCACTAACCCTGATATCAGTGCTAATGCCGCTGGTGTTATTAGTCATCAGTTTGGTCTTCTCTGCACTGATTTCCATGCCGTATGTTTTGGAGGCCTTATTCAGGTGTTCAGTTAGGCTGGAAAGCTCTTTTTCTGATCCTGCTATTCCATCAATGTCATCTGCGAAGCGGAGGTGTGTGATCGTTCTGCCACCAATGCTGACTGATCCTTCATGATGTTCCAGTGCATCAGCCATGATTCTCTCAAGGAAGATGTTGAAAAGAGTGTGTGAGAGTAGACAGCCCTGCCTTACTCCAACTGTCGTTCGAAACCATTCTCCAATGTTGTTGTTGTAGTGCACTGCACTGGTGGCCTCGCTGTACAGCTGTTTGATGACTCTGATCAGGTTTGCATTGATGCTGTACAAATTCATGGTTGCCCACAAAGCTGCATGCCACACCATGTCAAATGCCTTCTTAAAATCGCCTGTATACAAACCATTATTGATTAAAAAGCATCTCAATCTAAAAACAAGAAAATAAAGAACAAACAGTAAGCAAAAAGTGAAACAAAGTTTATGTAGAAAAGAATGAATAAATAGCCAGTTTGGAAGTTTTCTATTTCTTGGGTTTTTTTAATTTCATATTGTTACTCTGTGTACATGGTCTATAAACACATGGACGACCTTAACAAGAAGTCCAAGCACCATACATGGCAATTCATTAACACAGTTTGATGCTATTTGACAAAACATTAATCCCTTCTTTCTCTGTCTCTCTCATTGTTGCTGAACTTTATGGGCAGACTTCTCCAAACTCTTCATTTTACTCCAAACTGGCAAAGACCACCTTCATAGAGTGCATATTTACCTCCTGACCTTGCACTTTTTTATTTCTTTACAGTTTTTCATTGCGTGGATTTTTTTTTAAATGCACTAAACTGGTTACCCTGAGAAAGATTATGGAAAACAGTATCCCAAAAAATTCAGCCAGAACAAAATACTACTACTACTACTACTACTACTACTACTACTACTACTAGTAATAATAATAATAATAATAATAATAATAATAATAATAATAATAATAATAATAATAATAATAATAATAATAATAATAATAATAATAATAATGTATGGAATTTATAGAGTGCTATATCTTGCAATTACAAATCAGAGTTTTCACACAGATGAACTCATGGTTTGGTGTGTCAGTACCCAAAATTAGATTAAACATTCTTTAGCATGATTCAGCATTAGCATAATGGCTGAACTTTCTCTTATTCTTTGGTTGTCATACACTTGGGGTTTTATCAGATGAAGAAGGACGGAACTAGTCTATGGTGGGTTTTTTAGATTCTCGATCAACTAGTCTAGTGAAAGACAAACAAGTTCAGAAAAAAAAATAATTTATAACAACTTCACAATGCTAATGACTTCAAACTTTTTTTTAAATGTTGTCTTTTATTTAAAATATGCCATTGCCAGTGGATCGGTGGTCTAGAGGTAACGCGCCTGTCTAGAAAGCGAAAAGTCCGGGTTCGTACCCCTTCGGGCCCGAAACTTTTCCCCCATCCATTAGACCATGAGTGGTGGTCTGGGCGCTAGTCTTTCGGATGAGACGATAAACCGAGGTCCCGTGTGTTACAGAAAATTATGCAGCGCACGAAAAAGAACCCACGGCAACAAGAGAGTTGTCCCTGGCAAAATTCTTAGAAAAAAGCCACTCTGATAGGGAAAAAAAGAAAAAAAAAAGGGTGGCGCTGATCTTGTGGCGACGTGCTCTCCCCGGGGAGAGCAGCCCGAATTTCACGCAGAGAAATCTCGTGACTTAAAGTGGTATAAATAAATAAATAAATTGATTACTGAATTTGGAAATTATGATGTGAAAGGTCGTCAAAATCCAGCAAGTATTACAAAGTACTTTGTATGTCAAAAACCAGAGGTAGCAGTGCAATAAACAGACTGAACACGGCTATTGTCTTTTCCCCAATCATCCTTAATTTCAGTTCAACTAGTAAGATTTCCAAACAAATGAGAAAGCAAAGAAACAAATTCAAAAGTAAAGAACAGCAAAGTAACGCAAAACAAAACAAGCAACAACAAAAGCACAATGAAAAAGTAGTAATTCTCTGTCTGCTCCCAAGAAGAGATAAGAGAGCATTGATCCAAGACTAAGGCAAGTGCTACATATCAGAGAAATGCCATCAACTTCACCATTGAATCAACGTACCTAGTATGATACCTCCCTCACCTGGTATAGCATTTGCTAGAAAATGTCGTTTTTTCTTTTTGTACTGTTTCACTCTTTCTTTTGATGACTCTTGCTTACAAACCACTTCCTGGATTTCTCAATAATGCCCAGCATTGGTAAACCTCTGTCTCTAAAGAGTTAAAACCTGCACGTCCATCTTCATTGGGTTAAGTCATCTTGTTCTGCTCTTTCCTTCTAATGCCCCTTGTCACTGCATCAATCAGGTAATGGCCACTAAAAGCATTAGCAACCAAATGGAGAGAGAGCGAGCGAGCGAGCGAGCGAGCGAGCGAGAGAGAGAGAGAGAGAGAGAGAGAGAGAGAGAGAGAGAGAGAGAGAGAGAGAGAGAGAGAGAGTCAATAATATAGTGGAGGGAAGTGGAGAAACATGGACGAGTACCTCCAACTTCATACTGCTGCATTTTTGATACTTTAATTCCCAGATTGGATTAACACTTTCAGCACTGAGGAAAAGGAAAGAAACAATGCTCCAAGAATAAGGCTACATCTTGTAAAGATGTCATTCAACGGACTTTAAAACCAAAGCCTTTGGCAGGATGCTTTCCTCACATGGTACATTATGTTGCCAAAAAATGTCCTTTACTGTCCTAGGTTTTCACTAGTTCTTTTAATGATTCTTGCTTACAAACCACTTCCCTTATTTCTTTTCTTTTTTTAAATGCCTTGCAGTGGTAACCCTCTGTCTCCAAAGAGTTAAAATCTCTACTTTCATTTTCAATGAGTTAAATCACCTTGTTCTGCTTTCCTTCTAATGCCACCTGTCACTGTATCAATCAGATAATCTCCCTAAAAGCATTAACAAGAGAGAGAGAGAGAGAGAGAGAGAGAGAGAGAGAGAGAGAGAGAGAGAGAGAGAGAGAGAGAGAGAGAGAGAGAGAGAGAGAGAGAGAGAGAGAGAGCAATATTAGGGATGGGTCGTGGTGAGCCATGGATGAGCACGTAGTATTTCATATTACTGCATTTTTGATACTTTAATTCCCAGATTGGATTAGCAATTTCAGCACTGAGGAATCATCTGCCTGCACACTCCTATCCACATGCTGGGCTGAATCCCATGCTGGATTATACGATGTATTATGGAAGAGACATCAGAGCATGCATTAAACGCGCTTGTTGACCTTCTGTTTGATGTAATCTCTTACTCTTTGGGGCTAGGAACGTAACAAATGGAGGAAACTTCACTAAAATGCAATCTTACATTAAAAACAGTTTTAAAACAGCAAATGAAGGATGCCATAGCCGAGTGGTTAGGACCGTTTGAATTCATCCAATTGATCCACGAAGTCATGATTTTGAATCTCTGTAATGACTGGTGAACTAAAGCAGGGGACTTTTACAATCTCCCAGGTCAATTTCTAATGCAGACCTTCCAATGACTTAATTCCTTTTGTGTATATAATTATACACAAACTGAAATCAAATAAGTATGCACGTTAAACATCCCCTAGTTCATATCCGCACTAATTGGGTTACAGAAACACGAACATACCAGGAATACATCCCCGAAATCTAAATGTGGCTACCTACATTATGGGCAAAAATGGTCGCAAATTGCAAAATCTCACCATTGGTAAACCTCATAGCTCTAGCTGTGGAATGAAAAAGAAAAGTTTAGTTTTAACTTTAAAGGTTTTTTTAACAATGTAAGTAAGAAAAGAGTCAAACTCAAAAGTAAGAAAGCAACAAAGCAATCCAGTGCAAACCAAACATGCAAAATCGAAAGCTCAAAGACCAAAAGCTGTAGCTCTCTATGTTCTTACCAAAAACAGATAATATAAGAGAACATGCTCCAAGAATAAGGCCACGGTTGTATATCATAGACACCTAAATAACCTGACCATAACATCAAAGTGCCTTGTAAGATTCTTCCACAAAATGGTACACTATTTGCTAGAAAAAGTCTTGTCCTAAATGTTTACTCGTTCTTTTGATGACTGTTGCTTACAAACCACTTCCCTGATTTCTCAATAATACCCAGCAGTGGTAAACCCCTGCCTCAAAAGAGTTAAAAAACCCAATGACTTAAAACACCTTGATCTGCTCTTTCCCTCTAATGCCCCATTGTCAATGTATCAATCAGTAAATGTCCACTAAAAGCATTAACAACCAAATGGAGAGAGAGAGAGAGAGAGAGAGAGAGAGAGAGAGAGAGAGAGAGAGAGAGAGAGAGAGAGCGAGAGAGAGAGAGAAAGAGAGAGAGAGAGAGAGAGAGAGAGAGAGAGAGAGAGAGAGAGAGAGAGAGAGAGAGATTCGGATGGAACATGGTGAACAATGTATGAGCACCTCTATTTCATACTGCTGCATTTTTGATGCTTTAATTCCCACCAGATTGGATTAACAATTTCAGCACCGAGGAAATGTTTGCCTGCACACCCTAATTCATATGCTGCCCTGAATCCCTCTCTGAATTAAATGATGCATTATGGAGGAGACATCAGAGCATGCATTAAACGCGCTTGTTGACCTTCTGTTTGATGTAATCTCTTACTCGTTGGGGCTAGGAACGTAACAAATGGAGGAAACTTCACTACAATGAGATCGTACTGTAAAAGCAGTTTTAAGATAACAAAGACTGGACGCTATAGCCGAGTGGTTAAGACTGTTCGACTTCAGTCCCATGGGTCCATGAAGTCAAGGGTTTCCATCTCTGTGATGTCTAGTGAATTAAGGGTGGGGCTTTTGTTTTTAACAATCTCCCAGATTAATTTAAACTGCAGAACTGCCAGTGCCTTAATTACCTTCCTTTTTTTTCATGAGGACCTGGTGTAATGAAAGCCCCTGGCTTATCCATTTACCCTCATTAAAACATTCGAGTTCGAGTTCGTGCATATACGCATGTATGTTTGTCCGTCGTGTTCGACGATGACCTCCAAAACAGCAGAGGAGGCATCTGCTGATTCGGAAATTGGGCAGAAATTTGATTATAGTGGAGATGCCTTGCCCACAGTACATCCTCACTCTCTCGGCCAAGAGGGCATAAGGACAGTCAGCGTTGGAGATGTTCTCCAAAGGCCAACCAGCCCCCCAGGGCTGCAGCTCATAAGGACTGTGCGAGTCAAGCCGCATAAAGAAGATGAATCATGCACACTGAAGTTTCCCTACTTCATGTCAGCGTCCAGTGGACTACAGAAACAAGAACATACCCAGCACACATCCCCCAAAGTCGGAATGCAGCTACCTTCACCGTGGGCAAAAACGGTCACATACGCAAGATCTCACACTTGGTGAGCCTCTGAAGGAAGGTGGCAGGATGGTTAAGACGTTTGCCTGGCAACAAGTCAGCCGTGAGGTTGTGGGTTCGATTCCCAGCCTCGCCCTTTCTTCCCAGTTTGACCAAAAAAATCGAACTGAATGTCAAAGTCCTTCGGATGAGACTATAAACCGAGGCCCCGTGTGCGAACGCATGCAGAACACCTTGCGCACATGTTAAACCCTGTTCCGCTTGTCGAAAGAGTAGGTCATTGTGTGCCGGTGGGAACAGATGACAAAATTGACAAAACCGCATACACACGGGGACTGGATGTAAAATAGCACATGAGTGCTTATTCCATTATCCGCGATATAAAAGAATAATATATTTAAAAAATCTGAGCTGTAGCCCAGGAAGGAGAACAGAGAACAAAGATGTTCCGCTGTCCACAAACAGGATTCAACCCTGTTTAAAAACAAGGACATATTAATATCTATCATCTTCTGCGCCATAATGTTTCTTGTCTTACTAAATTCATAACTAGCTTCCAAAGTGTCTTCCTCTCCTCATATCTAGGAAGTAGTAGGCATGTACCCAAAAGAAAATGATGATTTAAAATGATGTTTGGATTCAGTAACGGATTTTTTTTTGTAAAACTACGTGATGATTAGTATCGAGAAGATGAATAAATGTTGCTGCTATGGAATTGCATGTTGCGCTTTGAGACTATGTGACAGGACTTGTATTCTACGCTTCTTGTCATCATAATATATCCCGCCCTCCATTGGGCTCCAAGAGAGACACAGACACCTGCCTTGTTGGTCAGATAATTTGAGCAACACTCTCAAAATGGAATGCGTAAAGTAGATGAAACTAAACTGTGTGGTCCTAGTCTTTCCTAGTCAGCCCATAGCACACTCACTGTGGGTAGGAGCCGGCCGGAGTCCGAGAAATCCCTCTGACACTGTGTTCGAACACATGGTCTTACAGGTTATAACCGAAGGTGGGCGTGTGTATGCGGTTTTGTAAATTTTGTCATTTGTTCTCACCGGCACACAATGGCCTACTCTTTTGAACAGCGGAACAGGATTTAACGTGTGCGCAAGATGTTCTGCATGCGTTCGCACACGGGGCCTCGGTTTATAGTCTCATCCGAAGGACATATCTATCACATCACGATCTAAGCATCAGGAGCCTGTTTTTAAGTAGTACAGAAACCAGAGAGACAGCCACGACAGCCACTTTCTTTGACATTATTCGCAAACTTGTGGCTCAACCTAAAAAGTCTACAAATCATCATCATAATCATGTATAGAATTTATATAGCGCTGAATCTTGTAAAGCAACAAGTCAAAGCGCTCAGATGACAATTTTTTTTTCTCGAGGATAATGGAATAAGCACTCATGTGCTATTTTTTTACATCCAGTCTACATGTGTATGCGGTTTTGTAAATTTTGTCATCTGTTCCCACCGGCACACAATGGCCTACTCTTTCGAAAAGCGGAACAGGATTTAACGTGTGCGCAAGATGTTCTGCATGCGTTCGCACACGGGGCCTCGGTTTATAGTCTCATCCGAAAGAAACCGTTTGAAGAAAAACAAAAACAAACAAACTGACTAACTAAGACGTAAGCAAGCGAATAAATATTGAAATGACACAAACTGCATCTTGGATGTTTGTATGTCTGTAGAAGTAGTTAGATTGTTTGAAAATTGTTTCAGCAAAAACGAGAGGCTTATTTATTTTTTTATGGAAGTTTTTACTTTGGTTTTGCTACAAGTTGTTTTTCTCTAAGTATGGGGTTTTTTTTTGTCTTCTGTTGACAGGTCCTAGCTATTTTTCTGTAATTCGCTAGTTTTTGGAACAGAAAGGGTGGAACTGCAATTTGTATATTGCCGCAAGTTCAAAGGTTGTGTTCATGTGTGGTGTGTGAGTTGCGCACGCGTGTGTGGTGTGTGTGTGGGGTTGGGTTGGGTCGGGGGTGTTTGTTGTGTGTGTGTGTGTGTGTGTTGTGTGTGTTGTGTGTGTGTGTGTGTGTGTGTGTGTGTGTGTGTGTGTGTGTGTGTGTGTTGTGTGTGTGTAGTGTGTTGTGCTCGTGTTTATTTATTTATTCATTTATTTATTTATTCTTTTATATCGCGGATAATGGAATAAGCACTCATGTGCTTTTTTTACACCCAGTCCCCGTGTGTATGCGGTTTTTTAAATGTTGTCATCTGTTTCCACCGGCACACAATGGCCTACTCTTTCGAACAGCGGAACAAGGATTTAACTGTGTGCGCAAGATGTTCTGCATGCGTTCGAACACGGGGCCACGGTTTATTGTCTCATCCGAAGGACTTGTGTGTGTGTGATGTGTGATGTGTGTTGTGTGTGTGTTGTGGTGTGTGTGTGGTTTTGTTTGTGTGTTGTGTTGTGGTCCTGTGCGTGCGTCGTGTGTGTGTGATGTATGTGCTGTGTAGTTGTAGTGTGTTGGTAGTGTTATTGTGTTGTATGTGTATGTGAGAGTGTTGTATGTTAGGTCCTATGTGTGTGTGAGTGTTTAGTGTTGTAGTGTGTGTCTGTTTATGAGATGTGTAGCTGTTCCCTCACTCCTCACCTTACTCCTCTCTCTTTTCTCTCTCTTTCTCTTCCTCTCTCTCTCTCTCAACCTCACACTCACTCATCCACACAACTCTACTCCCACACACTCTCTACTCTCATACCTCTCCTCTCTCTCTCTCTCTCTCTCTTCTCTCTCTCCCAACACTACACACTGCGCACATACACACACACACACCCACACACACACAACACTACACACTACACACACACCTCTCATCTCTCTCTCTCCCTCCTCTCCTCCCTCTCATCTCCCTCTCTTCTCTCTCTCTCTCTCTCTCACTTCACCCCACACCACTGCCACAACTCCCAACACACCACACCACACACACCACACACAACTCACCTACACCCTCCTCTCTCTCCTCTCTCTCTCTTCTCTCCTCTCCCACTCTCTCTCCCTCATCTCACTCTCTCTCTCTCTCCAACACCACCCTACATACTCACACTCCTATCACCACACTCTCACACCCACCACCTAAAACCACTCACCTCTCTCTCTCCTCTCTCTCCTCTCTCTCCATCTCCATTCTCTCTCTCCTCTCTCTCTCTCTCTCTCTCTCTCTCTCCAGACACACACTCTACACACTGCACACACACACTAACACACACCACACACTACACAACACACACACACACACACACACACACCACACACACACACCACACACACTCTAAACAACACCACACACACACTACACACTACACACACTACACACACAACACACCACACACACACACAACACACACACAACACACACTCACGATAAACAGACAATGGCAAAGCGCTCATCTAGGACTAGGATTCCTCCTTTCCAAGCGAGCCTGTGTTGCATAGCTGACCACGAATAGCCACTGGCACACATCAGTTTTTATTTAATCCAGTGAGGCTGGAATTGAATAACAGAGAGATGCTGAGAAAATAGATCTGTTGGGAAGTGTGTTTTTTTAAATAATAAAGTTCATGCATTGTGAGGAATGTAGCCTGATTAACACAATGTCCAGCTTTAGTAAACATTCCAACTTTCTCATTAAGAGTTTCAGATAGGATCGTGCCTCAATGACTATGGATCGGTGGTCTAGAGGTAACGCGCCTGTCTTGAATACGAAAAGTCCGGGTCGGAAGTGTGCGGTGGTTCGAATCCCGTTTGGGCCCGAAACTTTTCCCCCATCCATTAGACCATGAGTGGTGGTCTTGGCGGTAGTCTTTCGGATGAGACGATAAACCGAGGTCCCGTGTGTTACACAAAATTATTCAGCACGCGTAAAAGAACCCACGGCAACAAGAGAGTTGTCCCTGGCAAAATTCTTAGAAAAAAAGCCACTCTGATAGGGAAACAAATACAGTTGCAGAAGGAAAAAATAAAAGGGTGGCGCTGCTCTTGTGGCGACGCGCTCTCCCCGGGGAGAGCAGCCCGAATTTCAGGCAGAGAAATCTCGTGACTTAAAGTGGTATAAATGAAATGAAATGAAATGCCGTAGGCCTGTCAGTAGCAATGGCATCCCCACTTTCTGAAAAGTGCTAGGACTTCCCTCTTTTCTATCTTTTTCTTTGTTTCCGTCTTCTTTCTTTCTTTTTGTTCTGTCACCTCCTTCTTATCTAAATATAATAAATATAATAATATTAAGTCCTTCGGGTGAGACTATAAAGCGAGGCCCCGTGTGCGAACGCATGCAGAACATCTTGCGCACACGTTAAATCCTGTTCCGCTGTTCAAAAGAGTAGGCCATTGTGTGCCGGTGGGAACAAATGACAAAATTTACAAAACCGCATACACATGGGGACTGGATGTAAAAAAGCACATGAGTGCTTATTCCATTATCCTCGATATAATTTTAAAAAAGTCATCTTAGCGCTTTGATTTGTTGCTTTACAAGATTCAGCGCTATATAAATTCCATACATTATTATTATTATTATTTATTATTATCTATTTTCTACGTTCTTGGTCCATTTTCCTGCCCCTTTTCTTTGCCAGGAAGTCTTCAAACAGAACAATTTCTCAGCCAGGCTGAAGTCGGATGAGCTGGATCTGACTTGTCAGGCGCTTAACGGCAGCGCAACAATGCAGTTTCGTTCATAATTATGACAGACAACAACTGTGTGCTGTCTGAGTGTTTGGAAAAAAAGAAAAAAATAGAAGGAGAATCTAGTGAGTCTGCAAATGAATTGCTATAGAGGGAAGCTGAGGGAAGAGATTAATCAGGAGTGAAACCAAAATCCATGCAGTGTAAGGAATTGTATTGTACTGTACGGTATTTGTCGTCAGCGCCTGGGCTTTATCACAGTTCTCGATTAAACCATTGACGCTGGGGGCAACAACAGCAAAGTGAGAGGCTGTAGTTATGACCAGTGGGTTTCCCACTCATGGAATTCCACTTTACAGCTTAGTCTTTAGTGATCGACTATGACTCTCTGACTAGGAGGCTTGACTCGCACAGTCCTTATGTGCTGCAGCCCTAGGGGCTGGTTGGCCTTTGGAGAACATCTCCAACGCTGACTGTTCTTATGCCCACTTGGCCAAGACAGTGGGGATGTACTGTGGGCAAGGCATCTCCACCATAATCAAATTTCTGCCCAGTTTCCAAAACAGCAGCTGCCTCCTCTGTTGTTTTGGAGGTCATCGTCGGACACGACGGACAACATACTGTATTGTATTGTATTGTAATGTATTATATTGTACTGTATTGTATTGTACATCACTTTAAGTCACGGCAGATTTCCCTGAGTGAAATTCGGGCCGCTCTTCCCCGGGAGAGCATCTGTCACAAAAGAAGCGCCGCACATTATTGTTGTTTTTTTCTTTTCCCAAGAATATAATCTAACACCTGTGTGGTTTCAGTACATTTTCCAACTTTATTTTATTATTCCAAGAATTTTCAGATAGGATCGTTAAATCCTGCTCTTGTTTTATATCAGGGGAGAAATATATAATCATAAAATTAGCTTTGTGAAAAGAATCTTGGGTTCTCTGTGTGTGTGTCTGTGTCTCTCGAATGCTTGTTCTGTTATCCTCGAAAAAAAAGAATAACCTCTCTCTCTCTCTCTCTCTCTCTCTCTCTCTCTTCTCTCTCTCATCCTCTCTCTCTCCTCTCCTCTCTCTCTCTCTCTCTCTCTCTCTCTCTCTCTCTCTCTCCTCTCTCACATCTCTCTCTCTCTCTCTCTCTCTCTGATGCTCATTTGAATCTTCATTGAAATGTATCAAAAACTGCTGATTCTTACCGTTTGCATACTTTGTATACTTGAAGATTTTTATGCATTGGTGTGTGTTTGTCTAATTGTTGCTGTTAGGTTTAGTTTCAGTTCTGTTTTGATTAGTGTGGTGTGGTTGGGGGGGGGGGGGGGGGGGGGGGGGGGGGGGGGGGGGGATGTATTTTGTTTTTTTTACTTTTTTCTTCTTTTCTTGGTTTTTCTTCTGTTTTTCTGACAGCATGGTGTAAAGAAGCCCTGTGCTTATCCATTTACTCTCAATAAACATTTCGAGTTCGAGTTCGAATTCTCTCAATGCGCACATAGCAAACTCACTCTGCATAGAGCCAGCCAAGTCACACCCCCCCCCCCCCCCCACACACACACACACACACACGCACACACACACCACCACCACCACCACCACCACCACCTCACTCACTCACTCACTCATCCCTTGGTCGGGACGACCGTTGGGGTACCCGCACGGACGCTGCAAGTGGACCGCCAAATGGTTCTGTTCTGGGCTGCTTTCAGGAGGTTTGGTACAGTGAGGCCGGTCCACTCCTTGATGTTGGATATCCAGCTTTTGCGTGGTCGTCCCTG
>CM054135.1:18229335-18244335 GCA_028751875.1 Rapana venosa
GTTCAGGACATGTTTGAATGATGAATTTTTTTTTTTTACGTGTTAAGAGTCTTATGGAATTAACACGTTTGTAGAGAAGACTTTTGTTTTTCTTAGGGTGTATTTTTTCCCATGGAAAGATGTTAATACCTGCGGAAATTGTTAGAACTGTTGATTATCAAGATTAGTAAAGCATTTTTTTTCTGAATGCTGCTTAAATTATTTTCTTTTGTTGTGCTTTTTTTATGTGTGTGCACATACAAGCATGCCCTGCATGCATATATACACACACAGACACTCCAAAGCACATGCTTGTACACATACATGTAGGCACGTTTGTACACTCACATACACACACACTCTCTCTCTGTCTCTCTGTCTATCTATCTATCTATCTATCTCTTCCCCCCCCTCCCTCTCTCTTTTCAACCCCCCCCCCCTCTCTCTCTCTCTCCCCCCTCTCTCTCTCTCTCTCATCACCAAAATTCTGCCTCACTTCCATTTTCAAGCTCAAGCTACCTTGACCCTCCATGGTCAATGCACACACACACACACAACACACACATGGTCACTGAGTCTAATGTCCAGCAGTGCTGATTAGCAGAAACACGGAACCAACCAAGCCAAGCCAAGCCAAGCCAAGTCAAGCCTGACTTGTCAGTCCACTGGTCTGCAGGGCAGCTGAGAATGAAAGGGGACCCTCAATGAGGGCGGGGCAGAGACAACAGGCTTAGCCACAATCCCGTGACTTTCGTGGCGCTTTGGTTTGTTGCTTTACAAGATTCAGCGCTATATCAATTCCATACATTATTATTATTATTATTATGGTCTGTTTTGCCTTGTCAGTCATGAATTAGCCTCATCCAGTCTTTCTCCTCAACGTTTGCTAGAAAGAAAGAAAAAGAAGAGAGGAAGGAAGTGTAGGATGAATGATTCTGTTTCGGAGAAGAATAGGCTTGGTTCCTTTCTTGGGGAAGCTGTCGAAATGCTTGTCTAAGTTCAGGACATGTTTGAATGATGAATTTTTTTTTTTTACGTGTTAAGAGTCTTATGGAATTAACACGTTTGTAGAGAAGACTTTTGTTTTTCTGACGGTTTTTATTTTCCATGGAAAGATGTTAATACCTGCGGAAATTGTTAGAACTGTTGATTATCAAGATTAGTAAAGCATTTTTTTTCTGAATGCTGCTTAAATTATTTTCTTTTGTTGTGCTTTTTTTATGTGTGTGCACATACAAGCATGCCATGCATGCATATATACACACAGACACTCCAAAGCATATGCATGTGCGCACACATATAGGCACGTTTGTTCACACACATACACACACACTCTCTCTCTGTCTCTCTGTCTATCTATCTATCTATCTCTTCCCCCCTCCTCCCTCTCTCTTCACCCTCCTCCCTCTCTCTCTACCTCCCCGCCCCCTCTCTCTCTCTCTCTCTCATCACCAAAATTCTGCCTCACTTCCATTTTCAAGCTCAAGCTACCTTGACCCTCCATGGTCAATGCACACACACACACACACACACACACACACACACACACATATGGTCACTGAGTCTAATGTCCAGCAGTGCTGATTAGCAGGAACATGGAACCAGCCAAGCCAAGCCAAGCCAAGCCAAGCCAAGTCTGACTTGTCAGTCCACTGATCTGCAGGGCAGCTGAGAATGAAAGGGGACCCTCAATGAGGGAGGAGTAGAGACAACAGGCTTAGCCACAATCCCGTGACTTTCAAGGCGCTTTGGTTTGTGTTGCTTTACAAGATTCAGCGCTATATCAATTCCATACATTATTATTATTATTATTATTATTATTATTATTTTCATGGTCTGTTTTGCCTTGTCAGTCATGAATTAGCCTCATCCAGTCTTTCTCCTCAACGTTTGCTAGAAAGAAAGAAAAAGAAGAGAGGAAGGAAGTGTAGGATGAATGATTCTGTTTCGGAGAAGAATAGGCCAGGTTTCTTTCTTGGCGAAGCTGTCGAAATGCTTATCTAAGTTCAGGACATGTTTGAATGATGAATTTTTTTTTTTTACGTGTTAAGAGTCTTATGGAATTAACACGTTTGTAGAGAAGACCTTTGTTTTTCTGAGGGGGTTTTTTTTTCATTGAAAGATGTTAATACCTGCGGAAATTGTTAGAACTGTTGATTATCAAGATTAGTAAAGCATTTTTTTCTGAATGCTGCTTGTCTGATTTGTTTGTTGTGCTTTTATAGCATGCTTGTGGCTTCAGTTTCAACCTGATGTTGGAGATAGATCATGTCCTATTTGGATCGGGTTTGAAATGTTCCAGCTCGCAGCCTCCAGCCAATCTGCGCTCAGTTGAAAGAGACAGGTCACTGTGTGCCCTGTGAATGTGATTGAAGACTCGGGGCACACAGAGACCTTTTTTCTAATCCGTACACCTTTCAAACGTTTCCTGTTGCAGTTCATCCTTTTCACACTGACAGGTTGGAACGAACATGGTTTGTACAGTCTGCCTGAACTGCTAGGTCGAAAATGGAAATGTGTCGCCTTGCTTTAGTTTTGGTTTTTGTTCCTTAGCTAGAGCTCCGATAGTCAGCCATGTTCAGCTCTTGCGTATGCGACCGTTTTTAACAACCCACTATGTAGGTAGCTGCATTCAGGCTTCGGGGATGCATGGTGGATACGTTCGTGTTTCCGTAAGCCACCGAACACTGACATGAATCATGGGATCTTAAACGCGCATGTTTGATCTTCTACATGTGTGTCTGCACGAAAGGAATTAAGGCACTGGCAGGTCTGTACTTGAAAGTGACCAGGGAGATGGTAAAACTCTCCACACCGTAACTCACCAGAAGCCACCGGGATTCAAACCGACGACTTCATGGGCCCATGGGATTGAAGTCGAACGGTCTTAACCATTCAGCTGTAGCGGCGTCCCTCGCCTGCTTTAGTGATAAGAAGCTTACCTCGAAATCCCATTTCCTGCTGACCTCTTCGCCCTGTCGATCATAAATGGTGTACCTCGCCATCCAGAGATGCTGGAGATGAAGGGATGAACTGAACGCTGGGTGAACGATGTTGATGATGAGTAGAAAGGCCTACAGTAGAAAAGCTGGCTTATCGCACACCCGACCGGCTTTTGCAAACAATGAATTCTTCTGACATGTTTATGCTGAACAAGTGACTAAACTGAATAATTATGTTGTTTGTATAGAACGGACAGTTGTTGCAACCCAATGTCACTAATATTCTAGCTTTCTAAGACTTGTGTACTTGTTGTTTTTTTATAATAGGCCGATACCTGGCACCCTTTTAAGATTACCCCTAAACTTGGGCACTCGAGTCAACCTGGTTATAGTTTTGTAAAAGAAAAGCAGATAGCTCAAGTTTCTGTGTATTAATATTTTTTCTGGTTTTGGGTGTAGTTTGGTTGGTGTTTTATTGTTAAGCATGTAGCTTTCCTGCTTGTTGACTTTTGTGTGTTTTTATTTGCAATTTTGTTGAGGTTATTTTGTTTTCGGTTCTCTCTTCGTTGTTCGATTCTTCTTCTTCTTCTTCTCTCTTCTTCTTCTTCTTTCTTCTTCTTCTTCTTCTTCTCTTCTTCTTCTTTCTTTGCAATTCTTCTTCTTCTTCTTCTTCTTCTTCTTCTTTGCAATTCTTCTTCTCTTCTTCTTCTTCTTCTTCTTTTGCAATTCTTCTTATTCTTCTTTTTTGCAATCTTCTTCTTCGCAATTCTTCTTCTTCTTCGCAATTCTTCTTCTTCGCAATTCTTCTTCTTCTTCTTCTTCTTCTTCTTCTTCGCAATTCTTCTTCGCAATTCTTCTTCTTCATCTCTTCTTCTTCTTCTTCTTCTTCTTCTCTTCTTCTTCTTCTTCTTCTTCTTCTTCTTCTTCTTCATCTTCTTTGCAATTCTTCTTCTTCGCAATTCTTCTTCTTCGCATATCTTCTTCTTCTTCTTCTTCTTCTTCTTTCTCTTCTTCTTCTCTTCTCTTCTTCTTCCTCTTCTTCTTCTTCTTCTTCTTCGACAATTCTTCTCGCAATTCTTCTTCTTTTTCTTCTTCTTTTTCTTCTTCTTCTTCGCAATTCTTCTTCTTCTTCTTCTTCCTTCTTCTTCTTCTTCTTCGCAATTCTTCTTCTTCGCAATTCTTCTTCTTCTTCTTCTTCTTCTTCTTCTTCTTCTTCTTCTTCTTCTCTTCTTCTTCTTCTCTTCGCAATTCTTCTTCGCAATTCTTCTTCTTCTCTTCTTCTTCGCAATTCTTCTTCTTCGCAATTATTCTTCTTCGCAATTCTTCTACATCCTTCTCCTTCTTCTTCTTCGCAATCTTCGCAATTCTTCTTCGCAATTCTTCTTCGCAATTCTTCTTCCTCGCACATCTTCTTCTTCTTCTTCTTCTTTCTTTCTTCTTCTTCTTCTTCTTCTTCTTCTTCTTCGCAATTCTTCTTCTTCTTCGCAATTCTTCTTCTTCTTCTTCTTCGCAATTCTTCTTCTTTTTCTTCTTCTTTTTCTTCTTCTTTTTCTTTTACTTTTTCTTCTTCTTCTTCGCAATTCTTCTTCTTCTTCTTCTTCTTCTTCGCAATTCTTCTTCTTCTTCTTCTTCTTCTTCTTCGCAATCTTCGCAATTCTTCTTCGCAATTCTTCTTCGCAATTCTTCTTCTCGAACTCTTTTTCTTCTTCTTCTTCTTCTTCTTCTTTCTTCTTTCTTCTTCTTCGCAATTTCTTCTTCGCAATTTTTCCCTCGCAATTCTTCTCGAATTCTTTTCTTCTTCTTCTTCGCAATTCTTCTTCTTCTTCTTTCCTTCTTATTGGTGAATACGTAGGTCTGGAATTCTCCTGAGCTTCAAAGTTTATAAAGGTCTGCTGCTTTTGTCCTCAGTGAAGCATTCCAAACTGCTGGCAATCTAATAACAATTCTAACAAACAACATCAGATGATTTAGCTAAAAAAGCAGAAAATCGGGCTGGGGTAGGCAGGAAAATAAGCAAGAAAAGAAAAAGAGAGAAGGAGAGAGGGAGGAGAGAGAAAAGAGAGTGAGAAGAGGAGAGGAGGAGGAGATGAAGAGAGTGAGAAAGAGAGTGAGAGAGGAGAGAGTGAGAGAGAGAGAGAGAGAGAAGAGAGGAGAGAGGGGAGAGAGAGAAAAGAGAGAGAGAGAGGAAGAGAGGGGAGTGAGAGAGAGAAAAGGAGAGAGAGAGAAAAAAGGGAGGAAAGTCAGAAAAGAAAGAGAGAGAGAGAGAGTGAGGGGGAGAAAGTGAGAGAGAGAAAAAGAGAGGAAAGTGAGGAGAGAGAGGGGAAAGTGAGAGAGAGAGAAAGTGAAAAAAAAAAGAGAGAGAGAGGGAGAGAGAGGGGGGATAGAAAATTTAAAGGGGGAGTACAAAAAACAAAAAGCAGACGTCTGTTTCTAGCAGTTTGACTGAAAACGCGGACATTTTGATTTAAGCCACCGTGGGAGAGGGAAGAAGGGAAAGTAGGGGGGGAGGAGAAGATCTACACAGTTTAGTTGCAAAGTACTGATACAGTCTATGACTTAGGTCTGATCTGATCAGTTGTCAGCCTACATAACCACATCAGCCATAACGGCGTTACTGTCTGCCAAATGCACTTAGGAGGGTCCCATTAGGTTAGGGGATGAAGCGATGAGACTACACTCCGCCATGCCACGTAATTCAGTTTTTGGGGGGCTCATACTTTTTTTTTATGAAAGCTGATTTGTGGCATGAGGTCATGGCTGCTATGTCCTTTTTAAAAGTTGTTCAAACCAAAAAAAAAAAAAAAAAAAAAAAACCGAAAAAGAAGAGCCCCGACAGAAAAAGATTGTTGATGAGTCAGGGTTAAAAGGAAAGAAAGAACACTTAGAAATCCTTGTTAGAAAAAAAAATAAGACATGAATCATGGGTATAGCATTGTTAGTTGTGAAGAAATGTTAGACGTCCGTCAGTAGAGATAGAGAACATGCTTGGTGGTGGTGGTGGTTGTGGTGGTGGTGGTGGTGGGGGGGGGGGGGGGGGTTCCAGCATGTTGGGTTTTTTTCAAAAACCTTCTGACTTGGGTAAAGCTGGATTAGTTTTGTATCACCTACCGCCATTTTTTTTCTGTTTTACCTTCAGTTACTTCACATCTGTGTTCAATAGACATTGTTGATGCTCATTATACTCACACTCATAATACTCATTCGCTAAAAAAAAAAAACATGTATTACTCTGTGCGCCCTTAACTGTTGTATTTGAGAGAGAAAGAGAGAGCTTTCAATAATTCTGAAACTGACATTACCATCAAACCCAAACAAACAAAAAAACCAGAGAAAGACAGTACATTCGTGTACGTATACCAAAACAAAAACACAAAGAGAAAAATGTCATAAAAATTAACACAAAGCAAGAAAGAAACATGCCCGACTTCAGCTTCATCTCCAAACACAGGCTTTAACTTCAGTTGCCCGAGAAAATCATCACCCCTCAACCCTATCCCCCCCACCACACACACACAACACACACACATACACACACACACCCACACACCCCCAAACACACACACACACAAACACACATACACACACACACACACACACACACACAACACACCACCGCCTATCTTTCCCCCCCCTTTCCCCTACCTTATTTGTGATGTCAACTGTCAAATGACAAGTCTTCCAACACGACGCAGAGAAGTCAGGGAGCGATAGAAAAGAGGGTATTCCTAGCACAGAATTTCCAGAAGGTGGGGATGCTATTTATATATATATATATATTTTTTAATCGAGGATAATGGAATAAGCACTCGTGCTTTTTTACATACAGGCTAGGCCTCCAGCATCCACACGTTGGAAGCAACAGTGTGGAAAACAACAAAAACCCGTCACTAATGGGGAAAAAACCCAGCTGAATTATAAAACATTATGAAAATAATGTGAGGTATAGAACTATGCATGAAGGAAAAGATGGGAGAGCCACAAAGAAAGAGACAGACAGACAGACAGACAGACTGTCTTACTGACTGAGTCACTGACTGACTGGCTGATTGACTAACAAAAAAAGACAGACAGAGGCAGAGAGACAGATGGAGACATGAGAAAGGTAGAGGTCGGCATGCAGACAGACAGACAAACATACAGACAGATAGACAGACAGACAGACAGACAGACAGACAGACAGTCAGACAGACAGTCAAATGGACAGGAAGACATAAAGGAAGATAGACAATCAAAAAGACATACAGACAGTCAGACAGAGAGTCAAACAGACAGGCAGACATAAAGACAGACAGACAGACAGGCAGAAAGACATACAGACAGACAGACAGGCAGGCAGGCAGACAAAGAGACAGATATGCTGACAGACAGACAGACACATAGACAGGCAGACAGACAGGCAGGCAGGCAGACAAAGAGACAGATATGCTGACAGACAGACAGACAGGCAGACAGGCAAAAAGACAGACAGGCAGACAAGCAAGCAGGGCAAACAAGCAGACAGACAAGACAGGCCGAAAACAGACAGGCAGACAAGCAGCCAGACAAGACAGACAAACAGACAGACAGACAGACAGAAAACAGACAGACAAACAAGCAGACAGACAGAACAGATAGAGGACAAGATAACGTGCATGTCCATGGATCACAAAAAAAATGTTTCACCTGATTAATGGGTTTTTTTCTTTTCTGAAAAGGTGGTATGTTTTACGAGCGATAATGATAGGCAGTTGATGGCATTGGCAAAATGAGACAGTGGGTTCAAGATTTCGGGGTGGGGGTGGTGGTGGTTGGTGGGTTGGGGGGGGGGGGGGGGGGGGGTTCTTTTTTTTTATTTTCCTTCTCCTCCTGATTCCCGTACAGTATTATAATGCAACGTCTGGTTTACTTGGGTTTTTTTTTCTATATTTTTTGTTTCTTTCTTTTTTTTTCCGATCTTCTTTTCTTTTCTTTTTCTTTTTTTTTTTCTGTTTTTTGTCTGTCTGGTCTGTATCTCTCTGTCTCTCTCTCTCTCTCGCTTCTTGTTTCTTTCTTTCTTTTTTTTTCTTTTCTGTCTGTCTGTCTGTCTTCCTTTCTCTCTCTCTCTATGTCTTCTCTTTTTTTTTTCTTTTTTTTTGTCTGTCTGTCTGTCTGTCTGTCTGCCTTTCTCTCTCCCCTCTCTCTCTTCTCTCTCCTCTCCTCTCTTTTTTCTCTTCTCTCTTCTCTCTCTCTTTCTCTCTCTCTCTCCCTCTCTCTTCTCCTCTCTCTCTCTCTCTCTCTCTCTTCTCTCTTTCTCTCTTTCTCTTTCTTTCCTTTTTTTGTCCTTGTCTCCCTGTCACTTCCTTCTTGTCTATTTTCTGCCTTCTTAGTTCATTCTCTTCTTTTATCCAGACAGACTAAAGGAGAACAATTTTCTACCACGCCGAAGGGCGCTGGGCCTGATTTGTCGGGGGCTTAACGGCAGCGCAACGCAATTTTTGCTCATTATGACAGACAACACTAGTTGCTGTCTGAGCGCTCGACAGCGACTGTGTCTGTTTTATGAAGTGCCTTGCTCAGTTATTCTTCGCACTATGCTCAACTTGAGAAGACCAGCCAGACTTTGAAACAGAGAAGTCTGCCGTGTCTGAAAAATAGTATATAAGTACCAATTGTTCGAATTTGCTTCAATTAAATTCAAAGACTTTATTCTTTCAGAGACAGAGAAATTCACACGGGTTACCAGCCATACATAAGAAATCAATAAACATGTAAGCATAATATCAGGGGGGGGGGGGGGGGAACCTTGTCGTTGTAGGGGTCGTAGGGGAGCGAGGTGTCAGAGACCTCACTTCTTTTAAGGGCCAGCATATTGAGGGCAGCGCCCATCTCCTCTCCCTCGCTGCTTTACCTTCCCTGACCCTAAAGAGGGCAGGTACTCATTTACAGCTGAGTGAACTGGGGGAACTGTACTGAAGCCAAGGCGCGCGAACGGTCACCCATCCAAGTGGTAACCACGCTCGACGGTTTTGCTTAATTGGGGGGGGAAAGCGAGGGGGGCTCCGACCAGCGAGTACCCCAAATCCCCCCGAAAAAACAAAAAAACCCCCAAAAAACAAAAATTTTCCCACCCAGCCCCGCCCCCCTTTAGGGAAAAGTGCCCTACCAATCAGAAATTTACCTCAGCTAGTCTAAACCTCACCCAAGAAAAAATTAACAAAACACTCACGTGCACACCCAGTAAGGAAAAAAATTTAAAGGGAAAAGTCCCTAACCTTTTAAGGGGTCGAAAGGGGGGGCGGGCGTCAAAAGACCTCACTTCTTTTAGGGCCCAGCTTATTGGGGGCGGCCCCCTTTCCCCTCTCCCTCGCTGCTTTCCTTCCCTGCCCCTAAAGAGGGCGGGGTACCCTTTTAAGTTTTGGGGGGAAGGGGGGGAAACTGTACTGAACCCAAGGGGGCGCGAAAAAGGGCAAAATTTTTTGGGCCCACGCAAAACCACACACACAAAACCCCCACCACCCCAACCAACACACACCCCCAACATACCAAAACCCACACCACAAACACCCCACACATTGGAAGCATTTGCGCATTTTTATGATAAAAAACCCAAAATTCTTTTTATTGTTTTTTTGGGTTTATGATAAGAAAAAAAAATAACAATTAAAGAGACAGAAAAGAGAGGGGAAGGGGGGAGGGGGGTGTGGGGGAGAGAGAGAGAGAAGAAAGGAAGAGGGGAGAGAGAGACAGACAGACAGAGAGAGAGTAAAAGGGGGGTGAGGGGAGAGGGGGAAAGAAAAAAGAGGGGGATGAAGAGAAAGGGGAGGTGGAGGAGAGAGAGAAAGAGAATGAAAAATTTTTCTTTTTTTTGGGGAAATAATGATTTTTGCACCAAAAATCCCCTTTTTTTTAAATCCAGGACCAGACACGACAGACGGGCAGCCCAGACAGACAGACAGCGGGACGATAGAAACAAGAGATGGAAAGAGGAGAGAGGGGAGAGGGGGGGGGAGAGGGAGACAGAGACGATAGTACCAGGTAATTGTTGTCCCTCGGATGGATTAATCCAAAAGGGGCCCGCCCGTGTGCAAAAACGCATGCAGAACTCTTGCGACACGTTAAATCCTTTTCCGCTTTTCGAAAGAGTGACCATTTTTGTGCGGTGGGATCAGATGACGTATTTGCAGGGCCGCAGGGCACACGGGGCTAGATGTAAAAAATTTTAAAAAAAAAAGCATTTGAGTCCCTTATTCCCATTACCCTCGAAAAAAAAAAAATCCCCTGCTTTTTTGTTTTGTTGTTTTTAAAGATTCGCGCTTTATACTTTCCCCTTTTCAATTATTTTTATTATTTTTATTATTAATATTATTACTATTATTTTTTTTAATTTATTATTTTTAAATTTTTATTATTATTATTATTACCCAGGGTTTGGCCCTTTTTTTAAGTGAGGACCATTGGGCCCCCCTATAGCCTCATTTTGTCCCCTGGGGGCAAAGCAGGTTTGAAAATTGGTAGTTAACGGGCGCAGATTTTTTTGGGCCCCTATTTTTGCAGATCTTGGGAAAGGATTTCAGAAGCTTTGGGGAGAGGTAATATTTTTTCTCTTCTCTCTCTCTTTTCTCTCTCCTCCCCTTCTTTTCTCTTTTTCTCTCTTTTCTCTCTCTCTCTTTTCTCTCTCTTTTTCTCTTTTCTCTCTCCCTTTTCTTCTCTCCCTCTTCTCTTCCCTCTCTTTTCCCCTCTCTCCCCTCTCTCTCCCTCACTCCCCTTCTCTCTCTCCCCTTTTCTTCTCTCTCTCTCTCCTTCTTTCTCTCTCTCTCTCTCTCTAAAATAGTCCTTGGGGAATGAGACTTAAACCGAGGGCCCGGGGTGTGCGTTATTTGCCGTTAGTTTAGAAATTTTTGCGAAAACCACGTTAAATCCTGTTCCGCTTTTCTTTAAGATTTGGCCCCATTATGGCCGGTGGGAACAAATGACAGAAATTTAAAAAAACCGCATAAAACCCCGGGGGATTTGGGATGTAAAAAAAGCACAGGGTTTTGCTTTTTTCCATTACCCCTCCATATAAAAAAAATAAATAAATAAAAAAGGAATAAATCTCTCTTCTCTCTCTTTTCTCTCTCTCTTTTCTCTCTCTCTCTCTCTCTCTCTCTCCTTCTCTCTCTCTCTCTCTCTCTCCTCCCCTTTCAAAATAAAAGGCCAATGGGGCCTTTTTTTTTTTTGGTGAAAAATAAAAGAAAATTTTTGGGAGTTCGATTTTTTGAAATTTCTCTCTTCTCTCCCCTTCTCTCTTCTTTTTCTACTCTCTCTCTTCTCTTCTCTTCCCCTTCTCTCTCTCTTTTCTCTCTTTTCTTTCCCCCCTCTTTCTCTCTCCCCTCTCTCTCCCCCCTTTCCCCTCTCTCTCTCTCCTCTCTCTCTCTCCCTCTCTTTCTCTCTCCCTCTCTTTTCCCCTCTCTCCCCCCCTTTTCTCCCTCTTTTCTCTCTCTTCCCCTCTTCTCTCTCTCTCTCTCTTCTCTCTTCCTCTCTCTTTTTCTCTCTCTTTTCTCTCTCTCAAGTCTTTGGGAAATGAGACTAAAAACCCGGGGGGCCCCTTTGGGGCAAACGCACGCGAAAATCTTGCGCACACTTTAAATTTTTCCTTTGTTCCGTTTTTTCTTTAAAGAGTAGGCCATTGTGTCCGGGGGGGAACAGTTAAACAGAATTTAAAAAAACCCCCTTTAACACACGGGGACTGGTTTTTAAAAAAGGGCACATGGGGGCTTTTTCCCATTTTTCCTCCATAAAAAAAAATAAATAAAAAAAATTAAAAATTAAATCCCCTCCTCTCTCTTTTTCTCTCTCTCTCTCTCTTCTCTTTTTTCTCTTCTCCCCTTTTCCTCTCTCTCTCTTTTCCCCTCTCTCTCTTTTTCTCTTCTTTAAAAGGGGCCCAAGGGCCCTTTTTTGTGAATAAATAAAAAATTTTTGAGTTCGAGTTTTGCTTTCTCTCTCTCTCTCTCCCCTTTTCTCTCTCTCCCCTCTCTCTCTCTCTCTCTCTTCTCTTCTTCTCTTTTCTCTCTCTCTTCTTCTATATGGCCAAGGGCCCTTTTTGGAATAAATAAAAAATTTTGAGTTCGATTTTTGTTTCTCTCTCTCTCTCTCTTCTCTCTCTCTCTCTCTCTCTCTCTCTCCTCTTCTCTCTCTCCTCTCTCTCTCTCTCCCCTCTTCTCTCTTCCCCCTTTCTCTCTCTCTTTTTCTCTCTCTTTTTCTCTCTCTCTTCTCTCTTCCTTTCTCCCCCTCTCTCTCTCTCTCTCTCCCTTTCCCCCCTCTTTCTCGTGGATCATGCTCTACAGGCGAGGCGCAAAATTTTCTGAAAACCTTCTTTTTCAGGGGGATGTGGGGGGTGATGTATTATAAACTTTGGGGCCCAAGGGAGTTTTGGGGTTTGAGAACGGGGGACAGCAGAAAAGCATAGGACAGCAAAGGATTTTTGAAAAGAGAGAGGAGAGAGGGGGAGAGAGAGAGAGAGGAGGGGAGAGGAGAGGGGACAGCAGACGGGAAGACAGCAGACAAAAACCGACAAAAGACAGAGAGACAGGGGACAGGAGATAGGGGACAAAAGAGATGGGGCAGAGACAAAACCAGGACGGGACCCACGGAGATATTTTTTTACTATTATTTAATACTACTACTACTCTACGAAAGGAAGTAGAAGAAGAAGAAAAAAAGAAAAAAGAAGAAGAAAGGAAGAAGAGAAGAAGAAGAAGAAGAAGAAAGAAAAGAAGAAAAAGAAGAAAGAAGAAGAAGAAAAAGAAAAAGAAGAAAAAAAAAAGAAAAAGAAGAAGAAAAAATTAGGGAAAATTTACATAGCGCTAAATCTTGAAAGCAAAAAATTCAAAGCGTCAGGAATTTTTTTTTTTTTTTTTTTTATCGAGGAAAATTGGAATAAGCTCTCTTTGTGCTTTTTTTAATCTAGCCCCGTGTGTATGGGGTTTTTTTAAAAATTTTTTGTCATCTGTTCCCAGGGGGCACACAATGGCCTACTCTTTCGAAAGCGGAAAAAGGATTTAAAAATTTTGCGCAAGATATTCTGCAATTTCGTTCGCACACGGGGGGCCCCGGTTTATAGTTTTTATCAGGGAAGGAAAGAGTATTAATAATTTCGGATAGTTTAATAAAAAATAAAAAATGAAATTTTTACAGCGTGAATCTTGTAAAAACCAAAAAAAATCGAAGCGCTTGCGCTCAAATATTTACGCGCAAAGCAAATTTCCTTAGACATAATGAATAACAGTTTCAAACCCTGCGTGTACTCACACAAAACACAAACTCGCGAACACATTAGGGGTGAAAGGGTCCGTTGGGAAAATTTTTGGGGCAGATGTGAAGGGGAAAGGGCTCAGGTAGGGGAAAAAAGTGTGTTTTGAGGGTGGATTTGAAGGTATCAAAAAGGGGAGATAGAGTCCGAGAGAGACGTGAGAGAGATTTAATGTGTGTGTGTGTGTGTTTTGTGTGTGTGTGTGTGTGGGGGTGTGGTGTTAGGTGTGTGGTTGGGGTGTTTGGGGGTGTTGTGTGTGTGTGTGTGTGTGTGTGTGTGTGTGTGTGTGTGTGGGGAAGGGGAGGGAGACAGAAAAACGCAGACAGACAGAGAGAAAGAGACAGAAGACAAAAAAGGCAGGCAGACAGACAGAGACAGGGAAAAAAAAGAGACAGAGGTAGGGAGACAGAGGGCAAAGATTTTGAGAGAGAGAGGGAAAAAGAGAGAGACAGACAGCAGGGCCAAAAAAGACAGAGACACAGAGGAGACAGAGACGAAATAGACAAAAATAGACAGACATACAGGCAGACGATTTCAGAGGGGCAGACAGAAACAAGACAGAGAAAGAGGGGGAGGGGGGGAGAAAGGGGGGACAGTGGGACGACAGACAGACAGACGGGAAAAGAGAGGATTTTAGGAAAAGCAGACAGGGCAGACAGGCAGGCAGAAACAGAGAGAGGAAAAAAAGACAGGAGAGGGAAAGGAAAAAAAAAAAGACAAGACAAAAAGAGGGAAGAAAAGGGGAAAAGATGGAGGATGGGGAGAGAGAGAGAGAGAGAGAGAGAGAGAGAGGAGGCAGAGACGATAGAGGCACGAGAGGAGAGACAGACAGACAGACAGACACAAAGACAAAAGGGGACATAGACAGAAAACGGGGGAAGGGAGATGCCCCAAAGGCTTTTGAATCATTTTTATTTTGGTTTATAAATTTGATCTCTTCAATGATAGCAAGAAACAGATTGTGCTGGTGGGGGTTTTTAGCGGAGTGGTTAAGACCCTTTGACTTCAACCCGGGGTGTCGGAAGGAAAAGGGCGGTGGAAGGTTTGGGAAAAAACGTTTTCCTGCCCAAAAAGGGGAAACCGTGAGGGTTTGGGTTCGATTCCCAGCCTCCCCCCCTTTTTTTCCCAGTTTGGGCCCCAAAAAAATCGAAATGTTTTTCAAAGCCCTTTGGGGGGGAGACTATAAAACCCGGGCCCCCCGGGGACGCGCTTTCGGAACATCTTGGGGCCCCACGTTTAAAACCTTTCCCGCTGTTCGAAGGTAGGCCATTGTGGGCCCGGTGGGAAAAGGGACGGGTTTTTCAAAACGATTCCCCCGGGGAAGGGGTGTTTTTTAAAAAAAAAAACACATGAGTGCTTATTCCATTATCCTCGGGAGAAAAAAAATATGAGCGCTTTGATTTGTTGCTTTACAAGATTCAGCGCTATATAAATTCCATACATTATTATTATTATTATTATTATTATTATTATGTCCATGCAGTCCCGGGGTTTGAATCTTGGCGGCAGCGGCGGCGGTGGTGGCGGTGGTGAATGCGTCGAGGTGAATCGAAGGATGGTGATTTTTATCATCGATCTCACCAGGTCAACTGCGAGTGCAGACCTGCCAGTGCCTTAATTTCCACCGTGTATAAACACACGTGTAAAAATATCAAATATTATTATGTATACACGTTAAAAATACTGTAATTCATGTCAGCCTTCAGTAGGTTACGGGAAACGGAACATACCCAGCATGCGGCATGTAGGGTAAAATGAGCTGCTCTGAAGATGGAATGTGTCGGCTGAAGCCAGGGCGGGGCAGACCTCCTGTAGAGTCTTAAGCACAGG
>CM054135.1:18246835-18321835 GCA_028751875.1 Rapana venosa
CCAAATCTATAAGGTCAGGGAGAGAGAGAGAGAGAGAGAGAGAGAGAGTGTGTGTGTGTGTGTGTGGTGTGTGTGTGTGTGTGTGTGGTGTGTGTGTGTGTGGGTGTTGTGTGTAGTGTGTGTTGTGTGTGTGTGTGTGTGTGTGGTGTGTGTGTGTGTGTGTGGTTGTGTGTGTGGTGTGTGTGTGGTGTGTGTGTGATGTGTTGTGTGTGTGTGTGTTGGTGTGTGATTTTATAAAAAAAAAGGATAATCTAAAATATATAATTCTCTCCACAAGACAGCACAGGATCAACACAACCATCCAAATTTGTTTTCCTCGAATATACACACGTAACAAAATGAATGTCATGAAAAGAAATTAAGCCCAATAAAAACCAATACACTCTTACAATAAGGAGAAAAAAATCACTTAAGGTCATAAAAAAAAATGAACATCTATAACAATTGTAAGGAAGAGAGAGAGATAGGGGGGAGGAAAGAAATGAGAAGAGTGGGAGCAGGGAGGGAGGATGGAGTGGTTGTGTGGTGTGTGTGTGTGTTGTGTGTGTGTGTGTAGTGTGTGTGTGTGTTTGTGTGTGTTGTGTGTGTGTGTGGTGTGTGTGTGTATTGTGTGTGGTGTGTGTGTGTGTGTGTTGTGGGTGTATTGTGTGTTGTGTGGTGGTGTGTGTGTGTGGTGTTGTGTGTGTGAAAGAAAAATGCTTTTTGTTTGTAAACAAACAAGAAACGACATCAGAAAAAACAAAAATAACTAAATGATTGCGAGCGGGCAATTCTCTCAACAGCACCACACTCATCACTGTCAAACCACTCTTTTTTCATTATTAACACGGTAACAGATTAACCACATATTATTGTTATGATAGATAAATTTCTTATAACTATAAGTGGTAATTAAAAAAAAATTTAAAAAAAGAAAAGAAGAAGAAGAAAAGAAAAAAAAAGAAAAAAAAGGAAGAAAAAAAAAAAGTTTTTCCTCCCACAACATGTTTTTTTGTGATGTCTTGTTTTCATACTCTTCGCTTTGGGTAAACTCACATTATATCATTGCAACAACAATGAAAATTTGAACAAAGGGGAGAGAGCGAGAGAAGAGAGAGAGAGAGAGCGCGAGAGGGAGAGGGGGGAAGAGGGGGGGGAGGGGGGGGGGGAGGGGGGGGGGGAGAACAAGGTCTGACAGAAAGGACAGGTGAAGGGAAAGAGGGCAGATGCAGAAGGGCAGATAGTAAGATGTAAAGGGCAATACGTAAAGTGGAGATATGCCACTTTTGTTTTTAAAAAAAGGCTATGGACGTGGTTTGTTATTGTTGATGTATCAAGTGAGTTGATAATTGATTTTTAATTGTTATTGATTTGATGTTGTTTAACAACAAAACTGAAATCAACCTAATTTGAAGAGACCAAGTTCCTAAATTCCCTCTCCTCCCCTTCCCCCTTCCTATTCCCTGGAAAATTGGTAGAACAAAAAAAACTAAGCTTTAAATAGTATTTTTCTCTGGATTGGTTTAGGGGAATTTGTCTATGAAGTATGATGAACAGTTCCTGTCATGATCTTGAACATCCATGACTGTCCTATTGTTATATTTTAATCGTTGATGTAAGGGGAGAATATTTAATTGAGTATATTCAGCTTCTCTGTAAGCTTCCTGTCCTTTTTAAAAGGACCCCGTTTGAAGAGCAACACAACGGTTTTCTTACAGACTCATAACGGTTTCATAGTGTTTGCACTAGCAGAATCCCTCCCACAGGGTAGAAGCATAGGCTATTTGAGGATTATTGTATATAAGATTGGAAGAATAGTTTCCTTGAATGAAAGTCAAGAAAGTGTTGCTTTCTGCTTGCCTTGGATTTTAAAAGTTGAATATAACTCTTTTGGGACAGTAATTTTGCATAGTTGAGGATTGTGTAGAAAAAACAACATGTGGTAGAACCCAACTGAGATTTCTCACAATTTCCACACATTCAATTGTTACCATACCCACCCCACCTAAAAAACCCCCCCACCCCCTCCACCCCTAAAACCCACCCCACCCCCCTAAAAAACCTGTGGTAGATAGGTTTTGTTTCAATTACTTTCCTTTTTAATTTTGGATGGAAGACGGTTAATGGGTTCAGTTATGGACGGCATTTTTAATACCACGTGGAAAAAAGAAGCCAAAGGCCACACCGCCTGCCACTATAATATGTTTTTTTGGTTTTTTTATTATATTATAGGGGGTTTCTCGCCCACAGGTTAGTTTCGGGGACCATTCAATAAAGCTATCAACACAACCCACATTTTTTTAATGCATTTGCCAGAGAGATAAGGTAATTGTGGCTCGTATGACTAGGTATGTGAGTTGTGTCCATATATCAGCAAATAATTAGTTTGCATTTTATTTTTTGTATTTGATGTGAGAGGGAGGGGGGGGAGTCGTCTATTGTATATGAGAAGAGAATAAGGTCCTAGTATGGATCCTTGCCTTGTGGTACTTCTACTACTACTTCAATTACTCTTACATACTCCATAATTGATGGCTTTGAGTTTGATGTAGTTGTAACCTATTGAGACAACTTGGGCTTGTGCCTGTTTTTCAAGATAGGAGCACAAAGTAGTTCTACTAAGAGGTATTGGTGAGAAATGTAAACACGGTTTATTTTTTTTTTGTAATGAGGAAGTTTAGGGGTCAAATAGTGACAACAAAAAACAAAAAAAAAATGGAACCAAAAAAAAAACAAAAAAAAAGCTTTTTTTGATATCTACAAATAGTTAAAAATAAAAAATAAAGTACTTTTTTTTTAATTAATTTTTGTTAATTTTTTTTACTTTTAAATTTCCCTTTTTTATTTATTTTATTTTTGTTTATATATTTTTTTTTTTATTTTTTTTTTTTTTTTTTTTTTCTAGTTTTTTGTCCACTTAACATTTATTGTCATTAATTTTGATAGCCAAGTTGGTCTACGAGGCTATTCAGTGCAGTAATGACAAGAGTGATTTTGTCTAAATCCAGACTGATTACGGTGAATTAAGACAGTGAGGTAGTATCCTAAATGCGGACTATGTGTTTATGTTTATATGTTGTTCCAAAAGGGTTTGGAAAGATAAGATCATGATGGAAATTGGTCTATAAATAGGGTTTGAAGGGTCTGAAGTGTCAAGTCACCAGACTTGTAGATGGGGATTAACTTTACTGTTTTGGAAGGCATTGGGGAACAATGGTTTTTTTTTTTTTTTTTGTTTTTTTTTTTTTTTTTTTTTTTTTTTTTTTTTGTTTTTTTTTTATTTTCGTTTTTTTTTTTTTTTTTCGAGACAAAGGTTAAATATATATGTTAGAGTGTCCCGGTATAACTGGCGCTGACAGCTTCAAATATCTGCTGTCTATTCCATCAAGACCACGCGTTCTTATTGTTTGAGGTGAGCTATCTATAATAACCATAGGACACCTCAAGACCGACCATAAATGGAATGGTGAAGTTTTTGAGGAGAGGATGCTTTCCTTTTCAAGTAATGTTTTAGTTCATTGAGTTCATTAGGACTTTGATTTATCATATTTCTTATCTAATTTTTTAGTAGAGACATTAATGAAATGACTGTGTAAAGTTGTTCCGCAGGTAAAACGTCTTTGATTACATTTTGGTTTTTGGAAGATTGCTTGTTTGATTTAGGTTATTTGATTTAATGGCACGAAGAACGCCCTACCAGTCTTTGAGTTTAGTTTGGTAGATAGTAAGTCTTGAAAAAAAAAAAAAAATTTTCTTCCCCTTCCGTCTTCCTCCCTTCCCTTTTCTTCGTTCCCTCTTCCGTTCCCTCCCTCCGCCCCTCCTCCCTCTCTCCCTCGGCGCCGTTTTTGTGAGTTTATATAAGCATTTCCAGATTTCTTAATTTTTTTGACTCTTCATGATATTTTATGTTTCTTTTAAAAGGGTTCTCTAAGATAGCAGCTTCTTCTAGTTCCTTAGTGAGTGCGTGCCAAGGTGGTTCTTGGGGGTGTATTATGATCCTAATGATTTTTTAGTGGGGCAAGTTTTAGTTGTCAATAGCATAAAAGTTGTTATCTCCCCAAAACAATGGCTAATCTGATCAGTAATCCCTGAATGTTTCCCCGAAGAAATAAGAGTTACTTAAATATAATAGGAAAAGATTCTCATCAAATTTAGCAAAGGAACGATATGTTATCTTTTGGTGGCTGAGGAGAGAGAGAGAGAGAGAGTGAAGAAGAGAAGTAGAAGAGAGAGAGAGAGAGAGAGAGAGAGAGAGAGAGAGAGAGAGAGAGAGAGACAGACAGACAGGACAACAGACACAAGACAACAAGACAGACAGTCAGTCTATCTGGTGTCATTTTCCTATAAATGAACGAGACTGTTCCAGTTAATTGCATTAAATACATTCATTAAAGTAATCTCTTCCTCAATTATTTATTCATATTATTTCCTATCCTATTTATTTGCGAGAATAATGAATAAGCACGCATGTGGCTTTTTTTTTTTTTTTTTTTATATTTTTTTTTTTACATTTATTCCCCTGTGTAGCAGTTTTGAAATTTTGTCACCGATCCCTACCACGGCACACCAATGGTCCTACTTCTTCCAACAAGCGTTACGGACTACGGCTACGAACGATACGGGTTTTTAACATGTGAGCAAGATGTTCTGGCAAGCGTTTCACAACAATGGTACCTGGGTTTTATTGTCTCATGATTGGTTTTTCCTATCTCCTCTTCTTCTCTTCTTTTGCTGTGTGTTTATTGTTATCACATCATAATAAGCACATCCTGATGATATAATCAGAATATCAAAACGTCGAAAAACAAAAGATCTCAAGCAAGCATTTTTATATTTAAATAAAAAAAAAACTGCTTGTTATTCGTTCTGGCATGCGTAAACTGATGCAACAATATTGAGACATAATGATCATAGGCATGGTACAAGAGATCGATTTAGTAGCAACGGTCTAAGAATGGTAACCACCCAACGTAATTGTGCGTTTTTTTTTGAAGTCAAACACACAGTTGCGTCCCTTGATAGTTTCTCATTTTCTTTGTTTGCCTCAACAAAATTGGTACAAAAAAATTGGGTGAAAAAAACATATATTAAAGATTGAAGTAAAAATACCTTATCTGGGATTATGCTCAAGATGTTTTTGAGAATTGTATTTTCTTCTTCCTTCTTCTTGCTGTTGTATTGTTATCATCATCATCACATCATCATCAATCATGATTATTACTGATACTCGGGGCTACTTCTTTCTACTACTACTAGTAGTAGTATCATCAGGAACCAACAAGGAACAATCATTGAATTCAAGACAGATCACTTTAAATTTCCACCAAAAGACTTCATTTTCAATTTCATCCCAACCAAAAAAGACCACCATCATTTTCTAAGAGGAGTGTAGTTAATTTTGTTTTCTCCGTTTGTACTTTTTTTTCTCTCCCCGCAATAACACAGCATGACAGAATAGTAAGCTGGTTACCCCCCCCCCCCTCCCCCCCACCCCCCCCCACGCTGTTACCCCCCCAACCACCCCCCCCCCCCCCCCCCCCCCCCCCCCCCCCCACCATACCCCCCCCCCCCCCCCCCACCCCCATACCCTATCCCCTTGGGCGATGCCGGGGTTAGGGGTAGGTGGGGGGGGCTGTCAGACACAATCATAGCATCCCCACCTTCTGCATATTTCTGTGGCTAACCTAAATAACGAATCCCCTTTTTCTCTATCCCTCATTTTGTTTCCGACTAGTTCCTTTTTCTTCCTGTCGTCTCCTTTTTGTCAATATTCCGCCTTCTTGGTTCATTCTCCTGCCTTCTTTCCCTCCCAGAAAATCTACAAAAAAAACCATTAAACCCAGGGAGACTGTTTACAACTAACACATACACACGCATGCAACCACAGTCATGCAAACACAAAACAGTTACACCCATGCATACATGTACACACACATGTACACACACATGTACACGCATGCACACACATGCACACACACACACAAAACACCCTCACATCCTGAATCAGTCCAGAAGAGACACATACTAACAAAAGAATAACAAGAAAACTGTACAATTTTCAAGTAATATATTATTCATCGTTGCTCTACATCACAAGTACACGGACGGAATGTTTCACTGTATCTTTATATCAAAATCACATAAGACATAATGCGTCACAATATCTTTATATCAAAATTACACAGATAAAATGTTTGATTTCATATTTGTATCAAAAGCACATGGACGGAATGATCATCACTATATAATTATACGCCGGTAAAAAAATCACCGAGATGTGAAAAGGAGCACAGATGTTCTCAACAGAGTGAAAATGTTGCTTCTGGTGTGGAAATAAATCACAATCAAACAAAACCAAACTTTCAAAAAGAAAAGACCAAAATCTGATGCAATACAAACAGGTTGAGATTTGGATCATCCCAAAATTGTTACATCAGGCCTCTGTAATATCTTATAAAATAGAAATGGCATCATGTGTTTTTAAATTTTTTTTTAATGCATAAAAAATACCACCATAAATAACAAATAAAAAAAGCTTTTCCAAGATAAAACTCACATATTGGCTGTTGTTTTAAAACACTGGTTTGGAAAAATTTTTTACAATTTCCCAAAATTTTAAAACATACTCCAAATAAAATGCAGAGAAAATCCTGCAGCTCTCAAATAGAAATTTGAAAAAAAAACAAGTTTACCCCCCAAAATTCCTACAGCTTATGACCAGCATTTTGAAAAATAATAACAATAAAAAAAAAATTTTTTAAAAGACAACTGGTTTCCCCCCTTTCACCCTAAGTCATCCTTTTGCTTTCGTTTCAAGTTTGCAACTTTTGTTTTGTTATGCTAAGGGGTATTAGCATACACGACTCACCACACCCCCCACACACACAGTGTGCAGCACAGCACTGATTATTCCACCATAAAAATTTGTTTTTTTTCAGGGGGAAAATTTAAATAGATACAAGTTTTGTTTTGACGGTGAAAAACATAACACAAAAATTTCCACTTCGGGGCAGCCCATTAAAACAAAATTTAATTTAAAAAACAGAAAAATTGTAGATTTTTGAAAAAAAAAGAAAAAGAGGAGAAGGCGGGGAAGAGAAAATTTGTGTGAGAGAAGAGAGAGAGAGAGAGAGAGAGAGAGAGAGAGAGAGAGAGAGAGAGGGAGGAGAGAAAAGAGAGAGAGAGAGAGAGAGAGAAAAGAGAGAGAGAGAGAGGGGGAAAAGAAAGGAAAGGAAAAAGACACAGCCCAAGAAAGTTACGGGAAAGGGAAAAACTTTTATAAATTTCCCCAGAGGGGGACAGGGTATTCATATGATAAAACCAACCCCCCCCCCCCCCCCCTTCTCCCCACCCCACCACCACCACCACCCCCTACCCCCCCCCACCGGCGTCTTCAAGTGGGAGCAACCACATCAACAAAAGACCGTCACAGCTCAAACCAAAATCGGGTAATTACTGTATGCATTCCTTGAAAAAATTTCCCCAAAGACTGTCCAAAGTTGTGCCTCATATCTTTCGTGAACACCAAACAGCACTGTTTTGTCTGCAAACCAGCGAAAAGGGTTGCCTGCCGTAAAGCCCCTGACAAATCGGGCTCCGCATTCAATTTGGGGGGTGGAAAAAAAACTAGACTTTTCAGTCTTGTTGGGAGGGGGGGGGGGGGAAGAAGGGAAACCCAAAAAGCGAACATGACAAGAGGAGGTACAGGGGGAAAAAAAAAAAAAAAGGAACAAGCCGAAACAAAAAAGGGGATGGGAAAACAGGGAACTGCTGACAGAATTTAAAAATGGTGGGCAGCTGTTTGTACTGGCAGGCCCTAGAACCCCCCCGGGGGGGGGGGGGGATCATAAGATGAAAGCAATATTTTATTTTTCTACATTTATATACGGCATCAGCAATGGACAAGGCCTAAAACTCAACAAAACCCTGAGAAAGGCAGAACAGAGAGAGGAATGCGGGAATGTTGTTGGGCTTTGAGGGGGCCCCACGGCGGTCGTCAGACTACGGAACAGATAGATCATAATAGATACTGGGATTCCCGGGGGGGGGGGGGGGGGGGGGGGGGGGGGGGGGGGGGGGGGGGGGGGGGGGGGAGGAAGGGGACTTGGGGCCAAAAGCAGGGGGGGCCGGGGCAGCCATTTTCCTCACGCTCTCCAGAAGTGGGACGAGCCCGTCTTTCCTTCCTCGTCGCCCGTCCTCAGCATCCAAACACCGGGACACAGAACAAAGCACCTAACCTGCTGCATGCATGCAGCCGTGCATGAGCATGCACACACACACAACACGCACTCACACACACAACACACACGGCACAAAATGGGGCCCCCCCCGGCACACCACACACACAACAAAATTTTTTGAAAAACCTCACACATACACACAGCACACCAGGGCCCACCCAAAGCAAAACCCCCGCACCACACACAACAACAACAAAGTCGTACAAAACACAACAGTTTTTTAAAAGGGTTTGTAAAAATTTGTAGTTAAAATTTTTGATGAGTTAATTTGTTCCTTTTATAGATGGCTTGGGAGGAAAAAACAAAGCACACACACACAACAGTTATTAGGGGGGGTCGTAATAATGTTGTAGTTTATATTATTGATGAAATTTTTTTTGTTCCTTGTAGATGGCTTGAGGGAAAAACAAATGCACACAACAACAAACCCCACACACACAACCCAACACACACACACATTATTTGGGGTTGTCTAAAATTTTTAAATTCATATTATTTATGAAGTTTTTTTTTGTTCCTTGTAGATGGTTTGAGGGGAAAAAAGCAAAGCAATGCTTATTCAAGGAAAAAAATTGACTTTACTTCACACACCCCAACACATACACACACACAAATATTGTATTTTACTTATTATTCATATCGTATGTTTGTATTGTATCGTATTTCCCCTTTCATCATAGCAGTTTTTTTGTGGAAATTCAAGCTGTCTCCCGGGGAAGTGGTCCTACAAAGCAGAGCACCCACCTTTTTTTTCGTTTCTCCCGCTGCGTGTCTCTTTTATTTTCCTATCATGATGCCTTGACGAAAAATGGGCATGCAAGTACACACCATACCATGCAAACAATGTGCTGGAATCAAAGAAAAAACTAATCCTTAACTAATGCACAATAAAAAAACACCAAATCGAGTAGCTATGAAAAAAAAAAACGTACCATTTTCAAAAAAGGGGCCAATTCAGCCCCGTGGGTTTAACATGCCCTGTAATTGGTTCTGCCCCTTGGTTTTTCTTTAAAAAAGCATCAATGTCACATTTTTTCAATACTGGGAATTAAAGGTGGGATTTTTTATGATTCCCGGGTCAACATCAAATGCAGACCTGCCAGGGCCTTAAATTTCCCTTTAGTAGTAAAACAGAGGAGATCCAAAAAGCACATTTTAAAAATCCCTACTTCATCCAGCATTTTGGGGTTGAAAGAAAAAGGAACATAACCCCGCATGCAAAAATATACAAGAAATGGCTGCTTGAAGTCGGACTGGTTGCTGAGGCCCGCGGCAGCCCCCTGCCAAAATCACCACACAGGAAAAACCAGCACACACCCCCCGCCCAGCAAGGCAACCAGATACACAGACAAAAAACAGACAGGGGGAGAGAGGGGGGGAAGGGAGGGAGGGGGCAGGGGAGAGAGAGAGAAGAAGAGGAAGAGAGAAGAGAGAGAGGAGAGAGGACACGAGAGACAGAAACAAAAAGACAAGAGAGAGAAGAGAAAAAGTCAGAGCAGAAAACAGACAAAGACGACAGACAAGACAGAGAGGCTGACAGACACAGAAAACAAACAGACAGAGACAGAAAACTGACAAACAACAGACAGAAAAACAGCGACAGAGAAACCCGACACAAACGACAAGAGCCCGAAAACTGAAATGAGCAACCCCAAACAAAACAAATCAGCGCTCCGCTCCGAAAGTATAAAAATAAGTATGGTCTTTCGAGCCCGAAGGCCCATAGGGGAGCTTATCCCCGGTTTTCTTAGCGGTAAGCGAAAATGATGTTTTTTTTTTACCACCCCTTGGCAGGGGCGCTAGTCTGTCGCCAGTACTTCCCCGCAGAGCTGGTACCCCCTTGTACCCTGGGGGAGTGAGGAAATAGGGGAAAGTGTCTTTCCCAAAAAACAACACCCCCAGCGGGGGGCGAACCCCCGCCTCTGGATCACGAGTTGACCGCCTAAACCACTCGACCACGGTGCCTCCAGCGCTCCGAATACCCCCGCTCAAATCTGACCGAAGAATGCCCCTAACCCCAAAACACACAAGATCCGAAGCCCATGCAGGGCAGGGCGCGCTAGTCACGCATGCCCTCTCACCTGTTGCGAGCCGCTGGAGGGGTACTCCATCCTGTAGTTCTCAACATCCTCGGACAGGATTCCCAAGCTGTTGGCCAGCAGATCCCAGTCTTTGCGGTGAACCTTTTCGGCTATTTCTCGCAAGATCCCATCGGAAGGGATCTGGGATCCAGGATCGGGTTGGTTCAGGGACATGCGGGCTGGCGAATACCCTCCTCCTCCTCCTCCTCCTCCTCCACCACCCCCGCTGTAGCCACCACCACCACCACGGTTGCTTTGAGGATTGCTGAACTGTTGAGTGACAGAACATAGGTTAAGGAAATGTACATGTATGCGCACGTTTATCCCTTTCACACACACACACACACACACACACACACACACACACACACACACTCACACACTCACACAGAGTGTTCCTTTAAATGCTGAACAATTATCTGGAGTCCATGGTCCATACTGTATCACTTCATCTGTCATACGTTATTGTTTTGCTACACATGAAAAATGCTTCACTACAATGTGACGCTTCACCACATACTGAGTCGCATTGCACCTGAGGTCATCATTCGGATGCGACTATAAACCGAGGTCCCGTGTGCGAACGCACGCAGAACATCTTGTGCACACGTTAAAACCCGTTCTGCTTTTCAGAAGAGTAGGCCATTGTGTGCCGGTGGGAACGGATGACAAAATTGACAAAACTGCATACTGGATGAAAAAAAGCTTATGAGTGCTTATTCCATTATCCTCGAAATAGAAGAATAAATTTTAAATTTAAAAAAATTTGTTTTTAATGTTTTAGTTGTTAATATATTATTATTAGTCTGCAATAAAAAATAGAAAAGGTTATTCAATACAGAAAACATATTGAAAATCAGACAATTCTATGAAAAGTTATTGCAAATTGAAATGACAGACTGCAGAAAGTTGACAAAATGAGAAATGGACAAGTTTTGCATCATAGCAGATGGTCAGAATGGAGGCTTGGGTGTTTTTTAAATGCGCTTTTAAAGCAAAAGGAAGCAAAATTATGCCATGATACTTCAGCACAAAGCAGAAGAATAGCTATAGTATAATAATCAATCGAAATCTCAAAAATCAACAACCTGCCCCACCCCCCCCCCCCCCCCCCCCCCCCTACCTACCTAAAATGGTTCCTTGTGGAAAAGTGGGTCAGGTGCGAAGCGACTCATTTCATGATGGAGCGTCACAATTGTCATACATTATTGTTTTGCTATTACGAAAAATGTACTGTTCCATCTGTCATACATTATCATTTTGCTATTATTATTTTTAAAAAATGCTTTACTCAATCTGTCTTACATTATTGCTGTGCTATTATGAAAACTGTATTACTCGATCTGTCATACGTTATTGTTTTGCTATCACGAAAAACGCTTGACTAAATCTGTCAGACATTATCGCTTTGCTGTCATGAAATATGTATTACAAGTGCCATCCTTTCATTACCTTGAAATGGCTGCGTTCTGGTGCTCAATGGGAGAGAATAATTTCCAAGAGTCTTTTTTTACACTTTTTAGCATTTAAAACTAAGCAGCCATATCAAGACTTATATAAACGCGCAAGTTGCGGACCAAAGTTTACGTGAAACATGTCAGCATATTAAGATAAAAGCGACAAAAGGACAGAGAACACTAAGATGCGTTACTTTGAAAAGTACTTGTGAAAACAAATGTATAAAAACAAAGAGAAAACATGCACTATTTCTTCTTTGTGCTTGGACAGTACCTACTGCCATCTGTCGTATGAGCACAAATGCATTTCACTGCAGTTAAGCAACCAGCAAGTCAAACCCAGCGCATCCAACTTCAGCATGGGAGAAAATTGTTATCTTTAAGTTTCCTGTCTAAAAACAAAACAACAACAAAACCTTTTTTAAAAAAACCCACAGAAGAATGAACCAAGAAAGCAGAAAACATAGACAAGACAAGGAAAGGAGGTGATAAGGAACAAGGCAGAAACAAAGAGAGGGATAAAAAAAAACACAGGAAAATTCCTAGCTCAGAATTTCCAGCAAGTGGGGATGCTGTTTATACTAGCAAGCCCCCGGAATCCCAATGGGGGAAAGATGATAATACAAAATGACCCCCCCCAAAAGTCAAGTGGTGTGTGTGTGTGTGTGTGTCGTGTGTCGTGTGTCGTGTCGTGTGTCGTGTGTCGTGTAAGTAAGTAAGTCTTCAATTTTAACGTCTTTCCACTTAAAGTGATACCAGACGATCCTTAAATAGGAGACTGAATATGTGAGAATAGAGAAGAGAGAGAGAGAGAGAGAGAGAGAGAGAGAAGAGGAGAGAGAGGAGAGAGAGAGAGAGAGAGAGATCTACTCTTTGTGTGTGAGTGTGCGTGGGCGTCCCTACATGCATGCGCTCGTGTGTATAATAAATAGTAATAACAAAGGAAATAGTATTCTTAACATGAACAAATCAAGAACAGAAATTAAAATTAAAAAAATTGAAATTAAAAAATAACTACAATAACTACAATAAATGCCCTATAGGACTTAACAATAAACCCTTAGCAATATCAATTGTTAACTTAACATTGTTCAAAATTTCTTCAATGGAATTCTCAGAAAAGGCAGGGAGATGAGGTTTTAGCTTCTCACATTCAAGTATGATATGAGTATTTGAAATATAATCACCACATAAGCATTTAACATCCTTGCTGAATTTTGTTGTAAATGCATTTAATCTTATCCTAAAAAATAATGCCTTGAGTTGTCTTTCTTTTACAGCATTTGTAATGAATCTCTAAGTCTTCAATGTATTCAACTACACTATTCACACTCGAGTTGAATGTTGAAAGCGATTGTTTTGCTGATACTTTTCTATATTTTTTTTAAAGGATGATTCTTCTAACAACCGATAACCTCTGCAATGGATAGAGGGACATGCAGTACTATAGACCCCTTTTCATTACGTGCACCTTTCTTTGCAGCCCTATCAGCCCACTCATTAGAAAACAATCCTATATGTGAAAGGAATCCAGCAAAAGGAAACATGAATTCCTCTTAAACGCAGAAGATTTATGAAGTATTTGACGTCAAGTATAAGTTTAGCTGATTGCTTATAAGTTATAGACTTTAAGGCATATAATACTGATTTTGAATCCACACAAAGTAATATATGAAAGAAAGAGTATGGATGATCTAAAATGAAATTCAAAGCCATGAGAATAGCGATCAGTTCAGCTGTAAAAACAGATCGATTTTTACCAACATGATATGACTTTCTATTTTAGTGCCGGTATGACGAATGCTGAACTGCTTGATGGTTATCTAAAAGTGAGCCATCTGTATAAATTTTAAGACAATGACAGTAATTTTGTTGTAAATGTGCAATGAACATTAACTGCCATTATATTTGGATTTTCATTCTTTTTCATGTTGTATATAGTCAACATCAAAGTGAGCTTGCTTCATTTCCCAAACAGGACAAACTGGAATTGCCCTTTGTGGGTCCACATCATATTTTAAAATGTTAGAAACGCTCATAGAGATCTGATGTGTAGGTACTTATAGTCATCAAAGAGCTTATGTTTCGGCTCTTTTGGGAAAATCTGTTTCAGACCTCATTTTTATTTCTTCTGAAGCAAAGTTTTCAGATGTTGAACTTCTAAGAATATATTTGGCACATACAAGTTGTCGGTACTCATCAAGTGGTAACATTCCAATTTCTTTATATGTATCAAGTGCAGAGGCATGAAATGGTAACACCTTAGAGCGAGTCTATATGCCTTGCAGTCTACACTTTGAAGCTTCTTTAGTAAGTATTTAGGTGCACTAAAATAAACTTCTTGTCCATACGATAATTTAGATCTAATTAGAGAGGTTTAGACAGATGTTTTCAGAACTGTAATGTCTTGTCCCCAATACTGCTTTCGTACAACTTTAAGCAGATTTAAACATTTTCTTCCTTTAGTTAAGATATATTCAATATGGGCATTCCAAGTTAATCTTTGAGGAAAGAAAAAACACTAAAAAACTTTACTATGTGCTTATATTCAATTATCTCATTTTCAATTTTGAACACAGGCAAGTTTTCTGGATTACTACCATTATTAAAAAAGCATCATATGCGTTTTTTTCTGTAGATAACTTTAGGCCATTTTCAATTATGTACTTATTTAAATTATCAAGGTCTTTTTGGTTATAGTTTTTTATATAGTTTAAAGACCTTTTCGTTTGTGTTTTGTTTCATGGTAACATTCATCCACATGCATATGTCATCTGCATATTGTACTACGACAACGTTCTGAGACAATGTTTGGGAAGATCATGTAACAGGATATTAAATAGAACTGGTTGCAATAACGGAGCCTTGTGGTAAGCCCATGTCAAGATATCTGTGATCTGAGTATTTATTTTCTACCTTTACTTGAATAGATCTATTGCTAAGAAAGCTCTTGATGTAATAATAAATGTTTCCGGAAAGGCCAATTGTCTTCAACTTTCTTAATAACTTTGCATGCCAAACTTGATCATAGGCTTTATTTATGTCAAAAAATGTTGCAAAGACATTTTTTATGTGCAAATTGTTGTTTTACACATGTTGTAAGTTTAACTAGGTTATCTATAGCAGATCTACCTTGCTGAAAGCCTTCTTGGTTGCTTGCAATAATGATATTTTTCTGGCAATAGTATAATAACCTCCCAAGAACAACTCTCTCCATGAGCTTACATGTATGTGAGGTCAATGCTATAGGCCTGTAACTGGCCTTATCTGTCTTGGGCTTTCCTTGCTTGTGGATTGGTACTACAATGGACTGTTTCCAATGTACTGGAATGACACCCTGGACCCAGCATTTACAAAAAAGTTTATGAAGTACTATAATGAAGTTTTCTGGTTAAGTTTTTGATCATATCATTGGAAATCGCATCAGCGCCAACAGATGTTTTCTTACTAGGAAGTGATTAGAATTGCATCTTTTACTTCCTGGAGTGTAATTGGAGCATTAATATAAAGAGTGGTATCTGGCACTGGGTCTACATATTCATTTTTGACTTCTTCTTCACTTCTAAATGTTCTATGTTTAGCCGATAGACCCTCCTTACGCATGGTATTTGAAAACATCGTGTCAAATGCATCAGCCTTTTCTGAACTAGATGGAAACTCTTTGTTTTTTAGAATAATTGGACATGATGGTAAGTTAATACCTTTTGTCATTTCATTAAATTTTTTCCATACTTTCTTAATATCTTTATGATTTGAAATTTACTTCTACAAAAAGATGACCAATACTGTTTTTAGCTTGTGCTATGACCATGTTACAGTAGTTCTTGGCCTTTTTTCTGCTCATCATGGTTACTAGAGGATTTATCTTTTAGAAAAGCTTTATTCATTAAATGTTTTTATGTACAGCCGCTTCACATGCTTGTGTCCACCAGACATTTCCAAAATGTTTAATAGATTTTCCTGAGTGGCATTTAGGAATAGATATATTGGCAGCTTGTAGTATAATACTTGTTATGGCAGAATACATTTGATCTATGTCCTGCGTATCTATGCACTCTGTATTGTAAGAAGCAAGAATATGTTGAAACTTTTTCCAGTCAGCACGCTTATAATTATATTTTGAACTTTGTCCTTTGTAATATCACACTGGCATAATTGGTTTATTAAAAGTTATAATGATAGGTAAATGATCACTGCCTAGAGTATCTTTATGGGTTGACCAATCGCAATCAGAAACAAGTGTTGGTGTGACACTAAAGTTAGATCTATATTTGCCAGAGGCTCTGTGACTTGAGACATCGGGAATTCTAGTGATGCTGCCGTCATTCAATAAACATAGACAAGAATCAACTACGTTTTCTACGAACCTGTTGCTGGTGACTGAAATGCAAATCTTTATCCCAGAACGGTTGCATGTGCGTTGAAATCTCCTCCAATAAACCATTTTTCATTATCTTGGAGATTATGAATCCAATCTGTGTTTAAAGTTGTTAGGTCCTTTGGTAAATACAAAGAAATAATATTTAAGATTAACTGATCATTAAATTTGACACGCGCTTGCACATGAATGTAGATCTGGAATGTTACCAGGTATTGGTGGAGATTTCACACTGTACTCTATTCCTTCTTTGATGTAAATTGCTGCACTAATCTTTGTTAGACCCTCTACTTTTTGATGTATAGGTGGGTAATAGTACCCTGGTAATCTGGGTATTTTATTTTTGTTAACATTTAGAGATTGTAAAATAAGGGCCTGGAAATCATTTTTTGAAAGGTGGTGGATCAAATACGCCAGGTTTGTGGAAATAGATCTTGCATTCCACTGCATGATTTTAACAGCCTGCTTTTTCTTCGAGACCATTGTTTAAGTAGGATAAAGGAAAAGAGGGTAGAAATTTAAAAACAAAAAACCCCCCAAAAAACAAAAAACAAGCAATAACAATAATGAGTAAAGAAAAAACTCTACTAAGTCTTCTATGGGGATTTTAGACAGGATATGGAAAGGAGATGGGTGTGAATATAAGTGTTTGTTGAATGAATGATACAAGAAAAAATACAACCCAGATCTAACCTTGAAAAAACACTGGAAAAAAAAACCATGTATATAAAATAAAACTAAGGAAAAATGAACAACTTGACTAGATCTCTAGAAATGAAAAGGCTGATTCTAACAGTATTAATAATATGAACCAAAACACACTCACACAGGGGAAAGGGGGAGGGAAAGAGTGTCCAGAATGATAAGATTAAAATGTGCGTCCTCAAATGAAACGGGTTAGCTCTGTTACACTGACAAGCTAATATGTTGAAAAACAGAGATTATGCAGTTTATACACAAACATGACTTCATTACTGATGAACTGGAACTGTTGGATATTCAAAAATAACTATTGTAGGCTTGATGACTGAAATAATGGAACGTGTGTCGTGTGTGTGTGTGTGTGGGGGCAACTAACCTCAGGCAGACTGCGATGAACGGTGTCTCTCATATCCTCTGGGAGGATGTGAAAGTTCAAAATGCTGCTGACCGAATCAAACGGCAAGTTCATGACCGCATTCACAAAGTCGTTCTCCTCCAACTGACCTAAACACACATGCAGAAATGCATTTATATACATGCACATGCACACACATACATGCACACATGCATGCATATACACACAATGCATGCACACATGTACACACACACACTCGCACACACACATATGCATGCACTTTTACTTCCTTTTTTGCCATGTTTCTCCCAGGGGAGGTTTGACATTGATGAGCCTTCTCCATCTCTCTCTGTTTTGAGCTTCCTCCTTATTTATGCCATACGCATGCACGTGAGTGCTTATTCCATTTAACCTTTTAAGTCTTTCAGATGAGACTATAAACCAAGGCCCCATGTGCGAACGTGCCAGTGGGAACGGATGACAAAATTTACAAAACCGCATACACACGGGGACTGCATGTAAAAAACCACATAAGTGCTCATTCCATTATCCTTGATATAAAAGAATAGATTAAAAAATAAAAACAATAAACTATAAACACACACACACACACACACACACACTTAGGTGCACACACACACTCACATACATCACTCACACACATCACTCACACACACATCACACAAACACACACAGTTCACTGTCAGTATTTTTTAAACTGTCATTATCTCCCTTCCACTGTATCATCTACCTATAGCTCTTTCAGCAGTTTGTCTCTGGCAAGTGTTCATGTATGTGCATGCATGTGTGCTTATATTTGTGTGTGTTTGTGTGCACGTGCTTCCATGCATATATGTGATATCTTCAGTTAACATCTATTCACATTTAGTGATTTTAGACGGGGAAAATCTAACAAGAAAAAGCAAACGATAACTAAAAAATGTCAAATAACAGTATTTGAATAAAAACTAACTTTAACATACTACAAAAACTGAGTCATCAGACTTCTTATCAATCCTAACACAATGTCCAACAGTAACGATGGTTCAGACAGAATCTGATCCAGTGACAAACTAGGTACAAAAGGTAAAAATGCTTTTAAATGTCCACAACCACAAAAATAACATGACTATTGGAAATCTCCCCTCAAATGCAGTTTAAATCTTTCATGTATTTTGTCTTGAAAGCGTTTAGCTTAAACCTATACATGAGGGATAACATATTTCTGCGATTATACCAACCACAGACTTTGTTAGAAATAACAGCATTTTGAAAATCAATCACATTGTTTGTACAGCTATTGCCAGACAAATATATCTTCTTGAAATGCTTCCAGCAAGCGTTTTGTAGCAATCTGTATCCCTCATGCAGAGATAAGGCAACATTTATTTCACAAGAACCATTTTTATACCTCGTTCCATATTTTGCACGGCTGTCAACTTTTTCATTAAAATATATACCAGTGTGTGAGGGAACACAACAGAAAGTAATAGTACTAACTCTTAAAATCAAAAAGTGTACCAGATGCCTGATTTCAATGATAAGGTCTTTTCTTACTCTACAAGTAGAATTTTTTTTAAGCATGTAAAACCGATTTCGAATGAACACACATAAGTATGTTGAATATGTCTTTTGGAAAGTCAAGAACATAGTACAGTGCCAACAGTATAGCAGTTATATGTGCATATATGTGTGTGTGTGTGTGTGTGCGTGCGTGCGAGAGAGTGTGTGTGTGTGACTGTGTGTATATGCCTGTGTTTATGAGTGTTCCACACAGAAATAATATATAATAAATGATAATAATTATATGGAATTTTTATTGTACCGAAACTTGTTAAACAAACAAATCAAAGTGGTTGCATTCAAAACATTTCCAACCATGATACTGTTCAGAATAAAATTTTAGATTAATAGATGATAAATGTTGATACTCACAAATACACACACACACACACATGTGCACACATGCACGCACACACACAGTTAGGACACTGTTATAGTTACATTAACGTTAATGACTTGTTTTTGTTTGTTTGTTGTTGTTTTTGGGGGGTTTTTTGTTTTGTTTTTTTTAAATTCCTGTTGCATTGCCAAGTTTTTCGAGATTTTTTTTTTTAACACCACATCCACATCTCCCTGTTTTTTTTAAATTTTTTGTTTGTTTTTTTTTATGGGGGGGGGCGTCTAATATCACTAAAAGTGAACAGACGTAAAATTGAAGTCAACTCAACAACAACAACACACACACACACACAAACACATGCATACACACGCACACACACTCCACATAATCATAATCAACAGCGCTTGCCACAGCATTGCAACACATTAGCACTGTAACATGCCCAACATTGGTTTGTCTTTGCGCTTGTCTTTGCGCTTTGATTTGTCTTTGCAAGATATAGCGCTATATAAATTCCATTTATTATTATTATTATTATCTTTATTATTATCAACATTGGGCAGTCATTTTTAACGTGGCCAGCAGCTCCAAAGTGGGATGACTTGTGGTTACTCACCGCAGTCCCTAGTTTGGAAAGCTCCGCTGGAACTATAACATAACCAGAACAGACAAACACACAGAGCACACTCAGGCAGGATGGGGATGTCTGTTAGAAAGACCAGAACAATCGGCGTTGAGCTGTTTTACCTCTTTTTCTCTTGTCCACAGTCTTGAAGAAGGATTCTGTCACTCTCTTCACTTCTTCCTGTAATTAGCACACACACACACACACACATACATATAGGTAAACACACACACACACACACACACACACACACATTCACACACACACACACACGCCACAACACACACACACACACACACACACACACACACACACGTTCTCTACATATTGTAACACTTTATCTTTGGTCTAATATCACCTTGAATAAACAGACGTTAAATTAAAGAAAAAACACATACACACACACACACAATACAAAAAACAAACTGTGAATTTGTTTTACAAAACGATGGATGCCATAGCCCAGTGATCAAAATTCTTTGACTTCAATCTCACGGACCAACGAAGCCGTGGGTTCGAATCCCGGCGGTGTCTGGTGAATTAAGGGTAGGGATTTTTACGATCTCCCAGGTCCACTTCAATTGCAGACCTGCCAGTGCTTTGATTCCGTTTGTGTTTATACGCATGCAGGAGTTAAGCTATTCGTGTTCAAGATCCTGCCGTTTACGTCAGCGGTCGATGGGTTACGGAAACACAAACATACCCAGCATACATCAATGAAGTTGCAATGCAGATGCCTTCATGGCAGGCAAAAATGACTGGATAGACAAAAATGTGGGGGAAAAAAAATACAAGTTTACAGAATATACATAAAGGCGCACATGCAGGCCAAAATCTTTTGACAGTCACTGATGTCAGTTAGGTGCCAAGACCCTATATCGTTATACTGTACATTGTTTCATTGTCATTGTCATTGACTTCCTTCTACAATCACACCAACACCAACCTCAAACACACTGTGAATTCCTTTTTAGCAGAAAATTAAGAAAGCTAGATGCCAAGGCCCTACATTGATTAAAGTATTGTCGTTATGTTGGAAATGGGTTGTCAAGTCAAGTCAAGTCAAAACCACTTTAATCATCCCATGAAGGGCAATAACAACTGTGTTGAGATCACTGTCTTTCAGCCACAAAAAGCTTTTTAGTGCGATAGAGCCTACACTCTCTCTTAAAAGATCTCTCTCTCTTTCTTTCTCTCCATCTCTCTCTCTCTTTCTCTCTCTCTCTCTCTCTTCTCTCTCTCTCTCTCTCTCTCTCCTCTCTCTCTCTCTCTCTCTCTCTCTCTCTCTCTCTCCCCCTCTCTCTCTCTAGCTCTCACACACACACACACACACACACACACACACACACACACACACACACAGTCCTTCAGATGAGACTATAAACCGAGGCCCCGAGTGCGAACGCACGCAGAACATCTTGCGCACACGTTAAAATCCTGTTCCACTTTTCGTAAGAGTAGGCCACCGTGTGCCAGTGGGAACAGATGACAGAATTTACAAAAACGCATACACACGGGGACTGGATGTTAAAAAAAACCCAACACATAAGTGCTTATTCCATGATCCTCGATATAAAAGAATAAAATAAAATGAAATAAATAAACACACACACACACAAAGTAATGTATATGAAAAAAAAACCCAAAAAGGAAACAAGCCAACTTACCGGTCTATCGTTGGGGTACACCCTGCTCATGATTTTCCCAAACAGGTCCTTGGGGATGGGATTACCGTTGTTGAGCATCTGAAAGATCCCTACAAGAGACACAGTACAGATTCACTTCATCAGTTTTGGTCCCCGAAGTCGGAATGCGGCTACCTGAATGGTGGGTTAAAAAAAAATTGTTGCGTAAACTAAATCTTACCATTGGTGAACGTTACAACTACTTATTCAAGGAGCAGAGGGGGTGGTTTTTTAGTACAACCCAAACACAGTTAGATAAAAGAAATAGTTTTACACGTTCTTTTTTTCCTTAGATGAAAGATCTTCTCAATCTCGGACAGTTGAGCGCAGATATGTATGTACGCATGTGCGAGTATGCGTGCACGCGCACACAGACACACTCTCTCTCACTTTAGCACACACACTCACACACACAGAGAAAAATAAATGCAGACACAGGTGCACATACCCATCCCAACCTGTACTCCCATTGCATGCGTGCCCCCCCCCCCCCCCCCCCGACACACACATATATATGCATGCACACACTAACACACACACACACACACATATATGCATACACACATACACACTAACACACACACACACACATATGCATGCACACATACACACACTAACACACACACACACACTCACACTAACACACACACTAACACTAACACACACACACTCACACTAACACACACACACACACACTCACACTAACACACACACACACACTCACACTAACACACACACACACACACACTCACACTAACACACACACACACACACACTAACACACACACACACACACTCACACTAAAACACACACACACACACAGAAATATAAATGCAGACACAGGTGCACATACCATGGGGAGATGGAATAGCCTAGTGGTTAGAACATTGTGCTTGCAATCTGACCACCCGGGTTTGATTCCCGTTCAAGGGGATATTTTCCCCTGGAGTTAACATCAGTGCCAACTCCACTCTCCCCAAAAGTCCTTAGGATGAAACTATAAACCGAGGTCCCACGTGTGAACACATGCAGAACACCTTGCGCACACGTTAAACACTGTTCCGCTTTTCATAAGAGTAGGCCATTGTGTGCCGGTGGGAACAGATGACAAAATTTACAAAACCGCATACACACGGGGACTGGATGTAAAAAGGTACACGAGTGCTTATTCCATTATCCTTGTAACAAAAGAATAAAATAAATAAATAAATAAATAAAACACACACACACACAGAGAAAAATAAATGCAGTCACAGGTGCCCATACCCATCCCAACCTGTACCCCCATTACACACACACACACACACACATACACATTCAAATACACATACACACACACAGTCATACTAACACACACTAACACACACAACACAACACAACACAACACAACACACACACACACACAGGCATTTGTATTATGCACAGAGATAGCACACACACACCCACAAGCATTTGTATTATGCACAGAGATAGCACACACACCCACAGGCACACCCACACACACACAGGCTTATGTATTATGCACAGAGATAGCACACACACAGCCACACGCACACACCCACATAGGCATTTGTATTATGCACAGAGATAGCACACACACACACACACACACACACAAGCATTTGTATTATGCACAGAGATAGCACCCACACACCCACACAGGCTTATGTATTATGCACAGAGATAGCACACACACACCCACACACCCACACACACAGGCTTATGTATTATGCACAGAGATAGCACACACACACCCCCACACACCCACAAGCATTTGTATTATGCACAGAGATAGCACACACCCACACACACACACAGGCTTATGTATTATGCACAGAGATAGCACACCCACACACCCACAAGCATTTGTATTATGCACAGAGATAGCACCCACACAGGCTTATGTATTATGCACAGAGATAGCACCCACACACCCACAGGCTTATGTATTATGCACAGAGATAGCACACACACACACACACACACACACCCACACAGGCTTATGTATTATGTACAGAGATAGCACACACACACACACCTACACACTCACAGGCATTTGTATTATGCACAGAGATAGCACACACACACCCACAGGCATTTGTATTATGCACAGAGATAGCACACACACCCACACACCCACAGGCTTATGTATTATGCACAGAGACACCCACAGGCATTTGTATTATGCACAGAGATAGCACACACACACCCACAGGCTTATGTATTATGCACAGAGATAGCACACACACACCCACACACACACACACAGGCTTATGTATTATGCACAGAGATAGCACACACACACACCCACACACACCCACAGGCTTATGCATTATGCACACAGATAGGCACACCCCCTGGACACCCTGCACCTACCCACACCTACCTCTGGCCTTCTCCCTTAGTTCTTGACCCTCACACCATTTCAAGGCCCTGAGGAAGCTCTCAAACGTGATGGTGCCATCTTGACCCTTGAAGTACTTCAGGATCTGTAAAAAAAAAAAACAACAACATTCCTTTCATTTAATTTATCCTTCATCATTTCTGGGGGGGGGGGGGGGGGGGGGGGGGGGGGGTGGGAGGGGGGGTTTTGTTCCTCGTCTAGAGTTCCCAGGTTCACCAATGGTGAGATTTTGTGTATGCGATCATGGTGTGTTTTTTTCCACCCGACTATGAAGATAGCTGCATTCCGAATTCTTTTATTTATTGATTGATTGATTGATTTATTGATTTATTTATTTAGTTTTTAATTATTATTTTATATCGAGGATAATGGAATAAGCACTTTATGTGCTTTTTTTTTTACATCCAGTCCCCGTGTGGTGTATGTGGTTTTGTAAATTTTGTCATCTGTTCCCACCGGCACACAATGGCCTACTCTTACGAAAAGCGGAACAGGGTTGAACGTGCGCGCAAGATGTCCTGCGTGCGTTCGCACACAGGGGCCTCGGTTTATAGTCTCATCCAGAAGGACTTTTGGGGGAGAGTGGAAGTCTGCACTGATGTGAACTCCAGGGGAAAATATCCCCCTTGAACGGGAATCGAACCCGGGTGGTCAGATTGCGAGCAATTCGGGGATGTATGCTGTGTATGTCTTGTGTTTCCGTAACGCACCAAATACTAACATGGATTAGGGTGTCCCTAACGTGTATGTTTGATCTTCTATATGTGTTTACACCTGTAGGGGGTTAAGGCACTGGCAGGTCTGCATTTGAATTAAAAGATCCACACCCTTGATTAACCAACCAGATGCCACCAAGTCGATTACCCACAGCTTCATGGACACATGGGATTGAAACTGAACGGTCTTAACCATTAGACTGTAGCATTGAGCCGTCAGCGCCTGGGCTTTATCACAGTTCTTGATTAAACCATTGACGCTGGGGGCAACAGCAAGGTGAGAGGCTGTATGACCAGTGGCTTTCTTTCCCACTCATGGAATTCCACTTTACAGCTTAGTCTTTAGTGATCGACTATGACTCTCTGACTAGGAGGCTTGACTCGCACAGTCCTTATGTGCTGCAGCCCTGGGGGCTGGTTGGCCTTTGGAGAACATCTCCAACGCTGACTGTCCTTATGCCCACTTGGCCGAGAGAGTGGGGATGTACTGTGGGCAAGGCATCTCCACTATAATCAAATTTCTGCCCAATTTCCGAAACAGCAGCTGCCTCCTCTGCTGTTTTGGAGGTCATCGTCGAAAACGAGGGACTAACATACAGCATCTGCCTATATTACTGTGTAAAAATCTCTCTCTCTCTCTCTCTCTCTCTCTCTCTCTCTCTCTCTCTCTCTCTCTCTCTCTCTCTCTCTCTCTCTCTCTCTCTCTCTCCTCTCTCTCTCTCTCCCTCCCCCTACCTGCAGGGCGAGTTGTGTCTAGTCTTCTCATGAACTTTGTCACCTTGCAGGAGGTCTGCCTGCCTGCCTGCTAGCCTCAACTGACACATCCCAACTTCGGAGCAGTTCATTTGCATGGTTCATGCTATACATACTGGGTACCTTGTTTCTTCGTTAACCCACAAAAGTCCTTCTTCGGATGAGACTATAAACCGAGGCCCCGTGTGCGAACGCATGCAGAACATCTTGCACACACGTTAAATCCTGTTCCGCTTTTCGAAAGAGTAGGCCATTGTGTGCCAGTGGGAACAGATGACAAACTTTACAAAACCGCATACACACGGGGACTGGATGTTTTAAAAAAAAACGCACCTAAGTGCTTATTCCATTATCCTCGAGAAAAAAAAAATCTGAGCGCTTTGATTTGTTGCTTTACAAGATTCAGCGCTATATAAATTCCATACATTATTAAAACGCGGGCACGAAATACAAGATCTTTTAATGCGCATAATTATGTGATCTTGTGCATGAAGGAAATTAAGCTAAGGCACACTGGCAGGCCTGCGCTTGGAAGTTGAACTGGGAGATCGTAAGAATCGCCATCCTAATTCACCCGACTCCTCTGAGATCCGAACATCAGGAACTTCAGGGACCAGCGGGATAGAAGTGTTACGGTTTTAACCACACGGCTATAGCGTGTGTCAACCTCCCAAATAATAATTATTGTGATAATCAATGTTTTGGGGTTGTTGTTGTTTTTTTAATCTGAATACCTATAAACACACATACATACTCCTCGCCCTACTTTTTTCTCCCTGCTTTCATCAATTATATCATGTCATTATTTAGTGGGGGGGGGGGGGGGCGGGTTAGTTTTTACTCTAACAACAGAGTTGAGAACAAGGGCAGCGAGGACTCTGACATTTTTGACGAAGACGTCGGCGGAGAGCGATGGGCTGTTGATGACATCTGGAGTGAGGACGCCATCCTCATTGCAGCCCATTTGCTGGAACCGCAGCCACAGGCGCTCCACCTCCGCAATACTCACTGCAACACGACCAAAATGCAATACAATACTTACTGTATGCAACACTACTGAAAGACAGTACGATACTCACTGCAACACGGCCAAAATGCAACACAATACTTACGGCAACATGACCAAAATGTAATACAATACTTACTGTATGCAACATTACTGAAAGACAGTACAATATTCACTGCAACACGGCCAAAATGCAATACAATACTTACTGTATGCAACATTACTGAAAGACAGTACAATATTCACTGTAACACGGCCAGAAGGCAATACAATACTTACTGTATGCAACATTACTGAAAGACAGTACAATATTTACTGCAACATTACCAAAATGCAATACAATACATACTGTATGCAACACTACTGAAAGACAGTACAATATTCACTGTAACACGGCCAGAAGGCAATACAATACTTACTGTATGCAACATTACTGAAAGACAGTACAATATTTACTGCAACACGGCCAAAATGCAATACAATACATACTGCATGCAACATTACTGAAAGACAGTACAGTACTCACTGCAACACGACCAAAATGCAATACAATACATACTGCAACATTACTGAAAGACAGTACAATACTCACTGCAACATTACTGGAAGACAACACAAAACCGCATACACACGGGGACTAGATGTAAAAAAAAAAGCACATTAAGTGCTCATTCCATTATCCTTGATATAAAAGAATAAAATTTTGAAAAATACTCAATGAAACATTACCGAAATAGAATATTCACTGCAACATTGCCAAACTACAACACTTACTCCAAAAAAATCAATATACAATACTCACTGCAATATTACCAAAATACAATACTCACTGCAACATTACCGAAGGACAATACAATACTCAACGAAACACTACGAAAACAGAACACTCACTGCAACATTACCAAAATACAGTTCTCACTGAAATGCTACCAAATTACAATACTCACTGAAATATTACCAAATCACAATACTCAATGAAACATTACCAAAAGACAATACAATGACAATCGACCAATGACACTACCAAGTAAAATTAAACACTATTTTGAATGCGGCAAAAATGTGCAAGCGGCCAAAATGTGTGCCACCAGTTCAGCTATTTCAGTCCCCGGTGAAACTGGATTCCCTGCCATTATTGTCTACTGTCACCGCAGATCGTCTAGGATACTATGTCTAGTCTACTACAAGGGGCGAAGAACTGTGGTCGACGTGCATGGTTAACAATCTTAAGCGCTACTTTTGTAACCTGACGCCCCCAGCTTGAATTTTATGCAGTCCAAAATAGAAATACCTTTGTTAATACCACCAGGTCCTAGATTAGGGCGACCGACTCCAGCGCGTGATTATTGTGATCAGGTTGATATAATTAGAGTTGTTGTTGTTGTTGTTGTTGTGGTGGTGGTGGTGTTGTGCGTTCCCCAGCTTAACACTTGGAGGGGGGGGGGGGGGGTCAACCAGAGTGTGTTTAACTTGTCACACCTGGGAGTCTCATCCTTCCTTCACCTTCACCTATCCCGAGGTCCCGTGGACCGTGGGGGCACCGCTGAAGATTTTGCAACCAGCTTCCTCCACACACGGCGGTCTTCTGTTTTTCGTAGCAAAAATTTAATCATTCCACTCATGGCCAGTCCACTACGGGACACACTGGATAAAACGTTCGCCTGTTGGACTCTTTTCAAGTACCTCGCCATAATTGTAGGCAGCTTTACTCTAACTTCATATGCATTTTCTCTATTTTAAAAGGAGTGTACTCCTTCATATGAGTATTCAGACTGTTATGCCGAGAGCTTATCACGGCTGAAGGCAATCTCAACAAAACACTGTTACGGCAAAACAGAATATTTTAATGCAGGCCTAGGCACTAAGTTTTTACCAATAACTGACGAAGCTTTTGGCCCAAGGCAATATGCTGGTATACAACCATGATGAGTGTCTTTTGTATTGTCTGATACATCTTCTTTCTTTCTGTTTCTCATAAAGGTAAAGGTGTCCCATAACCTATAAGATCGTAGGGGAGCGAGGCGTCAGAGACCTCACTTCTCTAGGGGGCCAGCATATTGAGGGCGGCGCCCATCTCCTCTCCCTCGCTGCTTCACCTTCCCTGACCCTAAAGAGGGCAGGTACCAATTTACAGCTGGGTGAACTGGGGACTGTGCTGAACCCAAGGCGCGCAAACGGTCACCCATCCAAGTGGTAACCACGCTCGTGCTGCTTAACCTTGGCTGGGGGAAAGCGAGTGCTCTGACCACTGAGCTTTTCCCGTCCCCTATGGCTGCAACACCGGTATTAAAAAATCACTCTTTTCCTTCTGTTTTTTTTTTATGTGACTTTATATTCATACCGCACGTATTTAAGGCATCCACAGAAATAAAAACCACTTTTGTGGGAAAGACTAGCCTGACTGGGAAAAATCATGTGATTTTGAACAAATTTGGTAGGTTTGAATTTTTTTTAATTTTTCAGCAAACACTGTACCCCCTCAGTCCTTTGTCGTCTGCTAGCTTCCTTTGTCGCAATATGCATGCGCGGGGTCAACGCTGTAGGAATACAGGAAATCCTCATTTGATGGTTATTTCCAACTTTCTCGTGACTACCTGGTATTGCTCTATGTCCTCAATACCAAAAACAAGTGCACAGTCCATGTTTTCATACTTTTAAAAAAAATCTGTGAAAATTACCAACATCCCAAAGTAATACCGGTGTGTAGCCTATTACAACAGTAGGAGCAACAGGAACAACCCTCCCTCATGTTTCTCACGGTGAGTGATAAAACCGAGTAGATTAAAACACTTCCATCTTTCACTATTATTGTCATGATGGCATAAAAAAAAAAAAGTAAAATAATGCATCCAGTGAGAATGTGATTCTACCGACAATTTCTAAGAGGCAAACGGGAGGTCACAACAAATGAAAGCATTCTTGATGAACTCTCAGTGCAAAGATAAATGTTGGCTCAAATTGAGAAGCGCAAACTGAGATAAATGCTGGTCATGCACACAGAAACACGCAGACAAATCTGATGACGACAGTTCTCCAAGGTAAGGTTGGGGGTTGGAGAAAAAAAAGGGGCAGACCACCAACATCCTGCATTGCCAATATCAGAGACGGAGGTCAGTGATCTGGGAGGGTTAGACGAGATCGAAGAAATCAGCGGAGCCACAGGAGAGAGAGAGAGAGAGTGAGTGAGGAGGGGAGAGAGAGAGAGAGAGAGAGAGAAGAGAGAGAGAGAAAAAGACAGACAGACAGCCAGACAGAAAAGATAGACAGACAGACAGACAGAGACAGAGACACACAGAGACAGAGACACACAGAGAGAGAGAATGCGAATGCGAAAGTTTTATTCATTATAGGCCTTGACCCCTCATGAAAGGGGGTGTGTGTATATAATCAACATTCCAAAACATGTTGCATAGGAAACATTTATGAACAGAAGAATAATACCTCAAGTACAGACAGTATTTCTAATTTTAAAAGCTTTATACACATAAATTGCTACATTATTATGACACAGAGAGACAGAGAGAGAGCGAGACAGAGAGAGACACAGAGAGAGAGAGAGAGACAGAGAGAGAGAGAGAGACACGAGAGAGAGAGTGAGAGAGAGAGAGAGTGAGAGGAGGGGAGGGGAGGGAGAGAGAGAGAGAGAGAGAGAGTTTAGAGAGGAGGGGAGAAAGGCAAACAGTGGCAGCGCGGTGCCTACCGACGCAGCAGGATGGAGACGGGGGACTTGAGGAGAAGATACTAATATTAACCTCAACCGCCACGGGGCAGAAAGTTGCAAACCTGCAGAGTAAAAAAGTCGGGATTTTTTTCCTAAAATAGAATTCATGACTTCACATGTAAAGGGAACGGGCCGTGTCCAACAAGCGATGTGCACTTACATGCTCGCAATACACACACGCAACAAACACACAAACACCAACAAACAAACACAATAATAAATACACACACAACACACACACACACCACAAAAACACACACACACACACAACAAAACCAACACACACACAGCTTTTCCTAAGAGTAGGCCATGGGTGCCGGGGGGAACAGATGACAAAATTTACAAAACCGCATACAACGGTTTCTGGATGTAAAAAAAGACATAAGTGCTTAATTTCCATTATCCTCGATATTTAAAAAAATAAACAAATAAAATATAAAATAAACGCACACCCAACACCCAAAAAGGGCCACCCCAAAAAACCCCACAAACCCTACACCCCCCCCCCCCCCCCCCCCACACAACCCCACACAAACATCCCCCCCCCCCACATACACACACACCATTCCCCTCACACAAAACACACACATACGCACACACACACACACACACACTGGATCTCAAGAAAGCAAGTCACAATGCAGAGATGATCTGTTTCCTTTCTCATGTGATGGGATGCTGTTGTTATCATTATTATCATTATTATTATTCTTTGTTTTTGCATCCTGTTTTTGAATTATGAAACGGATACGGAACATGACTGACGCAACATTGAAAAACAGTGTGCAGTACTCGCAGTGTCGGGCGCTAAAACAGCCGCACCAAAACGACCAATGATGAAACACATCTGTTGAGTCAGAGTGACATCAAAATGTTGACAAAAACAATCGCTACCAGTATAAAAGCCCCGAGTCAAAAAATGTTGTGGTTTGGTTGTTTGTTTTTTTTTAATAAGTAATATCAACGTCTTCCTTCGCTACCTTCGGGCAAGACTTCAAATTCAATATATATACTCACACGTTTATTCCTACTATGCATATACATGCACACGCACACACACACACACACACACACACACACACACACACCCACAACACACACCCACACACACATATGCATGGCCCTGTCAACATATAAACATGCACACAGAGAGGAGAGAGAGAGAGAGAGAGAGAGAGAGAGAGAAGAGAGAGAGAGAGAGATAGAGAGAGAGAGAGAGCAGAGAGAGACAGACAGACAGACAGACAGACAGACGGACGGACAGAAAGACTGATAGACAGACAGACAGAAAGACATTGAGAGAGTCTGTGTTTACATTTCTGAACTCAAAGAAGAAGAAAAAAACACTGAACCAAAGTCCACCTGAACCACACACACACACATACAACACACACACACACACACACACACACACACCACACACACACACACACACACACACACTACCACACAATCTAAATTTCTATCTATGAATTTCTTGAAAGGAATTTATTTTAATACACAATCTAAATTTCTATGTGAATGCCCCCATTACGTTGCAAGAAGTAAGAGATGTAATCTTCTCTCTTCCTACTAAAAAAACATCAGTAGGTAGAGATTCAATATCTAATGAACTACTAAGGCATCTCCCTAATAATTGGTTACTTCTATTATTAGATCTCTTTCAACACTGCTGGATTCATGGAGTCATACCTCGATTGTGGAAACATTCCGTTTTGATACCGGTATCAAAGCAAGGAAAGACCATAAGCGATAAGAATAACTATAGACCAATAGCATTAACTTCACATACAGGGAAGGTGATGGAAAAAATAATCTTAAACAGACTGACATATTTTTGTGATAGAAATAAAATTATACCCGTAAATCAGGCAGGTTTCGAAAAGGGTAGATCTACAGTTGACATTTAGTTAAATTAACCACTCAAGTTAAATACCAGTTTGCCTCGAAGGAAGAATGTACTTGCCACTTTTTTTGACGTACATAAAGCATATGATCATGTTTGGCATGAGAGATTGCTTTATAAACTGAAATCAAATTGGCCTTTTCTGGCAATATTTACTTCTATATTAAAAGCTTTCTGTCAGAAAGAATCATTCAAGCTAAAGTGGGAATTATTATTCTACCTCAAGGGTCACCAGACCATGGTATCCCGCAAGGTTCAGTAATATCACCTATCTATTCAACATTTTACTATATGACCTTCCAATTTTTTATCAAGCAATGTTGTTTTTGTACAATATCCCTGACGATATATGTATGTGGATGGATGTTACGATAAAAAAGAAAACACCCAAAAGACAGTTAAAATTTTTACAAAAAGTAATCAAAAAGAACTTGAAAAACTTAGTGGTTATTTTTTTGAGAATGGTCTTTCACTTCCCCTGAAAAAACCAACCTTGTCCTTTTTAAAAACGTGTTTGACCCACAATTTCTACCTAACTTTCGAATAAATGGAGAAGCCTAGAATACAAACAAGCATGAAATTTTATGGAGTAATTCCTTACTTCTAAATTAAACGTGGAATCAGCATATTGAATATAGGGCAACTAAAGCTAAGAAAGTTCTTAACTTCTTAAAAGTTACTAGTAAACAACCAGGGGGACAAGATATTACTGTATTAAAGCTCTGTCTTGCCCCTTTTGTGCGATCAAGACTGTCTTATGGACAAAAAGGGTATTTTTCAGTGCTCCAAATTATTTGCTTCAGAAAATCCAGAGTCTTTGATTGTAAAGCATTTCGACTTGCTTTGGGTGTACCAGCTCAGCCTCATCTATAGGTACATATAAGGAAGTAGGATTCTTCCTTAAATGAATATCGACAGCTTGCTGTGGCAAAATTTTCCCCTTAAGAAGTACAACAAATGACAGCAACGTTGAAAATGAAGTCCAGATAAGTCTGACATTCACTTTCCCGAAAAGAGCAAGAACTATCAGCTCGCTTACTACAATTAATACTTACACTTCTCCCCTTTTTAAACATTCAAACTTAAACCAAAAAATTAGCAAAATCATAAGTCACTCCCTACCCACCTTGGGAACTTTTTAAAGCTCATTTGACATCAATTTTCTTCTGTAAAAAAAAGCTGAAAATGTTAACATTCTTACATCGCTAGTAAAAGAACATATTCAAACTACTTATCCTGATCATCTCAAAATCTATACTGAGGTCGTTTTAAATACTAATTTAGGCTGGTGCAGCTTTCATTATTCCATCATTAAAAGAAAAACGAGCTGTCTACCTGGAAAAAAAAATCTATAATTACAGCTGAGCTAACTGCTATTTGTGTTGGCACTTTTAAATATGTACTTGACTTCCCTAAAGACATATTCAACATACTTTTGTGTGTTGATTCTAAATCGGTTTTACATGCTTTAAGAAATTCTACTTTTTAAAGTAAGAAAAACCTAATCATTGAAATCAGGCATCTGGTACAAATTTTTTATTTAAGAGGTAGTACTGTTTTCTTTCTGTTTGGGGTTTCCCCCACACACTGGTATCTTTTTTAAAAGAAAAAGTTGACAGTCTTGCAAAAATGCGCGAGAAATAAAAATAGTTTTTTGTGAAATTAAACGTTGCCTTATCTCTGCATGAGGGATAAGCTTGCTACAAAACGCTTGCTGAAGCACTTCAGAAAAAAAATATATGATCTGGCTATTGTCTCTATAATGGCTGTACAAGCAATGTGATAGATTTTTTGAAATGCTTTCATTTCTAACAAAGTCTGTGGTTGGTATAATCGTAGAAATATGTTATCCCTTATGTACAGATTTAAACTAAAATGCTTTCAGGACAAAGTACGTGAAAGATGTAAACTGTATTTGTGGGGAGAAGATTACCAATATCATGTTATTTTTGATTGTGGACATTTAAAAGCATTTTTACCTGCTAATACCAGGGTTTTTCACTGGATCAGATTTTTTGTCTGAACCATCGTTACTGTTGGACATTGTGTTAGGATTGATAAAAAGTCCGATAATTCAGTTTTTGTAGTATGTTAAAGTTAGTTTTTAAGTACTGTTAATTGACACTTTTTGTTATTGTTTGCATTCTCTTGTTTATATTACTTTTTCCCGTCTAAAATCACTAAATGTGAATAGACGTTAAACTGAAGAACACACTACCACACAATCTAAATTTCTATCTATGAATTTCTTGAAAGGAATTTATTTTAATACACAATCTAAATTTCTATCTACAAATTCCTAGAAAGAAAGAAAAGAAAACAAACCAACCAACCAACCAACCAACCTACCAACCAACCCCAACCCAACATTCAACCAAGAACTCCACACACAACACACTAGCTGAACACGGGACGGGATAGCCTAGTGGTTAGAACATTGCGCCGGCAGACTGACGACCCGGGTTTGATTCCCGTTCAAGGGGATATTTTCCCCTGGAGTTAACATAATTATAATTTAATTATATGGAATTTATATAGCGCTGAATCTTGTAAAACAAACAAATCGAAGCGCTTATCAGTGCAGATTCCACTCTCCCCAAAAGTCCTTCTGATGAGACTATAAACCGAGGTCCCGTGTGCGAACGCACGCAGAACATCTCGCGCACACGTTAAATCCTGTTCCGCTTTTCGTAAGAGTAGGCCATTGTGTGCCGGTGGGAACGGATGACAGAATTTACAAAACCGCATACACACGGGGGCTGGATGTAAAAGAAAAAGCACATAAATGCTTATTCCATCATCCTCGATATAAAAGAATAAAATAAATTTGTAAAAAATAAATAAATAAAACACAGCACACAAAAAACAACCAAAAAACGGTCTTCTACTGAACGAATCTCCCACACAATCAAATCATCAATCAATTTATCAAGTGTTTTCCATCGCTGCGACATTGACTTGGGGTCATGACCCTCATGGCTGGCCGGTGGGCTTATCTGACCTTGTACTTAACGCGTACTACTCATAAACGAACTTGGCCTCTCTGCGCTGAAAGGCAAGCTTGGACAGTAAACACATCGGCAACACGTACTTAAAGACTACAGATTCAATCGCCGTGATAGAAGTCAGTCTCTGGCCACATAGCACTGCTGACACGGCAGATAAGAAGAAGAAGAAGAATGTATGGAATTTATATAGCGCTGAATCTTGTAAAGCAACAAATCAAAGCGCTCAGACGACTTAAAAAAAAAAAATTGTGTGTATGCGGTTTTTTAAATTTTGTCATCTGTTCCCACCGGCACACAATGGCCTACTCTTTCGAACAGCGGAACAGGATTTAACGCGTGCGCAAGATGTTCTGCATGCATTCGCACACGGGGCCTCGGTTTATAGTCTCATCCGAAGAAGGACTTTGACATTCAGTTCGATTTTTTGGTCAAACTGGGAAGAAAGGGCGAGGCTGGGAATCGAACCCATAACCTCACGGTTTACTTGTTGGCAGGCAAACGTCTTAACCATCCTGCCACCTTCCTTCTACTTATACTACTATAAGTACTCAAAACATGGGGACGGGATAGCTCAGTGGTCAAGAGCAGCATCGAGCGTGGTTGCCACTTGGATGGGTAAAGCAGCGAGGGAGAGGAGATGAGCATCGCCCTCAAAAATATGCTGGCCCCTAGAGAAGCTGAGGTCTCTGACACCTCGCTCCTTAGCGACCGCATAGGTTATGGGAACACCTTTACCTATTAGGGGTGTGTGTGTGTGGAGGATGGAGGGGGGGGGGGGCGAGCTGGTAGGCATGAGTTTGAGCATTTAAAAACCTCACACTTGGTGATATTAGCCTGACAAGGAGCAGGGTAAGTGGGACAAGTTGGTGGGAGGAGGGGAGGAGGAGAACAAAGTGGGTGGGGGTGGGGGCGGGGGAGGAAAAACTGTTGCAGTGAGTATAAGCGTAAAAGATAATATGGCGAAACACAACTTACATTTTTACCCACAAAAACAACAACAAAATTAACTTCAGACCGAGAAATGACCATGTTTAACTTAATATCCTGCTAATCAAAAAGTCTCCTTACACACGTCTCATTCGTCAGTCTTCTAGGGTGTCACAGCAAGGAGGGTATCCCATAATATACACTCCCTTATCACTTCAGCCAATTCTCGTTTGCAGATGCTCTCATAATTGTATAACTCTATGGGCTTTTCAAAACTTAGTTTGCTGCATAATGCCTACTCGAATACTTCTTCATCGCACGCTCAGATACCAACTACGGTTGTCTGTCATATGAGCGAAAATGCGTTGCGGTGGTGTTAAGCGCCTGACAACTAAGGCCCGGCGACTTGGGCTTGGAAGAGAATTATCTCTTAAGTATTCCTGAGGGGGGAAAGAAGGTAGGAGAAAGGACCAAGAAAGCAGAAAATAGACAAGAAGGAGGTGGGTGACAGGAAGAAAAGGAAGAGCAGAAACGAAGAGAGGGATAGAAAAGAGGGATTTCCAAGCACAGCTTTCCAGAAGGTGGGGGGTGCTATTTATACTAGCAGGCCCCCAGCATCCCCACGGAGGAAAAAAAAATCACATGTGTGAAAAGACGTTACACTAAAGATTCAGTGGTTGGTTCCAGTCATCCTCATGCACGAATAAGGAATGGCGGCATTGGCAAGCCTGGAATATCATTATCAGAAACTTGCCGTTTTCAATTCTTCAGACGCCATACAGATTCGAACCATCAACTAAACCCTCAAGTCAAAAAGACCGTGAGAGAATAAGAAGCCAAGTGACTGACTTATCTGTTCGACTGCTGTGCTGAGACTATGCTTCTGCAGCAGGAATTACTACACTCACCACGTGTACTTTCTCTGTAGGTGCCTAGATCAAAACTACTGAAGAAAAAAAAAAAACAACCATATCAATAGACCTACAGGTTTAATTCTTAGCCAGAATCCTGTCTTGACAGCAATATTGATTATTTGTTCATTACGTTAGATAGTTATGACGTACAGAGCAGCCCCAGCAGTGTCCTCTTTCGGGACAACCGTAACGTTATGTTTGTTTGTTTTTTTAATCTCTTGAATAGGACAAGTCATATTCATTGCTTGGATGGTGTTAGCTTAAACATACTTTAAGGCCTTTGCACTGCAAAGTACGCATCCCAATGAAAAAATGTTTCGGTGCAAATAGTCTGCTCAGTCACAAAACTCGGTGTCATCATCAACGGGATGACTACTACCACTGTCTCAACAGAGAAAAAAACAAGTCATAATTATACGACTCCGCACCGGGCTCAACAGGCTAAACCACCATGATGTCCACAAAGCTGAAACTCCTTCCTTCCCCCCCCCCCCCCCCCTCCCCCGTGTGCCTCTGTGGTCAAGAAAACCAGACTGGCGGCGAACACATCCGGGGACGGGATAGCCTAGTGGTCAGAACATGGCGCTCGCAATCTGACGACCCGGGTTCGATTCCCGTTCAAGGGGGGATATTTTCCCCTGGAGTTAACATCAGTACAGACTCCACTCTCCCCAAAAGTCCTTCGGATGAGACTATAAACCGAGGCCCCTGTGTGCGAACGCACGCAGAACATCTTGCGCACACGTTAAATCCTGTTCCGCTTTTCGTAAGAGTAGGCCATTGTGTGCCGGTGGGAACAGATGACAGAATTATTTTACAAAACCGCATACACACGGGGACTGGATGTAAAAAAAAAAAGCACATAAGTGCTTATTCCATTATCCTCGATATAAAAGAACAAAATAAAATTAAAAAAATTTAAAAATCCTTCAGAGGTGCACGCTATTCAGGGAAGACTGTGTGGCCGACGGAGATAGCCCTGCAAACCAAGCTGTACGGGCCCACAAGAGGAGCTGGAAAGGACTCGCCATGATTTCTCCCAAACGCATCTGACGGTGCAAAAAGCGAACGAGAGAAGAAGAAGAGCAGGATGACTGCTACCAACTACTGGTAATTACTACTACTACTACTACTACTACTACTACTACTACTAATACTAATAATAATAATAATAATGTATGGAATTCATATAGCGCTGAATCTTGTAAAGCAACAAAGTCAAAGCGCTCAAATGATTTTTTTTTATATCGAGGATAATGGAACAAGCAGTCATGTGCTTTTTTTACATCCAGTCCCCGTGTGTATGCGGTTTTGTAAATTTTGTCATCTGTTCCCACCGGCACACAATGGCCTACTCTTTCGAAAAGCGGAACAGGATTTAACGAGTGCGCAAGATGTTCTGCATGTGTTGGCACACGGGGCATTCGCATTCATGTGTTTTGAAATACAACCACACAGATTCAATGAAGCATGATTCCCTGGTAGGATGAGTGAGTCAGACTGCATTATATTCTGGGAAACGCCCCAACAATAAACTTCGTTGGTCATGTTAAAAACTTTTTTTTTTACTTTTAAAGTTTGGGAGAAAACTATAATAAGAGGGCTGGGAGGTACCTCAAGAGGAGACAGAAAAATCAATGAACAGACAACATTGCACAGAAACAGGGAAATCGATGACAGACAACCAGGCTTTATTAGCACACAGCCAACATAAACAGATGAATCTTATGAATGATCAAACGTGTGTAGAGTCAACATAAGTTCTTATATATATATATATATAATATATATATATATATATATATATATATATATATATATATATATATAAATATAAAACAACAGAAGTAATAGTACTCCCCCATGGTGTTGGGGGGAAAGGGGGGCGGATGCCAGTATAAATAGCATCACCATCTGGAAATTCTGTGCTAGGAATTCCCTCTTCTCTATCCCTCTCTTCGTTCCTTTCCTTTCTGTCACCTCGTTGTCTATTTTCTGCCTTCTTCTTGGTCCAGTCTCCTGCCTTGTTTCTCACACCAGAAAGACTTAAAAGATCGCAATTCTCTCTAGCTCTCACACCCAAGTCGGATGCGCTAGGCCTGACTTGACAGGCGCTTAACGGCAGTACAACGCATTTTTCGCTCATTATTATGACAGACTGCCTGAGCGTGTGACGACGAAGAAGAAGTAATAGTAAGAGTTCAGCATAATACACTCTGACATAGCAAGTTAGCACGCCTGTCGGTGACCCTGAAGTTCAAAGTCAAGACTAAAAGAAATGGAATAAGGGATATTATACGAGAAGGTGACCCGAGTTGCTTCCCCCCCCCCCCCCCCTTCTCCTCTCTCTCTCTCTCTCTCTCTCTCTCTCTCTCTCTCTCTCTCTCTCTCTCTCTCTCTCTCTCTCTCTCTTCTTCCAGAAAATGATCGCAGTACGAAAACATTCATATTCTGGGATATGTAAATACTGAAAGGCTCTCCTAGCTTGCTTTAGCGATGGTTGCATGGTTTGTGTTCTACACGACGGGAATTAAAGACACTGGCAGGTCTGCCCTTTCTTTTTTTATTCTTTCATATCGAGGATAATGGAATAAGCACTTATGTGCTTTTTTACATCCAGTCCCTGTGCGTGTGTATGCGGATTTTTGTAAATTCTGTCATCGGTTCCCACCGGCACACAATGGCCTACTCTTACGAAAAGCGGAACAGGATTTAACGAGTGCGCAAGATGTTGTGCGCGCGTTCGCACACGGAATATCGGTTTATAGTCTCATCCGAAGGACTTTGGGGGAGAGTGGAGTCTGCACTAATGTTAACTCCAGGGGAAAATATCCCCCCTTGAACGGGAATCGAACCCGGGTCGTCAGATTGCGAGCGCAATGTTCTGACCACTAGGCTATCCCGTCCCCCCTTGAAGTTGTCATGGGAGATCATAATTATCTTTATATCCCCCACCCTTAATTCACCAGTCGCCGCTGTGCGAGAATGATTCGAACCCACGACTTCATGGACCCATGGGATCGGAGTCGAACAGTCTTAACCACTCGGCTATAGCGTCCGTCAAAACGTAAAACTTATTTACTACATTAATTTTTGGTTTTTCTTGCCCCTTCTCTCTCTCTGGATCCCCACAGACTCTTTCCCTGGAGAAGAAACCAAGAAGGACGAGTCTCACTCCCCCCCCCCCCCCCCCCCCCCCCCCCTCTCCCTCCCAAGCGGCTGAACCTGACTGTTGTGCCTTTAAGGGTACACACCTGTAATAGCTTGCGGGTCATGTAGTATCTTCTATAGAAAAAAAAGTCGGAAAAAATGTGGTGATTTTCACAGATTTTTTTTTAAAGTATAACCAAAAAAAATGCTGTGTGTACTTGTTTTTTGAGGATTGAGGACATATAGAGCAATACCAGGTAGTCACGAGAAAGTTGGAAATAACCATCAAATGAGAATTGCTTGTATTCCTTACAGTGATTTTTTTGTTTTTGTTTTGGTTTGTTTTTTGCTGCCTCATCTTCTGTGACGCCCCCCGTCCTACTGTTCCCACGCCGCTTATTCCAATCTCCTCGCCACAGCCATACCAAGATTTGTTATGTCTCATCCCCAGGGTCGGAAGTCCACAGGGAGCCCATCACTATTAGGCCGCCGTGGGCCACCAGCCAGAGGGGCCCTGCACTGCTGCTGGGTCACTTTGGTGGTGTTCAGTGGTGCCTGTTCTGAGCTAACATACGCAGGACACTACCCAGACTGAGTAAGTTGCCCACCCGGGGTGGCAACCACCACAACGTCCCTCCAACGACCAACCCCCGCGAACCTCCAGCCCCACAGGCTTTGACACAAACTCACCACAGGCACAGAAGTGTTTGGGGAAACCGAATCTGAGGTCACCATGGGACCAGAGCAACTGGGACCACCGAATCAGAGGCTTTTTTTTAATTTATTGCATGATGATCAATGACAATGAGGATGACGCAATGATGCTGCTGTGGAAGTGCATATGCTTTGGGACTACTGATTTTTGTACTCTACGCTTACTGCCATAATATATCCCGGTGTCAACCGGGCCCGAAAGATACAGACACCTGCAGTGTTGGTCAGGTAATTTGAGCAACACTCTCAAACTCGCATCCGCTAAGTGGATGAAGCTCGACTGTGTGGTCTCAGTCTTCCCACTGAGCCCACAGCACACTCACTCTGGGTAGGAGCCGGCCGGGGTCCGAAAAATCCCTATGACTCTTATGGGAATCGAACCCGCGACCTTCCAGTCCGTAACCCAAGGCGTTAACCACTGCGCCATGGCGGCTGGTATTCCTTGCAGTGTTGACCCCGCGCATGCATATTGCGATAAGGAAGCTAGCAGCCGACAAAAGACTGAGGGGGTACAGCGTTTGCTGGAAAATTTGGATAAAAACCCCATTCAAACCTACCAAATTTGTTCAAAATCACATAATTTTCAATCGGAAGCTAGTCTTTCACAAAAAGTGGTTTTTATTTCTGTGGATGCCTTAGTACGTGCGGTATGAACATACACGAGTCACATAGAAAAAAACAGAAGGAAAAGTGCGCTGTTTTAATCACGCGTGCAGCCTAAGACCTGAAGGCAGACGGGATAGTTCAGCAGTCAAGAGCACTGCTTTCCCCTAGCTAAGGCTAAGCAGCGTTGACCCGTGATTACCAAGTGGATGGGTGACCGTTTGCGCGCCTCATTGGCCACAGTACAGTCCCCCAGTTCACCCAGCTGAAAAAATTGTATGGGCACCCAGCCCCTCTTTGGGGTCAGGGAAGAAAAAGCAGGGAGGGAGAGGAGATGGGCGCCGCGGCCCTCAAAATGCTGGTGGCGCCTACTAGAGAAGCTGAGGTCTCTGACATCTCTGCGTGTGCCCACGAATACCTAGATTCAACCAATCCACTGTTGGCCGCCGCTCATTCTCTATTTCGGGTCCATCGACCTGGAATGAGCTCCCTCTCTCTCTTCGCCAGAAACCTAGTTATGACACTTTTAAATCCAGCCTCAAGACATATTTATTTCAAACCTAAGACTTCCCCCCTCCTGTTTCATATCTAACCCATGTCCTATCACCCTGCTAAAGTATACGGCCTGTGCGAGTGTGTGTGTGCTTTTGAAAAACATTTGACTATCGAAATTTTATTTCATAGATTTTGTCTGCATCGCACCATGTTTGTAAATATCTGTTTGTTTAAACTATTGGTTTTTATCATTGATTGCATGACTGTGTAAGATTAGGTTGAATGCATGCGCTTTGATTTGTCTTTGCAAGATATAGCGCTATATAAGTTCCATTTATTATTATTATCTCTCTCCCCAACGGGGCGCGCGTAGGTCATGGGAACACCTTGATCTTAAGGCAGAACAACCAAAGGTTTTAACCACCAGCTCTGCAATACTTAGCCTACTATACGGGCTTTTTTCTTGACCTCTGGGACACAGATCGGATTAGCCCATGGGACAAAAAAGAATATATCAGGTGACAGACTATTCATGATCTCACCGATATAAGTACTTGCTATTGCGCAGGAAAGACTGCAATCATTGCGTCTGAGCTACACTCGCTTGTCTCAAGTGTAGCAAATCAACTACTGTACCAAACTATGTTTTTTAATCTTAAAAAAAATAATAGTAATAATGATAATAATAATAATGATGATAATAATAATAATGATAATAATAATAATGATAATAATGATATATGATGATGATGATGATGATGATGATGATGATGATGATGATGATGATGATGATAAAATAAGAAAGGGAAACGTGAAAAGGACATTGACTGTCAAAGTTTTTCAAGGACGATGATTATTGTGTTGACTTCTGCGATGTAAAAAAACACACACAAAACCCCATGCACGCACACAAAATGTTACTGTGTCTTGTTTTTGTTGTTTTCACCAGTTAATGTTGGGGTTTTGTTGTTGTTGTTTTTAACCATACTCATCTTCATAATCACGCATGCGCATGTGTGTGTGTGTGTGTGTGTGTGTGTGTGTGTGTGTGTGTGTGTGTGTGTGTGTGTGTGTGGCGCACGCGCGATCGTGTGTGCTTTAATTCTCTCATCTTAAAAACAAAAACAAAAAACAAAGCTTCACAAAAAGGTACAAGGGGGTAAGAGGGCACAGAGGAATTGGGGGGGGGGGGGGGGGGGGGGGGGGGGGGGGATTGAATGTGTGTGTGTTGTGTCTGTGTGTGAGTGGGGAGGAAGGGTATTTGGAAGAGTGTGTGTGTGTGTGTGTGTGTGTGTGTGTGTGTGTGTGTGTGTGTGTGTGTGTGTGTGTGTGTGTGTTGTGTGTGTGTGTCTGTACGCGCGTGCGAGTGCGTGCGTGCTTGCAAGTCTCTGAAAATGAAAGAGCAAACAAACTTGTAAAAGGCTGTGATATAATTTAACAGAAGAAAGTTCTCAAAAATCATAACAAATCAAACTACCATTTAAACAAACAAACAAACAAACAGAACTGGGTACAAGCGATTCCGAAACATCAGTTAAAGGCTCATCACTCTAAGTCCTTCGAATGTGACTATAAACCGAGGCCCCGTGTGGGAACGCATGCAGAACATCTTGCGCACACGTTAAATCCTGTTCCGCTGTTCGAAAAAGTAGGCCATTATGTGCCCGTGGGAACAGATGACATAATTTTTTTTAAAAACTGCATACACACACATTTTTAAAAAATATATGAGCGCTTTGATTTATTGCTTTACAAGATTCAGCGCTATATAAATTCCATACATTATTATTATTACCACTCTGACGCTATGTTCCCGGAATGGTCTCCAGAGAAATCACTGTTTAGGAAAATATTGGGCTAAAAAGAAAAAAGTGTATCATCAGGCAGGCACCAGTGCTTTGATAAACTATAGCATAGGCCTACTACGAAAAATTCAGCACGTATTATATAATATACATTCACATGTCCCTCTAAAATTGTGTTTGCAAAGTGGATTTTCCTAATAATATTTTTTTTCCCGCTAAAATTGTGTTTGCAAAGTGGATTTTCTAATAATATTTTTGTCCCGCTAAAATTGTGTTTGCAAAGTGGATTTTCTAATAATATTTGTGTCCCGCTAAAATTGTGTTTGCAAAGTGGATTTTCTAATAATATTTTTCTCCCGCTAAAATTGTGTTTGCAAAGTGGATTTTCCTAATAACAGTTTTGTCCCGCTAAAATTTGTTTGCAAAGGGATAAGGGTTTTTTTTCCTTATAGGAGTGAAATAAGTGTAACAACGCCAACAGCTGTGAGTATTATTGGTTCTACGATCTCCTGTAGCCATCCCAGACCACTGACCTCAGCGAAGTTGGCAATGTAGGATGTTCAGTGTTCAGCGTAGTAATGAAGAGAAATTGAAACCATGCATCATTAGGGGCAGCAGGATCCCTATAGGCTTGTACAGCTACATCCTTTTATTTCTCTCTCTCTCTCTCTCTCTCTCTCTCTCTCTCTCTCTCTCTCTCTCTCTCTCTCTCTCTCTCAATTTACTATAGACTTACGAATGATAAACATTCAGTACTACTGTTTCGAGCAAGTTTGGTGGGGGAAAATAATTGTAACATTGTGCCCATCAATTGATAACTATTGGATAATCACATTGGTAAGCTGATTTCAGTTTTGATCTTGTTTACTTCTTGCCAAGCTGAAAATCTTTATTTGTTCCTCCACTCCCCCCCCCCCCCCCCCCCCCCCTCCTTTTTTTCTTTTTTTAAAAAACAATGCATTAACAAGTCGGATGAGCTTTGAGTTGATCACAGACGATTACATTCAATTGGGCTAAGTGGGTTCAATGGTAGCTTGACATCATTTCTGTCTTTAAGCTCTTCTAGTCATCTCATTGAAGCCATTGTGAGTGCCCCTGTCTTTTTCAATGAACCCCTGATAGGCTGAAACGGTAAGTTTTACCATTAAGTTTTAAAGAACTAGGGGGATGGGGGGGGGGGGGGGGGGGGCACGCTCTTAGTCTTACCAAAGGTGGAAGTGAACAGGACTGTACCTCCAGACTTCCAATGACGTCACCGCCTTATCTTTTACGTCATCCGTGTTGCTCTTGTCTTTTTCCTTGTTTTGTTTTATTTTCTTTCTTTCTTTCTTTTCTTTTCTTTTTTTTTCTTTTGTCTTCGTACACTTGGATTTTTCTGTCTTTCGTTCCCTCTGCCCGTGTTGAAGACCACATCCGTGTAAGTACACAAACTGTCTGTAACGTCTGTGTGTTTGCCAGTTATGCTGTTTGGCAGTCTCGTTGCTCTGTTTTAAAGTGTGCCAGTCGTCTGCTTCAGACAATAGGAGCTGTTTCTAACATGCAATCTCGATAAGTATTAATTTTTGTTCCCATTTTACTCATCACACGATGTCGCGATATTCCAGTGTTGTGTTGTCACAGTAATGCAATGTACGTTTATCAATGGACAATCTCTCATTAGCCCGAAATCTGTTGATAGTATGCGTACGTACCGGGTCTTCTAATCGATAATTGGGGACGGGATAGCTCAATGGTCAGAGAACTCGCTTTCCCCAGCTAAGATTAAGCAGCATCGAGCGTGGTCACCACTTGGATGGCTGACCATTTTACGCGCCTTGGCTTCAGTACAGTCCTCCAGTTCACCCAACTGTAAATGGGTGCCTGCCTCTTTAGGGTCAGGGAAGGTGAAGCAGCCAGGGAGAGGAGATGGGAGCCACCCTCAATATGCTGGCCCCTTGAGAAGCTGAGGTCTCTGATGCCTCACTCCCCAACGACTACATAGGTTATGGGACACCTTTACCTTTACTTTTAATCGATAATTCAGTTTTGCAACATGTACTATATTTTTTTAATATTAATTAACAGGGGAGTCTTGCGATGATTCTTTAATTCTATCCCTTTATTGAAGTGGTTTCACGGGCGTGATTTAATCGAATACCACAACTCGTTTTGGTTCTTAATACTTTTTCGATAGCTTCTTGTAAACGCTTGACAAGTTCCGAATTGATGTATTTATCAGAGTGATATTTAGATCTATTTATCAGAGTGACATTTTCACTAAAATGATCACGCACGCACGCGCGAGTGCATGAGAGAGAGAGAGAGAGAGAGAGAGAGAGAGAGAGAGAGAGAGAGAGAATATTTACTTCCAAGGGTTACAAGTATTGACTTTTTTTCACCTGGCCCTTGCCTTGTGCAAGGCCTATCATTAATAATTGCAATTGATAACTTCAAATTAACTGAGAGAGAGAGAGAGGGAGAGAGAGAGATTGATAATCTTTATTTTCAAAGGTTACAGATAAGTATTGAGATACATATTTTTTTTAATTCGGCCCTTGCCCTGAATAGGGCCTGTATCATTGATAATAGCAACTCATAACTTCAAAAATCTTAGAGAGAGAGAGAGAGAGAGAGAGAGAGAGAGAGAGAGAGAGAGAGAGAGAGAGAGAGAGAGAGGAGGGGATCTATACCTGTTACTTTTACTCTATAGTAACACAACACAGATACTTTTGGTTTGATTTTTCGTTTTTGCTGCCTCATCCTCTGTGGCTTTCCTGTCCTGCTGTGCCCACACCACTCATTCCCATATCTCCGACCCAGCTATACTGAGTTTCGTAATGCATGTCGCTTTCTAAGGCTCGGATGTCCACAGGGAGCCCATCATTGTCAGGCTGCCGCTAGGCCACCAGCAAGAAGGGCCCTGCTGCTGGGTCACTTCGGTAGAGTTCAGAGGTGCCTGTTCTGAGCTTGACATACGCAGGACACCACCTACTATGCCCCCTACTGACAGCAGTATTAGTTCAGAAACGGAGCTAGACTGAGTGAGACGCCAGTCTGGACTAGCAACCACGACATCCTTCCAATGACACTGTTCCAAGCACCTCCAACTCTGAAGGCCTTGACACAAACTCACCGCAGGCAAAGTGTATGGGAAAACCGAAAATGAAGTCACCATGAGACCAGGGCATCTGGGGGCCACCAAATCAAGAGACTGTTTTGGTGGGTTTTTTGTTTAAATTCTAATTGCACGATGATCAATGATGATGAGGATGATGTAATGATGCTGCTATGGAAGTGCATATGCTTTAAATGACAGGGCTGTCCAGGTTTCCTTTCAGAATATAAGCCTGCATCAACCGGACCAAGAGATGCCTGCAGTGTCGGTATGGTAATTTTAGAAACACTCTCATACCTGCATCCGTAAAGAGGAGGATGCTCAACTGTGTTATCCCAGTCTTCCCGGTGAGCCCACAGCAAACCCACTCTGGGTAAGAGCCAGCCAGACCAATAAAAATCCCTATGACTCCCATGGGACTCGAACCTGTGACCTTCCAGTCCACAACCCAAAGCGCTAACCACTGCACCAAGGTCTCTGGCACAACACAGAATTTGTTACAATTTTTTTTTTAATCTAGATCTCAGAAGCTCATTGGATCAGAGCTGAGATATATAGAAAAAAAATATTCTAAAAACCAACCAAACAAACAAAAAAACGTTATCGGTCATCACAAATCAAGATGCTTCCCAATTTAGAAAGGTGACAGCCAAGGCTGCACGAGGTCACCCACACACGTGTGTTGCTTAAAATAAAGAATAATCAATCACTTCAAAGACCACATCTGCAGGCCAGTGATAAGAGGTATATATGTGTGTGTGTGGCAACTTCGCTTGAAGATAGCACATTTATTTTGCTGACAGACCATCTTCTGACTTGCATGAGTGTATGTATGTGTGTGTATGTGTGTGCACATGTGTGCATGCATGCACACACACACATGCACTTTGCACATGCATGCATGTATGATTGTATGTTTTCAAGTGTGTATAAGTGTGTGTGTGTTCACTATTTGCACATGTGTGCGTGCGTGTGCATGCCTGTGTGTGTGTGTCTGTTTGTCTGTGTATGTACACATAATATTCATACTTTGTATGGAAGAAGATATATTTCAAATTTTCAAAAGATCAAACACATAGAAACTTTGTCAATATAATATATAAACATACATACATACATACATACTGTACATACATACACACACATACACACACACACATATATATATATATACATATATATATATATATTATATATTATATATATATATATATATATATATATATATATATATATATAATCATTTTTATGTAGAACATCTTGCACATAAGAATGTACACTCAGCAGTCCTGTTGTGTTTGCTATTTGATTGTGTTTTTGTTTTTATCCCCCCACCTCCACCCTCACCCCGAGTCATATGACTAAGAGATAGGGGTTAATTTTATTTTAACTTCTTTCAAGCTCCACCCATGTCCTCTACATGTGTTATACATATGGCAAATGTGTGGCAACTCATTTTCATTCTTTTTTCCACCTGATGATTTTTTTTATGGGGTGGGGGTATCATCAAATAATTATGGTGCAGAACAACACTATAGAAATGCTACTGCTGCACATTTTATCTTAAATCCTTACACATGCTCTCTCGTGTCAGCCAGTCATTGTTACGAATGCAAATACACAGGCTAGTTCGGGCCAGGGCAGTCCATCCTAAACAAGATTGAGCTGGTTTTATAGTTTGGTGTGTGTTGTGTTGTGTTGTGTTGTGTTGTTGTGGGTGGGTGTGGTGTGGTGGAGTGGTGTGGTGTGGTGTGGTGGTGGTGGTGGTTGTGTGTGTGGTGTGGTGTGGTGGTGGTGTGTGTGTGGTGTGGTGGTGGTGGGTGTGTGTGTGCATGTGTGATTTTGCATCTCTTCACCGAAAGTGATCTGCGTGTGTGTGTGCATGCGTGCGTGCATGCGTGCATGTGCATGCACACATGTTCATGTGAGTTGTATATAGAACACAACATAACTTGACAACTACCAACAATTTTGTTGCAAGTATTTTGCACTGAGTGTTGAAGTTGAAGGTCTAGCCTAAGGAGATAATTACACACATATCCACTAGATATTCACTGATCTATGATATCTGTAGCTCTGTAGCTATCTTCTCTTTTCAGTCATGTGGCTGAGTTATGTTATGGCGTTACAGAGGCACAGTTTCACAGACAGCTGTCGACAGTGATAAGCTGATAAGATGAGGCCATCAGGCATTGGCCCAAGCACATCATCTGTTACTGGACAGTCTGAGTATAGTGTCTGTTCTGTGTAAACATCTATCTATGTACAGATTTTTTTTTTCTATCTAAAGATGCCACCTACTTTTCAGAGCCCACAACAGATGTATGTATGTATGTATGTATGTACATATACATGTATGTATGTATGTATGTATGTGTGTGTGTGTGCATGCGTGTGTGCGTGCATGCGTGCCTGTCTGTCTGTCTATCTGTCTGTGTGTCTATCTATCTGTCTGTCTGTCTATCAATCTATCTGTCTCTCTCTCTCTATCTATCTATCTATCTACCTATGATCTGTTTATGATTTATCTGTCTGTCTGTCTGTCTATAGATCTATTTATCTGTCTATATATCTACCTGTCTGCCTTTCTATAGATCCATATTAATTATAGACACAGACGCCACCTACTGTTCACAGCCCACAACAGACATTGCCAAGACCATTAATTTTGAATTATGGAGCCAACATGAGATGGGCTGAAGTGAGAGTTTACGAGAGAAATGATTATTAGACTTTGACAACCCGCATATATGTAAAATTCAAACAAGCACAGAACCATTTTGAACATTTCAATGTATATGTTGTTTACACTATAGCCCCACCAACCATGAAGGCCACATCTAGGCTTATTTCAATGACAGAGAATAAACAAGGGAAATGATTGACAGGTATGGAAAATATGAAAAAACAAAGAATGATAGAAAATGGGAAATGTCTAGCGAGCACAACATTTCCAGAAGGTGGGGATGCTATTTATACTGTAAGAGCCCCCAGCATCCCCAATGGGGGTTTATAATATGGTACAAATGACAATCTTCTGATAGGTCTAATACAACATAAAGGTGTACATGCTTATACTCTGTTTTCCTTCAAAATAATAATGTCTTGCCATCCTACATGACTGAGAGATGCAGACAGTGAGACACTTGCAGTGCAGGTTGATAATTAAAACCTGAGCAAGGTTCAACCATGGGTCATATTATTAACCAACGAATGTCCCTAGTGTTCTACGACACCATGACCTTTCACTACCACAATAGCGTATTTAATCTCTTTATACTATAGTATCTACTGTCATGTAGAATGTCCTGAAATCAAAACATGGCTACCTTGATGTTGGATTAAAATGGTTGCATGTTTACATAAAATGTCACAACTGCTGAACTTCGGAGCTCTGGTCGAGAAACAAAACAAGAAACATACAAAATACACACACACCATAGCAACTTGACTTCTCTAAAAACAGTAGTGTATAAATCATAATGTATAATCTATTAATCTATATTATCATAATAATAAAACACACACGCACGATGTATGCCTACATGCATGCACAGACATGTATTTCTAAAGTAGATTATACAAATGTATGCATAAGCATGCAAGTGTGAGTGAAGAGAGAAAGAGAGAGAGGGGGGGGGGGGGGGAGGAGAAAGTTCATTTCAATCTGAAGTTTCAGGACAAAAAAGAAAAGAAGAAGAAAGACAAGGGGTGAAGAAAAATACAAAAGAAAATAGTGCAACAGAAAGAACTGTATCATTACTTACACTCTGTGGAAATGGCATGAGCTGTGATCCAGTTCGGTTTAGTTGGATGGCTGTAGCCACTGACAGCATTGCTGTCTTGCGGATTCACCACAAAGCTACTGCTGTACACACCCATGGAATCTCCGCTGGTAATGATTGAGATCTGTTAAGTCTAGATATCTCTTTGTTCAGGGCTGCCTTTGCTGATAATAACCATCAGCCTCACACTCTCACCTAGTCCGATTTCTGCGAAAAATAGTAAACCAAAATTTCGATTGACCCATAGTGAAAGTAAAACAAAGCGTAGTTATGCTAAAACAGCATTATTAAGTAATGCCTGAAAGCATACATGCATAACACGTACAGGAGAAAAAAGCGCACTAAATCTACCTAAGCTGCACCTCCCCCACCCACCCATACCCTCCCCCCTTTATTTAGGATCATTACAGTCTAGCTTTTCTATCAAAGTTGAGTGTGCAAGGAATTGATTGGCATGGGGTTGTACACATTATATCTTGCATTTACACAAGTCTGTGACAAAGGAATATGATGTGTGTGTGTGTGTGTGTCACTGTGTGTGTATGTGGGGGGGGGGGGGGGGGGGGGTGAATCATGTGTGCACTTGCTCTGTGAACCATGTCTGTGTGTATACATGTGTCACTGTGTGTAAAAAGATCTGTTTATCACAGAAAATTTGACTTAGTGATTTTGAGGAAAAGTGGTTTCTTAAATATAATAACACAATGCAAAAATGTTAGGGTAATCTAAGTTTTACTACTTAACTATCATAGGTTAATAGTGGCAATACAAACTTGCTCCTAACATAACAATAATAGTTCTACAACCGAGCAAGGTAGTCGAAAAGCAGACATCAACAAGAAAGATACACGAGACTTATCTTTGACCGACATACTTAGAAGGTAAGTAAGTCGTTGCCAATGGTTTACAATTAATCCCAACGATAAAGATAATAAGATAATTACTATCTAAACCGGTTGCTGAGATAAACACAAGCATACCATAGACAAGTGGATAAGTGGAATGGTGTCCCCTTGCACCAAAACAACCAATCACGAGTGTTCTTATAAACAGACCCCATGCAGACATGTTTGAAGAAAACTGATTGGTCACTTTTAGCATAAGTTTGCGTCTCTGCAAGGCCATTACATCCTAGGAAGAACATTATTTTTCGGCTTCGTCGAAGATAGATTGGCAAGCCGTAAAGGTAAGACACACTTTGGAATATGTTTGATATTATGTCTTTGTGAATCTGTATTATGATCAAGAAGTATTACATGTCAAAGTTCTTGTCATTCATTCATGATTGCAGACGAAATGCTCTGTCTGCAATGTCCCCCACTGCCCTCAGATATTAGTACTGTAGCTAGACTCTCGCAGATATAGTTATTTCCAAAGGACTGGATCAGAAAACAGAATCGAAAATCTCAGTAAAATGGTTTCAATGTATTATGGCGTGGCCATTTTAGGTGGGAGTTTAGTTTAAGTTGGAAAAAGTATGTTAACAATAGTACGTGACCACTGGGAATGTCTCAATGGCGAAGTACTGGCCTTGACCGTGAACTTGACCTGAAAATGAGGTGAGGGGGGAGGAGTTCACTGACGTGGACAGGCTTTGGTAGCTCACGTGTTTTCACAATCCACTTTAGAATGTCCTAGCTCGTGTCCTAGGTCGTGTGGTGAAGCAAGATGTAAAGTGAGATAGCTCGATCACACAGATCAACTCCGTTAAACTCTGATCATTGTACTTGAGTACTTGGCACTGTTATTCTTGCAATCGGTAGGCCTAATCAACATCAATATTTTCTTCTCTTTGTGTCATAATCATATATGTGTGTGTGTCACAAGAAATAAGAAGAAAGTAAATGAGAGGCTAATAAGAATCGCATAACACTTAATACAAGTTAGGTTATACAGATCTGTTAGTGTTATTTGGCTTTAGACAATAATAATAATATAATAATAATAAATGGAATTTGTATAACTATAGTGCTATATCTTGCAATGACATCAGTGTGTGTTTGGGGCAGGGAAAGGTGGATTGTTAAAATGGTGAAAACTCAGAATATTTTTTAAAACTTTTTTTAAAGGAGTTGCTGTCTGAGTGTTCCACAACGAAGAAGAAAGAAAATAAAAAAAGAGCCATGAATGCCACCACCATTTGGCATTTGTTGTTGCTGCTGTTTTGTTTGGGATTTGTATATTTTAATATTTCTATGCAACTTTAGTGATGACCTCCATGGACTTGTGTGTGTCACTTAATACAAGTTATCTTCAGTGGCTTGTATTAATAGTTATATAATAAATCATAAATGGAAAAAGACAAAAAGGGGGGACATGGATATGAAAATGAAAAATATTATTGCAGTGTGTGTGTGAATGTACTTATATGTGTTCGTGGGTGTGACTGTGTGTGTCTGTGTCGGTGTGTGTGTGTGCATGTGTAGGGGAAAATGATGTTCTGCTTTGTTTTGTTGCTTGGCAGGATGGGAAAACATCTGCTGTCAAAATGGCTATATATAGATATCCATATCTTATAAGATATTAATGGAATCTGCCGTAAATTTCTCTTAATTAGCAGATTACGTATTGATTGTTAAGAATTAAAGTGCAGACAAATTTATGAATTAAGTTTTGATGTGTTTCAGGGTGTAATCTAGTTTCCTAAGCCTTGCTGTTCAGTGTTCTGGACTACTTTCACAAACGGCACCATGAGTGACAAGGTCGTAGATCAAAGTCAAGAAACGCATTGGTGACTTGGAGCAGGCTATCCAGCGACTGGACTTTGTCAAGCGACATTTGAATCAAAATTCCTCTGAGGTAATTATTGGTACACATTACTGTTGAAAACCATCATTCTGCTCTTTTATCATTGTATTGGCTTAAAACTGATTGATGACATAGGAACTCAAGACGTAGAATGAAACAATAGAAACTCAGCAGCTCTAATGTATTTTTTGTTGACATTCAATTTATACTTTTATTATCTCAAAATGGAGAAATGCATATAGTTAGGAGCAAAGGATAAGAGAATAAATTACAGACATGATTGTCATCACAAAGCTTGGAGCTTCATACAAGATCAATGTGTTCCATCCTCTGTGCAAATGACATATGCTAATTCCAAGTTTTAGTACTCACACAAGCACGCACACGCGCGCGCGCACACACACACTTACACACACACACACACACGGATGATAATCAAAAATTCGGAATAATTCTTCATACGAAGCAAACAAAAGAAAAAGAAAAAAAAACATCCAACAGTTACATACAATGATAAACATCCATCTTGCGGTCACCAATTTGTTCAGATCAAGACGCAGATCCACACCTCCATCAGCCGGCACCTGGAGACCTTGCGCAACCGGGAAGTGTGGCTGCTGGACCAGGTGGACACGGTGCTGGTGGGCAAGGAAGAGGTGCTGCAGCAGCAGCAGGCGCGGCTCAACAAGGCTCTGGGCATCCTGCACTCCAGCCTGACCCACGCCACCGGCTCGGGCGACGAGGAGACGGCAGCCAGGCATCTGGCCCAGGCCCTTGCAGAGTGAGTTGTGGGTGGAGCGCTGCTGCTGCTGCTGCACAGCTGCCAGTTTCCCCCCACTTTCAGCTGCTCTCAGCGGCTATCCAGTCCATCCCATCCCATCTGGGGCTAATTATAGCAGGAAGTGACCACTCTTGGACTTAGTAAAAGGAAGGGGGCTGATTTTAGCACTGGACATGAGTTATGCTGGATTTGGGCACTGTGGCTGGCTGCTGTCTTGTGATGCTGCTTGTACCGGACTGAGTCTTGTTTGTTTGGTTGATTTTACATTTTTTTAAAAACCTGTCCTGGTTTGTTTATTTTATTTATAATTTATCCTATTATTTTGGGGATAATGGAAGAAGTGCTTGTGTGCTTAGTTTTTTTGTGCATCCAGTACCCATGGTGTATGCAGTTTTGTAAATGTTGTCATCCATTCCCACCAGCACACAATGGCCTACTCTTTCAAAAAGCGGAACGGGTTTTAGCATTTGCACAAGATGTTCTGTGTGCATTTTCACACAAGACCTCGGTTTATAGTCTTATCCGAAGGACTTTGTGTTGGGTGTGTTAATTATTTTTTAGGAGGGTTAGTCCTTAGTTGGTTTTTTTAAGAAAAAACAAACAAACTGGGTTTTGATGTCATTTATTGTTGATGTTGATGGTAATGTGAGCATGCTTTCAAAGAACATATAATTATGCTGTGTTGCAGTTGTTTCATATTGACTTTATCCTTGAAGTGAAAAAAGTTCTGGTGCACTAATGGCCATACTGGAGACATGGAGAAAATGATTCAATTATCATTGTTTTGTGGTTTGTGTGTGGTTACGATGGTGTGTTGATGCTGACAGATTCTTGAGCAATTCATTTTGTTGTATAGTGTTATGAAAATGTTGCCAGAAATTTGCTTAACTATTATGTGTACTGTTGTGTGTTATGTCCATGTTTGTGGAAAGATTTTTTACCTTTTTCTTTTTAATGGGGATATGACTTGGCCATCAGAACTGAATATTTTTGTTATTAATAAAAAGGGACAATGATCCTATGCCTTAACTGAAGTGAATGGTTTTGAAAATTGCTTTAGTAGTTGTAAATACATTTTATTACTGGTGGGGTAGTTCGATTTTGTGTTGCGTTCTAAGAGTTTTGCTTGATCAGTGCATTGTGGATCCTTCGAATGATGAGTTTGTCATTTGGGTTAGATATGTTACTTAAAAACAGACTGTAAGCATTTTCCATGTCAGTTACATTTTTTTCTTCTTAGGTTTCACAATTTATATCTTATTTCCAGGCTGAACACCACAGAGCTGAAAGCCGAAGAAACCCCATACATCGCTTTCCGTGCTGACCAGGTTGCACTGAGAGAGTCCATCCTGAGCTATGGCCGTGTCGACGCCAATGGAATGCCGCTGCTGTCAGCTTTTGCAGATGACGACAAACCCTCTGCTTCCCTGCCGCGACATGTGGAAGAGTATGAAGACTCGGAACATCACCTGTTTTACAAGGCTCTGCAGGACGGGAAGGCCAGTGGTGCCATGGTAAGATTATGTTTTTGTGTTCGGGGTTTTTTTAGGCTTGAAAGTGAAAATGTTGTAACATTCGTTTGTTGTTTTGTGTTGGGAACATTCGTTTATTGTTTTGTGTTGGTAGCATTCGTTCCTTGTTTTGTGTTAGTAACATTCATTTGTTATTTTGTGTTATTTTGTGTCATTTTCTGTATTTGCGCTCATAGATTTCTGTACTGTATTTTCCCGTGGTGGGTGCTTGTATACATACACTGATACAAACACAGTCACTTGCTCTTTGGTTTTGAAGAATGAAGTAGACAGTGCACTAAACCATTAGTCTCAGTCGTGTTTTGATGAGAGTAATTTATATTTTTTGTCAATTTTGAAGCTGTCATCAGCAAGAATTGACTCATAGGTATGGAGTACATATTCTTGTTTATGTTCACAATTCTATAATCTGTCATCACCATAGGCTTGAGGTCAGAGCTTGTACTGATGATGATGACGGGTATCAATTTTCAAGCATTGTGTTCTGGTTTCTTTTCCGTATCCAGATTCGTGTGGCTATGCCCAAGCTGTCGTCCCGTGTGGAGGACTGGCTTCAGCGTCCCATGCTGCAGCTGACGACGTCGGCCGTTGAGGTGAAGAGTCCTGCCTCAGAGACCGTGGGCACGCCCATGTCCCAGACCACCTGCGCCATCCAGAACTGGCTGTCGGAGATCAAGCACAACCCTGACCTGGAGGATGACGATGACTTTGAGATTGTGGATCACTCGGGGTCCAGTCAGAGAGGTCAGTCTGGCAGAAGGGATTGGGTGATTTGTGTGTGTGGGGGGGGGTTGCATGTGCGTGCGTATACTCGTGCACATGTTTGAATCTATTGGAGAAAAATCATCCATTGATAAAAATGATTTTAGGGGTTGGTCAAAGTGAACAGTAATGTGGCACTTGATGTGTTGTCCGGCATTAGTCACATTGTTTTAGGAGTCCGAGCCATGATAGCTTACTTTCATTATACAAAAAAAATATTCTCTCTTTTAGACCAGTGTAAAGAATGTTTCCAAAGAGCAGACAATATTTTTTTTATAGAAAATTAACTCGGAAGGGATTTGAAAGATTCTTTTCACAGAATCTGTATTAAAATCTCGTGTTGCTATTGTGTTCTCTGTCTGCTAGTATAGCTCTGTTGGTTTTGAATGGCATTCGGTGTGAGATGGTGCTCGCATAGATATGTTTGTTGTCGAAAAAATGCTAAATGGCTCACAGGCTAAAGGTGCATCCTTCTTGCAGTTTTTATAATCATCGGTAATGCCTTTCTTTTTTCCTTTAAAAAAAAAAAAAAAATTCAACAAAATGCAGTCAGAGCTTGAGTTTTTTCCTTGTGGACAGTTTGTGCTCATGAGTTGTTTTTATAATTACTATGCATTTTCTGTATTCATTACTTTGACTTATTTTTTTAAATTGCTTCATCAATATTTCTTTCTTTCTTTCCTTGTTTTTTCTTTTATTTCTCTAGTTCATTTTCCCTGTAAATGTGATAATTAAATTCACACACTTGTACGCAGCACTGATTTTGAAATTCCATCCAGTCTGTCCTGAATTACACGAAGAGATTCAGATCAGCGGTAACACAGCTGTCAGTTTCCCCTCACTTTCAGCTCCTCTCAGCCTGTATCCATTCCATCCCAGCTGGTGCTCATTACACCAGAGACTGACCGCAACTTGTACTTCGTAAAAAGGAAGGGGTGTGTGCTAATTTTAGCACTGGACCCTTGACTGAGTTATGCTGGATTTGCCAGCTGTGGTATGCCGTCAGCGCCCGGAGTTTATCACAGTCCTTGATTAAACCATTGACGCTGGGGGCAACAGCAAAGTGAGAGGCTGTATGATCAGTGGCTTTCCCTCCCATGGAAGTCCACTTTACAGCTTAGTCTTTAGTGGTCGACTATGACTCTCTGACTAGGAGGCTTGACTCGCATAGTCCTTATGTGCTGCAGCCCTGGGTAGCGGCTAGTTGGCCTTTGGAGAACATGTCCAACGCTGACTGTCCTTATGCCCACTTGGCCAAGAGAGTGGGGATGTAACTGTGGGCAAGGCATCTCCACTATAATCAAATTTCTGCCCTATTTCCGAAACAGCGGCTGCCTCCTCTGCTGTTTTGGAGGTCATTGTCAGACACGACGGACAAACATAATATATATATATATATATATATATATATATATATATATTTATATATATATATATATATATTTTATATATATTATATATTATGTTTGTCCATCATGTTTGACGATGACCTCCAAAACATATATATATATATATGTTTATCCGTCGTGTTCGACAATAACCTCCAAAACAGCAGAGGAGGCAGCCGCTGTTTTGGAAATTGGGCCAGCTGTGGTAAACGGAAAACATTGCTGCTGCTGCTGCTGTGCAGAGAGTCCCCTGGAGGAAGAGGTGAAGCCCCTTCTGGTGCTGGAGGAAGAGGAGATGCTGGACATGTTCAGCCACATCCCCCGGGACAGGCGCCAGTGGCTGCTGCAGGGGAGCGGTGCCAGGTGCAGTGCCCCGGCCCAGGACGACCTGCGGGCCTTTTTCCAGCACATTCCTCAGGACACCAATGTAATAAGCGCTCGAGGAGTGTGGTGTGGTGTGGTTTGGTTTGGCATGCGATAAGACGGGGTTTTGTGGGGAAGGGGGGGAGGTGGTTTGTTTGTTTGGGAGGAAAGGGGATGTTTGGGTTTTGTTGTTGTTTTGCTTTGTTTTGTTTGGTTGTTGTTGGGTTGGGTGGTTTGTTTGTTGTGTGGGTGGGGTTTTTTTGGCGGGGGGGGGGGGGGGGGGGGTTGTTGCATTTTCTTTTTTGTTGTTGTTCCTTAGCTAGGGGACGGGATAACTCAGTGGTCGGAGCACTCGCTTTCCCCCAGCCAAGTTAAGCAGCGTCGAGCGTGGTTACCACCTGGATGGGTGACCATTTGCGCGCCTTGGCTTCAGTACAGTTCACCCAGCTGTAAATGGGTACCTGCCCTCTTTAGGGTCAGGGAAGGTAAAGCAGCGAGGGAGAGGAGATGGGCACCGCCCTCAATATGCTGGCCCTAGAGAAGTGAGGTCTCTGACGCCTCGCTCCCTTACGACCTTATAGGTTATGGGACTCCTTTACCTTTACCTTACCTTAGCTAGAGCTCCGAGGTTCACCAGTGGTGGGATTTTGCGTACGCAACCTTCCTTGCTCATCATGATGGTAGCCGCATTCCGACTTCAGGGAATGTGATAAAACATGACAGATTATCAAAGTGAGAAAGTTACCCATCGTGTATGTTAACAGGAAATTGGATTTTTTTCTTTTCTTATTGAAATGAAATTTTGTGTGAGGGACGCTTGTCCAGCTCGGGTTACAGATCAGTTTCATTACAGAGTTTTGCAAGCCAGCGGAAGGAAATGTTTATTTTGTTTAATTTGGGGGTTGGGTTTGGTTTTTATTTGTTCTAGCTAGAGCTTTGGGGTTCGCCAATGGTGAGATTTTGCGTATTTTATGTCAATGTCCGAGTTGTCCGTCATGTTGTAAAGTATATGTCAGACCTGCCTCCCATAGGTTTTTTGTTTTGTTTTTGTTTAACTATTGACCTCAAATTTTTTTTTAAAGTTTCTTCTGCAAGTAAGATATATGGAATAGAGATCCAAAACAAAGAGAAAAAGAGATTGGTTGCATCACCAAACAAGTTTATGGATATATAACTTCCACCCTGATTACTTCCCTTTTCCACATGACACTGAATCTGGAGAAGAAAACGGGCCAAAAGTAAATTTAATCCAAAACCTGACAGAGATGGATACATACGAGCAAAAGCACAGATGTATTTTTGCCAGGGAAAAGAAATTTGAACAGTCAAACAGTAAACACCGTGCTTTATTCTCCAATTGGGTGTGGAAATCTTGTCAGTTGAATCCTTTGACAGCAGACATAAAGCTCCACAGCTGTCAGTCTCCTCCACTTTCAGCTACTCTCAGCTGCTATTTTATTCTAATCCTGTCCCATCCCAGCCCATCTGGGGCTGTTACCTGTTACCTATCCCATAGTCCCTTGAACCGTGGGGGCGCTGCTGAAGATTTTGCAACCAGCTTCCTCCACTCCCCGTGGTCCTCAGCTTTCCGTAGCAAAACGTTCCACCCAAGGCCAGTCCACTCTCTGATGTTGTCTTTCCATCATTTTCTCTGTCTGTCTCTTCTTCGTCTCCCTCCTTGTACTATTCCCTGTAGGACAGTCATGGCCAGTCCACATGGTCATGTGACTTGGTTGTCAAATGTATGTGTTGTCGCCCTAATTTTTTGTTTTCCCTCCCTATCAGGAAAGATCTTCTCCCTGGATCCCCCCCCTACCTCCTTCTGTAACTCCCCCTCACGCCCTCCCCATTCTAGCTGTCTCTCAATCTTAATATAATCTCCTCCTCTCCCCTTTTCCCCTTTGGGATTCCTTTCTCAGTCTCTTAATTTCTGTGTATCCTGACCACCTCTCTCTCTCTCTCTCTCTAACATGACCACACACACACACACACACTCACATGCATGTGCACAATCACAAATTCACACTCACAAACACTTGTATGGATGTACACACACACACGCTTACACATTCTGACATATCTTGGTACATGGATGGGATGCACCCCATTTGTCCAGGTAAGAAATCCTATACACGACTAGGGCCATCAGATGAAGGATTTGATCATGATGAAGAAAAAACAAAACAAAAAAAACCTACTGACAACATCTGCAGGTCACACAGGTCTGCAACGTCCACTTTTGTCGTAAAAATACCGGTTACTAAAGAGTTTTGATGATGGAGGCAGGTCTGATGGGTTTTTTTGGTTATGGTTGACAAGTCTAGGGGTTTTTTTGTGTGTGATGGGTAGGTGTATTGTATTATGTTTGTTTGGGGTTTTGTTTTGTTTTCGTTTGGGGTTTTTTTTTAGTAACTTTGTAACCTTGTTTTTTCAGGAGGTTCAATTTTTTTTTCTTTTCATTTTTACAGTACAGCATTTTTATTTTCATTTGTTTTAATGTATGCAATGTTATGTTTGAAATATGATTTATTGGTTGATGATTATGTATGTTGCTTTTAAGTAGATTCAAAGAGCTTTGTTCTTGCAACAACAACAAAATGTTTTTAAGTTTTAAACAATCCCAAGACCTCGAAGTCATGCCCAGACATAAAATATTCTCAAAGCGGAGGTGTGGGGCGATGAGAAACCTTAATAATCATGTATGAACTCTGAAGTTCTCTCAAAAAAGGGAATCGTCAGTCCAGAGTGTTTTAATACATGTAAAATCTAAAATGACTGAATTGAAAATAAAGAATCCATGCCGTGAAGGTAATAATAATAATAATAATAATAATAAATGGAATTTATATAGCGCTATATCTTGCAGAGACAAATCAAAGCGCTTGCACTCAACTCATTCTTACACAGTCATACAACCAGTGACAAGCAATAGTTCCATCAAGTCCAAATGTGCACACACGCACACACACACACACACACACACACAGGTCACACACCCTGGCAGGGCAATAGAATCTTGGTTGTTGAAGGCAGGGGAAAAAAAAACAAAAAAAATATGGATGAGGAAAGGAGAGGAAAAAATTTAGGTTTTTGAAACAAAATATGTTTTTGAGAATGGTTTAAAAAGTTTTTTTCTTAAGAAGGCCTTGGCGGGAGAGAGAGGGAGATTTTCAACTGGGAAAAAAGAAAGAGCGCGGAAGGGGATGGTTGTCAGGTTTGAAGGAGGATTGGAGAGGGGGGGAGGGGGGGGCGGGGGGGGGTGACGGAAGAATTACAAGGTGGGGGGGGGGTTTTTTGGGGGAAAAATTTTGAAAAGAGGGTTATTTTATTTTTTCTTTTTGGACGGGGCAGCCGGGGGGGAAAATTTTGAAATAGATAAAAGCCGTTTTTTTTTTGAGGATTAGAGAGCGGGGGCCAAAAAATTTTGTTACGGAAGGGTTGGGATGATGAGGGGAGAAGCAAGAAAATTTTAAAAGGTCCGGGTGAAGGAAAAGAGAAAAAGTTTGGTTTTTGCTTTGGAAGTTTTTTGTTGTAAAAAGCCTTTGATATGGGGAATGGATTGGGAATAATTTTGATGAAGGTGTTGAAAAATTTGCCTGAAAAGGTGGAAAGGGGAGACTTTTAAAATTGTTTTGAAGGTTTAAGAGAGTTTGGTTTGGCCCCTAAAGTGGTTTTGTTTTTCTGCATTTATGAAATTTGTTTTTATATCCAATTTTGGATATCTTAAAAGCAGTGGGCCTTTTTGTAAAGGAAAAGGCAGTTTTTTTGGAGTGTCGTTTTAGAAACTGGAGATCTGTAAAAAAAGATGGTTTATTGATGGCGGTTAATTAATTTTTACGTGGAGCAGTGTAGAGGGTGAAAAGAACAGGGGCCCCGAAAAAAATCCCCGTGGAAAACCACATTCCCAAATTTTTAGGGACTGATGAATCTTGTTTATGGATGTCTGGAATGGTCGTAAATATGAATAAACCCGGTAAGGGAGTTCCCGTAAAAAAGTTTTTTGAAAGGGGGGGGTTTTTGAAAAATAGAGGTGGTCAAAAGGTCAAAGGCTAGATAAGTGAGTTTGAGTAAGAAGGAGATTTTCCCCGATAGAAGGGAGTGAAGTGTGTTTAAGGTATGGGGGGAAGGGGTTTCGTGTATGGTTGCGCGATAGGGCCCGGAAAGGGAAGGAGTTTGGAGAGAAGGTGGTTGTTGAGTGTTTTAGAACTATTTTTCAAGGATTTAGAGATAAAGGTAGGTTGGAAAAAGGTCTTAGTTTTTTCCGAATGTTGGGGTCAAAGGGCTGCTTTTTTGGGAGGGTGGATATGGCAGGGTTTTTAGGCTGAAGGAACATTTCCCGGAAAGAGTAAGTTTACTAATTCGTAATAGTGGGAATAATTTTTGGCAGGTGTGCAAAAAGAGAAGAGGTTGGGGTAAGATCACATGTTTATGTCATTCTTTCGAATTGTTGATTTTTTTTCCGTTGCGGGTGAAAGGAAAGGAGAGGAGTGCCCGAGAATTGGGGGTCAGAAGTTGCAGGCTGGAAAGGAGTCTGATCCAAACTGGAGCGAATGTTGCGGACTTTGTCAGAGAAGAAAGCAGAAAATATAGAAGGAAGCTCAGAGTGGTTGTGAATAGAAGGCAGAGGACTAGCCTTCTCAGATCCAAGAAACGTGGATGTGAGGGAAAAGAGAGATTTCATAGACGTGGCATCAAGAACTTGAGAAGAGTAGTACTTTGTTTTTGCTGAACGAATTAAGGTTATTGTATGAAGATGCAACATCAATCAACTGCGGCATAAAAAGCAGTAACCGTTATAGTAAGCTGGGTCAGCGTTTAACTGAAAACACAAGCGACTTGAACGTGGGCTTCTGGAAATCTTAGCACACTTTTTTTTCCTTCTAATATTAAGCGGAGTACAAGACTTTTTTTTTTCTCCTTTTTCCCCTCTTGATTTTCTTTCCTCCCCTAATTTCCCTCTTCTCGGTGACAGATGTGGCTGGCCACTGCCCGAAAGCAGCTGGAAAGCCTGGACGAGCTGAAGCGAGGAGGCTGGTTCTGCCACATCCCCAAGGAAACGGCCACCTGGCTGAAGCGGACCCACGACAAGCGGGCAGGCTCCCTGCAGGCCGCCATCATCCCAGACATGTTCACCCACATCACCCGAGACAAAAGCGTGTGGTTGAAGAAGGAGCCGGCATGTGTTGTCGCTGTGGAGGAGGTAAGTGGGGTGTAGGGGGTGGGTTGGGGTGAGGGGGAGAGCAAGGGTTTTTTTGTTGTTTGTTTTCCCAGCATAAGCAGCAGCCTGTGGGTGATTTTTTTTTTTTTTTTTTCTTATATCGAGGATAATGGAATAAGCACTCGTGTGCTTTTTCACATCCAGTCCCCGTGTGTATGCGGTTTTGTAAATTTTGTCATCTGTTCCCACCGGCACACAATGGCCTACTCTTTTGAAAAGCGGAACAGGATTTAACATGTGCGCAAGATGTTCTGCATGCGTTTGCACACGGGGCCTCGGTTTATAGCCTCATCCGAAGGACTTTGACATTCAGTTCGATTTTTTTAATATTCAGATCGTGTACTTAATGTCACTCATGTACACCTGGGAATCACTGTGAGAATACACAGTGGATGAGAAGGTTTGAGTGTATTGTACGACTTGTTTTCTGACACTTTTAGGTTGAGGGACAGGGGGGGTGGGAGAGCTGGCCTAGTGGTTAGAATGTTAAGGTTGTGATTTGATGACCCAGGTTCAAGCCATCACTGAGATGCTGGATCGAGGGGATTTTCCTCCTAGTGCTAACATCGAAAGTGACTCCACTCCCCTGATTTTTAAACCTTCAGACGAGACTTCTTTTTCTTTTTTTTAACTGAGGCCTGGTGTGCGAATGTTCAAATGTGCAAATGTTGAAAAAAAGAAAAACAGAGTCCTGGTTTGGGGGATGTTTTTTTAAAAATTAAATATCAACAAATGCTTACAAAGGAAAATTTAAAACGAACACACACACATGCACACACAAACACACACACACACACACACACACACACTCACTTATTTATGTGCAAATATAAGGAGGTGTTGTTTCCAACAACAAAAAAAGGTATTGCTCATATTTATATTAATTTTTTTTTTAATGTTCCCATCTTCCAAGACTTAGAAATACAACTGGAATACCCCCCAACACCCCCCCCCCAAAAAAAAACCCAACACCCAAAAAAAACAAACCCCACCAGTCTGCTGACATGCGTGGAACATGGTGGGTCTTTCAGGCAGAGGCTGCCGAAGAAAAGAACGGTCAGAAAATGGAGGCGGGAAGCAGAGACGGCTACAGCTCCCGGGCCTCAGCAGTCGGCCCCCCTGCCCCCCTGGCTTCCATCCCCGACGTGATGAAAGACTACCTGGCTGCTGCCCCCTCAGCTCCAGAGTGTTGGCTGCTGCGCCAGGAGGGACCAGCTTCTGGTGTGGCCAGCAGCAGTGAAGAGTCTGAAGGAGCATTGTCCAGTCTACCAGGTGGGAGAGAAACAGAGAGAGAGAGAGAGAGTGTGTGTATGTGAGTTTGTATGATGTCTTGAGTTGGGTTCTGTTCTGTCCAAGATAAGAAGAGCATGTTTTCAGTGTTTTATTGAAAGTAAGTATGCAAGGAGAAAAGTTTTCAGGACAGTGTATTGTCTTGAATACGGTTTGCTTTGTGAATGTTTGATGTGCTTTGTTTTCTTTTGTGTGTGTGTGTGTGTTGGATAATAACAATGATAAGAATAATAATAATAAATGGAATTTATTTAGTGCTATATCTTGCAAAAAACAAAATCAAAGCACGTTCATTTATCCTACTCGTTCACATGCAGCCTTACAAATTCAAATGTATACACACAAGCTTGCACGCACGCACTCACACAAACACACACACACACACTCACGCACACACATAAAGGTTGTACACTCGGCAGGGTGGTGAGGTTTTGACTGTTGAGGGCAGGACAAAAATGAATGGAACAAGAGGGGAGAATCTTAGGTTTGAAATAAATGTGGAGGAGGTGTATTGATTTTGCTTTTATTCTCTAATCCATAAAAAAACAAAATGCAAAGTTACGGTCTCACGTCATCGTGTTGAAAATCTGCAATGTTTAAAAAAAAAAAAAAACAACCATGTCTTCAGCGTTTTGTGGTAGTGACATTTTCATATCGGGTAACAGTTGTCTGTCTGTCTGTCCACTTTTCAGGCGTTCAGAAGTACCTGACCTCCAGCGCCAGTCCCAACACCTGGCTGGCCAAGGCAGGCGAGAGAGAAGGAGGAGACGCCCAACCCTCACCCCCCAGCAACAGTGCCTCCTCCTCCTCCTCCTCCGCCACCGCGGCCGTGGCCCACTACTTCGCCCACATCTCGGCCAACACGTCGGACTGGCTGCTGTCCGATCAGAGCCCAGGGCGCAACGCCAACCCCTCCTTAGCCATCGATCTGCAGAAGGCCGCCAAGAAAAGCACGGGCCAGTGGCTGAGGTCCGGGCCGTCTTCGCTGACGGAGAAGTGCACCCCGGCCTCCTCCTCCTCCCTGCGCTCGCCTCTGGACAGCCTCCTCCTCTCCTTCAGTCAGCTGAGCACGGCGGACTGGCTGGTGGGGCGGCGTCCGAGGCAGGACAGCGAGGGCTCGGACTCCACCTTGTCCTGGAGGATCCTGCCCGACTCGCCGCCGCCGCCCTCCTCCTCCTCCACCTTTTCCCTCCACTCGGCCTCCTCCCCCTCCTCCTCGGGACGACAGCTCCCTCCGCTGAACCTGGCGTCGTGGGTCTTCCAGCAGAACGGCCAGTGAAGGCGCTGAAGTCTGTTGCTGCCTGTCTTTGAGATGAACGGGTATGCGAAGATCAAAAAAAATTAGGGTGGTGGTAAGTTGATGGGGACGGTGCGTTTTGCCAGCGTTATGGAATCGTGTTAAAAGTAGGGGTGTCTCAGTTTGAGTCTTCTTGTAGACGTTGTTTCCCCAGTGTTGACTGTGCTTGTCGGTCGTGGTTTAGCGAGTGTGTTCCATAAAAGTTGGCACTTGTGCTGTTCCTTCTTTTTGTTTTGTTTTTAAAATTTGATTCACTCCAAAGAGTTTTATCATGGGTTTGTTTAGTGTTATTAAGGTTTTGGAGGTTGGGTTTGAGTGTTTGTTTGGAAAATGAAGTAAATGAAATGTAACTTAAAACAACCATTGAAAGGGTCCAAATAGTTTGTGGTTTTTTTGGTGAAATAATCTTCTCAAGTTTCGGTAATGTTTTTCTCTTTTGGTCTCTTGCCCAGTACCTTGGATCCTGGAAGTAACCCCCTCCCCCCCCTCCCGAACTAAAAAAGCCTCCTTACTATTCTAAACAATGGGGGGAGAAAACCCACACCCATCTTCAGATTAATCCTCTCTCCTTAAGCTTTTTTTTGGTGCTAGTCCTGTTGTTTTGCTTTACTATTCATTATGACAGCAGTTTTAACTATAAAGTAGATTTTGTGCCTGGGAAAGATGCAAGCCTTTTTTTTTTCTTTAAAAAAAAAAAAAATTGTTATCAGTTGGATTTTTATTATCAGGATGCTAAATGGAATGAAGAAAGTTGCCAGTGGCATGATACTGCATCATTGCATACTTTTTTTTTTGGGGGGGGGGGGTTCTTGTATAAACATTGAGGCGGAAGTCTACCAAAGATTAACTATTGCAGTGCTCTAAGACATAGTTACAAATACATACATATATAAACGTCTTCTGTTTATTGTCTTTCACAAAAACAAAAATGACAGTTCTCTGTTGACTGAAGCTTAGGCTGCCATATGGGGAATGAGTGTAGAAACAAATCTGTCGTGTTCTTCTTTTTGAATCTGAACCTAATGTTCCATTCCTCTATATATCATGTAATGTGTTTTCTTAATTTTTCTTGTCGTAGAATGGGGCAGGCAAGTCCCCCCTTTTTTTTTGTTGTTGTTGAAAAAGTAAAGATATTTTGTTGTCGTCAGTTTGATTTTTGTTCTTGATATTCTTGGTAGTTTGATTTTGTTGTTGTTGATATTCTGGGGATACTGAAATTGAATAGTGAAAGTTGCCTGTGGCATAGTTTAGTAGTCTTACTTGGAGACATTGCAATTGATTAAGATAAGAGTGGAAAATAAAATCAGTAAATGGGCAGATAATCATGTCTCTTCTTTCCCCCCCTTGTCTTCCGATAGCTTGACTCTTCCAGTGTCCTTTCTGTACCTGGCAAGATTCTCATGTGTTGACCAGGGTACGGGTTGCCAGTCATAGACCTGTGTGTGTGTGTGTATGCAAAATCCTTCAACAAGCCCAGACAGTATCAGAAAAGATTATTTCTGTTCTACCGCAAGAGTAACGATCTTTTCTTCCTCCCTGTCTCCTGTTTCCTGTTTTTGTTTTTTTTCCTTCTGATTCTTCCATCTGGCCTGTGGTTCGAAGGATATTACTAATCCATGGGATACTACTTGCCTTACAAGCTGGTTCCTGTGTGTGTTTTTTGTTGTTTGTTTAGGGCTTTTTGTTTGGTTTTATTTTCGTCTGAAAATCATAATCAGGACTTATTTTGGAAAAGGTGTGGTAGACGTGGCTGATTATTAAATTTGACAGGTTTGTCAATATGAAAAGAGCCACGATAGTGAGAAGACTTTATGTGGGTATTACGGGGATTGTGTTTAGGATTTTTTCCCCTGGTGGTCGTCAGCCTGTCTGCTTAAGAAGCACAGGGATTCAAGATTTTATTTCAAGAAAAAAAACCAAGGGGTACATGAAATTTAACAAAACCACAACTTACGGATGTGGGCGTGTGAAAAATACTCGCAACACAAATTCGCTCCAAATTGAAGAGTACAAATTATGGACATGAAAAGTGAAAGAGCATTCACAACACAGGAGTGTCAGTCTTTTTTTTTTTTTTTTTAAGGTGGAGACCAAGTTGTGTGTGTTACAGTGTTGTTATGCTTTTTGTCAGTGAAAGGGGTTGTTGTTATTGTTTCTCTACCTACTCAGCTGTTTGCACTTGTGTTTTACAGCTGGTGAAAAAAAGAAAAAAAAAATGGCTGTGTGAAACTTGTCCAGCTTGTGTAGAATTTTGGGTTTTTGTCTTTTATCGGAGGATTTTTGTCTAAGGATTTATCAAAATGATATCTTTGTTTTGGTATGCATTGTGGAATAGGAATACCTAAAAATCACATTTAGAAAAAAAAATCATTTCCAGTTAGACTTCTTTTACGGCGTAATTGTGTGTTGTACTCACTGTCTTTGTTAAATCTATACTGTCTACATTCGGTGTATAAAATTATTTTTATATACAGTTTCACCAGTTGTCTTTAAGGGATGAGAAGGAAAAAAACGGAAAAGAGAAAAAAATGGAAATGTTGTAATCACACCAGTTACCAGAAAAGGTGACTCGAATGCCCAGAAATTTGTTGCGGATTATTTATTGGATTATTTCTTTCTGTGTTGTCATCCTGTTAACAGAAATTGTTTTTACTGGAACGATTTTCAGTTTACCGCCTGAAGTAGACAAGCAATTTCTTGTATTGTTGGGTCTTATTGTTTCTTCCGACCTCTCAACAACAACAAAAAGTGTAAAATGTTGTGCACATGGATTACATTACGTGGTAGAAGTGTTACTACTTATCTTTTTTCTTTCCTTTCCCTATAATGGTGAGAAAACTCAAGGTTATTGTTGTATTTGAATTGAGGTTGTACAGCTTTGTTGGTATCATTCTGCATCGTTATTTGTTTTATTATTAATCTTCTCGTCTTGGTATATCTGTTTTGCTGTTACCAAAAAGCTAAAGACTTTCCCCTACTTTTTCTTATTTGTTGTTGTTGTTTTTTTTGGTGGTTATATTGTTGTTACACTCCATAAGGATTCGAGGTACGCAAGGTCAATGTCTTGAAATATCTTCTTCTACACCCCCCCCACCTCCTCCCCCATCCAACAGCTATTATGTGGATTGTGAATATAGCTGGCTTTTCTTACTAGATAAATGGTGAATTGATTTTATGGCATATCTAAAACTTCATTAACCCTACCTTTACTAATATTTTACATCTTTATTTAAGAAAGAAATTAATCATAACATAGTGTTGTTATTTTACTTGTATCTATTATATTATTTTTTAACAGTATATTGAAAAGTCCAGTATTTGTGTAGAGAACTTACCTTTTGCAGAATAAAGTGAAAGAAATGTTCACAACCATAGCAGACTATAAAATGTATACAGTTTTACCAGGGGTCAAATCATTTTGTAAGCATTTGTGTTTTAAAGAACAAAATCTCTTATGAGTGAGGTAGGGGAAACTATTGCATTCAAAATGTTGCTGTAGGCCAGGATAGTTGTAGTCTAAATCCGAATGTGCTCAGTACTGGTTTAAAACCAAGCTTCTCTAGAGCTGAACTGGGACCTGTACCTAGGTACGGTATTCGCATCTTGAAACAAGTTTTCAGATGCTGGGCATGATATCCTCCAAGATTGATTTCCAATCATTACTTCTTGTCAATTGTACGATACCTATTTGCAGTTTTAAAACTGCAGTTATTTCAGCTTGAAATATCCCGTGTGAGTTTTGTGATCGGTCAGGCAGGCAGGCAGGCAGGCAGCAGACTTCATGTGTTTTCCTGAATGAGAGACGGTGGACAAGGGCCAAACTAAGAAAACGGGACGGTGGCTTTTTCTCTTCGACTTGTATCACGCTTGTATACTACACTAACGCTGAAATGATTTATCGTAAATTACGTCGCTGTTTATTCCTTATGCCAAGTTTGGATGGAACTGGTGCGAATAAGCATGGAGCTTAGCTTGAGAGATGAGACTGTGATAGTAGTAGTAATTTAGGAGAGTAATGAGAAGGGGTAAGAGAAATGGTTATCTATAGCTATGTAGAGGTTAAAGAAAGCGGCATGGCCTTTTACTGCTGTTGACCATTTAAATAACTGACTGCTGGACAGGGTAAGAAATGGCTTCATTAATGAAGGCTTAACTAGTAATTCACATTTACTTCTCTCTTTTTGTTTTACATTCTTTGGCTAGAGCTCAAAGGTTTACCAATGGTTAGATGTTAGCGTATGCAGCCATTTTTGCTGCTCACCACTTGGGTAGCTGCATTCCAAATTTAGGGTGATGTCTAAACAAGATGGACATACAGTTTTTTAGATAAATTTTTGTCATCCATTCTTGTTGGCACAAATGGCCTTCTCCTATGAAACGCGCAGAACGGGTTTTAACATGGGCGCAGGATTTCTGTGCGTGCTTGCACACAGGCCTCAAGTTTTATGGTCTTATCTGAAGGATTTGGGGAGAGTGGAGTTGGTACTTATGTTAACTTCGGGGCAAAAATCTCCTTGAAACAGTGTCTCGGTGGTGGCTGGATGTTGGGGGCCATCATATCGTGAGCACAATTCTCTTAACCGCTAATCTATCCTACCTCCCCTTACTAGTATATTTGGAAGATTAGCTTTATTACATTTTTATGAATAGGGTTCGTGAAGTGTCTGCGCTAAGCTATCCTACCTCCCTATTCTATTATATTTGGAAGATTAGCTTTATTACATTTTTATGAATAGGGTTCGTGAAGTATCTGCATTGCTGATGCCTTCTTAAAAGGTCCTCAAAGCTGTATTGGATATGTCACAATAAAGTGTTTTGTTATTAATTGTGGTCACCTTTCTGTAAACATAGGAGATAGACTCTATTTTTGTTGGTGGTGAAATTGTGCAATATTGGACAGTAAAGAAAACCTGACAATAAATGCCAACAAGTCAGGTAATGGGGAAATACTTGGGCATTACAGTTACATAAAAAGTACTTTAATAAACAGTTTGTAGAAGTTGACAGATTTGTGAGAGAGCTTTTGAATTGGGAAGAATTGAGTCGTAAGATTGTCTTTTTAAGTATAATGAATTGGGTAGTAAGAGAGTTTTAAGATATGGTTAGTTAGGTTGTAAGATTGTATTAGAATATCATCAGGATAGTAATGTTTGAAAAAAAAAACGTTTGTTTCTCAACTAGGTTAACCTATAGATTAACCTATGGTGAGATTTTGCATCTGCTACCGTTTTTTCCCCCTTTGCGGTACCCCCATTGTGACATAGAGGACGTTTTTTTAAAAAGTGATTAATTGGATAGGAATATTGGTTTACAGTATGATAAGTTGAGTCGTGAAGGACGAACGAGTATTATGGGTCTTGAGGTGACTCCTTCGTTTGTGAAAGAATGACCTGTGAATGAATTGGACAAGGTGCAATTTGAGAATGAGCAACATGGTGGCATTTTGTGATAAACAGTGTGCTTGTATCTGATCAGATTTTTAACATTTTGGGACAGGTACACACACCACACACACACTTAACACAGAGCTAATTTTCTGCGTTTAAAATTACTGACCAATTTGCTACTTTGGAGCCAAAGCAGGTTATCTCCTTCACTGGAGATAACCTGGTTTGGTTCTAATGTAGCGAATTTCTTTTGTGATGTTTAAATTTTGCTTTTCAAGTATATGTGTTGCCCTTTAGGAGATGAAAGAAAGCTTTTATCATCAACAATCAGAGTTAATATGTTTAAGTTGAATTATGTATGATTTTTTTTTTTGTTATTGCACCTACCCTTAACTGTTGATATTTTTTTTTCTCTCTGGAGATAAAGATTTTATGCCTGACAATATGTTATTTTGTTCATTACTTAATTTTTCTTTCTGTGTGTGGTTTATTTAAAGTATACTTTAAAAAAAACAAAAAAAAGAAGAAAAAAGACAAAATTAAATTTTTAAAAATTGTATAAAAAAAAAGTGTGACTTCTTTTTTTCTTCTTGGAAGCGATGTTTACTTTTGCAGTATTTATTTAACTTAATGTTAAATCTGAGTTTCAGATGGGGATTTTTGTTTGGTTTTGTTTTATTAAAAATCCCAATGTTATATTTGATAGTATTTCTATGCTGATAGTAAGTAAACTTGTCAGCGTCAAACAACTGCCAATAAGCACATGATATGTGTGATGATTATTGAAAATCAAAACGTATTTTCAGAATATTGCTAATGATTGATTCAGGATATTACCTTCCTGTAGATGTGCTCCACTACTGCTACCCCATCAATCAGATGGTCAAAATAAATCAAGTCGAGTGTCCTGTCCCGCTGCAAGAATGAAAAGAAATAAAAGTTCATGCTTTTAGCAGTCATGTTGGTCTGGCCCGGAGTGGATGGTGTGTTGTGTTTTGTGTGTGTCACTGTGTGATGTGTGTGTTTGTATGCTGTGTGTGATGTTGTGTGTGTTTGTATGCTGTGGGTGATGTGTGTGTTTGTATGCTGTGTGTGTGTATGTACACTTGCATGTGCATACATTCACTTTCATATAATTCATACATTCAGTGTCCAGCATCTTTTCAAGCATTTTGTGTCTGCAAATGAGCACACTGTTGATGGTGGTGGTTGTTGTTTTTTTACATCCAAGCACTTAGGAAACCACATACTCTTTCTATTTAATAGCTAATTAAATAATAATAAAAATATGGAATTTATATAGCGCTGAATCTTGTAAAAACAAACAATTGAAGCGCGTAATAGGCAGTAGTTGGCTGGTGTTCATGATTTAAACTGCTGATTGGTGGCAATGTCGTCATCTTTTATTTTATTTCAAGGATGATGTAACCAGCTCTCTGTGCTTTTCTAAGTCCCCTTGTGCATGCAGTTTTGTGAATTTTGTCATCCAAACCCACCTGGCAGAAATGGTCATCCTTCTTATAAAAAAAAAGCGGAACAGATTTCAACACCCGCACAATATGTTCTGCATGATTTCGCTACACAGGATCTCAGTTTATAGTCTCATCCAGAGGACTTGCAGGGGAGTGTAGTCAGCACTGATGTTAACTCTAGGGGGGAAAATTCCCTTGAATGATGGCTGGAACCCAGATCATCAATAACAAGCACAAAACTTGAACCACCAAGCTATCCCGCTCCTCTTGAAGCTGCTACTTTTATAAACCTATCTAAGCAACTAGATGGGGTTATTTTTATTGCTGTGCATGTGCGCTAAGGACGTTGCATGTGGCAGGCATCTCGCTCAAGTCTTGCTCTGTGACTGAGCCATAACTGTTGTCAGCAGGGGCTAGGCTAAGTAAGTTGTGTCCTGCATGTGTTTTCTCAGAACAGGCACCGCTGAACACCACCAAAATTACCCTAGCAGGGCAGGCGCTCCTCTGGCCAGTGGCCACACGGCAGCATAATATTGACGAGCTCCCTTTGGACTGTTTCTGACCCTGAGAAAGCAATCTTATAATAAAGTACAGCTGAGCAGTAGGACAGGAGCATCAAGACAAAAACCTAAGCAACTAGATTTCTTTGTTGTTTTTTTGCTTGAGCATCAAGACAGGACAAGATAGGGGCACCAGGACAGTACAGGAGCAACAGAACAGGAGCATCAAGACAGCAGTAGGACGGGAACATCCATACAGCAGGCGCAACGTGACGTGAGCATCGGGACAGGACAGGAGCAGCAAGACAGGACAGGAGCAGCAAGACAGGACAGGGCAGCAAGACAGGACAGGGGCAGCAAGACAGGACAGGGCAGCAAGACAGGACAGGGGCAGCAAGACAGGACAGGAGCAGCAAGACAGGACAGGGGCAGCAAGACAGGACAGGGGCAGCAAGACAAGACAGGGGCGACAGGACAGGAGCAGCAAGACAAGACAGGGGCGACAGGACAGGAGCAGCAGGACAGGACAGGAGCAGCAAGAGTACAGGAGCAGCAAGACGGGACAGGAGCAGCAAGACGGGACAGGAGCAGCAAGACGGGACAGGGGCAGCAAGACAGGTCAGGAGCAGCAGGACAGGACAGGAGCAGCAAGACAGGACAGGAGCAGCAAGACAGGACAGGAGCGGCTAGACAGGACAGGAACGGCTAGACAGGACAGGAGCAGCAAGACAGGACAGGAGCAGCAAGACAGGACAGGAGAATCAAGACAGGACAGGAGCGGCAAGACAGGACAGGAGAATCAAGACAGGACAGGAGCGGCAAGACAGGACAGGAGAATCAAGACAGGACAGGAGCGGCAAGACAGGACAGGAGAATCAAGACAGGACAGGAGCGGCAAGACAGGACAGGAGAATCAAGACAGGACAGGAGCGGCAAGACAGGACAGAGTCAGCAAGACAGTACAGGACAGGAGCGGCAAGACAGGACAGGAGCGGCAAGACAGGACAGGAGCAGCAAGACAGGACAGAGTCAGCAAGACAGGAGCATCACATAAGGTGGGGCAGCATTAAAAAAAAATCCACCACAAAGAATGAGATAATATACATTGTGTTGTTAATGTATGTGCGTTTATGTGGCGCGCGCTCGTGCGTGCGTGTGTGTTTGTGTGTGTAGCCATTAGCAAAGATGAGTTATCTAATAACCCTAGGTGATGGTGATATCTCCCCATTGAGGGCCATTGCACAAGCATTGTACTCCGAAACAGCATGCATGTGCGCACGCACGTACACACACACACAGAAGCACACACACAAACGCACATGATTACACACACTCACTCAAGCACACAAACATACACACACAAACGCGCGCCCGCACACACACAAACGCACATGCTTACACAAACCCACATGCTTACACACACGCGCGCGCGCGCGCACATGCTTACACACACACGCGTCACAAAAAACGCACATGCTTGCACACACAAACGCTCGCAAGCAAACACACACACACACACTCACCTCTCTCTCTCTCTCTCTCTCTCCTCTCTCTCTCTCTCTCTCTCTCTCTCTCTCTCTCTCTCTCTCTCTCTCCCATCACACACACACACACATGCGCATTATCATCATAATCATCATCGTAAACACTTTAATCACCAGGGGAAACATCACCATCACCTAGGGTTATCAGATAACTTATCTTTGCTAATGGCCACACACACACACACACACACACAACGCAGAACATCTTGCGCACTCGTTAAATCCCGTTCCACTTTTCGGAACAGAAGACCATTGTGTGCTGGTGGGAACGGATGACAAAATGTACAAAACTGGATACACACTGGGACTAA
>CM054135.1:18329335-18334335 GCA_028751875.1 Rapana venosa
AGAGAGAGAGGAAGAGAGAGAGAGAGAAGTGAGAGAGAGGAGTGAGAGAGAGTAGAGAGAGAGAGGAGGGGGAGGAGAGAAGGACTGAGTGATGAGCGAGAGGAGAGAGAGAGGGGAGAGGAGTGAGAGGAGGAGATAGGAGAGAGAGGAGTGCGAGAGTAGAAGAGAGAGAAGGAGAGGAGATGGAGAGAGAGAAGAGATAGATGAGAGAGAGAGAGAGGAGATGAGGAGAGGTGATAGAGAGAGATGAGAGGTGCGAGATAGATGAGAGGAGGAGAGAGGAGGTGAGGGTTGAGGTAGATTTGGGGAGATGAAGAGTATGAGAGAGAGAGAGAGGAGAGAGAGAGGGTGGTGAAGTGATGTGAGGAGAGAGGAACTAGTGAAGGGAGGGTGATGGGAGAGAGTGACGAGGGAGGGAGGAGAGATGTCGATGGAGATGATGAGATGGATGGGCGTGAAGGAGAGGTGGAGTAGGGATGAGGAGTGAGGGGAGGGGGGTGAGATTAGAAGGGTCGATGGAAGAGAGAGATGGTAGAGGAGGAGAGGGAGAGAGTATGGTGTGAGAGAGGAGTTGGGAGGAGGGGAGAGAGGAGGAGGATGGGGGGGAGAGGGGAGAGGGATGGGAGAGACGGGAGGAGTAGAGAAGTAGAAGTGGGAAACTTGCTGAGAGTCTTAGAGAGAGAGAGAGAGAGTGGAGAGGAGTTGGGGGGGACGCGGGGGAGAGAGGAGATGGTTTGGGGATGGAGTGGTGAGAGAAGAGAAGAGAGACCGAGGAGAGAGATGAGAGAGGGAAGGGTGCAGCTGCTTGATGAGAGACATAGAAGACGGAGTATGAAGAGAGGGGGGGTGGGAAGGGTGAGGAGAGTGATGGAGAGAGAGGAGAGAGATAGATGCGCTTGACGTGATGACGTAGTAATTTTATGAGTGGTGTTTTAGGTAGCGGGGAATAGTAAAGGGCTCGCTCATTGTTCTGGTTGTCGTCTGGGCGCGTCTACTTGATGTTATGATCGTTGGACTGCAGTGATGGCTATGCTCATTCTTCTCTCTGTCGTGCGTGTCGTGATGGTGTGTGTGGTGTGTGCGGGCGGTGGGGTGTGGGTGTTGTGGCGGCGGCGGAGAGGGGATGAGAAGTTGTAGGAGAAGTAATCATAAGTGGGAATGGATGCAACGTGATCAAGTAAGCCAAGTAAAGGGGTTACCATATGGGGTGGTGGGGGGGGGGGGGTGGGGGGGGGAGGTGGGGGGGTAGTGGGGTATAAGAGAAAACAGAGCTGTATAGGGAGGTGGGTAAAAAATGCAGTAAGTGGGTGGGGGGGGGGGGGGGGGGGAGGGGGGGATAAAGGGCTTGGCATACTGTATTTGTGTTGCCTTGCTAAATTTAGCTCCTTGGAAATTGGGCAGCTGTCTTGTCTCTCTGTCTTGGGTCTGTCTGTTGTCGCTGTCTGTCTTCTCTCTCTTTTCTTCTCTTTTCTCTCTCTCTCTCTTCTCTCTCTCTCTCACAGTCCTTCAATGAGACTATAAACCGAGGTCCCGTGTGCGAACGCATGCAGAACATCTTGCGCACACGTTAAAACCCGTTCCGCTTTTCTGAAGAGTAGGCTATTGTGTGCCGGTGGGAACGGGTGATAAAATTGGCAAAAGTGCATACACACTGGGACTGGATGAAAGAAAAGTACATGAGGGTTTATTCCATTATCATCGAAATAAAATATTTTTAAAAATCCTCAAAATAAAACAATGTCTTATCTGTCTGTGTCCTCTCTCTCTCTCTATTTATTGATCTATATCTCATCTCATCTCATCTGTGCCCATAACCCCCTCAGGGTGGTAGAGAAACTGCAGTGATGAATGTTGCACCAGCTGGCTCCACTTGTGGCGGTTGTTTGCAAGTACGGGGGTTGTGGAGAAGGTGTTCCTGGTCCATTCAGTGATGTTGTCTGCCCATTTCTTCTTCGGCCTGCCTCGCCTTCTCGTCTCCTGTACTGTTCCTTGCAGTGTGGTCTTGGAGAGTCCATCTGATCTTGTTACATGTCCATACCATCTGAGCTTCCTTTTCTTGACTGTGGTCAGCAGGTCTTCGTAGTGCTTTACTTGTTGGGTGATGGTTTGTCGGACTTCTTCGTTGGTAATGTGGTCCATGTACGCAAAGCCATGGAGTCCTATGAGGCATCTCATCTCCAAAACCTGGATCCTCTTTTGTAGATCAGCATTCAATGTCCAGGAGATGTCTCGGTCTTTCCAGATGGTCTTCAGCTTCGCCATTGCTGCTACCGTCTGTGCAGCTCTTGCAAGGATTTTGGTCTTTGAACCTTCTTCACTGATAATAGCTCCAAGGTACTTGAAGTGATCTACAACCTCAAGTTCTTTTACACTGACTGTGATCTTGGTAGTGGTTGGCTGGGCACTGTTTGTCATGAGTTTTATCTTTTCAGCCCTTATCTCCATGCCGTATCTGGAGGATGTTTCATCTAGTGGTACACTAGGTTGGCTATTTCCTGTTCGTTTCCTGCCAGTCCATCGATGTCATCGGCAAACCTGAGGTTGGTGATTGTCCGCCCTCCAATACTGACTGTGCCAGTGTGATCCTCTAAGACATTATGCGCTCAAGGAAGACATTGAACAGTGTCAGCGATAGGAGACAGCCTTGACATACTACCACTGAGGTATGGAACCATTCTTCTATCACGCCTTGGACAAGCACTGTGCTGGTGGCTTTTGCATATAGCTCTTTGATGGTCTGGATGATCTTTTGTCCCATGTTGTACTTCTTCATTGTGGCCCATAATGCGTCATGCCATACTCGATCGAATGCCTCAGGTCAGGTCAGAGAGGTTCTCCTGCTACTGGTAGCCATGTAAACCAGTACTGCCTGTTCCGTGTGAAGGAGCCAACCCTGACCAAAAAAAAAACCAGTCAGGAGAGGGACAGGCTCCACCTGGCTGTATTCGCCCCAGATACATTGCATGTGATGAACAAAACACCAATCACCATACCGGATCGGTCGTTGCCCGGGTCAACAAGGACCGTGCCTTCTGTCTCCCATCAGGGCAGAGGTGAAAAGTATGCTACTGGTGGAACTCAAATCCGCGGAAGAAAATACTTAACCACAGCAACATAAAACATCAGAACCCTTGCCCAAACAGGGAAACTACAAGAACTTACCCACGAATTGGGGAAGTACGCCTGGCACATAGTGGGCCTCTGTGAAGTCAGATGGAAGAATTTTGGTGAACATCTCACCGACGATGGACATGTACTCTACTATAGTGGCGAATTCGATAAGCACAGCAATAGCGTAGGCATCCTTGTCAACAAGAACATCAAAAACTCAGTGCTTGGGTGCTGCCTAGTAACCAGTCGACTTATAACCATCTGCGTCAGAGCAGCCCCTTTCAACATCAGTGGTACAAGCTTACTCGCCAACATCAGATTATGTCGATGAAGTAGTAGAGGAGTTTAACATGCAACTCCAGGGCATCATCGACAAAGTTAACAAGAAAGACATCCTAATCATTCAGGGAGACTGGAATGCTAAGGTGGGCGTTGACACACTAAAAAACTGGAGCAAATTCTGTGGATCCTCCTGTAATGCGGCTACCAGCGAGAGAAGACTCTGACTACTGGAATTTGCCAGCTAAAATGACATGGTGCTTGCAAACACCCTTGGGAAGCACAAGGCATCCCAACACTATACTTGGCATGTACCCAATGGAATCCATCACAACCAGATTGACTATATACTGGTAAAAAGCCGGTCCAGATCTGGCATCGACAGAGCCAAGACGAGGACATTTCGTTGTGCAGATGTGGGTAGTGACTATGACCTGGTGCTCCTGAAATTCAGAATCTGGCTGAAAAAGATCAGCAAGCCAAAAAAATCCATCAGGCTAAAATTTAACCTAGAAAGATTAAAGGACCCTACCATTGCAGAATCCTTCCAAGAAAAATAGGCGGAAAATTTGCTGCACTGCTTCCACTTGAGAAGGATGCAGAGACAATAATCAACAGCTTCTATGCAGCGATAACGGAAACAGCAAATGAACTACTTGGCAAGCACCGTCAGAAAAAGCAACCGCAGATCACAGATAAAATCCTGGATATCTTTGATAACGAAGTGAACTGAAGAATGTCAAGTAGACAACAGGAGCTGTGAAATACAGAGAGATCAGCAAAAAGATCAAGGAAGACATGAAAAAGGTCAAAGAAGAATGGATTGAGAAACAATGCTCAGATATTATCAAAGAAAATTTGTCTAAGAACAACAGCAGAAGAGTCTATCAAATTGTAAAAGAGCTCACACAGCAGAAGCAGGCAAAAGTCAACAACATCGAAAACAAAGACGGGAACTGCCTCACAGAAGAAAAAGATATCATTAAGAGACGAACAGAAGGCTGTTCAAAGCTCTACAACCATCAGAGACAAGGTGACCCCAGCGTTCTTACAAGTCAGGACTTGTCAGAGGATGATGACTTCCCTATCCTTAGTGAAGAAGTTGAAGCAGCAATCAAATCACTGAAAAATGGGAAAGCTGCAGACATTGACAACATCCCAGCAGAGCTGATCAAATATAGGGGGGGGGGGGGGGGGGGGGGGAACAACAGTGATAGACATCCTCACAAGAATTTGCAACAAGATCTGGCAGACCAGAGAGTGACCAACACCTTGAACCCAATCACTCATCATTATCCTCCCCAAGAAAGGCAATCTACAGCAATGCCAGAACTGTCAAGTAATCAGCCTCATAAGCCATGCCAGTAAAGTTATGTTAAAAGTCGTCTTGAACAGACTAAAGCCACGGGCAGAAGAGATCATCGCCGAAGAGCAGTCAGGCTTCCGCCCAAAAAGAAGTACCAGAGAACAAATATTCAACCTGCAAGTTCTGTGTAAGAAATGCAGCCAACACCAATAGAAACTGTACCACGTCTTCATAGACTTCAAAAAAGCATTCGATTGATCTATATAATTATTTCTATTTTTGGTCTCTGCCTTGGTTTCTGTCT
>CM054135.1:18337521-18357521 GCA_028751875.1 Rapana venosa
TTTTTAAGTTTTGATTTTTATCAAGCAGATAGCTATCTCAGATATGTGTTTGGTGTTTGAAAAAGAGAAAAAGAGAAGTTAAAATTACACATGTTTTTAGTTTTGTACATCACCTTTTAGACAAAATTGATATAATTATAGTTGATGTTTTTTTAGTGTCAAATTAGTCATACATGATTTAAAATGGCAATAAATATTTCTGAAATTTGAATTGAATCACACACACACACACACACCCACACACACACACACACACACACACACAACCACTCCACGCACGCGCGCGCGTCGCGGTCACGTCTGCACGTACGCATGCAGATTTGCACACAAGCAGCACATAGGCACGCGTGACATTTCTATTCGTTTGCACACAGGACCGCTCGCAATTCAAGTACAGTATATGTTTATAATTCATCATGCATTCAGGTGTTTGCTCTCTCTCTTCTCTCTTCTTCCTCTCTCTCTCTCTCTCTCTCTCTCTCTCTCTCTCCTCTCTTATTATATATATATATATTTATATATTATTATATATATATATATAAAATATATATTTATATTAGAGAGAGATGAGTGAGAGAGAGAGAGAGAGATGTATGTATGTATGTTAAATTAGTTAATATATACCATACACATCATTATTATGAGTATGTGTGTATGTCCACAATCTCTCCTCCCTCTTTGTGTTTTTTTTTAATTTTATATTTTTACGTATTTTTCTTTTACATCGAGTATAATGAAAAAAATAAGCATCTTATAAGCTTTTTTACATCCAGAGTCCCCGTGTGTATGCGGCTTTGTATAAATTTTGTCAGCCTTCACACCGGCACAACAATCGGCCCCTTACTACTTCGAAGATAAGCGGAACAGGATTTAACGTGTGCGAAAGATGAAGATGTTGTGCGTTTGTTGTGCGTTGCGTGTGGCGTTTGTTACGTTAGCACACGGGGGGCGTCGGTTTTATAGTTCATTCCGAAGGACTTTTGGGCGGGAGAGTTGGCGTCCTGCATGATGTTACTCCATTCCAGGGGATAAAATATCCCCTTGAACGTGAATCGAACCACCTATGGAACCAATAGGCTTTCCAGTCCCTATGTTTTTTTTTTTTAATTTATTTATTATTCTTTTATATCGAGGATAATGGAGAATAAGCAATCAATGTGCCTCTTTATTAAATCCAGTCCCCGTGTGTAATGCGGTTTTGGTAAATTTGGTTTATCTGTTCCCAACGGCACCACGCCACAATGGCCTACTTTTCGAAATGCGGTCTGTTTTAACGCGTGCGCAGATTGATTCTGAGATGTTATGCAAGTGTTTCGCACACGGGAGGGACCTCGGTTTAATAGTCTCATCCGATGACTTTTGGGGGTGGAGAGTGAGTGGCTAAGGGTGGCCGACGTCGTCTGTGCACTGATGTTAAATACTCCAGGGGAAATATCCCCTTGAACGGGAATCGAACCCGGGTCGTCAGATTGCAGAGATAATGTTATAAACCATAGGGGGGGGGGGGGACTTAATCCCAGGGAAAATATCTCCTTGACTAGGCTATTCCACGTCCCCCGTCCTGTGGTGTGTGTGGAGTGTGTGTGTTTGAGTGAGTGTTCAACCAGACGAATTATATCATTAAAAAAAAATTTATTGTCATTCAAAATGTGGGGCCATATATTGCTCTGGATGACTATTCCCCCCCCCCCCCCCCCCCCCCCCACCCCCAACCCCCAAAACCCCCCCCCACCCCCCACCCCCCCCCCCCCACCCCCCCCCCCACCCCCCCCACGCCCCCCCCACCCCCCCACCCCCCTCCCCCCCCCCCCCCCCCCCCACCCCCCCCCCCCCACCCCCCCCCCCCCCCCCACCCTCCCATCCCCAGTCCGCATTTACAAGCATTTATTTGATAATCAAAGTTATTCATCCAAAGCTGAAACAATCCTGGATGGTTGGAACAATACATGAAACGTTTTAAGTCGCTGAAGTGGACAAGACAATGTCACAGTTTTAAAGCTAATAGTACACATAACACTTCACTTATCATTATTACGGAAGCCATAGATGAGTGGTTAAGGCCTTTGACTTCAATCCCATGGGTCAATGAAGTTGTGAGTTCCAAACTACATCATAGCGTCTGGTGAATCAAGTTTGAGGGATTTTAAAGATCTCCCAGGTCAACTTCAAGTGCAGACCTGCCAAGTGCTTGAATTCTTTTCGTGTATAATTATAATTATACACACGCAGAAGATGAAACATACACTTTAAAAATTCATGTCAGTGTTTGGTGGGTTATAGAAATCTGAACATATCCCAGCGGCTACCTTCGTGGTGAGTAAAAAATAAAACACGGTCTCATATGCAGAATCTCCCCATTGATGAACCTAGGAGCTCTAAACGGTGAAATGGAAAATAAAGACTAAGAAGCAGAACCAAAAACTCATTATGAAACCTTTTCTCTACCGGTAACCCATCATAGGGTCACCAACCATCTACTAACCCTTCTCTTGGTATCACCCACCACTGGGTTAGGGTAACATACAAATATGCACATGAACTGGGAAAGAGGGGTTCTCTCTCTTGTATGTTAGTCCGTCGTGTTCGACGATGACCTCCAAAACAGCAGAGGAGGCAGCTGCTGTTTCGGAAATTGGGCAGAAATTTGATTACAGTAGAGATGCCTTGCCCACAGTACATCCCCACTCTCCCGGCCAAGTGGGCATAAGGACAGTCAGCGTTGGAGATGTTCTCCAAAGGCCAACTAGCCCCCAGGGCTGCAGCACATAAGGACTGTGCAAATCAAGCCTCCTAGTCAGAGAGTCATAGTCGATCACTAAAGACAAAGCTGTAAAGTGGAATTCCATGAATGGGAAAGCTGCTGATCATACAGCCTCTCACTTTGCTGTTGCCCCCAGCGTCAATGGTTTAATCAAGAACTGTGATAAACCCCAGGCGCTGACGGATTTTTAAGGTAGGGACATAACACTATACATGCAGACGCACAGACGATAGCCAGCCGGACCTTTGGAAAACCCGTGTATGCTTTGAATTGAAGAGTCATCACAAGGGTCAGTATCATCAACAAAATATGTGCCCTTCCTTTCTTTCTTTCTTTCTTCTTTTCTTTTTCTTTCTTTCTTTCTTTCTGTCTTTCTTTCTTTCTTTCTTCTTTCTTTCTGTCTTTCTGTCTGTCTTTCTTTCTTTTACTTTTCTTTCTTTCTTTCTTTCTATCTTTCTTTCTTTCTGTCTTTCTTTCTTTCTTTCTTCCTTTCATTCTGTCTTTCTGTCTGTCTTTCTTTCTTTCTTTTCATTTTTTTCTTTCTATCTTTCTTTCTTTCTGTCTTTCTTTCTTTCTTTTCTTTCTTCTTTCTTTCTTTCTGTTCTTTCTGTCTTCTTCTTTCTTTCTTTTCTTTTCTTTTCTTTCTTTCTTTCTTTCTTTTCTTTTTTCTTTCTTTCTTTCTCCTCACTGTCTTTCGTCTGCTCTTTCTTTTGTTCTTCATCCTCTATTCTTTCTTTTTTTGTACCGATTCCTATTTTTTTTAAACTTTCTTTTTTCTTCTTTCTTTCTGTCCTCCTCTCTTTTTTCTTCCCCTTCATTATCTCTGGTCTTTCTTCATTTCTTGCATCTCTACTTTCTCTTGTCTTTCTTTTATCGTCTAACTTTCTGACATTCTGTCTCTCTACTACTACTATACTATCTACTACTTACTTTCTACTATCTACTACTCTGCTTTGCTGCTGCTGCTTCTGCTTGCTGCTCTCTTGCTTGCTTTTACTACTCTACTACTACTGCTACTTCTACTACTACTGCTGTGCTGCTGCTGCTGCTGCTGCTGCTACTGCTGCTACTACTACTACTACTGCTACTGCTGCTGCTGCTGCTGCTGCTGCTGCTGCTGCTGCTGCTGCTGCTGCTACTGCTGCTACTACTACTACTACTGCTACTGCTGCTGCTGCTGCTGCTGCTGCTGCTGCTGCTGCTGCTGCTGCTGCTACTACTACTACTACTACTGCTGCTGCTACTACTACTACTACTACTACTACTACTACTACTACTACTACTACTACGAAGAAGAAGAAGAAGAAGAACAACAACAACAACAACAACAACAATAAATGGAATTTATAGATATAGCGCTACATCTCGCAAAAGTACGAATCAAAGCTCTTGCATGTATTCAACCTATTCGTACACAGTCTTCTTCCTTGTACTTCTCATTGCTTTCTTTCTTTCTTCCTTTCTTTCTTTCGTCATTTTTGTTCTTTGTCCTACTTTCTGTCTTTCACTCTCTTGTTAACTTTTTAAAAATTTTTTTACTGTGTCACCATGCACGAAACGTATTCAGACTGCCACACTCAATAGACTGACATAAAAGAAGGGGGTTATGAATGGTATAATTTGACGCCATGACGACAATGTCAACACACACCATACCCTACGATACTCAGGCTACACACCGGTATTAGAAATTCACACTTTTCCTTCTAATATCCCCCCACCCCCATATTACTCTTATATTCATACTGCACGCACTAAGGCATCCACAGAAATACAAAACCACTTTTTGTTGTGAAAGACTAGCCTCTGATTCAAAACTCGTGTGATTTTGCACACATTTGGTGGGTTTGAATTTAACAAAAAAAATTATGAGCAAACAGTGTACCCCCTCAGTCCTTTGTCGTCTGCTAGCTTCCTTACTGCAATATGCATGGGCGGGGTCAGCACTGGAAAAGCACAAGCAATCCTTATTGATGATTATTTTCAACTGTCTCGCGACTACCTGGTATTGCTCTATGTCATCAATATTTTTTTAAACAGACAAGTACACAGTGCATTTTTTTTATACATTATAAAAAAAAAATCTGTGAAAATCACCCAAAAATTTTTTCGACTCGCATTCTATACAAGGGGACTGGATAGCTCAGTGGTCAGAGCACTCGCTTTCCCCCAGCAAAGGTTAAGCAGGGTCGAGCGTGGGTTGGGTGGGTGACCGTCTGCGCGCCTTGGCTTCAGTATAGTTCCCCAGTTCACCCAGCTGTAAATGGGTACCTGCCTTTTTAGAGTCAAAGTCAAAGTCAAAGTCAAAAACACTTTAATCATCCCATGAAGGGCAATTACAATACTGACAGGCAGATTGATACACATCAAATATATAAAAGACACAAAAGCTATATTTCATATTGGTTTTCAAATAAAATGTCACAAACACACACACACACACCAACACACACGCGCGCATGCGCACACACACGCAAACACCCGCACGCACGCACACACATCAATTGTGAGCACAATTTTAAACCCATTGACTAGAAGACATAAAAACTTATTTTTACGCACGCATATACACAGCACGTACACACGCACGTACGTGTGTGTGCGAACACGCACACGCACACCCACACCATACACCAATATATGAATTCAATGTTTTAAGACCGTTGACTAGAAGACAGACTTATTTCACACACCCACGCACCCACACACACACACACACACACATAATTATGTATTGGTCAGGGGTCAGGGAAGGTAAAACAGCGAGGGAGAGGAGATGGGCGACGTCCTCAATATGCTGGCCCCTGGAGAAGGGAGGTCTCTGACGCCTCGCTTCCTTACGACCTTATAGGTTATGGGACACCTTTTTCTCTTTTCTTTTAAAAAAACACAAAACCCTCTACACAAGCTACTACATGACGGGCAAGCTAATACCGGAGTGTAACCTCTGTTAACCCATGTATTGAAAACAAAATGCTGGCGGGTAGGCCTAACTTGAGAGAAAAGGGATGTGCATAAAAAATACACGAATGAATGATCGATTGTGGCGGTGGTGGTGGTGGTGGTGGTGGTGGTGGTTTGTTTAGGTTTTCTTCCTGGTTCTCTGTGGATTGATTATTTATATTTTGCTGCTTTTGAATTTCTTTTTAGTCTGTCTGTCTATCTGTCTGTCTGTCTGTCTGTCGGCCTGTCTGTCTGTCTGTCGGCCTGTGTGTGTGTGTGTGTGTGTGTGTGTGTGTGTGTGTGTGTGTGTGTGTGTGTGAGAGAGAGAGAGAGAGAGTCTCTCACTCTCTCTGTCTCTGTCTGTCTCTAGATATCACACACACACGCATGCACGCACTCACGCTCGAACGCACTCACGCACGCACACATACACACACACACACAAACACACACCAAAACAAAACAAAGCTGGCCTTGAAATATTTAAAGGCATGAATGCTTGCTTTGACAGTCAACCACACACACACACACACACACACACACACACACACACACACACACACAACACACACACACACACACACACACACACACACCACACACACACACGAACACACGCACGCACACACACATACACACACACGCAAACACACAAACACACACACGCACACGCACACACAATTTACAAAACCGCATACACGCGGGGACTGGATGTAAAAAATCACATGAGTGCTTATTCCATTATCCTCGATATAAAAGAATAAATAATAAATAAAAATAAAATAACTAAACACAAACGCACTCACACATGCACACGCACGCACACACATACACACACACAAACACACACACGCAAACGCACACACATTCACACACGCACGCACACACGCACACGCACGCGCACACACACACATACACACAAACACACACACACGCACACACATACACACAAACGCACGCACGCACACACACACATACAACACACACACACACACACACACACGCACACAGGCACGCACGAATAAACACAAAGCAGATATGCACACCTAACCCTACGTACACAAGCGTCCATTTGCACATATTTCCTTCTCTCTTTTACCTGTTGTAACTAGCTCCTAAAAATTATGCTTGAGTTCAAGGATAAACACACACACACACGCACACACACACGCACACACGCACACACATGCACGCACGCATACGCACGCACGCACGCACGCACGCATGTACTCACCTGACTGCTTCTTCCATCATTCTCGATACAAAAGAATAAATAAATAAATAGATTGAATATATAAACACACACACACCGAAAAGCGCACCCGCGCGCTTGCGCCCGCCCGCCCGCGCACACACACACACACACACACACACACACACACACACACACACAACACACACACACACACACACACACACACACACACACACACACACACACACACACACACACACACAGCACCCCCACCCTCTGCACGTGGTTGCTCCACAAACACACACAAACACACACTCTCTCACACCCCCCATCCTCCCACACACACACACACTCTCTCTCTCTCTCTCTCTCTCTCTCTCTCTCTCTCTCTCTCTCTCTCTCCTCTCTCTCTCTCTCTCTCTCTCTCTCTCTCTCTCTGCAGACTCCACTCACCCCCAAAGTCCTTTGGATGAGACTATAAACTGAGGTCCCATGTGTGAACACACACAGAACACCTTTGCGCACACGTTAAATCCTGTTCCGCTCTTCGTAAGAGTAGGCCATTGTGTGCCGGTGGGAACAGATGACAGAATTTACAAAACCGCACACACACGGGGACTGGATGTAAAAAAGCACATAAGTGCTTATTCCATTATCCTCGATATAAAAGAATAAAACAAAAATCTCTCTCTCTCTCTCTCTCTCTCTCTCTCTCTCTCTCTCTCTCTCTCTCTCTCTCTCTCTCTCTCTCTCTCTCTCTCTCTCTCTCTCTCTCCACACAACACACACACACACAACACACACACACACACACACACACACACACACCACACACACACACACACACACACACACACACACACACCACTCTCTCTCTCTCTCTCTCTCTCCCACCCCCCCCCCCCCCACACACACACACACACACACACTCGCACGCACGCGCGCACGCACGCATGCACGTAGAGTTTGTCAACAGCCAAGCGTTTAATAGAAAGGGAGAAGACAGAGTGTCAATAAGGCAAAGATATTGTCTGTGTGATATATGAATCAAAGTTCATCCTCTCTCTCTCTCTCTCTCTCTCTCTCTCTCTCTCTCTCTCTCTCTCTCTCTCTCTCTCTCTCTCTCTCTCTCTCTCTCTCTCTCTCTCTCTCTCTCTCTCTCTCTCTCTCCTCTCTTTTAACATTGTTCGATTGTAATAATACTTTTAAATTAAGCCTCAAGACACACTTACTTCCGATGTGGTATATTCGAGAGACGCGCATGTGAGTTTGCCTATGTGCCCGAAAGCAGATGAATTTGGAATTGTTGATGTAATGTCTTTGAAATTTTGCTATAAACTTAACTATTCATGGTTTGTACGCATTTGCATCCTTTCGTATTCGTCTTATGTCCACCCCTATTGTATGGGGCTGTTGGCCTTTGACAATAAAGATTCAAGTTTCGAGTTTCTCTCTCTCTTCTCTCTCTCTCCTCTCTCTCTTCTCTCTCTTCTCTTCTCTCTTCTCTCTTGTTCTCTCTCCTGTTTGATAGTAATAATGCTATTAAATTAAGCCTCTACACACACTTATTTCCGATGTGGTACAATTATTCGAGAGACGTTCCTACCATATAACATTGTGTATGTGTGTGTGTTTGTATATGTGTGTGTGTGTGTGTGTGTGTGTGTGTGTTTTGTTTGTTTTGTTTGTTTTGTTTAATGTCTTTTCACTACATGGTGATTTAGACACACCCGCATTCATACCAAAGTACCTATTATTACACACCCTATCTCTCTCTCTCTTTCTCTCTCTTTTCTCTCCCTTACACCCCCCCCCCCCCCACACACACACATATATATATATATATATATATTATATATATTATATATATATATATATATATATATATATATATATATATATATATATACTAATTACAATAATGGTCTTACAGGTGAAGAATGTATGACTTCAGCAACTGACATTATGAATTGCTGAGAGTCATATAAAACTTCTTGACTGGTGGTATATTTCTTATGAATATCTAAACCTCTTCTTTTATACATGTCAAAAAAGAATTGGGCAATCAAACAATAAATGGTGGATTGAAAGGGGAATAGAACAACAACATGTTACATTTTTTGAATATTTAGTATTCCATGCATTTAATCTCAGTTTATGTATTAGAATTTCTAATTTCCGTGGGCAAGGAAACTGCTGATAATGTTTTTTAAAATAATCTTTGAATGCATGCATTTCATTAACTTAGAATGAATTTCATAAGAGGACAATGCGAGACTAGAAGCAAACACTTCAGTACTGTATTCAGCGGCACCTTGTTTTGCCAATGAATCAACCAGCTCATTCGAATAAATTCCACAATGAGAGGGGATCCAGCAAAAATTTATGCTGATACCTCTGCTTGCAATTGAATGTATCAGAAATTTAATCTCAAATACAATATCATTCCTTATTTTACCATGCCATGTGTATTTGTGTGTGTGTGTGTGTGTGTGTGTGTGTGTGTGTGTGTGTGTGTGCAGAACGCCTGTTTTAATGTCCCTAGGCAACACAGATTAATTTTGTCAACGGGAAAATGTTTTATTTTCTTTAGATGATGCATCTTTAATTTCGTCTCCTTTTTCTCGTCTTTTGTTGTTGTTGTTGTTGGATTTTTGTTGCTGTTTTCCTTCTTCCTTATGAGTTTGTTGTTTGTTTGTTTGTTTTTTTCCCGTCTGTTTACCGTAACATATTACTTTTACAACGTGTTTGTGCTTCGGTGTGTACATTAATCTAATCTCATCCTTGACCAGCAGACACACACACACACATACACATACATGAAAAGCGTGCGCGCACGCACACACATATATGCACCCCCCCCCCCCTTACACACATACACACTCATTTACACAAACACGCACGCTTGCACTCACGCACGTAGCCACCCCCCCCCCCCCCCACACACACACACACCCACACCCACACCCACACAACCGCAGGCACACACGCACGCACGCACACACACATAATATTATGCACCCCTCCCTTCACACACACACACACACACACATACGCACGCGCGCGCGCGCACGTGCGCTTTTTTATATACATCTGGTAGGCAAGGTATGTATTTTTCCATACCGAAATCAGTTTGATAGTTCTTACAATAAAGACATCTACTATTGTCGCCAAGCTCATTTTTCCATTCATTAAAAAAAAGATTAAAAAGGCTTTAAAAAGGCTTGTAGACTTGATACTTGAACAAACAAAGAAAAAGACTGTCCCACAGACAGTAATATCGGCTTTGTACTGAAATCTTTTGCATCTCCTTTAACCACGCTGACTGAATTAAAATTAATGTTTGTCATGTGGATCTTTCATCATAATTATGATTTTAAAAAAATTGACAGCAATTTTTGTCGGAATGAAAGTCAATCAGTAGCATCCAAAAACAGATATGTAACAAAGTTAAAATATGAAACTAACTTGAACAAAAACAGACCATTCCGACAGAAATGAAAATAGAGAGAGGACATCGACCCGTTTCTGTATAAATTATACCAATGAAGTAGACGACGTACGCTTGAAAGGAAAAAAATATACTTTAATAGAATCTAGTAGGAATTTATTTATTTATTTATTTATCTATTTATTTATTTATTTATTTATACCGCTTTAAGTCACGGCAGATTTCTCTTCGTGAAATTTGGGCTGCTCTCCCCGGGGAGAGCGCGTCGCCACAAGAGCAGCGCCTCCTTTTTTTTCTTCTTTTTTCTGTCTGCAGCTGTATTTGTTTCCCTATCAGAGTTGCTTTTTTTCTACATGATTTTGCCAGGGACAACTCTCTTGTTACCGTGGGTTCTTTTATGCGCGCTAAATAATTATGTGCAATACACGGGACCTCGGTTTATCGTCTCATCCGAAACACTAGCACCCAGACCACCACTTATGATCTAGTGGATGGGGGAAAGGTTTCGGGTCCAAACGGGATTCGAACCACCGCACACTTCCGACCCGAACTTCTCGCTTTGTAGGCAGGCGCGTTATTTCTAGACCACCGATCCACTTTATCAATGATTGCTAAGTTGTCATGTCCCCAAAGTTCACATTCACGTGGCACGACCATTGTGTCGAATAAGATATTGAATCAAGTATCACATGTATATGTAATTCCTTTTGCCTTCCAGTTATTATTTAACTAAATATAGCCTTAGATTCGTTATCATATGCATTTTATCTTACATCTTGCAAAAGTACCACTCTTATTGAAGTCGATTCCTAAATATTTGAAACTGTTAACAGTATCTACATTTTTTCCCCCAGCATACTTAAACGTATTTCGAGATCTATTGCCACCAAGCATTATTTTTGTTTTCACTGGATTCACAACAAGTTTTCATTGTGGACAGCAGTCGTATAAGTTGTCTAAAGCATATTGTAATCTTTTCTTCGTATCTAAAATAGAATAATATTGTCGGCATATCATTAAATACAAAGTTTGATATAGCTGGTTAACATTTCTCCATGAGATGAAAGTTGAACATTGAATGGTGGTACAATTTCTGTCCGTCAAATATTGTTCTAAATCACTTAGGAGCAATGAAGGCAGTATAAGAGAAAGACTATCACCTTATCGAACGCCAGTAAAAGTTTTTAAGATTTATCTGAACAGGTTTCATCATTAATCAAAAACAGAAGTTATGACACTGTCGTACATATTCATAATAAATTCCAACATTTTCCCATTCACATTCTGTTGTGTAAGTTTGCACCATAAAGCGCTACGCCATACAGAGTTCGGATAACCAACCAAAGCACAATAATTATAGTCTTCTGTTTTTTCCTTAGAAAAATATTCAAAAGACATTTTAAAACAATACATTTATCTGTTGTAGAGCGATACTTTTTAAAAACCTGCCTGATTTTCCGAAAGTATCGTATTTGTTTTAAGAAAATTCGACAATTTGATATTTAATGCGATTACATTTGAGTCAAACAGGGAGTGTCTGTGCCCCAGCTTTTATTAATGGATAACTTGACAGAACCTTTCAATAATGGAAAGCACAGGTCTTTTGTTATCACTTTTTGTCATCAACTTTTTTCTCGGGTTTTTTTTTTTTTTACATTTGTGTGTAATGAAAGTGACTTATCAATTTTACAGGTGTAACTGAACAACTTTCAAATGATTTACCACTGTTATAAAACCATTCCGATACTGCTTTATTTTATGAGGAATAAATGGTTATAGAACATGTAACTATCAATAGTCCGTATTCCAATACTTTACACCATAAATAGTGTTTTCAATTAAACCCTTGAACTATACAAAGGAATACAAAAATTATGTCTCTAGAGTCTAATAATTATGCTTTCTCTATCCGGCATAGACGGGGCGGGATAGCTCAGTGGTCGGAGCACTCGCTTTCCACCAGCCAAGTTAAGCAGCGTCGAGCGTGGTTACCACTTGGATGGGTGACCGTTTGCGCGCCTTGGCTTCAGTACAGTTCCCCCAGTTCACCCAGCTGTAAATGGGTACCTGCCCTCTTTAGGGTCAGGGAAGGTAAAGCAGCGAGGGAGAGGAGATGGGCGCCGCCCTCAATATGCTGGCCCTAGAGAAGTGAGGTCTCTGACGCCTCGCTCCCCTACGACCTTATAGGTTATGGGACTCCTTCACCTCCTCCTTTACCTATCCGGCATTAAAAGTAAAAGTAGAAAAAAACAACAACCTAAAACCCAATTCGTTAAGACTGATTAATAGATATAATATTTGACATTCAAGTCCAACCAGTTGTATAATCTAACATGGAAATCTTGGAGCTGATAAACCAGCTCTCTACTGCGCGTTTGTTAATACTTAAACATGTAGATGCTGATAAAAAAAATACAAACAACCACAAACCCCAGACAGTTACTGATCTGGGTTACAGGTAACAGGCCATGCAACGGCCAATATCTAGAGAATGTACGCGTTTATTTTTATGCACATATTTTGATTTGATACACATGAACGTATTTGGATAGCTTACAAAGCTTTTGGTAATCTGCTACATTTTTATTCTTGTTCTTCGGTAAGAGTTCCAAGTTTCACTAACCGTGAGATAGATACATGCGTATGTGACAGGTCTCCGTGCACGCGTAAATAATAAGTTAACATGTCTTTTCTAATCAATGGTTTTTATAACAGTGTATCCATATCCCTACATTGGTGTGTGTAGGTATGTGTGTGTGTGTGTGTGTGTGTGTGTGTGTGTGTGTGTTTATTTATTTTATTTTTTATTTATTTTACTCTTTTATATCGAGGATAATGGATAAGCACCTATGTGCTTTTTACATCCAGTCCCCGTGTGTATTCAGTTTTGTAAATTGTCATTTGTTCCCACCGGCACACAATGGCCTACTCTTCCGAAAAGCGGAACAGGATTTTAACGTGTGCGCAAGATGTTCTGCAAGCGTTCGCACACGGGGCCTCGGTTTATAGTCTCATCCGAAGGACTTTTGGGGAGAATGGAGTCTGCACTGATGTTAACTCCAGGGGAAAATATCCCCTTGAACGGGAATCGAACCCGGGTTGTCAGATTGCGAGCGCAATGTTCTAACCACTAGGCTATCCCGTCCCTCACTGTGAGTGTATGCGTACACGCGCACGCGCGTGCGTGCGTGTGTGCGTGTGTGAGTGCGTGCGTGCGTGCACGCGTAAATAATAAGTTAACATGTCTTTTCTAATCAATGGTTTTTATAACAGTGTATCCATATCCCTACATTGGTGTGTGTAGGTATGTGTGTGTGTGTGTGTGAGTGTATGCGTACACGCGCACGCGCGTGCGCGCGTGTGTGTGTGTGTGTGTGTGTGTGTGTGTGCGAGCGCGCGCGTGCGTGCGTGTATGTGTATGTGTGTGTGTGTGAAACTTTTATTTTAAGTTATTTTGAAATGTTCATACCAATTTGAAATGTAGCTTTCTTGTGTCTTTCGAGATAATGATACGTATCAATGTGCCTGTCAGTATTGTAATTGCCCTTCATGGGATGATTAAAATGTTTTTGACTTGACTTGAAGTTGCTTTTATAGACATTTTCTTCATGGTTTAATGATTGCTCTTGATAGCTTGGTCTTATTACATTCAAAAGATGCAGATTTTAAGGTAAAAGGTAAGGGTGTCCCATACCCTATAAGGTCGTAGGGGAGCGAGGTGTCAGAGACTTCACTTCTCTAGGGCCAGCATATTGAGGGCGGCGCCCATCTCCTCTCCCTCGCTGCTTTACCTTCCCTGACCCTAAAGAGGGCAGGTACCCATTTACAACTGGGTGAACTGGGGGAACTGTACTGAAGCCAAGGCGCGCAAACGGTCACCCATCCAAGTGGTAACCACGCTCAACGCTGCTTAACTTGGCTGGGGGAAAGCAAGTGCTACTAAGGGAAGAACGATAGTTAAGATGTATTATCTAGATGTTTAAAACAAAGTATCTCAAAATTACCTGAATATCAATTTCAATGCAGTATACATATATATATATTTTTTTTTTTAAACTGCAAAATCATTATTATTTTTGCTACATATACCAAGCTTAAACAAACACAGTCAAAAATAATTCTGTTGTTGGACTTACAGACCATTCCTTGGAGGTTTATTTAAGGAATATGTTCAAGACATTCGGATTTGTAAACCGACAGTCGCTTTTAGCTTGTCTAGTTTGTGAAATACCTGTCCTGATTGTCCTACAACACATTGATACTAGCAGTGGCAGCAACAGAAGCAGCAGCACCACCATCACACCACCACACCACCACCAGCAGTTAGAGCAGCAGTAGCAACAACAACAACAACAACAACAACAACAACAACAACAGCAGCAGCAGCAGTCCTAGAAGTAATAAAAGATGTAATTGTGAAAGTAGAAGCAGTAGCAGAATAGCAGCAGCAGTAGAAGTAGTAGTAGTAGTAGTAGTAGTAGTAGTAGTAGTAGTAGTAGTAGTAGCAGCAGCAGTACTAGTAGTAGTAGTAGTAGTAGTAGTAGTAGTAGTAGTAGTAGTAGTAGTAGTAGTAGTAGTAGTAACCTTATAAGCAGTAGCAGCAACAGCAGCAGCAGCAGTAGAAGCAGTAGCAGCAGCAACCTCAGCAGCAGCAGCAGCAGCAGCAACAGTAGTAGTAGTAGCAGTAGTAGTAGTAGTAGTAGTAGTAGTAGTAGTAGTAGTAGTAGTAGTAGTAGTTGTTGTTGTTGTAGCAGCAGCAGCAGCAGTAGTAGCAGTAGCAGCAGCAACCTCAGCAGCAGCAGCAGCAGCAGCAGCAGCAGCAGTAGTAGTAGTAGTAGCAGTAGTAGTAGTAGTAGTAGTAGTAGTAGTAGTAGTAGTAACCTTATAAGCAGTAGCAGCAACAGCAGCAGCAGCAGTAGAAGCAGTAGCAGCAGTAGCAGCAACAGTAGAAGCAGTAGCAGCAGCAGCAACAACAGTAGCATCAACAAAACAAAACAAAACTTCTTCTTTTTTTTCGCTGAAAGGCTCAGACAGCAAACTAGTGTTGTCTGCATATGAGCGAAAATGCGTTGCGCTGCCGTTAAGCGCCTGACAAGTCAGGCCCAGCGCATCGACTTCGGCGTGGGAGGGAATTATAATATTCTAAGATTTTTTTAGGATAAAAGGCAGGAGAATGGACCAAGAAGGCAGACAAGAGACAAGAAGGAGGTGACGGGAAGAAAGCGACCTAGGCGGATACAAAGAGAGGGATAGAAAAGAAGGAATTCCTAGCACACAATTTTCAGAAGGTGGAGGCGCTATTTATTCTGACAGGCCCCTAGTATCCCCACAGGGAAATTTAACAACACAAGAATGACAAAACCCGTAGATTTAAAAAAAAAAAGTAATGTAGAATTAAAAAATTAAAAATAATAATAACAGCAACAGCAGGCATCATCATCATCATCATCATCATCTATCATCATCATCATCATCATCATCTGTCCCCCCGATGTCATCATATCATCACAACTCTATCATTAGCAGAGAGTCAGCACATCGTAATAGCACAACAGCAGTCATCATCATCAGCATCATCACACTACACATAGCAGTATGTCAGTCAGTATGTAGTAGTATAAGCAGTAATAGAGTAGCAGTAGCAGCAGTCAGAGCAGTAGTAGTAGTAGTAGTAGTAGTAGTAGTAAGTAAGATATAGTAGTAGTAGTAGTTAGTAGTAGTAGTAGTAGTAGTGTATTTAGTAGTAGTAGTAGTAGTAATAGTAATAATAAAATAGTAGATAGTAGTATAGTATAGTAGTAGTAGTGTAGTAGAAAGTAGTAGTAAGTAGTAATAATATAATAGTAGTAGTAGTAGTAGTAGTCGTAGTCGTGTAGTAGAATATAGTATAGTAGTAGTAGTAGATTAGAGTAGTAGTAGCAGCAGCAGCAGCAGAGTGGTAGTAGTAGTAGTAGTAGTAGTAGTAGAGATGTAGTAGTAGTAGTAGTAGTAGTAGTAGTAGTAGTAGTAGCAGCAGCAGCAGCAGTGGTAGTAGTAGTAGTAGTAGTAGTAGTAGTAGTAGTTAGTAGTAGTAGTAGTAGCAGCAGTAGTAGTAGTAGTAGTAGTGGTTGTAATTGTTTCTTTTGTTTTTGTTGTTTTAATTGATCTAGTAGTACTTACGGAATCTGTGGAGCTATAGTTTCTTTTAATATTCTTTACAGTTTTTCTTTTTGGCTTATCTTAACAGAAGCGCCCCCCCCCCCCCCCCCCCCCCCCCCCCCTCCCACTCGCGACTGTGGACTGACATTTGAATTTGGTCGTGTTACTTAATATCGACGTACATTATATTGTACTGCTTAGTAATTTGTTTATAGAGTTGATCACCAATATTGGTGAACTCTGGAACTCTAGTCAAGGCAAGAAAAAAAAAAACATGAAAAAGAACCCCTAAAGAAAAACAGAAGTTAACAAGCAGACAAAGCAAAAAAAACACCCACAACAAAACCAAACCCTAGAAAGCAAAATAATGGTGCGACTGCAAGAAAATCAGACACAAAGACATTCTTCAAAAATGCATCATCATCATCATCATCATCATCATCATCATCATCATCATCATCATCATCATCATCATCATCATCATCATCATCATCTTCTTCTTCTTCTTCTTCTTCTTCTTCATCATCATCATCATCATCATCATCATCATCATCATCATCATCATCATCATCATCATCATCATCATCATCATCATGATAACAACAACAACAACAACAATAACAATGATAATTTAAAAAAACAAATCGCTATAGAAAGGCATCAGTAAATATTTGTGTGTGTGTAACATGTGGACTGGCCAAGACTGTCCTACAGGGAACAACAGTACAAGGAGGGAGACGAAGAGGCAGACGGAGAAAACGATGGGAAGACAACAAACATCAGAGAGTGGACTGGTAGCCTTGAGTGGAACGATTTGCTACGAAAAGCAGAGGACTGCGGGGAGTGGAGGAAGCTGGTTGCAAAATCTTCAGTGGTGCCCCCCACGGTCCAAGGGTCTACGGGATAAGTGAGGTGAGGTGAGAACTTTCTCAGTGCTGAAGCAAGTAATGAGTACATGTCCATTACGGCAGCAATCGACCAACCCATACCCGCAATGTGCATTAGACATGCTGCACACATAAAACACACTTTGATGTTGAAAATTACCAATTTTTCATTTAAAAAACTCTCCCGTAGGGGATACCGGTGGCCTGTCAGTATAAACAGCATACTCACAATCGGAAAATTCTGTGCTAGAAATTTCCTCCTTTCTTTCACTCTCTTTTGTTTCGGGGACGGGATAGCTCAGTGGTCGGAGCACTCGCTTTCCCCCAGCCAAGTTAAGCAGCGTCCAGCGTGGTGACCAGTTGGATGGGTGACCGTTTGCGCGCCTTGGCTTCAGTACAGTTCCCCCAGTTCACCCAGCTGTAAATGGGTACCTGCCCTCTTTAGGGTCAGGGAAGGTAAAGCAGCGAGGCAGAGGAGATGGGCGCCGCCGCCCTCAATATGCTGGCCCTAGAGAAGTGAAGTCTCTGACGCCTCGCTCCCCTACGACCTTATAGGTTATGGGACTCCTTTACCTTTTTTACCTTTTGTTTCTGCCTTGTTCCTTTTCTTCCCGCGCAGCTCCTTCTTGTCTATTTTCTGCCTTCTTGATCCTGCGGGAATGGACCAAGAAGGCAGAAACTAGAGAAGAAGACTCAAACAGATCACGATTCTGTCTTGTACCAAAGTCGGATGGGCTGGACCTGACTTGTCAGGCGCTTAATTAAGGGCATGCAGCGGGGCGCATGTTACGCTCATATAACAGACAACAATACTTTGCTTGTCTAAGCCGTTGACATCGAAGAAGAAGAAGAACTCAAAAAAAAAAAAGAAACACAGAGAGACACAAAGACAGAGAGAGAGAGAGAGAGACAGACAGACAGACAGACAGACAGACAGACAGACAGACAGACACAGAGACGTGACAATAATTATATCCACTATGTATATTTCAAAATACTAACATATAAGTACTCATTTGAAAAGGGTGACTGCCTCCCCTACCCCAACCCCCCACCCCCACCCCTCCCCACCAAACAAAAACCAAAAAAAAAGAAGAAAGCGACTCGAATTTTTTCCCTTTTTTTTCTCCCCCCTTTTCCCTGGGCTAGAGCTCCGAGGTTCCTCAATATGAAATTTTTGCATATCATTTATGCGACGTCCTCTACAACCCCCCCCCCCCCTCACACACACACACACACACACCTCCCTCTCCCCCTCCACTCCCTCCAACCATTAAGATATCCGCATTTCGATTTCTGGAAAATATAATTCGGAGGCAGTACGAGGGTTCTGTTCTCACGAGCTAGTATATACACCGTGGACCTGACTCATTTCCTGCCTTTTTCATCCATCCATTTCTAAGAATTTTCGGACAACATTTGTTTCCCCTCTGAAAACCACATATTTTATGTATGACATTTTCGTCTGTACCGTATTGGGATGGGCAGCACAGGATGTTTGATCTTGACCGTGGTGTTTGTTCATAATATGGCATTAGTGATGCGTTGCATTGTTTTTGTAGGAAGAGTTTGGGTTTTTTTCTTCTTTTTTGTGTGTGTGTACTTTTCTGTGTGACAGAAGGGAAATGCTTTAAATCTGGACAAGGAAAATGGTTAGCCGTCCTTCCGTAAGGCTTGGTTTTTATTTAAATAATAATAATAAGAATAATAATAATAATAATAATAATAATAATAATAATAATGATGATGATAATAATAATAATAATAATAATAATAATAATACATGGAATTTACACAGCTCTCTATCTTGCAAGAAAAAAAAATCAAAGCGCTTTCATTCTTCCTAGTCTTTCACATGCAGCCAGTTACAATTGATAGTTTTTACAAATTCAATTGTACACACACACACGCGCGCGCGCGCGCGTATGCACGCAACCACACACATACACACCCATACACACGCGCGCGCGCGCGCACGCACACACACACACACACACACACACAGTTCCGCTTTTCGTAAGAGTACGCCATTGTGTGCCGGTGGGAACAGATGACAAGTTAGAAAACCGCATACACACGGGGACAAGATGTAAAAAAGCACGTAAGTGCTTATTCCATTATCCTCGATATAAAAGAATTTTAAAAAAAATTAAAACACACTCACTCACACACACACACACACACACACACACACACACACACACACACACACACACACACACACACACACACACACACACACACACACACACACACACACACACACACACATTCACACACATAAAGGTTGTACACTCCGGTAGGGTGATAGGGGGTTTGGTTGTTGAGGGCAGGGACAGAAATGAGATGAAACAAGAGAAGAGAATCTTAGGTTTAAAATAAATGTGTCTTAGAGGCTGGATTTAAAGGCATCTTAAGTAGTCTTTTGGCAAAGAGAGAGGGGGAGGCCATTCCAGGTCGATGGACCAGAAACAGAGAAAGAGCGACGACCAACGGTGGACTGGTAGAATCTAGGTATTCTTAAGCACAAGGTATCTGCAGCAGAGCGGAGGGAACGAGAAGGAGTGTACAGGTGAAGACATTCACAGAGGTAGGAAGGTGCTTTTTGTGGAGACATTTGTAACA
>CM054135.1:18362521-18372521 GCA_028751875.1 Rapana venosa
CTTTTTAAAGTGTTTCCAACATGCATTTTGTAACATGCTATAGCCCTCATGGATGGATAGAGGAACACTTATGGTCGTCCCGACCAAGGGATGAGTGAGTGAGTGAGTGATCCTTTCGGGTTTGTGTTTGTGGTTGGTTTATTTGGTTGGTTGGTTGGTTGGTTGTGGTTTTTTGGGGTGGTGATCCTTCCAATGCATCGGCTATTAAACATACACTTCATCAGATCCGTGCAGTAGATATCAAGTTTGGTCAAGATATGATAATCCAATGTTAGAACAACGCATTGTACAGTTTTTTGCAAACTCCAAAAGAGCGTGATTATGTAGGAATATAACTATATGCTGAAGTAGTGATTATGTATTCTTCGGAAATCCAGAAAGTGTATATTGTCTAGGCATAAAGCCATAGAAGAAGGTATTGTAATGTATTCTTCAGAAACCTAGAAGGTAGATCTAAGCATAATAGCCCGATATAAAGGTAATTAATTGGGTATTCTTTTCTTTTCTTTTATTCTTTTATATCGAGGATAATGGAATAAGCACTTATGCGCTTATTTTTTACATCCAGTCCCCGTGTGTATGCGGTTTTGTAAATTTTATCATCCGTTCCCACCGGCACACAATGGCCTACTCTTACGAATAGCGGAACAGAACTTTACGTGTGCGCAAGATATTCTGCGTGCGTTCGCACACGGGACTTGAGTTTATAGTCTCAACCGAAAGACTTCTTTAGAAATCTAGAAAGTATATATATGCATATAGCCAGGTAAGATTGTAGTTATTGTGTTTTCTTCAGAAATCTAGAAAGTATATCTATGCATAAAGCCAGGTAAGATTGTAATTATTGTGTATTCTTCAGAAATCTAGAAAATATATCTATGCATATAACCAGGTAGGATTGTAATTATTGTGTTTTCTTCAGAAATCTAGAAAGTATATCTATGCATATAACCAGGTAAGATTGTAATTATTGTGTTTTCTTCAGAAATCTAGAAAGTATATCTATGCATATAGGCAGGTAAGATTGTAATTATTGTGTATTCTTCAGAAATCTAGAAAGTATATCTATGCATATAACCAGGTAAGATTGTAATTATTGTGTATTCTTCAGAAATCTAGAAAGTATATCTATGCATATAACCAGGTAAGATTGTAATTATTGTGTATTCTTCAGAAATCTAGAAAGTATATCTATGCATTTAGCCAGGTAAGATTGTAATTATTGTGTTTTCTTAAAAATCTAGAAAGGATATCTATGCATACAGCCAGGTAAGATTGTAATTATTGTTTTCTTAAAAAAATCTAGAAAGTATATCTATGCATATAGCCAGGTAAGATTGTAATTATTGTGTTTTCTCCAGAAATCCAGAAAGTATATCTATGTATTTAGCCAGGTAAGATTGTAATTATTGTGTTTTCTTCAGAAATCCAGAAAGTATATCTATGCATATAGCCAGGTAAGATTGTAATTATTGTGTATGCTTCAGAAATCTAGAAAGTATATCTATGCATATAGCCAGGTAATATTGTAATTATTGTGTTTTCTTCAGAAATCTAGAAAGTATATCTATGCATTTAGTCAGGTAAGATTGTAGTTATTGTGTATTCTTCAGATATCTAGAAAGTATATCTATGCATATAGCTAGGTAAGATTGTAATTATTGTGTATTCTTCAGAAATCTAGAAAGTATATCTATGCATATAGGCAGGTAAGATTGTAATTATTGTGTATTCTTCAGAAATCTAGAAAGTATATCTATGCATATAGGTAGGTAAGATTGTAATTATTGTGTTTTCTTAAAAAATCTAGAAAGTATTTCTATGCATATAGCCAGGTAAGATTGTAGTTATTGTGTATTCTTCAGAAATCTAGAAAGTATATCTATGCATTTAGCTAGGTAAGATTGTAATTATTTTGTATTGTATGTCAAAACATAGAGCCAGGAAATAGATTTTTTTAAACGTTTTTTATCAATTGTTGCATATGAACACAACACAAATATACATTGAACACCAAGAATATTATTTCTACCCCCACCCCCTCCCCACCATGTTTAACTCATGAATGCACACAAGTATAGTTTCAATGCATACTCGATTTTTCAAGCTTACTATAGTAATTTGTGCATGAATTTTATGAAAAATTTTGTAAATGGTAATAATAATAATAATAATAATAATAATAATAATAATAATAATAATAATAATAATAATAATAATAATAATAATAGTAATAACACGTGGAATCAAAAAAGCGCCATATCCCGCAAAGAAACAAATCAAAGCACTTTCATTCATCCCACTCATTCACATGCAGCCAGTTAAAATAGATTAATCTTTGTGCAGTCTTAAAAAAAAACATTCTACAAAATGATTCTAAGTATATAACCAGGAACGTGAGTTTTTGATTGCCTAAGTCTGACCAAAAAAAGTCTAGAAAGTACATCGAAGCATAGAGCCAGAAAATAGAGTGATTTTGGTGTAGTCTTTAAAAAAAAGATCTAGAAAATGTATCTAAGCATATAATTATAGTCAGGAACAAGGGTTTTGAGACCAAAAACGTCTAGAAAGTACATCGAAGCAAAGAGCCAGGAGTAAAAGTAATGATTTTGTAGTAAAAAAATAAAGGCATAAAACAACAACAACGACAATAAACAAACAAACAACACCCCTAAACAAACAAACAAAACAACAAGAACCCCAACCCGAAATAGCTAAGCAAATAAGCAAAAGTGAACCTAACGATTGTGTAGTAAATCTAAAACAAAAACCATATCTCATCGTATACAACCCAAGGATGCTGAGATAATGATTGTTTAGTCTTCAAAATGTCTCTAGTGGTTAAAACATTGCACTCGCAATCTGACGACCCGGGTTCGATTCCCGTTCAAGGGGATATTTTCCCCTGGAGTTAACATCAGTGCAGACTCCACTCTCCCCAAAAGTCCTTCGGATGAGACTATAAACCGAGATCCCGTGTGCAAACGCACGCAGAACACCTTGCGAACACGTTAAATCCTGTTCCGCTTTTCGTAAGAGTAGGCCTTTGTGTGCCGGTGGGAACAGATGACAGAATTTACAAAACTGCATACACACGGGGACTGGATGTTTTAAAAAAAAAAAGCACATAAGTGCTTATTCCATTATCCTCGATATAAAAGAATAACATAAATAATACAATAAATTAAATATATATTATTGCTGTTGTTGTTGTGTTGTTGTTGCTGTTGTTGTTGCTGTTGTTGTTGTCGTCGTTCTTTATCCAGCTTAACACCCTGAATGGTCAAGAATGTTACACTCTGACTCACTTATCACACCTGGGAAGCAGAATACGATTTTCACCTACACACTCCTTTTCAAATGTGCGTGTATGACTGTTTTCAAGTACCTGGACAAAGTAGAGGCAGCCATATTCTGACTGCAGGCATTTTTTTTCCTTCTGCTTCATCAAAGGAAAACAAAGTATGTTATGCTAAAAGCTTTTCATAACTGAAGAAAACCTTAACAACGTAACAATATAGACACTTGACATGTTTATTTATTTATTTATTTATTCTTTTATATCGAAGGATAACGGAATAAGCACTCGTGTGCTTTTTTTACACCCAGTCCCCGTGTGTATGCGGTTTTGTAAATTTTGTCATCCGTTCCCACCGGCACACAATGGCCTACTCTTTAGAAAAGCGAAACAGGATTTAACGTGTGCGCAAGATGTTCTGCGTGCGTTCGAACACGGGGCCTCGGTTTATAGTCTCATCCGAAGGACTTTGACATTCAGTTCGAATTTTTTGGTCAAAGGCGAGTGGCTGGTGATGCTTTCAACCTCACGGTTTACTTGTCTATACATAAGCGATCGTTTCACCTCACACTCCTTTTCCAAATGTTGCTGTTATCAGTTAAGACCTGACAAGTAGAGGCAGCCTAGACTCACAATTTTTCTTGCTATAAAAGTAAACGAATTACGTAAAGCTCATGTACGAGAACCTTCACTCCCACAAGTAAGCAGACTGTATTTATTATACAGTTTTGAATGAGGAGTTTGAGTACAGTCCACAGTTCACATTTATTACACCCTCTTTAGGTCAGGTTTGTAAAGCACGTCCACGGAACAATGGGCACTCAATAGGAAAGAGAACAGGATTTGACGCTCGTCCCACGATGTTATGGCGTTACTTTTCCGAACACGGGCTCTCGGTATAAAGCTCTATCAAAACTTTGAAATTCAAGTTGATTTTTTAGTCTAAAGAAGAATCCCAGAACATTCATGCGTGTACTTATGGTAGACTATGTGTATTAAAACACTGCACTCTTATTATTCACCAAGCATGTTGCGTTAATTGCGGGTTAAAAACAAAGAGAAGAGAGTCAGCTGGACCAATCAAGCAATATAACAATAATAATAAGGAGGATAGTAGCGCTGATCTGTATGCAACCAAATCAAATGCGCTCAGTTTGTTATTATTTCCGCTTTAGAAGTTCCCCAGTTTCCTCCGTGAAATTTGGGCTGCCTCTTCAGGAGGTAGAGCGGGGAGAGAATGCACGCCTCAGCCCCTTAGAGTGCTTGGCGCCACCCTTATTTACCCTTTTTTTTTTTACATCTGCGTGTATTATGCATATCAAGTGGCTTTTGATTTAAGAATTTTTGTCAGACAACCCCATGTTCGTGGTGTTTTTTTAAGGGTGTCATTAAAATAAAATTAGTGTACAACCCAGCGGACTCGGTTTATGTTAATATAAGTTATAAGCAATCAGCCTCATGTTAATGAATGTGGAGGAAAAAATATCTCAGAGAAGTATACCACGCATTAACCACTATTGCATGTTGAGGAAGATTGCGGTTACATCTAGGATCACGATTACCACTAATAGACTGTGAATGGTTAGGTAGCGATTGTGTAGTGTAAAAACAATCATAGAAAGAATATCAAAGTATATAACCACAATATGCATGTTGAGGTAATGATTGCGTAGTGTAAAAACAATCATAGAAAGTATATCAAAGCATATAACCACAATATGCATTGTGAGGTAATGATTGTGTAGTGTGAAAAAAATCTGAGAAAGAATATCAAAGCATATAACCACAATATGCATGTTAAGGTAATGATTGTGTAGTGTAAAAACAATCATAGAAAGTATATTAAAGCATATAACACAGTGTTTGTTGCGGTAATTTGTGTTAGTGTGAAAAAAATCTGAGAAAGAATATCAAAGCATATAACCACAATATGCATGTTAAGGTAATGATTGTGTAGTGTAAAAACAATCATAGAAAGTATATTAAAGCATATAACCTAATGCATGTTGAGGTAATTATTGGTTAGTGTTAAAACAATCTTAGAAAGTATATTAAAGTATATAACCTAATGCATGTTGAGGTAATGATTGGTTAGTGTTAAAACAATCTTAGAAAGTATATTAAAGCATATAACCTAATGCATGTTGAGGTAATTATTGGTTAGTGTTAAAACAATCTTAGAAAGTATATTAAAGCATATAACCTAATGCATGTTGAGGTAATTATTGTGTAGTGTAAAAACAATCATAGAAAGTATATTAAAGCATATAACCTAATGCATGTTGAGGTAATTATTGGTTAGTGTTAAAACAATCTTAGAAAGTATATTAAAGCATATAACCTAATGCATGTTGAGGTAATGATTGTGTAGTGTAAAAACAATCATAGAAAGTATATCAAAGCATATAACCACAATATGCATGTTAAGGTAATGATTGCGTAGTGTAAAAACAATCATAGAAAGTATATCAAAGCATATAACCACAATATCCATGTTGAGGTAATGATCATGTAGTGTGAAAAAATCTTAGAAAGAATATCAAAGCATATAACCACAATATGCATGTTAAGGTAATGATTGTGTAGTGTAAAAACAATCTTAGAAAGTATATTAAAACATATAACACAGTGTTTGTTGCGGTAATTATTGGTTAGTGTTAAAATAATTTTAGAAAGTATATTAAAGCATATAACCTAATGCATGTTGAGGTAATGATTGTGTAGTGTAAAAACAATCATAGAAAGTATATCAAAGCATATAACCACAATATGCATGTTAAGGTAATGATTGCGTAGTGTAAAAAAATCTAGAAAGTATATCAAAGCATATAACCACAATATGCATGTTGAGGTAATGATTGTGTAGTGTGAAAAAAATCATAGAAAGAATATCAAAGTATATAACCACAATATGCATGTTAAGGTAATGATTGCGTAGTGTAAAAACAATCATAGAAAGTATATCAAAGCATATAACCACAGTATGCATGTTGAGGTAATGATTGTGTAGTGTGAAAAAAATCTGAGAAAGAATATCAAAGCATATAACCACAATATGCATGTTAAGGTAATGATTGTGTAGTGTAAAAACAATCTTAGAAAGTATATTAAAACATATAACACAGTGTTTGTTGCGGTAATTATTGGTTAGTGTTAAAACAATCTTAGAAAGTATATTAAAGCATATAACCTAATGCATGTTGAGGTAATGATTGTGTAGTGTTAAAACAATCTTAGAAAGTATATTAAAGCATATAACCACAATATGCATGTTAAGGTAATGATTGTGTAGTGTTAAAACAATTTTAGAAAGTATATTAAAGCATATAACCTAATGCATGTTGAGGTAATTATTGGTTAGTGTTAAAACAATCTTAGAAAGTATATTAAAGCATATAACCACAATATGCATGTTAAGGTAATGATTGTGTAGTGTAAAAACAATTTAGAAAGTATATTAAAGCATATAACACTAATGCTTTGTTGACGGTAATTATTGGTTAGTGTTAAAACAATCTTAGAAAGTATATTAAAGCATATAACCTAATGCATGTTGAGGTAATGATTGTGTAGTGTAAAAACAATCTTAGAAAGTATATTAAAACATATAACACAGTGTTTGTTGCGGTAATTATTGGTTAGTGTTAAAACAATCTTAGAAAGTATATTAAAGCATATAACCTAATGCATGTTGAGGTAATGATTGTGTAGTGTAAAAACAATCTTAGAAAGTATATTAAAGCATATAACACAGTGTTTGTTGCGGTAATTATTGGTTAGTGTTAAAACAATCTTAGAAAGTATATTAAAGCATATAACCTAATGCATGTTGAGGTAATTATTGGTTAGTGTTAAAACAATCTTAGAAAGTATATTAAAGCATATAACCTAATGCATGTTGAGGTAATGATTGTGTAGTGTTAAAACAATTTTAGAAAGTATATTAAAGCATATAACCACAATATGCATGTTAAGGTAATGATTGTGTAGTGTTAAAACAATCTTAGAAAGTATATTAAAGCATATAACCTAATGCATGTTGAGGTAATTATTGTGTAGAGTAAAAAAACAATCTTAGAAAGTATATTAAAGCATATAACCTAATGCATGTTGAGGTAATGATTGTGTAGAGTAAAAAAAACAATCTTAGAAAGTATATTAAAGCATTACCATACCCGATGTTTGTTGAGGTAATGATTGTGAGGTGATATAGAATCATTCAACCCAATGATAATTTGAGGTAATGATTGTACAGTTTTTTTTTATTAAACCCATCCAAGTATGTATGTCCAAGCATTAAACACAATACATGTTGAGCTTATGGTTGTGTAGTCTTAAAAAAATCTTAGAAAGTTATATCAAAACATTTTGATTGTCCAACAAAGTATGAGAAAGTGCATCAAAACATTTGGAAAGTCTAATATATATATATATATATATATATATATATAATTATATATATATATATATATATATATATATAGATAACAACGCATTTGTGAAGTCTAAAAAATATTAGACATTATACCAAAACGTTTGTAAAGTCAAAAAGATCTTTTAAAGTATATCTCAATGTTTGGAAAGTCCAAAGAAATCTTTAAAAGTATATCCAAGCATTTCAACAGTCTCACAAATCTTTAAAAGTATATCAAAGTATTTTTAAAGTACATAAAACATATGGAAAATTATATCAAAGCGTTTTTAAAGTCTAAAATACTATATTAGAACGTATATAAAAGCATTTATGCAATCTAAAATTACTTCATAAAGTATATCGAGGCATTTAACCCAATGCATGTTGAAGTGATAATTGTGTGGTTTATCTGCTCAGCTGCAACCTCTGTGGACTCCAGTACGTTGGCGAAACCAAAAACGCCCTGAAAACCAGGCTGTACCTTCACCGCAGTGACATCACCAGAAACACCGGCACAAGAGTGACCCAACACTTCAATCAGGCGGGACACTCTCTCAGCAACGTGAAGTGCCAGGTGATGGAACAGGTGAACGGGCAGACCCACGAGGCCAGACTCCGCCGAGAACGTTTCTGGAGACACAAGTTGCAGACTGACACCCCTGAAGGCCTCAACACACGTGACAGTTGAGCTTGCCATCCTCTTCCTGTCAGTGACCACATTCCACTACCCTGGCAACTTGCTTTGAACAATCCTCCAAAAATACCTAACTCTTGACTTGTGTGTGTGTGTGTGTGTGTGTGTGTGTGTGTGTGTGTGTGTGTGTGTGTGTGTGTGTGTGCGCGCGCGCATGTGTGTTTATTGTTTAATTACTATTTATTTATTCCTTTGTTTCGAGATGATGGAATGGGCACTCGTTTGCTGTTTTTTTGCATCCAGTTCCCGTGTGTGTGTGTGTGGTGGTGTGTGTGTGTGTGTGTGTGGTGTTGTGTGTGTGTGTGTGTGTGTGTGTGTACATACACGTGCATAAATTTGAAATATGTTCTTTATTATATTTAAGGAAAGTTGCATGCGCGTAAATGATTTGAGTGCAAGCACTTCGATTTGTTTGTTTTACAAGATTCGGCGCTATATAAATTCCTTATATTATTATTATTATTATTATTATTATTATATGTGTGCATGCGTACGTGTATGCGTGCGCGCGCAAGAGTGTGTGTATGTGTGTGTGTGTGTTTGTGAACCTTAACTATATGACCATAATTGCCCCATGTAAAATCCCCCCCCCCCCTCTCTCTCTCTCTCTCTCTCATCTCTCACTCTCTCTCTCTCTCACATGAGTCTCAGTATGATGTTTAGTTTTCAATGTCATAACAAAGTTTCACAATCACGTATAATTGAGATTGACGTCATTCCATCACGTCATTGTAACACCCTCCCCCTCCCCTCCCCCCCCTGAGGAAGGCGAAAGCCGAAATATTGGGGAACATCTATATATACTGGTTGTTCTACTTTTACTTTGTGTGGTTGGTATATATATATATATATATATATATATATATATATATATATATATATATATATATAATATCTGTCCCGTAGTCTGACGACCGTGGGGACACCCTCAAAGACTCAGCAACCAGTTCCCTCCATTCCTCTCTCTGTTCTGCCTTTCTCAGGGTTTTGTTGAGTTCTAGGCCTGTCCATTCGCTGATGTTATCCTCCCAGCTCTTCCTTGGTCTGCCTCTTCTTCTTCCTCCTTGGACAGTGCCTTGCAAAACTGTCTTTGTAATTCCTTGGGATCTTGTGACATGCCCATACCACTTAAGTTTACGCTTTTTCACGATCGTTAGAAGGTTCTCATAGGGTCCAATGGTTTGCTGGATTCTGTTATGCACGCTTTCGTTGCTTATGTGGTCTTTGTAGGAGATGCCAAGGAGTCTCCGAAAGCATCTCATCTCCACTGCCTGTACTCTTCTCTCCAAATCTGCAGTCAGGGTCCATGATTCACAGGCATACAGAAATATGGATATGACAAGGGAGCGCATTAGTCTGATCTTGGAGATAAGTGAGATATTCTTATCTCTCCAGATGGTGTTTAGTTTTGACAAAGCTGTTATTGTCTGTGCAGTCCTGCATACTACTTCTGGCTTGGATCCCTGGTCGGATACAATGGCTCCCAGGTACTTGAAGCTTTGAACTGTTTCCAGCTTCTGGTCATTAACCCTGATATCAGTGCTAATGCCGTTGGTGTTATTAGTCATCAGTTTGGTCTTCTCTGCACTGATTT
>CM054135.1:18380021-18397521 GCA_028751875.1 Rapana venosa
TCAAAGCGCTCAGATGATGAAAAGAAAAATTATGCGTGTGTATGCGGTTTTTAAAATTTTGTCATTTGTTCCCACCGGCACACAATGGCCTACTCTTTCGAACAGTGGAACAGGATTTTACGTGTGCGCAAGATGTTCTGCATGCATTCGCACACGGGCCATCGGTTTATAGTCTCATCCGAAGGACTTCAATATTTAGTAGTTCATGTCTACTAAAATAGTTCAGTTACGGTTTATTGTGGTATATGTAGTATTTCATGGTTATAAAAATTGGCTTTTTTGACATTTTGTAGTTTATGTCTTCTAAATATGTTCAGTTAGGCTTGGTGAGTGTGGGTTTTTTCCTTGGTATTTTGTAGTTTATGCCTACTACAGTTATTTAGTTATGGTTTTTTGTTTATTTCTGTATATTTAATAGTTCATGTCTGCTAGAATTGTTTGGTTTTTAAAAAAATATTTAGTAGTTCGTGTCTACTAAGATAGTTCAGTTATGCCTTTTAGTCTTGTTTATATTTAGTAGTTCATGTCTACAAACATTGGGATTTGGAGTTTTTTTTCCTTGATATTTAATAGTTCAATCGACTAAATTTCTTTATATATGGCTTTATATTTCTTGATATTTTGTAGTTCTTGTCTGCCAAAATTGTTTAGTTATGGTTTGTTTTTATGTTTGATTGTTTGGTTGGTTTTTTGTTGTTGTTGTATTTTGTAGTTTATACCTACTACAGTTATTCAGTTATGGGATTTTTGCTTCTTGATATTTAGTATTTCATGTCTGCCAAAATTGTTCAGTTATATATGCGTGGTTGTTTGCTGTTGTTGCTGTCTTGATATTTACTGGTACATGTTTACGAAAATTGTGGAGTTATTGTTTTCATATCTAGTAATTCATGTCTACAAAATATTGTTATGTTGGCCTTTTGCGTCTTTTTTTATATTCAGTAGTTCATGTCTACTAAAATAGTTCAGTTACGGATTATTGTGGTATATGTAGTATTTCATGGCTATAAAAATTTCTTTTTTGCCTTTTTTGATATTATGTCGTTTATGTCTTCTAATAATGTTCAGCTATGGCTTGGTGAGTATGTTTTTTTCTTGGTATTTTGTAATTTATGCCTACTACAGTTATTTAGTTATGTTTTAAAAAAATTAATTTCTTGATATTTAATAGTTCATGTCTGCTAGAATTGTAATGGTTATTTTTTATATTTAGTAGTTCGTGTCTACTAAAATAGTTCAGTTATGCCTTTTAGTCTTGTATATATTTTAGTAGTTCATGTCTACAAACATTGGGATTTGGGTGGTTTTTTTTCTTGATATTTAATAGTTCATATCGACTAAATTTCTTTATATAGGGCTTTATATTTCTTGATATTTTGTAGTTCTTGTCTGCCGAAATTGTTTAGTTATGGTTTGTTTTTATGTTTGATTGTTTGGTTGTTTAATTCTTGGTATTTTGTAGTTTATGCCTACTACAGTTATTCAGTGATGGGTTTTTTGTTTCTTGATATTTAGTAGTTCATGTCTGCCAAAATTGTTCAGTTATGTATGCGTGTTTTTTTGTTGTTGTTGCTGTCTTGATATTTGCTGGTACATGTTTACGAAAATTGTGGAGTTATTGTTTTCATATTTAGTAATTCATGTCTACAAAATATTGTTATGTTGGTTTTTTTGCGTCTATTTTGATATTTGATACTAATAATAATGTATGGGATTTATATAGGGCTGAATCTTGTAAAGCAACAAATCAAAGCGCTCAGATGATGAAAAGAAAAATTATGCGTGTGTATGCGGTTTTTAAAATTTTGTCATTTGTTCCCACCGGCACACAATGGCCTACTCTTTCGAACAGTGGAACAGGATTTTACGTGTGCGCAAGATGTTCTGCATGCATTCGCACACGGGCCATCGGTTTATAGTCTCATCCGAAGGACTTCAATATTTAGTAGTTCATGTCTACTAAAATAGTTCAGTTACGGTTTATTGTGGTATATGTAGTATTTCATGGTTATAAAAATTGGCTTTTTTGACATTTTGTAGTTTATGTCTTCTAAATATGTTCAGTTAGGCTTGGTGAGTGTGGGTTTTTTCCTTGGTATTTTGTAGTTTATGCCTACTACTAAGGCATTAACAATCATCTGCCAACGCATCTGGACCAGCAAAGAGTGGCCTGAACAGTGGACCCAATCCATCATAGTTCCACTTCCAAAGAAGGGAGACCTGAAGAAGTGCCAAAATTACAGAACAATCAGTCTGATAAGCCATCCAAGCAAAGTTATGCTACGCATTGCCTTGAACAGACTGAAACCACAAGCAGAAGAAATCCTATCAGAAGAACAGGCAGGATTCAGACCAGGTCGAAGCACTGTCGAGCAGATCTTCAACATCAGAATGCTCATAGAGAAGCATCTCCAACATCAGCTACAGCTCTACAACAACTTCATTGACTTCAAGAAGGCCTTCGATCGAGTGTGGCAAGAAGCTCTGTGGCAAGTCATGAGAGACTATAGCTTCGACGAGGACCTGATTCAAGTCATCCAGGCGCTGTATGACAGCTCCCACAGTGCAGTCCTCATGGGTGGAGAAATCGGGGAGTTCTTCCGGACTTCAGTTGGAGTTCGACAAGGCTGCCCGCTATCCCCCGTTCTTTTCAACGTGTTCCTGGAGAACATCATGCAGGAGGCCCTCCTTGGCTTCAAGACCACAATCACAATAGGAGGAAGGCCAGTCTGCAATCTTCGATTCGCAGACGATATTGATCTCATGGGCCGCAGTGAAGAAGAACTCCAGGATCTCACCACCAGACTGGAAACATCAGCCAATGCCCACGGTATGGAGATCAGCACCGAAAAGAGCAAGATCCTAGTGAACAATACCACACCGACCACTCCCACCAGCATCAAGATGAGTGGCGAGACACTAGAGGAAGTGGAAACTTTCAAGTACCTTGGAGCAGTCATCACCAAAGAAGGCACGAGCACACAAGAGGTGAAGATCAGACTGCTGTGGCACTCTCCTCCATGACTAAGCTGGCGAAAGTGTGGAGAAACCACAACATCAGAACCCACACTAAGGTCAGACTCTACAAGGCACTCGTCACATCCATTGCCTTGTACAGCTGTGAAGCATGGACACTTACTGCCGATTTAGAACGTCGCATTCAAGCCTTTGAGATGAAGTGCCTCAGGCGGATCCTGAACATCACCTACAGAGACCGCAAAACCAATGACTACGTCTGGCAGCAGATCGAGGCACTGGCTGGCAAACAAGAACCATTGCTAGATACAGTCAAACGGAGGAAACTGAAGTGGTTTGGCCACACAACAAGGCATAACAGCCTGTCAAAGACAGTCCTGCAGGGAATGGTGGAAGGAGCAAGGAGGCAGGGACGACCACGCAAAAGCTGGATATCCAACATCAAGGAGTGGACCGGCCTCACTGTACCAAGCCTCCTGAAAACAGCCCAGGACAGAACCATTTGGCGGTCCACTTGCAGCGTCCGTGCGGGTACCCCAACGGTTGTCCCGACCAAGGGATGAGTGAGTGAGTGAGAGCCTACTACAGTTATTTAGTTATGGTTTTTTGTTTATTTCTGTATATTTAATAGTTCATGTCTGCTAGAATTGTTTGGTTTTTAAAAAAATATTTAGTAGTTCGTGTCTACTAAGATAGTTCAGTTATGCCTTTTAGTCTTGTTTATATTTAGTAGTTCATGTCTACAAACATTGGGATTTGGGGGTTTTTTTTTCCTTGATATTTAATAGTTCAATCGACTAAATTTCTTTATATATGGCTTTATATTTCTTGATATTTTGTAGTTCTTGTCTGCCGAAATTGTTCAGTTATGGTTTGTTTTTATGTTTGATTGTTTGGTTGTTTAATTCTTGGTATTTTGTAGTTTATGCCTACTACAGTTATTCAGTGAGGGATTTTTTGTTTCTTGATATTTAGTAGTTCATGTCTGCCAAAATTGTTCAGTTATGTGTGCGGGTTTTTTTTACTGTTGTTGCTGTCTTGATATTTGCTGGTACATGTTTACGAAAATTGTGGAGTTATTGTTTTCATATTTAGTAATTCATGTCTACAAAATATTGTTATGTTGGGGTTTTGTTGTTGTTGTCTTTTTTTATATTTAGCAGTTCATGTCTATTAAAATACTTCAGTTACGGTTTATTGTGGCACATGTAGTATTACATGGCTATAAAAATTTCTTTTTTGCTTTTTTTTGATATTTTGTCGTTTATGTCTTCTAATAATGTTCAGTTATGGCTTGGTGAGTATGTTTTTTTCTTGGTATTTTGTAATTTATGCCTACTACAGTTATTCAGTTATGTTTTATTTTTAAAAATTTCTTGATATTTAATAGTTCATGTCTACTAGAATTGTTTGGTTTTTTAATATTTAGTAGTTCGTGTCTACTAAAATAGTCAAGTTATGCCTTTTAGTCTTGTTTATATTTAGTAGTTCATGTCTACAAAAATTGGGATTTTGGGGTGTTTTTTTCTTGATATTTAATAGTTCATGTCTGCTAGAATTGTAATGGTTATTTTTTATATTTAGTAGTTCGTGTCTACTAAAATAGTTCAGTTATGCCTTTTAGTCTTGTATATATTTTAGTAGTTCATGTCTACAAACATTGGGATTTGGGGTTTTTTTTTCTTGATATTTAATAGTTCATATCGACTAAATTTCTATATATAGGGCTTTATATTTCTTGATATTTTGTAGTTCTTGTCTGCCGAAATTGTTCGGTTATGGTTTGTTTTTATGTTTGATTGTTTGGTTGTTTAATTCTTGGTATTTTGTAGTTTATGCCTACTACAGTTATTCAGTGATGGGTTTTTTGTTTCTTGATATTTAGTAGTTCATGTCTGCCAAAATTGTTCAGTTATGTGTGCGGGTTTTTTGTTGTTGTTGCTGTCTTGATATTTACTGGTACATGTTTACGAAAATTGTGGAGTTATTGTTTTCATATTTAGTAATTCATGTCTACAAAATATTGTTATGTTGGGTTTTTTTGCGTCTATTTTGATATTTGATACTAATAATAATGTATGGGATTTATATAGGGCTGAATCTTGTAAAGCAACAAATCAAAGCGCTCAGATGATGAAAAGAAAAATTATGCGTGTGTATGCGGTTTTTAAAATTTTGTCATTTGTTCCCACCGGCACACAATGGCCTACTCTTTCGAACAGTGGAACAGGATTTTACGTGTGCGCAAGATGTTCTGCATGCATTCGCACACGGGCCATCGGTTTATAGTCTCATCCGAAGGACTTCAATATTTAGTAGTTCATGTCTACTAAAATAGTTCAGTTACGGTTTATTGTGGTATATGTAGTATTTCATGGTTATAAAAATTGGCTTTTTTGACATTTTGTAGTTTATGTCATCTAAATATGTTCAGTTAGGCTTGGTGAGTGTGGGTTTTTTCCTTGGTATTTTGTAGTTTATGCCTACTACAGTTATTTAGTTATGGTTTTTGTTTATTTCTGTATATTTAATAGTTCATGTCTGCTAGAATTGTTTGGTTTTAAAAAAAATATTTAGTAGTTCGTGTTACTAAAATAGTCAAGTTATGCCTTTTAGTCTTGTTTATATTTAGTAGTTCATGTCTACAAACATTGGGATTTTGGGGTGTTTTTTTCTTGATATTTAATAGTTCATGTCTGCTAGAATTGTAATGGTTATTTTTTATATTTAGTAGTTCGTGTCTACTAAAATAGTTCAGTTATGCCTTTTAGTCTTGCATATATTTTAGTAGTTCATGTCTACAAACATTGGGATTTGGGTGTTTTTTTTCTTGATATTTAATAGTTCATATCGACTAAATCTCTTTATATATGGCTTTATATTTCTTGATATTTAGTAGTTCATGTCTACTATGATTGTTCATTTATGTCGGGTTTGGTTGTTGCTTTTTTTTATTTTATAATTTCTTGATATTTAACAGTTTATGTTGACTAAATTTCTTCAGTTATGGCTCTATATTTCTTGGTAGTTAGTAGTTCAATTCTATAAAGATAGTTCGGTTATGGTTTTTTTCCCCTTGCTATTTAGTGGTTCATGGTTGTTGTTTTTAAACATTATTCAGTTATGTTTTTGTGTGTCTTCATATTGTGTAGTTCATGTCTGCTAAAATTGTTCGGTTATGGTTTGTTTTTATGTTTTGATTGTGGTTTTTTTTTGTATTTTGTAGTTTATGCCTATTAAAGTTATTCAGTTATGTTTTTGTTTTTTTATTTCTTGATATTGAGTAGTTCATGTCTACTAAAATTATTCACTTATGTTTTGGTATTTTTGGTGTTGGTGGTTTCTTGATATTTACTAGTTTATGTAAAAAAATTTCTTCAGTCATCTGTTTATATTTAATGGCTCATGTTTATAAAAAAAGTTCAGTTGTGAATTTATATACACATTTTTTTTAGTAGGTCATGTCTACTAAAATTGTTCATTTATATTTGGGGATTTTTGTCTCTTGATATGTAACAACAGTTCATGTGGACTAAATTTCTGCAGTTATAGTTTTATAATTCTTGATATTTAAGTGTTCATGTCTACTAAAATTGTTAAGTTAGGGTTTTATTTATATATATTATTTGGTATTCCATGTCTCCAAAAATTGTTCAGTTATGTTAGGGGTTGTTTTTTGGGGGGTCCTTTTTGTATTTAGTATTCCATGTCTACTTAAGTTGTTCATTCATGTTTTGGGTTTGGTTATTTTTTGTTTTGTCTTGCTTCTTGATACTTAACAGGGGAACGGGATAGCCTAGTGGTTAGAACATTGCGCTCGCAATCTGTCGACCCGGGCTCGATTCCTGTTCAAGGGATATTTTCCCCTGGGGTTAACATCAGTGCAGACTCCACTCTCACCAAAAGTTCTTTGGATGAGACTATAAACCGAGGCCCCGTGTGCGAACGCACGCAGAACATCTTGCGTACCCGTTAAATCCTGTTCCGCTTTTCGTAAAGTAGGCCATTGTGTGCCGGTGGGAACAGATGACAGAATTGACAAAACTGCATACACACGGGGACTTGATGTAAAAAAAAAAGCACATAAGTTCTTGATGTAGCGCTGCTCTTAGTTCTTTTGAAACAGAGAAGAATGAAAAACTATGCCCCTCCCCCCCAAAAAAAAAATCCAAACAAAAACTATACCCCCAATTTTTTATTGGGATTAAAAACCATAACATATCCCAGGAGAGACGGAATGCGGGTACAGTAATGATTGGAGAAGAGGGGATGGGGGGGGGGGGGGGGGGGGGGGGTGTTTGCTTGGAAGAAAGAAATTCATCTGATGGGGGGTTAAAGCAAAATCAACACAAAATCAACAACAATACCAACATCCCCCTTCCCCTCTCCCGCCCCCCCCCCCCCCCCCCCCCCCCCCCCCCCCCCCCTCCATACCTCCTTTAGATGTTTATAATTCGAGCTGGGCATATTTTATTACCGTATTTCGGGAATATATTCTTTGTACGGAATATCGAATTTAAAAACAACCCATTCGCTACTCCCGTGGGGATGCCAGGAGGGGGGGGGGGGGGGGGGTTTGCTTAAGGAAGAAATCTCATCATATAGTTAACTTCGGAAGTTTTCGGGGAGGAGCTTTCAGTATAAATAGTATCCTCACCTTCTGAAAATCCTGTACCACAGCCAGGAATTCCATCTTTTTAAAAAAAATTTATTTATTTATTCTTTTATATCGAGGATAATGGAATAAACACTCATGTGCTTTTTTTTTTTTTTTAAACATCCAGTCCCCGTGTGTATGCGGTTTTGTCAATTCTGTCATCTGTTCCCACCGGTACACAATGGCCTACTCTTTCGAAAAGCGGAGCAGGATTTAACGCGTGCGCAAAATGTTTTGCATGCGTTCGCACACGGGGCCTCGTGTTTATAAGTCTCACCAGAAGGACTTTGACATTCAGTTCGATTTTTGGGGGGGTCAAACTGGAAAGAAAGGGCGAGGCTGGGAATCGAAACTGGGAAATTTTTTCAATCCCTTTCTTCGTTTCTGCCTTCTTGTATCTTTCCATCCTTCCTGACTGTTGTCTGCCTTCTTGGTCCATTCTCCTGGCTTCGTTCCAGAAAGACTTTTAAAAAAAAAGAAAATTAACAATTCTCTCTCACGCCGAAGTAAGAGGGGCTTGGCTTGGCCCGACTTGTCAGGCGTTTAACGGCAGCGCAAATCCTTTTCCCTCACATGACAGACAACAATAGTTTCTGTCTGAGCGTTCGATAGCGATGACGACGAGGGAGGAGGAGGAGGAGGAGGAGGAGGAGGAGGAGGAGGAAGAGGAGGAGGAGGAGAAGAAGAAGAATTGCGATAAGAATTGCGAAGAAGAATTGTAGAAAGAAGAAGAATTGCGAAGAAGAAGAAGAAGAAGAATTGCGAAGAAGAGAGAAGAAGAAGAAAGAAGAAGAAGAATTGCGAAGAAGAAGAAGAGAAGAATTGCGAAGAAAGAAGAATTGCGAAGAAGAAGAAGAATTGCGAAAGAAGAAGAAGAATTGCCAAGAAGAAGAAGAAGAAGAAGAAGAAGAAGAAGAAGAAGAAGAAGAAGAAGAAGAAGGAGGAGGAGAAGAGGAGGAGGAGAGAGAGAAGGAGGAGAGAGAAGGAGGAGAAGAAGAAGAAGAAGAAGAAGAAGAAGAAGAAGAAGAAGAAGAAGAAAAGAAGAAGAAGAAGAAAAGAAGAAGAAGAAGAAGAAGAAGAAGAAGCGAAGAAGAATAATACGAATAATTGCGAAGAAGAAGAAGAAGAAGAAGAAGAAGAGAAGAAGAAAAGAAGAAGAAGAAGAAGAAGAAGAAGAAGAATTGCGAAGAAGAAGAAGAAGAATTCGAAGAAGAAGAAGAAGAAGAAGAAGAAGAAGAAGAAGAAGAGAAGAAGAAGAAGAAGAAAGAAGAAGAAGAAGAAAACAACAACAACAACAACAACAACAACAAAAAACAACAACAACAACAACATTAATTGACAAACCCTCAACACATCGACATCTACAACAATTAACACTAAAAAAAACAACCCACACACCCAAACTTAATATTCACGTAGTATGTGCAGTAGTATCTTACCAGTGAGTTTTCAAACAGTAACACCCCACCCCTGTACACACCATACCATAAAGCATATCCACAGAAACTGAATCAGAATTCTGCAGCTTCTGAGAACTGTCAACAGCCGACCTAAAATATTGCTTATATAAAATAAAATAAAAAGATGGAAGAAGGAGGGCGACGGGGTTGGGTTGGGTTGGAGAAGGTGTGTGTGTGTGTGTGTGTGTGTGTGTGTGTGTGTTGGAGGAGAAGGGTGTAGAGGGAAAAACTCAACATATACACCCCACCCCCCCTCTCCTCCGTATGAACCAAAACATATTTTGGAAGAAATTTGAAAGAAAGAAAGAAAAAGAAACTTGACATTAGCGAGAAACCGCTCCATAATTCTTGAATCGGGGGAGGGGGGGTATGACTTCAGACTTACATGGAAAATGGGTTCGATAGGACTTTCAGTTCCTCCTGGGAATTTTGTTGAGCAGGGCGTGCGTGGGACGCCCTTTTGAGGTCAAGCCTCGCCTTGTTTAATCATGAGTACGTAGAAAGATGTCTTTCTAAACAACGCGTAAGTAAGTAAGTAAATGAGTCAAGTCAAGTCAAGTCAAGGTCAAAAACACTTTAATCATCCCATGAAGGGCAATTACAATACTGACAGGCACATTGATACACATCAAATATATCAAAGACACAAAAGCTATATTTCATATTGGTTTTCAAATAAAATGTTACGAACACACACACACCAACACACACGCGCGCATGCGCACACACACGCAAACACCCGCACGCACGCACACACATCAATTGTGAACACAATTTTAAACCCATTGACTAGAAGACATAAAAACTTATTTTTACGCACGCATATACGCAGCACGTACACACGCACGTACGTGTGTGTGCGAACACGCCCACGCACACCATACACCAATATATGAATTCAATGTTTTAAGACCGTTGACTAGAAGATAGACTTATTTCACACACCCACGCACCCACCCACACACACACACACATAATTATGTATTGACTACACTCGTAACAATGACAATCAGGCAAGTAATTCAGAGAAATGTAAAAACTAGGTAGTCAACATCATTGTGAATTCAGAATTCGAATGCTTACTGGCACAAAAGAATTTCTTTTTCTGTTAGTTTTGCTGATGGGACACTGAAAACGGCGTTCCGAAGGCAACATTTGAAATTCTGGAAACAAAGCATGGGAAGGATCAGCCAAAATGGCTGTGGCTTTGCGTACAAGCTGCTGATTGCAGAACGACATGAGATCTCTTTGTTCTTTTCCAATTATTTTTGAGCAGATTCTTACAATTCTCTGCAGGCCATTCTTGTTTTTAACACTAAGGTTATTGTACCAACAAATGAAAGCAAAACTTAGAACACTCTCTATGTAAGACTTGTAAAACAAGGAAAGAATCTTTTTGTCTACAAAAAATGAGTTCAGCTTCCTCAGAAAATACAGACGTTGTTGTCCCTTTTTGACAATAGCGTCAGTGTTAACGTCCCAGTTTAACTTGTGGTCAAAAACAGTTCCCAGGTACTTATAGTTCAAAACGTTTTCAACTTCTTGATTATGGATAATAATATTCTTAGGAGTATGCCCTGATCTTCTGAAGTCGATAGGCAGGTCTTTAGTTTTAGAAACATTTAGCTCCAGATAGGCCTCGTCACACCAGTGTACGAACTCGGTGAGGGCTGGACCGTGGTCTAAGACTGATCCGGATAAGAGGGATAACAGAGCACTATCGTCTGCGAACTTTACCAGAAAGGAATTTCCATAGTTGCTTCTGCAATCATCTGTGTATAGAATGTACAGAAGTGGTGAGAGGACGCAACCCTGCGGAGAACCAGTGCAGGTAAATCTAACCGAAGAAGATATTTATTTTGAAGTAAGTAGGTAAGTAAGTAAGCAAGGAAGGAAGGAAGGAGTGAGTAATAGTATATATGTAAGTAGGTAAGTAAGGAAGGAAGGAAGGAAATGTGTCAGTCAGTCAATCAGTCAGTCAGTCAGTCAGTCAGTCAGTCAGTCAGGCAGTCAGGCAGTCAAAAATGAAATAAGAAAGTTAGTAAGAATGTAGGTAAGTAGGTAAGTAAGTAAGTCGGTAAGTAGGTAGGTAAGTAGGTAAGCAAGTAAGTAAGTAAGTAAGAATGTCAGTCAGTCAGTCAGTCAAAAATGAAATAAGAAAGTTAGTAAGAATGTAGGTAAGTAGGAAAGTAGGTAAGTAAGTCGGTAGGTAAGTAGATAAGTAGGTAAGCAAATAAGTAAGTAAGTAAGTAGGTAAGTAAAAAAGGCAAGCAAGCAATCAAGCAAGTAAGTGAGTAAGTAAGCAAGAGTGTCAGTCAGTCAGTCAGTCAGTCAGTAAGAAAATAAGCAAGAGTGTCAGTCAGTCAGTCAGTCAGTCAGTCAGTCAGTCAGTAAGAAGTAAGTAAGAAACTAAGAAAATAAGTTGACAAGAAAGGAAAAAGTAAGTAAGTAAATAAGTAAGTAAGGAAATTAGTAAGTTTTTAAATAAGTCAATTAATAAGCAAGTCAATGAGATAGTACGTAGGAAAATACGTAAATATATAAATAAGTCAGTAAGTTAGTAAGTCAATGGATGGATAAATAAGTAAGTTAACAAGTACGCAAATACAGAAGTACGTAGGTAAACAAGCAGGAAAGAAAATCAAGTAAGCAAACAAAATAACTAAGCAATAACTAACTAACTAACCAACCAACCAACCAGTCAACCAACCAAGTAAGTAAGTAAGTATTAATAAAGACACCAGACTTACATGGAAAACCGGTTCGATAGGACTTTCAGTTCCTCCTGGGAATTTTATTGGGCAGGGCGTCCCTTTTGAGGTCAAGCCTCGCCTTCTTTAATCATGAGTACGTAGAAGATGTCTTTCTAAACAACGCGTAGTAAGTAAGTAAATAAGTAAGTAGGTAAGTAAGTAAGCAAGGAAGGAAGGAAGGAAGGAGTGAGTGTGAGTCAGTAAGTAAGTACGTAAGGAAGGAAGGAAGGAAATGTGTCAGTCAGTCTGTCTGTCTGTCAGTCAGTCAGTCAGTCAATCAGTCAGTAAGTAAGTACGTAAGAAGGAAGGAAGGAAATGTGTCAGTCAGTCTGTCTGTCAGTCAGTCAGTCAATCAGTCAGTAAGTAAGTACGTAAGGAAGGAAGGAAGGAAATGTGTCAGTCAGTCAGTAAGTAAGTACGTAAGTACGTAAGGAAGGAAATGTGTCAGTCAGTCAGTCAGTCAGTCAGTCGGTCAGTCAGTCAGTAAGGAATGAAGGAAGGAAATGTGTCAGTCAGTCAGTCAGTCAGTCAGTAAGTAAGTACGTAAGGAAGGAAGGAAATGTGTCAGTCAGTCAGTAAGTAAGTACGTAAGGAAGGAAGGAAGGAAATGTGTCAGTCAGTCAGTCAGTCAGTCAGTCGGTCAGTCAGTCAGTAAGGAATGAAGGAAGGAAATGTGTCAGTCAGTCAGTCAGTAAGTAAGTACGTAAGAAGGAAGAAGGAAGGAAGGAAATGTGTCAGTCAATCTGTCAGTCAGTCAGTCAGTCAGTAAGTAAGTACGTAAGGAAGGAAGGAAGGAAATGTGTCAGTCAGTCAGTAAGTACGTAAGGAAGGAAGGAAGGAAGGAAGGAAATGTGTCAGTCAGTCTGTCAGTCTGTCAGTCAGTCAGTCAGTCAGTCAGTCAGTAAGTAAGTACGTAAGGAAGGAAGGAAGGAAATGTGTCAGTCAGTCAGTAAGTACGTAAGAAAGGAAGGAAGGAAGGAAGGAAATGTGTCAGTCAGTCGTCAGTCAGTCAGTCAGTCAGTCAGTCAGTAGTACTAGGAAGGAAGGAAGGAAATGTGTCAGTCAGTCAGTCAAGTCAGTCAGTCAGTAAAGTAAGGAAGGAAGGAAGAAGGAGAAAGTGAGTCAATCAGTCATCAGTAGTGTGTAAGTAAGATGTAAGAAGGAATAGTAGCAGTCAGTCAGTCAGTCAGTCAGTAGTAAGGAAATATAGTAATAATGAAAGTACAACTGTACAGTGAATCAGTTGATCAGAGTCTCAGTCAGTCATCCTTAGAATTTATATAGGAGGATGCTAGGAACTCTTTGAAAGGAAGAAGATGAAGAGTACTGTGTCAGTGTTAGCTACTGTAAGAGTTTCATTCCCGCACGTCGGTTGTGTCCTGGAAAGCACATCTCATTTATAAGTCCAACCTTACAAGTGGAAAACCGTTGGTGGAAGTATCTTTCCCTTAGAAGTTTTAGCGCGGAGTGCGACGTCGGTAGACCATCTTCTTAAGTACTGCGGGTTAAAGTCCGTCCGGCTCCGATGGGCCTGTTGTGTCGAAAGAACATACTTATACTCCTTTATTATATCACACCAGGGTAAAGTGGTACCACATCTGCTGGGGAAGTATGGCACAGATAGTCTGTCAAGGGTGGTGAAAAAATCAGTTTAAACGTAAGAACCGGTAAGTCAGTCTATGCTCGTCGAAAGAACATACATACTATACTTGCCTTCAAGATTAAGTACGTAGAAGAATGTCTGCTAAACAATAGTAAATAGTTAAGGAAGAAGGAAGTGTGACGTGAGTATGTAAGATGGAGGAGTGCAGTGAGTAAGTGAGTGAGTAATTAAATAAGACAAGTCAGTCAGTCAGTCAGTCAGATCAATTCAATCAGTTCGTCAGTCAAAATTAAGAGTTAGTAAGAAAGTGGTAAGCAAGAAGAAGTAAGTCAGTAAGTAAGGAAAGTAAGGAGGAATGGATGGAAGGAGAAGTAATGTAGGTAGAAGTAGTAAGTAGTAGTAAGTAAGTAAGAGTGTAAGTCAGTCAGTCAGTGCAATTTAAAGTAAGATTAGTAAGAATGTAGAAAAGTAAGTAAGTAAGGAGCAAGAGAAGGAAGAAGTCCAGTAACAGAAGAAGGAAGGAGAAGGAAGAAAAAGAAAAAAGTAAGTAGGTAGGCAAGTAAGTAAGTAGGTAAGTAAGTAAGTAGATAAGTGAGTAGCAAGTAAGTAGCTAATAATAAGCAAGTCAAAGAATTAGTGCGTAAGCAAATACGTAACCACATAAATAAGTCAGTAAGTCAGTGAGTGAGTCAATGAGTAAGTGAAACAGTAAGTAAACAGATAAGTACATAAGTGCGCAAGTAAACGAGTAAGCAAATAAAGAAGTAGCCAACCAACCAAACAAACAAGTAAGTAAGTAAGTAAGAAAGTGAATAAGTATGTAATAAAGTCAGCTAAGCTATATTGCTCGCCCGATGGTTTATGTATGTATGTATGTATGTATGTATGTATGTATGTATGTATGTATGTATGTATGTATGTATGTATGTATGTATGTATGTATGTATGTATGTATCTGTTCTTGGAAAACATCATGAGAGAGACCCTCCATGACTTCCACTCTACCATCTCCATTGGCGGCAGACCCCTCAACAACTTACGGTTTGCCGATGACATTGACCTCATGGGCGGAAGTAACACAGAGCTGCAAGATCTTACGACCAGACTTGAGAACAGAGCTGGAGCATATGGGATGGAGGTGAGCTCGGAGAAAAGTAAAGTACTTGTGAACAGCACGAGCAATGCCACCGCTAAAATTTACATGAACGGCCAACAACTGGAGGAGGTAGATGCTTTTAAATACCTCGGCGCTACACTCACAAAGGACGGGCGATCGACGACAGAAATCAAAGTCAGAATAGCCATGGCAACATCTTCCATGACAAAACTCACCACCATATGGAAAAGTAAAGAGATCAGTTTTCCCCAAACAAACTAAAGCTCTACAAAGCCCTAATTCAGTCAATCCTGCTGTACGGAAGTGAAACCTGGACATTGACTGCTGAAACAGCAAAGCGAATCCAGTCATTCGAAACAAAATGCCATAGAAAACTACTGGGCATATCTTGGAGAGAACGAAAGACCAATGAATTTGTCAAGAGTCAAATAACACAGCTGCAGGTCCACAGGAACCCCTTCTCACCATCGTCAAGAAGAAAAAGCTGACATGGTTCGGCCACGTCACCCGCCACAACACTCTGCCCAAAACAGTACTGCAGGGAACACTCGAAGGTGGCAGAAGGAGGGGAAGACAGAACAAGTCATGGATGGACAACATCAGAGAATGGACCAGGATGAATGACTCGGCACTACTGCGCAGAGCCGAGGACCGAGATGGATGGAGGAGGCTTACCACGGCATCGTCTTTCATGTCTCCCCCACGACCGCCAAGGTCACGGGTCTGATGATGATGATGATGATGATGTATGTATGTATGTATGTATGTATATTTATATCTATATATTTATATCTATATATCTATATATATCTATCTATATATCTATCTATCCATCCATCTATCTATCTATATTTATCTATATATTTTATATATATATATAGATATATATATATAATATATATATATATATACAGAAGGAGAGAGAGAGAGAGAGGGGGAGGAGAGAGAGAGAGAGAGGAGGAGAGAGAGAGGAGGAGAGGAGGGGGGGGGGGGGAGAGAGAAGCTCGTACAAAACATGATCCATTCACGGTTCTGATGTTTTTTTCTTGGGAACGTTTCAATCAATGAGCTGCTCTGAAGTCGGAACGTGTCGGCTGAGGCCAGCGGGCAGACCTCCTTGCAGAGTGACAAGCCACAGGAGACCAGGCACTATGTATTCTACCCAATACTATCCTGTGTGTGTGTGTGTGTGTGTGTGTGTGTGTGTTGTGTGTGGGGGGTGTGTGTGTGGTGTGTGTGTGTGTGTGTGTGTGTGTGTGTGGTGTGTGTTTGTTGCCCGCAAAAAATTTGAAGTCTTTTAAATGATGATATTAGTTTGGCAAAGTTGCATGGGTTTTAATGATCGAGAGCAACGTTTTGTTAAAAGATTCAGCCTATATAAAATTTTCCCATTGTCTTTTCTTTTCTTGTCCTTCTTGTTCTTCTTTTCTTGTTCTTGTTGTTTTTGTTTTTTGGTTGTTGTTGTGTTGTTGTTGTTGTTGTTCTTCTTCTTCTTCTTCTTTTTTTTCCCCTTTTCTTTTTTCTTCTTTTTTCTCTTCTTCTTCTTCTTCTTCTTCTTCTTTTTCTTCCCCTCTCCTCCTCCTGCTCCTCCTCCTCCCCTCCTCCTCCTCCCCCTCCTCCTCCTCTCCTCCCCCTCCTCCCATCATATCTCATCATCATACCTCATCATCATTTTTCCTCTCAATCTTCTTTTTTTCTTCTTCTCCCTTCTCCTTCTTCTTCTTCTTCTTCTTCTTTTCTTCTTCTTCGCAATTCTTCTTCTCCTCCTCCTCCTCTTGCTCCTGCTCCTCCTCCTCCTCCGCCTCCTCCTCCTCCTCCTCCTCCTCATCATCATCATCATCATCATCATCATCTTTCTTCTTCTTCTTCTTCTTCTTCTTCTTCTTCTTCTTCTTCTTCTTCTTCTTCTTCTTCTTCTTCTTCTTCTTCTTCTTCTTCTTGGGGAACGCAGAAGAAGAAGAAAAAGACAAAGTATGGTAGATGGGCTTAAGGTAGACCGTTTGATTTTGTTGCTTTTTGTCAGGCGTTCCCCAGTGTAACATCCTTGAGACCCAGAACATGCACTCTGCCCCCCTTATCACGTATGGAATCTTATGTACTGTAAGAGCGTGCATTACACACTGAATGAGAAGTTTGTGTGTACGGCTGTTGTATTGTATTGCGTTTATTGTATTGTATTGTATTGAATTGCATTGTAATGTGTTGTGTTGCGTTGTACTCTACTGTACTGTATTGTATTGTACTGTTTTTAAAAAAAATAATTTATTTCATTCATTTATTTTGAGGATAATGGAATAAGCACTCATGTGCTTTTTAACATCCAGTCCCCGTGTGTATGCAGTTTTGTAAATGCTGCCACCCGTTTCCACCAGGACACAATGGCCTACTCTTACTCTTTCGAATTAATTCTTTTCGTCAAACTGGGAAGAAAGGGCGAGGCTGGAAAATCGAACCCAGTACGTCACGGTTAACTTGTTGGCAGGCAAAGGTCTTAACCATACTGCCACCTTCCTTTTTTTATACATCTGTTTCCAAGATCTATGTTCCCATGTGGTAACTCATTTTGTTCTCTGGGAGGGACAAAAAAAGAAAGACATTGTTGAAACTGAGCGAGCACATTTTGTGTAACCAACAGAACAGTGGCATGACATTGATAAAGAAAACAAAAATGAAAAGAAAAAAGGGTGACTTACATTTCTATTTCTGTCACACGCGGTGATGTAAATGGATTAATTTTGTTAAGGTAAATTGTATGCGGTACAGGTGGCTTTTGTTGACTGATATCCTCCCTCCCCACCCCCCCTCCCCCGCCCCCGTCCCATGCCCCAAGAGGAGGGAGGGCGGATGGAGGGGGGAGGTGGTGGTGGTGAAAGGCTAATTACATTTTGACTCTTAAATCTGGAAGGTTTAGTAAATTGTTGTTCTCAGCGTAGC
>CM054135.1:18400021-18407521 GCA_028751875.1 Rapana venosa
GGAGGAGGAGGAAAAGAGAGAAGAAGAAGAAGAAGAAGAAGAAGAAGAAGAAGAAGAAGAATTGCGAAGAAAAAGAAGAAGAAGTCGAGGGGAAAAAAAGGAATAAAACAAACAAACAAAAAAGAGACCAAAACGAAGAGGAAAAAAAAATAGAGGGAAAGTATGCAAGGAAAGAAATGAAGGAGGAACAGACACAACAGACAAAAAGAACGCCAAAGAAAATAAACCGACAGAACAATTATGACAAAGGAATATATTCCGTCGTTTCGATAGGAATGAAAGAACAAACGAACGAATAGTTGAATGAACGAATAAAAGCAGCGCGCGGGGGCGCGCGCACACACACACTCACACACACACACACACACACACACACACACACACACACACACACACACACACACACACACACACACACACACACACACACACACACACACACACACACACACACACGTGAGCAGAGAGAGAGAGGGGGGGGGGGCGGGAAACACAGAGAGAGAGAGAGAGAGAGAGAGAGAGAGAGAGAGAGAGAGACAGACAGACAGACAGACAGACAGACAGACAGACAGACAGACAGACAGACAGACAGCAATAGACCAAAACAAAAACAAAAAACCCAGACACACTCAGACAAACAAACAGACAGACAGACTAGACATGCTTGACAGACAAAGTCATTAATGCAGACAGACGCAAAGAGATCATACTGATATGACTGTATTGAGAGAAAGAGGTATGGCGATCTCTGTCTGTCTGTCTGTCTGTCTGTCTGTCTGTCTGTCTGTCTGTCTCTCTCTCTCTCTCTCTCTCTCTCTCTCTCTCTCTCTCTCTCTCTCTCTCTCTCTCTCTCTCTCTCTCTCTCTCTCTCTCTTTCTCTGCCTCTGTCTCTATCTGTCTGTCTGTCTCTAATAGTCCTTCGGATGAGACTATAAACCGAGGCCCCGTGTGCGAACGCATGCAGAACATCTTGCGCACACGATAAATCCTGTTCCGCTTTTCGTAAAAGTAGGCCATTGTGTGCCGGTGGGAACAGATGACAAAATTTACACAACCGCATACAGACAGGGACTAGATGTAAAAAAAAGCACGTAAGTGCTTATTCCATTATTCTCGATATAAAAGAATAATCACACACACACACACACACACACACACACACACACACACACACACACACACACACACACACACACACACACACAACACACACAAGGCATGGTCCTTACTCAATTATTTCCCAAATGCTGCCTTCAAAATTTTATCTTGTAGTGAACATTTTTTTTTCTTTTTCGAATCTTGGACAAAAAATCAGTTTTTTATGATGGGAATGAGGTTGTAATTGGTTAGCTGCACTTGTTTTTCCTCTCTATATTTTGTTCATTTTATATATATATATATATATATATATATATATATTATAATATATATATATATATATATATATATATAAGAGAGAGAGAGAGAGAGAGAGAGAGAGAGAGAGAGAGAGAGAGAGAGAGAGAGACAGAGATAGAGAGAGAGACAGAGAGACACAGAGAGAGATATGTGCGTGTGTGTGCGCGCATGCGTGCGTGCTTGAGTGCGTGCGTGCGTGTATGTATGCATGTGTATGTATGCCTATAAAACAGACAGACAAGCTAGACATGCTTGACAGACAAAGTCATTAATGCAGACAGACACAAAGAGATCATACTGATATGACTGTATTGAGAGAAAGAGGTATTGACGATCTCTCTCTCTCTCTCTCTCTCTCTCTCTCTCTCTCTCTCTCTCTCTCTCTCTCTCTCTCTCTCTCTCTCTCTCTCTATATATATATATATATATATATATATATTATACATACATACATACATACACACACACCAACCAGCCAACGCACATAATATATACTTGCGGCCCAAAGCAATGTTAAGTACGCACAAAAGTACCGACCACAGCTACAGTAGTGGGGTCATCGTGACCCCACGAAACGTGACACGCGTATTATTAATATATCCGTGGGCTGGGAAGCTTACACCAGGAACACTTATATATTATAAATCACTTTGGCTACACTCCATCGATATTTGGGGGGGGGGGGGGGGGGGCCACTTTCCCTTCTGTTTTCCTATAACTCTAGCCTTCATACTGCACGTACTAAGGCATCCGCAGATATTAAAAGGAACAAAAAAGAAAACAACAACAACAACAACAACAACAACACCGCTTTTTGTGAAATACTAGCTTGTGACTCAAAACGCATGTGATTTTTTTTTTTTTGGGGGGGGGGGGAGGGGGGGGCACAAATTTGGTAGGTTTGATTTTTTAAATTTTTTTTTTTTTTACAGTAAACACTGTACTTCCTCCTTCAGTCCTTTGTCGTCTGCCAAGCTTCCTAATCATACTAAGCATGCGCAGGGTCAACACTATAAGGACAACACAAGTAGTCCTCGTTAATTATTGTTAATGATCCTATCCAACTTTCTTGTGACAACCTTGTATTGCTCTATGTCTTCAACCCCTCCACCACCAAACAACAACAACAACAACAACAACAACACAACAAAACACAGAGCATGTGTTCATTTTAAAACAAAAAGAAGTGAAAATCAGCGGAAATTTTTACTGACTGACATGACCAGGAAGTTAAAAGTGGAGTGTGGCCTTTTATAGTCACTGCATACTACTCTGCCTAAAAAAAAATAGTCATGCTGCTTCTCTCTCTCTCTCTCTCTCTCTCTCTCTCTCTCTCTCTCTCTCTCTCTCTCTCTCTCTCCTCTCTCTTGCTGCTTTCCCTTCCCTGACCCTAAAGAGGGCAGGTGCCCATTAAAAAGCAAACAGCCGAGTGAACAGTGGGACTGTACTGAAGCCAAGGCGAGCAAACCGTCACCCAGCCAACACAACAACAGAAAAGTGAGAGGCTGTATGACCAGTGGCTTTCTTTCCCACTCATGGAATTCCACTTTACAGCTTAGTCTTTAGTGATCGACTATGACTCTCTGACTAGGAGGCTTGACTCGCACAGTCCTTATGTACTGCAGCCCCGGGGGCTGGTTGGCCTTTGGAGAACATCTCCAACGCTGACTGTCCTTACGCCCACTTGGCCGAGAGAGTGGGGATGTACTGTGGGCAAGGCATCTCCACTATAATCAAATTTCTGCCCAGTTTCCAAAACAGCAGCTGCCTCCTCTGCTGTTTTTGGAGGTCATCGTCAGACACGACGGACAAACATACAAAAAAACAACCCACAGAGAAGTTCGCATTTTTGGACAATCTTTGCGACTTGGATCTTTTTTCTTCTTTTTTTGTGGTTTTGTTTTGTTTTGTTTTGTTGCGTGTTTTCTCGACTAGAGCTCCGAAATTCACCAAAAGGGTGAGTTTTTTTTTTGGTGAATATTTTTTGGGGGGCGTATGCCACCGTTTTTGCCTACCATTAAAGGTATCCGCATTCCGACTTCAGGGACAGTGACTGTCTAGACCTAAAACACCACATGCCAAGGGTGCATGCTGTGTTTTTATTTGTGTCCTCCGTTCTTTAAAACGGTCGCGCTCTACTCTTCTCAAAAAGCGGAACGGGTTTTAACGTGCGCGCCAAGATGTTCTGTTCTGCGTGGGAAACGCACACGGGACCAACTGGGTTTACAGTCTCATCTAAAGGACCTTCGGGGCATGCAGTGAAGTCAGTACTGATGTTAACTCCAGGAGGCGGGGGAATCCTGTTAATCGAACGGATACCTCGGTGGTGGCTCGAACCCGGGCTCGAAGCCAGGCCATTAAATCGCTAGAGGTGCACTCTAACCACCAGACTACACCCAACCCCTTCCCGAATGGGATAAGACTGAATGACTTTTTTTTTCATGTTTAAAAACATAACCTGTTCTCCCCCGTGGGAAAGGGGTGGGGTGGAGGGGAGATGCCAGCATCCCCACATTCTGTGCTAGAAATGTCCTCTTTTCTCTCCCTCTCTTTGTTTCTGCCTTGTTCCTTTTCTTCCTGGTCACTACCTCCTTCTTGTCTAGTTTCTGCCTTCTTAGTCCATTCTCCGAAGTGGGATGCGCTGGGTCTGACTTGTCAGGCGCTTAGCGGCAGCGTGACGCATTTTCGCTCATATAACAGACAACAACAACAACAACAACAACAAAAAAAAGGGTGGCGCAGCGCTTGTGGCGACGCGCTCTCCCGCTCTCCCCGGGGAGAGCAGCCCGAATTTCACGGAGAAATCTGCCGTGACTTAAAGTGGTATGAAATGAAATCTGAGCGCTTTGACTTGTTGCTTTACAAGATTCAGCGCTATATAAATTCCATACATTATTATTATTATTATTATGTCTGAGTGTTCCAGGAAGAAGAAAAGATAACCTGCTTACAGCGAAAACCCCAACAAAACAAAAATGGCGGGGGTGAGGGTGGTGGTGGAGGACACTACTCTGGGAACTTGATTTCAAAATTAAAAAAAAAAAGAAAACATATTTTTTAAAATGTGCCAGTTAATATAAGAAACACTAAAAATAAAAAGAAAACAAACAGGATACTCAATCAAACAAAAACCACAAGCAAATAAGAATAGAGTTTGTGTGTGTGTGTGTGTAAAGAAAGAAAGAAAGAGAGAGAGAGAGAGAGAGAGAGAGAGAGGTAAAATCATGAAAGTGTGGCTGAGTAAGGAAATACACTGACTAGAGCTCCCAAACGCTCGAAATACAAAACAAACCCAAACATTGTAAGAGGACTCTAAAATCGTGTAATGCACATCGACCTTTGCGGCCACACACACACACACTCAGAGCAGAAAGAGTGAACATCAGAAAGCCAAAGTAATTCAAACGTGACATCTCAAGAAATAGCTTTGCTCAGACCTTAAGTTTTCCCCCATATGTAACGGAGTGGAGATATACAAGTCTGTACAACTTCTCGGTAACAGTAACACAGTCACGAACAGGGAGGGTGTGGCCTCTCCCCAAAATAGGCTGCGTAAACATTGCAGTTTACCCGGGTAGGCAAAGTAGATACAACGAACGGGTTCAAACTACCACCCAAGGAAACAAAGCGCTGCACAATTTGCAGGTGTGTTCCAATTTATTTATTTATTTATTTATTTATTCTTTTATATCGAGGATAATGGAATAAGCACTCATGTGCTTTTTTTTACATCCAGTCCCCGTCTGTATGCAGTTTAGTAAATTTTGTCATCTGTTTCACCGGCACACAATGACCTACTCTTCCGAAAAGCAGAACAGGATTTAACGTGTGGGCAAGATGTTTTGCATGCGTTTGAACACGGCCTCGGTTTATTGTCTCATCCGAAGGACTTTGACATTCAGTTCGACTTTTTTTGGTCAAACTGGGAAGAAAGGGCGAGGGTGGGAATCGAACCCAGAACCTCAAGGTTAACTTGTTGGCAGGCGAACGTCTTAACCATCCTGCCACCTTCCTTCCATTTATAGTAACACGTGGCTCTGATGTGGCATGGGAGGTAATCTACTGACCACACCATCACACATACATTCATTTTTCATAAACATGAATGAAGTGCTGATTGAGATCCCACCCCCCCAAAAAAAAACAACCCAAAAAACCACCAACAACAACAACCCAAAAACCAAACAACAACAACAACAACAAACAAACAAACAAACAAAACCGCGTACAGACACAGTTCAAATGTCTTCATTCATTCTTTTACTCTTCTTCTTAGAAAACCACTGGAATCCAATTTCACTTGGAAACAAAAATTGATAATGACCTAAAAATGATAAATAATGATTATAATAATATATGGAATTTATATAGCGCTGGATCTTGTCAACCAAACAAATCAAGCGCTTAAACATTCTTCTTCTTTGCGTTGCCTGGGTTATATTGTGAGACCAGATCTTCTAAGGAATTCAGCAGTTGCCTGCAGGTCATCCACCGTGCCGTACAGTTTCTGCTCCAGAGGCGTGGGCTCAGGCCACACTTCCAGCCTTAGCGTCTGGAGTGTCCTGCAGTCTTGTAGGACGTGGGCCGTATCCTGTTCTTCTTCTCCACAGGGGCACATAGCAGATGGTGCAATTTTCAATTTTCTGTGGAGGTATTTATTCAGCCTGTTGTGCCCTGTGCGTAGTCTGAAAATGACTACCTGCGCTTAAACATAATACTTGAGATTGTTGCTAATCTTTCCAAAAATTTTAAAAACAACAACAACAACAACAACAAAAAACAACCGAACATCAAGTGCAACATAGTACTTGAGTAAGTTGCAATGGATGGTTCTTCACACACTGGCCTATAAATCATTCAGAATAGCATCTATACCACAAAAAGTGCCCTCTGAATACAGTTTTGCCAGCCTTAAGTCGGGATACAATCTAACCAGATTTCTTTTTAAACATGCACCCCCCCAAAAAAAACCAACAACACCCAAACAAACCCCGAACAAAACAAACACACACACAACCAAAAACAAACAACAACAAAACAAACAAACAAACAACCAACAACAACAAAACCCAAAGTAAAAATAAAATAAAACAAGCAAACAAACAAAAAACAAGTTACATTTAGGGAGAGAGAGAGAGAGAGAGAGAGAGAGAGAGAGAGAGAGAGGAGAGAGAGATCTCCCATCCCCAACTCAACCACCCACTCGCCCATCTCACCCATCAAATTTAAGGTGAAACAAAGCCAGACCTCCCCAGGTTGTTGCTTTTTCCTTATTTAATCTCTGAATCTAACATTGGTTGAGATCATCCAAGCCACCATTGGAGGAAAGTTTGCCGCACTCACAGCCATCGACAATGATGTGGACACACTAGCCAACAACATCAAACAAGTGCTAATGACAGCAGCAAAAGAAACATTAGGAAGAAGCAGAACAAAGAAACAACCCTGGGTGACAAATGAGGCTCTTGACCTCTGCGACAAAAGAAGAGAGCTTAAGAAACAAAAGTTCACAAGTCAAGAAGCCAACAACAAATACAGGGATAGCCACAGAGAAGTGAGGAAAAAGATGAGAGAAGCCAAAGAAGCGTGGAGAGAAGAACAATGCAACAGCATCGAAGTTGGAATGGCTTACAACACTCTGAAATCACTAACTAAAAGCACACAGCCTAAAGCCTCTGTTATTGAAGACAAAGAAGGAAATCTTTTAACAGAAAGCACTACCATCCCCCAATGCTGGACGGAATACTGTGAGGGATTGTATAACTACCCACTACGCCCAGATACCAGCATAGTTTCTGACAAACCCCCTGAACACCAAGATAAAGACCCACCAATACTAAGGTGTGAAGTAGACACAGCTATTAAACAATTGAAGAGGGGGAAGTCCCCTGGAATCCATAACATCCCAGCTGAACTCATTAAAAAATGGAGGGAATGAAACAGCAAGGCGATTCACAGAACTTTGTCAGAAGATTCACGACATCAAAGAATGGCCAGAAGAATGGAGACAGTCTCTTGTAATACCCTACCAAAGAAAGGAAACCTCAAGCAATGCCAGAACTACAGAACCATCAGTCTCATAAGCCATCCTAGCAAGATCAT
>CM054135.1:18415021-18417521 GCA_028751875.1 Rapana venosa
TGGGGTGGTGTTTTTGGGGGGGGGTGTGTATGGTTGTGTTTGTGTGTGTTGGGGGTTTTGTGTTGTGTGGTTTTGTGGTTTTGTGTGTATGTGTGGTTTGTTTTTTGTGTGTTTGGTGGTTGGGTTGGTGTGTGTTGGGTTTTTTGGTGTGTTGTGTGTGGTTGGGGGTGGGTGTGTGTGGGTTTTTGCTCGTTTTGTTGTGTTTGTTCCTTTCCCCGTGTTTGAATTTTTTTTTCCCCCCCCCCTTTCTTTAAAAAATGTTTGTACCCGTCCCAAAAAAAAAAAAAAAACCCCCCCCAAAAAAAAAAAAAAAACCCCCCCCCCCCCCCCCCCCCCCCCCCCCCCCCCCCCCCCCCCCCCCCCCCCCCCCCCCCCCCAAAAAAAGTAAAAAAAAAAAAAAAAAAAAATCCCTGTTTGGGAAAGGGGAAGAGGGACGGGAAGGGGGAAGGGGGGGGGGGGGGGGTGGGGGGGGGGGGAGGGGGGGTTAAAGGAAAAAAAAGGGGGGTCCCTTTTGAAAAGGCCCAAAACCGATGCTCGGAGGGGGGGGGGAAGGGTGGGGGGAAGGGGGGGGGGGGGGGGGGGGGGGGGGGTTTGGGGGGGGGGGGGGGTGGAGGGGTGGGGGGGGAGGGGGGGGTGGGGGGGGAGGGGGGGGGGGGGGGGGGGAGAAAGGGAGGGGAGGGAGGGGGAGAAGGGGGAGAGGGGGAGGGGAGAGGGGGGGTTTGGGGGGGGGGGGAAAGGGGGGGGGGGGGGGGGGGGGGGGGGGTGGGGGGGGGGGAAGAGAGGGAGGGGGGGGGGGGGTGGGGAGGTGGGGGGGGGGCCCCCGGTGCCCCCGGCCTTTAGGGGGGAAAAATTTTTTTGGAAAAAATGTTTGGCCTTTTTTTTTTTTTTTTTTTTTCAAATTTCCCTTTGGAAAAGAAACCCGGTAGAAGAGAGGTGGGGTTTTGAAAGGGGTTTTTTTGGGGGGGGGGGGTGGTAAAGGGGAACCCAGGTTATTTTGGAGGGAAAAAGGGGAAGTTTTTGGGAAATAGAAAAGAGAGAATTTATTGGGGAAGGGAGAGATGAAAAAAAAAATTTTTTTTAAAAGTTAAAGGGGGGCTTTATTGCGGGAGGGAGAGAAGAGAGAGAGAGAGAGAGAAAAAAAAGAGGAAGAAAGAGGAAGGAAAGAGAAAAAGGGGGGAGAGAGAGAGAAAACAGACAGCGAGGGGAGAGGAAGGAGGGAGAGAGGAGAGAGGAGAGAAGGAAAAGGGGAGAGAGAAGAAGAGAGAGAAGGGAGAGAGAGAGAGAGAGGTTGGAAGAGGAGAGAGAGAAAAAGCAGACGACGAGGGAGAGGGGGGAGGGGAGGAGAGGAGGGAGAGGAGGAGGAGAGAGAGAGAGAGAGAGGAAAAGAGGAGAGAGAGAGAGGAGAGAAGAGAGTGAGAGAGAAAAAAAAGACAGACAGGGAGGGAGAGAGAGAGAGGGAGAGAAAGAAGGGGAAGAGAGAGAAGGGAGAAAGAGAGAGAGAGAGGGGAGAGAGGAGAGAGAAGAAAAGAAAAAGAAAGGAGAGGAGAGAGAGAGAGAGAGGAGAAAAAAGGGGGAGGGGGATGAGAGAAAGGAAAAAGAGAGAGAGAAAGAGAGAGAGAGAGAGAGAGAGGAGAGAGGAGAGGGGAGAGAAAAAAGCGGGAGAGAGGAGAGAGAGAGACAGATGATGAGAGAAGGGAGAATAGAGAGGGAGGAGAGAAAAGAAAAAAGGAGAGGAAAAAGAAGAGAGAGAGGGGAGAAGAGAAGAGGAGAGGGAGAAAAAGGAGAGAGAGAGATTGGAAGAGAGAGAGGAGAGAGGAGGAGCGTGGAGAGAGGAGGGGAGAGGAGGAAAAAGGGAGAGAGAGAGAGAGGGAGGAGGAGAGGAGAAAAAGGAAAGGGAAAGAGAGAGAGGGGAAAGACAGAAGAAGAGAGAGAAGGAGGAGAAGAGAGAGAGAGAAGAAAGAGAAAGAGAAAGAGAGGAGAGGGGGAAAGAGAGAGAAAGAGAGAGAGAAAAAGAGATGAGAGAGGGAGAGGAGGGGGAAAGAGAGAGAAGAAGGAGAAAGGGAGAGAGAGAGAGGAAGATAGATAGGAGAGAGGGAGTAATGGAGAGAGAGAGAAAGAGAAAGAGAGGAAAAAGAGAGAGAGAGAGAGAGAGAGAGAGAGGATAGGAGAGAGAGAGAGAGAGAGAAAAAGGGGGAGAGAGACGGGGGAAGAGAGGGGAGAAGGGGAGATGAGGGGAGGGGGAGAAGAGAAAGAGGAGAGAGGAGGAGAGAAGAAAGAGAGAGGGGAGAAAGGGGGGAGAAGAAAAAGAGAAGAGAGAGAGAGGAGAGAGAGGGGGAGAGAGGGGGGAGAGAAAGAGAGAGAGAGGGGAGAGGAGGAGAGAAAAAGGAGAGAGAAAAAGGGAAAAAGAGAGAGAGAGAGAGAGAGAGAGAGAGGAGAAGAGAAGAAGAGAAAGGGGGGAAAAGGAGAGAGAAGGAAGAAGAGAGAGAAGGGAGAAAGGAGA
>CM054135.1:18420021-18427521 GCA_028751875.1 Rapana venosa
GAGGAAGAGGGACGGGAGAGAGGAAGGAGGAGGGGGGGGGGCGTGGAGAGGGGGAGGGAGGGAGTAAATAATGGAAAAAAATGGATGGCCTCCACCTTGTGAAAATGGTTCCCAAAACAGACGTAGTCATCGAGAGAGAGAAGAGAGAGATGAGAGGAGATGAGAGAGAGATGAGAGAGAGATAGAGAGATAGAGAGGTGAGAGAGAGAGTGAGGAAGAGACGAAGGGGAGTAAAGAGAGTGAGAGAAGAGTGAAGAGAGAGAGAGAGAGAGAGGAGATGAAGAGAGCCCCCCCGAGAGAATGGAGAAAAGGAGAGAGAGAGAGAGAAGAGAAGAGAGAGAGAGGAGAGAGATGGAGAGAGAGAGAGAGGAGAGAGAGAGAGAGAGAGAGAGGAGAGAGAGAGAGGAGAAGATGAGAGGAGGAGAGAGAGAGAGGGAGAGAGAGAGAGAGAGAGAGGGAAGGGGAGGAGGAAGGGGGAGAAGGAGGAGGAGGAGAAATCTCCCCTCCGAAAGTAAACGCCACGTCGACAACTTCTATTGGGCTTGGCACACACTTTACTTTGCTGAACAATCGTCATTGGCTCTTTTTTTTTTTTTTTTTCTGTTCGGAAATTCCCGTTTCTGTTTTATAAGACTTACAGACGTCAGCAAGATGAGGTGGTTTCCGCAAAGGTGGTTTTTTTTTGGTGTGTGTGTGTGTGTGTGCGTCAAAGGGGATATTTTCTGTCAGGTTATTTCCCTTGCAGCAGTTGCTGACCTTCAGAGGGGAATTTGTTTTCGCGGTTCAAAATAGAAACAGCTCAGACGAACTACTGTATTGGCGAAGGCTGAGCAGACTGAAACTGAAAATATTCTTTTTATTTTTATTTTTATTATTATGATATGCGCGTCGGCATGCGTGCGCAGGTGCAGCATACACACGTACACGTACGCGTGTATGAACATCCGCATACTTACATACATAATACATACATACATAATACATCATACATATATATATATATATATATATATATATACCTCATACATACATACATACATACGTTCGCGTACACAAAACACCCACACACACACACCCCACACCCCACAACACACCACACACACACAAACATAAACACGCTTGCGCGCGCGCGCATACGCACGCACACACACACACACACACACACGCACGCACACCACGCACGTACGTACGAACGCAGAAATAGACAGACAGCAACACACACACATACATACACACACATACATACACACATACATACATACATACACACACACACACACACACACACACACACACACACACACACATCACACACACACACACACACACACACACACCCCAGAGTGTGGAACACGCAGTCTGGAACTGAAACCATACACGCACGTACACACAAACACATACACACACATACACACATACACACATACACACACATTTCACACACATACACACATACACACCACATACACACTCACACACACAAACACACACACAACAACACATACACACACAAACACACATACACACCCACACACACACACACTTACACACACACACACACATTCCCCATACACACACATACACACAAACACACACACATACACACACATACACACACAAACACACATGCACACCCACACACCCACACCCATATACATTGATATTTCAAAGCATAATCCCGTGGGTTGTTTGTCTTTTTTTTAGACAGCCCTTGGAGTTTTACTTTCATCATTCGCATGAAACTATAAACCCAGGTCCCGTGTGCGGAACACACGCCGAACACCTTCCGCACACGTTAAAAACCTGCTCTGCCTTTCGGAATTTCAGTAGGCGATTATATGCCGGTAGGAAAAAAAAGGTAAAGGTAAAGGAGTCCCATAACCTATAAGGTCGTAGGGGAGCGAGGCGTCAGACACTTCACTTCTCTAGGGCCAGCATATTGAGGGCGGCGCCCATCTCCTCTCCCTCGCTGCTTTACCTTCCCTGATCCTAAAGAGGGCAGGTACCCATTTACAGCTGGGTGAACTGGCGGAACTGTACTGAAGCCAAGGCGCGCAAACGGTCACCCATCCAACTGGTAACCACGCTCGACGCTGCTTAACTTGGCTGGGGATAGCGAGGAACGGATGTGAAAAAATTTTTAGGAAAAAGGCATACGCACGGGGGACAGGATGTAAAAAAGCAAAAGAAAAACAAACCAAAGTACAAGGTCTTTGTGTTTGTTTTTACTTTGAGAATAACGGAGTGCTTATTCCATCATCCTCAACAAAAAGGAAAGCATTGGAATGGATAACACAACTAATAAAGTGACAAAGCATTTTGGTATGGCCCAGTGTGGTTGAGGTGTCATCGGCCAAATGCACTTTCATTTTTCTTAACGAAAAAAACAATAACGAACTCTTATAACCGAGTGGTTAAGACCGTTTAACTTCAACCTTATGGATCCATGAAGTCGTGGGTTTGAATCTCGGCAGCAGCACCTGGAGGATCGAGGGCGGTGCGATTTTTACCATCTCCCAGGTCAGCTTCAAGTGCAGACCTGCCAGGGCCCTTCATTCCCCTTCCTGTATATACACATGCAAAAGATCAAATATTCACGTTAAAGATCCCGTAATCCATAGCAGCGTTCTTCGGTGGATTACAGAAATACGAACATACCCACCAATAGAAGAAGAAGATAAAGAAGAATTCATGGGATTTATATAGCGCTATATCTTACAATCTATATCTCACGGGACGGGATAGCTCAGTGGTCGGAGCACTCGCTTTCCCCCAGCCAAGTTAAGCAGCGTCGAGCGTGGTTACCACTGGGATGGGTGACCGTTTGCGCGCCTTGGCTTCAGTACAGTTCCCCCAGTTCACCCAGCTGTAAATGGGTACCTGCCCTCTTTAGGGTCAGGGAAGGTAAAGCAGCGAGGGAGAGGAGATGGGCGCCGCCCTCAATATGCTGGCCCTAGAGAAGTGAGGTCTCTGACGCCTCGCTCCCCTACGACCTTATAGGTTATGGGACTCCTTTACCTTTCCTTTACCTTATCTTACAACCCCTCCCAAAATCAAAGCCCTTTCACTCATCCTACTCATTCACATGCAGCCAGTTCCAATTAATAGTTTATTACAAATTCCAATGAATACATACACACGCACGCACGCACGCACGCACGCACACACTCACACACACACTTGCACACATATAAAGGTTGTACACTCTGGCAGGGTGATGGGGGGTTTGGGCTGTTGAGGGCAGGGACAGAAATGAGATAAAAACAAGAGGGGAGAGAGAATCTTAGGTTTGTAATAAATGCGTCTTGTGGCCTGATTTAAAAGCGTTATAAATAGAAAAGATGACGTAATAATATTACGCAGCTCAAAAGGTGACGTCAGCACCATCTGACTATAGGAGAATTGAACTTACACTAGCACGTGGTGACGGGATAGCCTGGTGGTTAGAGTGATTATATTCGTGATCTGCTGACCCCAGTTCGAATCTCGTTCAAGAGGATGTTTTTTTCACTGGAGTTAACATCAGTGCCGACTCCACTCTCCCCAAAAGTCCTTCGGATGAGACTAAAAAGCCGAGGTCCCCGTGTGCGAACGCACACAGAATATCTTGTGCACACGTTAAAACCCGTTCCACTTTTCGGAAGAGTAGGCCATTGTGTGCAGGTGGGAACCGGTGACAAAATTTACAAAACTGCATACACACGGGGACTAGATAAAAAAAAGCACATGAGTGCTTATTTCATTATCCTCGAAATAAAAGAATAAATGAATAAACAAAATCAATACAAAAAGATGACAGCAACTGTACTAAACTGGAAGCTGAATTAAAAAAACTAGAAGACAAATAAATGTGTGTATGTGTGTGCGTGCGTATGTGTGTGTGTGTGTGTGTGTGTGTGCGCGCGCGTGCGTATGTGTGTGTTCCTGCGTGTGTGTTTGTATCTGGTGTGTATGAGTGCGTGTATATATGTGCGCAAAGGGTGTGTGTGTGTGTGTGTGTGTGTGTGTGTGTGGGTGTGTCTATGTTCACACACACATGTATGTATGTGTGCATACGTGCATGGATGAGCGCGTGCTTGTGAGTGTTTGTGCGTGTGTGTGTTGTGTGTGTGTGTGTGTGTGTGTGTGTGTGTGTGTGTTTGCGCGTACGCGCATCTGTGTATGCGCGCGTGTACGTGTGCATGCACGCGCACGTGCGCACTTTTGTGTTGTGTCTATGTGTTGTACATTCGTGCACGGGCGCAGTGTGCGTGTGTGTGTGTGTGTGTGTGTGTGTGTGTGTGTGTGTTGAACCCCCCCCCCCCTCCCCAAAGAGGAACAAAGAGAGACAGACAAGCGAGCAAGAGAAAGAAAGAGTGAGAGAGACAGAGAGAGTGAGACAGACAAAGACAGACCGACATAAACAGAAATACAAAGGCAGAGTGACAGATTAAAATACTGTGATATATATATATACATACATATATACATATATAGTATATATATATACACATATATATATATATATCACACACAAACTGATAGCCTAACACTATACCACCATAGCTTACTACTACTTCGCTAAACCTGACCGGTTTTGTTTGTTTGTTTGTTTGTTGTTTATTTGGTTGGTTTTGAAGCTATCTTGGACTGTTTCAACACCAATTTGAAATGTCGTTGGTTTTTTTGTTTTTGTTTTACTGGTGACTTTCCAGATTACGATACGTATCTATGTGCCTGTCAGTATATTGCAGTTGCCCTTGCATGGCATGATGAAAGTGCTTTTGACTTGACTTGACTTGACTTGACTTGACAACTTAGTATAGGCCCCAAAGCCCGAAGGGGCCAAGCAGGTATGCATGCATGAAGGCATGCAAAAAAACCAGATTGTTCCTTAATTCCTGAAGGAGGGAAACGGGATAGCCTAGTGGTTAGAACATTGCGCTCGCAATCTGACGACCCGGGTTCGATTCCCGTTCAAGGGGGATATTTTCCTCCAGAGTTAACATCAATGCAGACTCCACTCTCCCTAAAAGTCCTTCGGATGAGACTATAAACCGAGGTCCTATGTGCGAACACACGCAGAACATCTTGCGCACACGTTAAGATCCTGTTCCGCTTTTCGTAAGAGTAGGCCATTGTGTGCCGGTGGGAACAGATGACAGAATTGACAAAACCGCATACACACGGGGACTGGAGGTTAAAAAAAAAAAAGCACATAAGTGCTTATTCCACTATCCTCCATATAAAAAAAATAAAAAAAATATATTAAAAAAAAAAAAAAATAAATAAGGCCTATCTTTCAACCTCCACTCCCCTACGCTCTTTGTTGCCTGTGCTGTAGCTGTGCTGTGCTGCGCTGCGCTGCGCTGTGCTAGGCTACGCGGTAGGCTAGACAGACCTAGGCCTGAACCCAACAATTCTACGAACGCGACCCTGCAGCAATTCGGCGTAACACCGTGGTGCGTTGTGACCTCAATTTTGCGCACTGGTTTGCTGTTGTTTACGTTAGATAATGATTTATTACTTTTCTTGCTGCGTCACCTCAGCCGTGTGTATCGGCTCTCTGTCTCTCTGTCTCTGTCTCTGTCTGTCTGTCTGTCTGTCTGTCTGTCTTCTCTCTCTCTCTCTCGTCTCTCTCTCTCTCTTCTCTCTCTCTCTCTCTCTCTCTCTCTCTCTCTCTCTCTCTCTGTGAGTCCTTCACATCATCATAATAATTATATATATATTCTTCTATCAGGGATATTATGAGGAGGATGAAAAGGAGTGATCTTTTCAAGAGGGGGGGGGGGGGGGGGGGGGGGGGGGGGGGGTTGGTTGGAGGAGGGGGGGGTTTGGGGGGGGGGGGGGGGAGGGGGGAGGAAGGAGTTGAGGGGACGAGGTGGGGGGTGGGGGGGGTGGGGGTGGGGGGGGGGGGGTGCGGGAGAGGATCGGCGGGGATCACTGTAGCTCATACTACTAACTACTACTACGTCGGACAGTTTTCCTTGGACAGCCTTTGGCTCCAGTTCTCAGAAAAAAAAGGATTATCTCTATTTCAGTCAAGCTGCTGGCCTCTCGTAGGCCTTCAATGGAGTTGTGCCGCGGCACAGCAAAGAGAGAGAGAGAGAGAGAGGGAGAGAGAGAGAGAGAGAGAGAGAGAGGAGGATAGTGACGCATGCATGTTCGAGAAAGGGAGGTGGAGGAGGGGTGGGGGGGTGTTGGGGGGGGGGGGGGGGGGGGTTCTGTGCGTGCACGGTTGCACCTGTGTGTGTGTTTGTGTGTGTGTGTGTGTGTGTTTTGTGTGTGTGTTGTGTGTGTGTGTGAGATAGCAATAAAATTTTTGGTCAGGGTTTTTTTGTTTTTGTACCTGCTATCTACTACGTCAGCAGCTATTCCATGAAAATGTTTGATGGATCTCTCTCTTCTCTCTCTCTCTCTCTCTCTTCTCTCTCTCTCTCTCTCTCTCTCTCTCTCTCTCTCTCTGATATACACTACCACACGCCTTTATTCCACGAAATTGGGTCTTGCCCACTTTAACATTACTGTTACCATCCCTCTCTCTCTCTCTCTCTCTGTCTCTGTCTCTCTCTCTCTCTCTCTCCTCTCTCTCTCTCTCTCTCTCTCTTTCTCTCTCTCTCTCTTTCTCCTCGTTTCTTGCTACATGTAAAAATAAACATCCGAAGGTTTCTTTGGAACTTGTATGACATGGATGGCTAGGAAAATATGGTATTACCTTTTAAGGGGATCGTTCACCGTCGCAAAACAACGACATCGCGTATAAGGTAGGGTAGGGTAGGGTAGGATGGGGTGGGGTGAGGTGGAGATAATTCTGTGGAAGTGGGGGTTAAAAATGGAATGTAGTTTCAGTATTGTCAATCGCGTTGCTTTGAGTAATCCTGCAGGTGGGCCTCTCTGTCTCTCTCTCTCTCTGTCTCTGTCTCTCTCGATATTAAACTTTTGCATTCTTTTAAATCAATCAATATTCTATCTTTTCTGGAATTCGAGCTGTATATGCATACGTATAAGCTTTCCCTCCCTCCCCCCCCCCGCCCCCCCCCCCCCCCCCCCCCCCCCCCCCCCTGTTAGGGATGCAAAACAAATGTCAATGGTGTGTGTTGGAAAAGAAGACAGAGAGAGGGGTGTGTGTGTGTGGGGGGGGGGGGGGGGGGGGTAGAGAGGATGGTTGTAATTCTCGTCTGCTTGGACTTTCCAGTTTTCTCTTTCCAAGTTAGGGCTTATGGAGAACTTTGCCTGGGAATATTCTTGGTAGCCGGGGATCTGCCAAACTATTCACAAGAAAGAAAAAGAAAAAAGAAGAAGAAGAAGAAGAAGAAGAAGAAGAGAGACACTGATATTATTGTAAGAGATGAGTGAAGAATGACATTGATGAAAATACTTCCAACAGGGTAAAAAAAATTTTTTTTTTAAAAATCCCCCTCTCTCGGGGACTTACCCTACGTGGTGCTTTTTTTCTTCTTCCCCTCTTCTGACTCTAAAAAAAAAAAAAAAAAGGAATCTAGGGGCCTGATATATAAAAGA
>CM054135.1:18435021-18437521 GCA_028751875.1 Rapana venosa
GATTGTGGAATCTCAGAAGGGATTAATTTTCTGGATGGTGGAATTTCAGTTGATACTAGTACCATAGGTGGACTTGGCTTTCAACTTCATGAAAATAGATAACCTGATTCAGTTCCTAGCCACCTAACACACACACACACAAACACAACACACACACACACACACACACACACACACACACACACACACACACACACACACACACACACACACAACACACACTATCTATCTATCTATCTATCTATCTATCTATCTCTTCTCTCTTCTATCTATCTATCTATCTATCTATCTATCTATCTATCTATCTATCTATCTATCTATCTATCTATCTATCTATCTATATATATTATATATAATATATATATATATATATATATATATATATATATATATATAATATATATAAAGCTGTGAGAGTCAGCAGTCCTATTTCGTCAAATTTATTTCTGGGCCACCTTGTGTCAAGATTATGAATGCATGTGACGAAATGTGTAGGTTTAGTCATTCTAGGATTAAGTCTACATCAGACTGAAATTCTTACCTGATTTCTTGCCCCTTGTCCATTTTCCTGATAACACTGCGAACATTATCGAAACGCCATTCGACTGTATTTTTCGCACAAAAAGTTCGTTTTGAACCTTTCTTCAAATGAATCTTACTGTTTCAGCTTTTGCAATAAAGTGTTGTGGTAAATGTTTTATTTCGCACCAAATCTGAAAGATCTGTACCTTTCCTGAAATAAATGTCACTTCGTAAACTTTTACAAATAAAAGTGCTGTGGGAACTGGTTTCTTTTTGCACGAATCTAAAAGGTCTATCACAGCACCACCCTCTTCTTTCGTTCTGTCCCTAGCCCCCCCCCCCCCCCCCCCCTCCCCCTGTTCCTGCCAGCCATAGTTATTTCCTGCCATTTCCGTCCATGTTGTTATGGTCTATTGGCAAATATTACTCGACAACTCGGTCCATTTGCACAAAAGGAAAGAATCCGATTAAAAAAATTATTTTTCAATATCCAAAAACGTGTAGCAACTCAAATGGGTAATTGTTTTGTTGATGTTGCCTAGATACCAATCAGAGAGAGAGAGAGAGAGAGAGGAGAGAGAGAGAGAGAGAGAGAGAGAGAGAGAGAGAGAGAGAGAGAGATAATCTGTAGTTGAACGAAAAGTAAACAAAAAAGGTTTGAGGTAGTGAAATGGCGTAGCGCTATATAGCATGAAGAAGAAGAAGAAGCCATTGTGTGTGTGTGTGTGTGTGTGTGTGTGATAGATAGATAGAGAGAGAGAGAGAGAGAGAGAGAGAGAGAGAGAGTGAGAGAGAGAGAGAGAGAGAGAGAGAGGTTAGGTCATGTCTGACCTTGTCCCCGGCTCAACTTTGCCCCTGTGTAAGAATTAACCTCTAACAAAAAGAAAACCAGGAAAAAAAATCCAACCCCAAATCGCTTTGTCTCCTTGTCCATTCTTTGTTGTTGTTGTTGTTGTGTTGTTGTTTTTGGTTGCTGCTGCTGTTCTTAATATTGCTAATATTGTTGCTGCTGTTGTTAGTGTTGATGTTATTGTTGTTGTTGTTGTTGTTGTTGATCGAGGATTTTATTCTTCTTGCATTCCCGAGATGAACTTCTCTTCTTCCCTTTTCTTTTTGCTTTTGTTTTTAGACACACTTTCAGATGTTCTACAACCCCTACCCCCCCCCCTCCCCCTCCCGCCCCCCCCCCCCCCCCCCCCCCCCCCCCCCCACCGCAGCACCTCATTCTGCTCGGTTGCTCTTTCTTAAGTTTGGGTTATCACGAACTTGACCGATAATAGTAGTTATCCTCTTTACATAACTGACCACCACCTCACCCAACCCAACCCCACGACACCCATGTCCCTACGCTTCAACCCCCACCCCCTCTTCCTCTATCCTCCCTATCCTTAAGCCCCCCCCACCCACTCGGCACTTTGACCTGTGGCCCCTGTCACTTCTTTTGTCATTCTTCGGTTGCGAAAAAGTCGGGAAATTCGAACAGGGACTTTTGAGTCCTAATTCCTAGCTACGTCAGCATAGTCATCTTATTGGTGTCACACATAATTTTATGTTCTAGAAGTTTTGGCAAAGGGGAACTTTTTTTCTAGCCTCGCTTCAACGTGGACTAGGATGATGGTATTCCTACACCGTCCTTGTGGCCCGAACTAGCCAACCAGTGGACAGGAAGTCAGTCAAACGATAAGGCATGCGCACAGACAGTGGGTGTATAGTTTTGTGTGGCTTGTGCAACCATTGGACAGGAAAGCGTTCTGCTGTTCTGAGGTTGAATCCGAAAAAAGCACGTCGACCATACTTGACAACCCCATAAACTTTTGCTTGGATCAAGGTAAGTGCTTGCAAGTTTTTTGTGCGAAAACTTGTGGTTGGAAATGTGGATAGATTTGGGGGTGGGTTTTGTTGTTGTTGTTTGTTTTTAGCCGAATGCTACAATGTTAGAGGGGACGGGATAGCTCAGTGGTCGGAGCACTCGCTTTCC
>CM054135.1:18442521-18465021 GCA_028751875.1 Rapana venosa
GAACACGTTTTAACGAGTTTGCTCATTGTCCTATTCAGAGGAACAATTATATCACATAATGTTCAGGGCTTTTCCTTTTTCTTTTCTTTTTTAAAGAAAAAACCCCAAGTAATAATAGAATGAATGCCGCCATTTACAAAACTGCATATGTATAATTAAAAAAAATACGAATGCTTATTCCATTATTCTAAAAAGATAGAGTTAAAGCCAAAACAGTTGTTGTTGGTTTTTTAAAGAGTTTGGATGATATTATAGTTCCCCACTGTATGGAACAAGCTACGTCAAGCGCTATTAGATTGAGGCAGGTTTTGAAAGTAAATTTTAAAACCTTGTCAATTTTTTGAAGTTCAGGATTTTTGTGACTATGTTTTTTCTTTACGGAATAGGGTTGGGGGATGAGGTAGGAGGGAGCGGGGAGGTGGGGGGGGGGGGTGAGGGGACTGTGATGAGGATGTGGCTGGATGGTTGTTGTGGCGTGTGTGTGTGTGTGTGTGTGTGTGTGTAAATGTATGTGTGCGTGTGTGTGCACGTTTGTGTGTAGTGTGTGTTTGTGTGTGTGAATGTGTGTAAATGTATGTATGTGTGCGTGTGTGTGTGTGTGTGTGTGTGTGTGTGTCTGTGTCTGTGTGAGAGAGAGAGAGAGAGAGAGAGAGAGAGAGAGAGAGAGAGAGAGAGTGTGTGTGTGTGTGTGTGTGTGTGTGTGTGAGGTAAGGAAGAGAACAGATATGTGCACTCTCCATATTGTTTTCCTCATTCGTTCAGAGGAATGTTGGAAAAGACATACATAAGATTTCATTCATCAAAATCCGAATTTTGTCTTTAAAAAAAAAAATCCGAAAATCAAAAGTATCTTCTGCTACCTTTTAGACCCAAGTTTCAATTCACCTGCCAGTGTGGTGTCTGCTAGCGTGCAGTGACTAGCCTCCCTTTACTACGCTGTGGAATCAACGCGCATGCGCACAGTAATACCTCCATTACAACATGGCGGAACGTGGTGGACATTTTCTCGGACAAAAAAACCCTGACAGAACCGCCGCACTCCCAAGCGAAGAAAGACGTGGAGCAAACGCAAAATGACGTTCACACTAACAATGCTGGGATGAGGTCAGAAGAGTTAACAGATGCGGATACGAAATGGACAGACAGGAAAACTGCCCATTCTTTTTTGCTGAGTGAAACTTGAAAGAGTCTGGGCTAGACTACATCTCTCACATCAGTGAACATTTTAAAGCTTTAAAATTCGCAAGTGAAGTCGAACGCTTGCTAGGAAACAACAAACTGTCGGTACTTTTCAGCTATTAAAAAGCGCAGATCTCTTTCGGAAAATCATCATAATTATAAGAGCGAATCTTTGGCAGAAAATCAGTTGATGGTTCCAACGGCAGAGTGTGGCTTTTTTTGAAAAATGATATCTGAGTCGAACACAGCCTCCGTTCTGCTTATGTACAGTACTTGAACAAACAGCAGAAAAGAAACTCATACACCGAGGTTTTTTTGTTCTCTGACCATACGATAATGTCCTCGTATGTCTCGACTCGGAACTCGGATGAATTTTTAAATAAAAATATTATTTTTGTACGGAGGATACAACTTGAGATAAAACTGGAAAAAGGATTAGGATCTTCTTCTTCTTTTTCTTCTTTTTCTTCTTCTTCTTCTTCTTCTTCTTCACCACAAGAGACTGAAGAAAGTGCATTTGGTTGTTAGCAGTATGTCGGTTGATGCGACTCAAACTGGTTTTCTCATGGAGGAAAACAAAAGAAGAAGCTTAATCAGGCTAGATTTTAACAGTGGGCATGTATGTGTGCTTATGACGTAACATGAAAAGACTTTAAATTAAAGAAGATGCACGCGCGGGCACACACACACACACACACACACACACACACACACACACACACACACACACACACACACACACACAGTGTGCGTGTGTGTGTGTGAGAGAGAGACAGACAGACAGTGTGTGTGTGTGTGTGTGTTTCCAACTTCCAACCCCCCTCCCCCCCAACTCCCCTCTTCACTTGTCTTTTCCCTCCCTCCTCCCTCCCTTCCTGTTTCTCTGTCCGTTGTTCTCTAGTCCTTTTCCCCCTCCCCCCACTTGCAAACATCGATAAAATCCAACATAATTTCTTTCAACACTATTCCAAGTCACCCAGGGCAACACAAGAGTTTGTTTGTCAAGTCAAGTCAAGTCAAGTCAAAATTTTATTTCCAGATGGTACATTGAATAAGCAATGCATTTGCTTTTTTTCATCAAGCCATCTATCTAAGAACAAATTTCGTAATGATTATACTAAGACACTACATTATTGCATTTGTGTCTTGACTTGTAGCAAAAAAACAAAAATAATAGTTGTGTTAAATATTTGATCTTATAGCTACCCTTACCAGCCAAACCTACTTTTCTAGACTGCAATTAGTATGACATTTTTTTCTTCTATCATAGTTATTATGTTAGGTATTATTTTTAGTGATACCCCCCCCCCCCCCTCCCCCTCCCGCAATGAATCTGTTTCTTCAGTTTTTGCAAGATTCTATTTTCGTTTTTACGATAAATAACTCTCTCTCTCTCTCTCCTCTCTCTCTCTCTCTCTCTCTCTCTCTCTCTCTCTCTCTCTCTCTCTCTCTCTCTCTCTCTCTCCTTCGGATTAGACTACAAACCGAAGCCCCGTGTGTGAACGCACGCAGAACATCTTGCGCACTCGTTAAATCCTGTTTCGCTTTTCGTAGGAGTAGGCCATTGTGTGCCGGTGGGAACAAATGACGGAATGTACAAAACCGCATACACACGTCGTGGACTGGATGTAAAAAAACACATGTGTTTATTCCATTATCCTCGATATTAAAAGAATTAGAAAAAAAAATCTTTCATACACACGTGGACTGGATGTAAAAACACATAAGTTTTTATTCCATTATTCTCGATATAAAAAGAATTTTAAACAAAAAATCTTTGGTTGTTTATCAGGAGAGGTGTGTAACACCTAGTCTTCTCCTGTGCTCGTAATTTTCTTAAGAGGTCTGGCCATTGGCCACGACCGACACATTCCCACTTCAGAGCAGCTCATTTCATAAGATAAGCTGCATGCTGGGCATGTTCGCGTTTCCGTATCGCACCAAACGCTGACATGACTTATGACATCTTTAACGTGCATATTAATTTGATCTTCTGCATATGTACATACGCGAAGGGAATCGAGGCACTGGCAGGTCTGCACTTGAAGTTTGCTAAATATTTGCTTAGAAACAAAACGACAGAAAACTTTATTTCAGAAGAAATAGAAGTAAAATCAGAGTTTAATTTTCCTAAAAGAGCCAAATATATATCCTCTTTAATGCCCATAAGTACATATGTGTCTGATCTGGTAGAAAACTCTGAAGTCAATCAACACAGCATGGACACACGAGAAGCAATCTTACCTTGCCCACCATGGGTGATGAATAAAGCACACTTTGATATAGAGGTGTCTAATGAAAACAAGACTGACAACCAGAATATAATGGTTTCTGATGTCCGATCCCACATCCATCATAAATATTTTGACCATTTACAAATTTATACAGACGGATCACGTCTAGATAATCAAGAAACAGGTTCTGCTTTTGTTATACCAGCGTTAAAAATTGAAAAATCATATTATGTTGGTAAACATCACTCGATATTTACAGCAGAACTTGTAGCAATACTAATGGGTCTTACTTATATTTTTGATTTGCCGTTGTGTATATTTCAAATTCTTCTTTGCGTTGATTCTAAATCGGCATTGTATGCTTTAAAATCGCCATGTTACAAGAAAACTTCGAAAATCATGTTAGAGATTAAGCATGTCGTGCATCTCTTAACCTTAAAGGGCATAAGTGTGAATTTTTGTTGGGTGCCTTCACACACTGGTTCTTTCCAAATGAGTGGGCGGATAGAGCTGCCAAAAAGGGTGCAAAACATGGACGGGATGCAATAGAATTGCATGTGCCTTTATCCTTACAAGAAGGGTATAGCTTACTAGAACAAAAATCATGGAATAAGGTCACTGAAAGTAATCAGCAAAATGAGAGACTTTTAACTAGAACTGCAATCAATACCGATAATTTAACTGTGGGGAACAATTCAGAAGTTAGTACAAGTGTTTTTACGTCAAGGAGAATTAATACTTTATTCTATAGAATGAAACTAAATGCATTGATAACCAAATTCAGCAAAAATGGTAAATGCCTGTGTGGTGAGAATATCACTAATACTCATATACTTTTTGACTGCCAGAGTGTAAAACCTTTCATGCCCCATTTTTCTGAAAACTCCCTCACCAGCATATTCAGTAATCTAAAACTGGCATTTGAAATTGTGAAAGGTCTTTGTCACAGTCCCATAGGACATTTGTTATAGTTACATTAACGTTAATGACTTGTTTTGTTTGTTTGTTTGTTTGTTGTTGTTGGGTTGTTGTTGTTTTTTTTAAAATTCCTGTTGCATTGCCAAATTTCTTTTAGAGATTTTTTTTAAAACAACACATATACATCTCCGGGTTTTTGTTGTTGTTGTTGTTGTTGTTGTTGTTGTTGTTTTTTTTTTTTTTTTTTTTTTTTTGGGGGGGGGGGGGGGGGGGCGTCTAATATCACTAAAAGTGAACAGACGTAAAATTGAAGTCAACAACAACAACAACAACTTGGAAATTTGACCTAGGAGATGGTAAAAATCCCCGTTCTTAGTTTACCAGACACCACCGAGATTCGAACCCGCGATTTCATGGATCTACGGGATTGAATTGTAACGGTCTTAACCACTCGGCTTTCGGGTACACCGTGAATGGATTCAATACTTCCTCCATTTTTCTTTCTTCTTCCTGTCAAAAAATAAAATAAAAAAATCAGTAACTCATGAAATGAACTGCAGAACATCTTGCGCACTCGATAAATCCTGTTCCGCTTTTCGTAAGAGTAGGCCACTGTGTGTCGATGGGAACAGATGACAGAATTCACAAATCCGCATACACACGGGGACTAGAGGTAAAAAAAAGCACATAAGTGCTGATTCCATTATCCTCGATATGAAAGAATAATTTTTTTTTTTTAAAAAGACCTTTAATGTTTAAAAACATTTTTTAAAACACACTACATAGCTTTCTTGTGTCTTTTTGAGAATCTGAGTCCTATCATTTAGGTGCCTGTCAGCTTTGGAATTTCCTTTCATGTGATAATTCAAATAGGTTTTGACTTGATTCGGTTTGCCTCTCTGTTGTGTGCGCTAAGAGAGATCTATTATTTGAAACTGTCTTTGTGTAAAATAGCTTTCGGTTGCTGAAGTAGGATTTCCATCGTGTGGAAGAGTTGAACCATAATTTGTAAGTGTTCTGGTTGGTACGATGATATTTTAAAAGTTTTGTGTGTGTGTGTGTGTGTGTGTGTGTGTGGTGTGTGTGTGTGTGTGTAAAACGTCTATTTAGATTGTTTACAATAACTGTGCATGTTCTCAGGAAGAAAATAGAAAAGAATGGATAGTTTTCTTTTGTTTGGAGTATAACACTTTCTGTCTCTGTGTCTCTCTGTGTCTCTGTCTGTCTGTCTGTCTGTCTGTCTGTCTGTCTGTCTGTCTGTCTGTCTCTCTCTCTCTCTCTCTCTCTCTCTCTCTCTCTCTCTCTCTCTCTCTCTCTCTCTCTCTCTCTCTCGCCTGGTGGTTGGAGTGATGCATTCGTGATCTGCTGACCCGGGTTCGAATCTCGTTCAAGAGGATTTTTCCTCTGGAGTTAACATCAGTGCCGACTTCACTCTTCCCAAATTTAAAGTCCTTCAGATGAGACTATAAACCGAGGTCCCGTGTGCGAACGCACGCAGAACATCTTGCGCACACGTTAAAACCGTTTCCGCTTTTCGGAAGAGTAGGCTATTGTGTGCCGGTGGGAACGGATGACAAAATTGACAAAAACTGCATACACACGAGGACTGGATTAAAAAAAAAAGCACATTAGTGCTTATTCCATTATCCTCAAATAAAAGAATCTCTCTCTGTCTTTCTGTCTGTCTTTCTGTCTGTCTGTCTCTGTCTGTCTGTCTCTGTCTCTCTCGCATTTCCGCATTTTTCGCATTTAAGAACAAAATACATTCCTTCTAAGTTTTATAAGAGACTTGCACTATTTCGGTTAGTCTTACTTTTGTCCTCCACCAATGAAAACACTACACGAAATGTTGCTATGTACCTGCATAAGTCTTTCAATAGAAAAGAAACGATGATGTCATGACAACCTTTAGATTGCAAAAAAAACAAAATGTTATGTATGTGTTGGAGGTACAGGACTTAGGTGTGGAATGTACAAACCATTGCCAATGATATATACCCCTTCAAATGGGGCCATGGCCTTTTTTTGAATAAATTATTGTCATTGTCATTTCCACTTCTGCAAGCATGCAGGATCACACTCGAGGGAGAAAACGTTCTCTGCTATGGACCGAGATATGTTTTGTATAGTGGTCTAAGGCCGAAGTACAATAACACTTTTCAATGTTCAGTGTTCTCTCTCTCTCTCTCTCTCTCTCTCTCTCTCTCTCTCTCTCTCTCTCTCTCTCTCTCTCTCTCTCTCCAGAAAATGTTCAAAATTTATTGTTGCAAAAGTAAGTGTGTTACCTCCCTCAGAAAGTAAATTTATAAGCTAGTTTTGTTTATTAAACTACAAGATTTGGAAAAGCAAGCAAATCATCATAATGAATCTTTCTCTCTCTGCCTCTGTCTCTCTCTCTCCCTCCCTCCCCCTCTCTGTCTGTCTGTCTGTCTGTCTCTCTCTCTCTCTCTCTCTCTCTCTCTCTCTCTCTCTCTCTCTTATATATATATATATATATATATATATATATATATATATATATAATTATATTGTAAGTTACAAGAAAATGATTTGTTTGGGAGTGGGTCTTCGTAATTATTATTATTTTTTTTTTACCAATTTTTTTCATGGAGGGAAGAAAAACGTTTCTGAATCTTGATGAAACTCAGAATTTAAGATATAAATAAAAGCTTCATTCTCTTTTCGGGTTTGACGCTTGTTGTTGTTGTTGTTGGCATTTTCTTTTCTCTTGCAACAATTATGTGTAAGAAGATGGAGTGAAGGACAGAAATAAACGAAGATTATGGATGTAGTAGACTATGGGATAGGTTTTAAAGTTATAATTTGGGGGTGGGTGGGGGAGAATCAATTTACTCTTCTCAAAGCACTCTGGCGTAACTGCAAATAGCGAAAAACTTTTTTTTTTAAAAAGCAAATCTTTATACTTTCTTGGATAAAAAATAACCTTCATAAACTGTGCATATCAATTTTTTCGCTAATAAAAACGATACATTAAAAAGACAGTACGATTATTACAACAACAAACAAATAACATTAAAGTGTAAGAAAAGGGAAACAGGAGGAAAAGAAAACAATTGAGTAGGCCTACAAACATGATGAGAAGACCAGCATCCTTATTACCTCCATTGTTTTCGTTCCTCAATCTTCCCATTTTTTTAATATTAGACATTATTAATTGTTTTATGATCTTACCATTAAATACACCCACAGAAACCGAAAAGCCATGAGCCTGGTTTTCAGCTACGAAAAATGCCATTGGTCACGGAGTTCATGTACGTTGTAAACAAGGTTTCAATAATAATAATAATAATAATCTTCTCTATTTTTTCTCGAAAACGAAATTATTAATTCACGGAAAAACTTGAATGATCGTTGCTCATTGTTACAGTATCTGAGTCACCTCTATTCCACATAATTAACCTCAAGTACAAAAGCAAAACAAAACATGAAAAACCCCAAAAGATCCCATACAGAAGGAACCCCCACACCAAACAAAAACCAAAACTACCCCCTCCCACCCCCCCCCCCTCCCCCCCCCGAAAATACCAACCCCTAAGCAAACATCTTCCCAACCATAAACGGCACTATATATATATATATATATATATATATATAGATAGATAGATATATATACTTACTTACTTACTTAGGCCCATCACTCCCCCTGGAGCATAGGCCGCCGACAACAGTCCGCCAGAGTCCTCTGACGTGGGCTATTCTCTCCAGCTGTCTCCAGGTATATCCCATCTTCCTGGTTTCTGCCTCAAGGTCGCGTCGCCAGGTGTTTCTTGGCCTTCCTCTTTTTCGTTTTCCCTGGGGGTTCCATGATAGTGCCTGCCTTGTGATGTTGCTGGCTGGCTTTCTCAGGGTGTGCCCGATCCATCCCCATCTCCTGCGCCGGATTTCATTCTCGGCTGGCAGCTGGTTGGTACGTTGCCACAGGTCTGCGTTGCTGATGGTGTCGGGCCAGTGGATCTGGAGGATTCGTCTCAGGCAGCTGTTGATGAAGGTCTGCACTTTCTTGATGGTGGTCTTTGTTGTCCTCCATGTCTCCACTCCATATAGTAGGACTGACTTGACGTTGGAGTTGAACAGTCTGATCTTTGTGCGGGTCGACACCACCTTGGAGCTCCAGATGTTCTTCAGCTGCAAGCACGCTGCCCTCGCCTTGCCAATTCTTGCTCTGACGTCTGCGTCTGTGCCGCCCTGCATGTTAATGATGCTACCCAGGTACGTGAATGTCTCCACTTCTTCCAGCTCCTTCCCATTTAGTGTGACTGGGTCCTCACTCGCTGCGTTGATCTTGAGAATCTTGGTTTTGCCTTCATGGATCTTGCGACCAACTTGTAATGAGGTGGCTGCTAGTTCTGTAGTCTTGTCCTGCATCTGTTAGCGGCTGTGGGAAAGCAGAGCCAGGTCGTCTGCAAAGTCGAGATCATCCAGCTGGTCCCACAGTGTCCACTGGATTCCATTTCTTCTGTATGCTGTTGAAGTCTTCATGGTCCAATCGATTGCCAGGAGGAAGAGGAAAGGTGACAGGAGACAGGCTTGTCTGACTCCGGTCTTCACCTCAAAGCTGTTTGTGAGTTGTCCTCCATGGACCACCCAGGAGGTCATTCTTTCATAGGAGTTCTTGATCAAGTTGACCAGTTTGGTTGGCACTCCATGGTGGCGAAGCAATTTCCAGAGGGTGTTGCGGTCCACACTGTCGAATGCTTTCTCATAATCAACAAAGTTGATGTATAAAGATGAGTTCCACTCTAAAGATTGCTCAACGATGATGCGCAAGGTGGCAATCTTATCTACGCATGATCTGTTCTGGCGGAAGCCGTCCTGCTGGTCTCGGAGGAGAGGGTCGACTGCATTATTCATTCTCTCGAGGAGGATCCTGTTAAAGACTTTTCCTGGCACCGACAGAAGCATTATCCCTCTATAGTTGGCACAGTTGCTGAGGTCTCCTATCTTGGGTAGCTTGATGAGGTAGCCCTCCTTCCAGTCTGATGGAGTGTAGACAAGTTGACGTCAGTGTCTCTGTCACTTTCTTCCACTGGCTCTCGATGTCAGTCTCTTCTTCAAGCAGTTCTTGTAAATTCAAATTCAAAAACTTTATTATCTCAAAGACAGAGAAATTCCGGCGGGTTACTCGCCGTACATAAAAACACTAAACATTTAAACATAATATTTAAAACACACACACTGTCCAACATCAGCACGCACCCATCATGAGATAAAAAGCATCCACAAATCAGCAATATCTCAGCCAGCCACAAACCCACCCCAACAAAAATCACTTTACTCATGTGCGCACAAGTAAACCCGTACGTCCGCACATACACAGTCACTCGCGCACGAGCACGCACGCTCGCACATTGTAAACATTCGTACCCATGCTCACGCATTTTAATAAGTCAGATTGTTATAACATGTTGTATAAGACAAATATTAATTAAATTAATACTATGTTCTTTTAAGATATTGAACAGTCTAAAATAATAACACGCGCACGTATTTAAAGAAAAAAAATCATTTGTATAACATGTATGATAAGACAAATATCAGTAAAGTTAATACTCTATTCTATTAGAAACTGAACACAGTTTACTCTAATAAAAGGTAGCCTTTAGTCTCTCTCTCTCTCTCCCCCCCCCCCCCTCTCTCTCTCTGTCTCTCTGTCGTGGGCTTTAGTTCAATTCAGATTTATTGTCATACATCTATTAATTAGCAGAATTGAGGTTGGAATAAAACTATTTTTAAATCGCAGGGTTCTAGACTTGGGTACTCTGTAGCGCTTTTGAGAAGGCAGGAGTTCAAAATAGTTTGCAAGCACATGTGTGTCATCACTCACAATCTGTCTAGCTCTGTCTCTCACATGGCATTCATACAAGTCATTCAGTTTCATTTGCTCACAGCCCACAATTTTGCCACATCTGGTTACAATCTTGTTTACTATGTTTTTGTTTTTAACAGTCAGGCCCCCATACCAACAAAACAAGGAAAATGAAAGGACAGACTCAATAAAGCATCGGTAGAAATTTTGTAAAACTTTTACATTTACTTTAAGACTCCTGAGTTTTTGAAGGAAAAAGATGCGTGAGTGGCATTTCCTATTTACAAGATCTGTATTAGCATCAAAATTTAGTTTATCATCAATAATAGTACCTAGATATTTGTATTGGTGTACACGCTCTACCTTTACACCATCAATGTAAAGATTTGGTATGGGCTGGGGGTCCCTGCGAAAATCAATCAACATTTCCTTAGTCTTTTCAACATTAAGGTCAAGACAGTTCTGTTTGCACCAGGAGGAGAACTCCTCAACTTGTTTAAAATACATGACATGGGAATTAGACAGATCTTCCAGAGCAGAGTCATCAGAATATTTGATTATTCAGGAATTGAAGGATATTTGATTTGATATTTGATTGTAGTACTTGGTACTTGTTGGTGAGGGACAGCTTGAATTCTTCAATTATCTTTGAGTCTTTCAGCAGGCTGGTGTTGTACTTCTGCCTCTTTGTTGTTACTTCCATCCAGTTCTTCCTCAGCTTTAGCCTCAGCCTGGCTACCAAAAGGTGGTGGTCAGATGCAATGTCTGCTCCTCTTTTCACCCTTACATCCTGTAGAGATCTCCTGAATTTCTTGGCCATGCAGATATGGTCGATCTGGTTCTCAGTCACATGATTTGGTGATACCCATGTGGCCTTATATACTCTTCTGTGGGGGAAAATGCTGCCACCGATTACTAGATTGTTGATAGCACAGAAGTCTGCAAATCTCTCGCCATTCTCATTCATCTCTCCTAATCTGTGTCTTCCTATCACTTCCTCGCATCCCGTGTTGTCTTGTCCGATCTTGGCATTGAAATCACCCATGAGGATGTTTATATCTTTTTCTGGGTACTTGGCAATGACGTTCTGCAGTCTGTCGTAGAATTCATCTTTGGCTTCTTCATCGCCGTCATTAGTTGGCGCATAACACTGGATGATGTTCATTCTGATCTTCTTCTTCTTAGTCCCGAAGGATGCCGCGATGATTCTTGATCGTGTGCTTCCCATCCTATCAGGGCTCGCTGCGCAGGTCTTGACAAAATGAGCGCTACGCCTTCTGTGTGTGGAGCGTTGTCTTCTTCATGGCCAGAATAAAGCAGCATCTCTCCAGTGAGCAGTCTCCTTTGTCCTGACTGTGTCCAATGGGTCTCACTGATGCCAAGCAATGTGAGGTTGTAGCTTTTCATCTCTGCTGCTACTTGTGTTGTTTTTCCCGTCTCATACATGGTCCTCATATTCCATGCTCCGACGTTGCTGGTCCTGGTCGATAAAAGGGGGGTCGGCCTTGTGGCTTCCGTAGACTCACCACGGCTTTCACCACACGGCGTCATACATCCTCTTGGCGAGGACTCTTCCTCTCCCAGGACAGTAGTCTCTTGGTCCGTTGTTGGCGTTTCTGTAGCAAGCTTTGTTTTCACGGGGTGGGGTTGCTAGCCCCACGCCCAACCCTCCTCCTTTCTCATCCGGGCTTGGGACCGGCCATGGCAGAGTTACTATATATATATATTATATATATAAGTGGTGAAAGAAAATAAGTACAGATAGCCATTACAACTTCATCATTGCGAAATTGCTTCCAGTGGTTTGAATAATCAACAAGAAAGCTCAATATCTATCTATCTATCTATCTATCTATCTATCGATCTATCGATCTATCTATACATACATACAATCAATCATACATAGATAGATAGATGGATGGATGGATACATAGATAGACAGATAGATAGATAAGAAAACTTGACTCGACTCATTCCCATTGCCTGGTACACTAGTTTCACTAAAGTAACCTCACACACCACCTTTTCTTCCCCCTTTTTTTTGGGGGGGGGGGGGGGGGCACTTTTCCTTCTGTTTTCGTATATTACTCTTGCATTCATACCCCCACGTACTAAGGCTTTTACAGGAAAAAACCCCTACATTTTGGGGGGTATGAAAGAGTAGCGTCTGACTCAAAACTCATGTGGTTTTGCACACATTTGGTAGGTTTGAATTTAAAAGAAAAAAAAAGTCCAGCAAAAGCTGTATCCCCCTTAGTCCTTTGTTGTCTGCTGGCTTCCTACCACAATGCGCATGCCTGGGTTCAACACTTTAGGAACAGAAGCAATCCTCATTATTTTTTTTGTTGATCATTTCCAACTTTTTTGTGTGACTACCTATTGGTTTATATCCCCATTCCCTCACCTCAAAACAAGGGCTCAGCTATTTTTTTTCTACTTTAAAAAATAAGTAAAAATCAGCCGATTTTTTTTTTTTTTTGGGGGGGGGGAGGGGGATCTGACTTGTACTCTTTACAGGATTCTATGTGACCTGGAAGTTAAAGATGGGGGTGTAGCCTATACCCACTGCACCCCCATACCTCAAACACCACCTTTAACCCTCAACCCCTTCCCCCCCCCCCCCCCCCCCTGTGATTAAGAGGTTTTGGCTGATCATTTCCTTCCTTTCATTCCCAAAAACAAGGATACAGCTGTACTGGTCAACAGGAAACAGTACACCCCCCACCCCCCACCCACCCCCTGACATCCTCACTACTCCCCTATCTGTGACCTTGATCCTGTTGCCTTTGTTGTCTATCAATGACCTGGTCAATGCTGCTTGTGAGTGGAACCGCCCCCTAGGCCCCTGGAAAGCCACGGAAAACGTCATTAAGATGTAAGTGGCTTCATAGCACTTAAGCTGCGGAGAAGGTCGTTAAGAGGTAAGTGTCTTCTTTAGGGGACAACTGATACCCAGTGTTGAAACAAGCTGCTTAGAGAGTACACAGGCATGTTTCATTGTCTTGTCATGAACAGTCCATGCCTTAGAAATGCCTAATATGTTGTTTATTATTCGTTAACCAAAAAAAGAAGTTTGTATTCTCCTGTTATAATACCTGCATGTCACCTAACACTGCAATAACTATATAATTAGGATCCAAAACTGCAAGGAAACTATGGACTGCGGCGCATTCATTCATTGATTCATTTATTGACACAACAGGGTATGATGCTTGCGGCAGATTTGGGCTAATCGTGATAGATTTTAAAGGAGTCATTTCTTTTTAAACTTTTGAGCTAAGTATCTTATTTCCAGAAGCAGACTGTTCTAGAAACTTAGGACTGAAGGAAAGTAAAAAGCTTCTCTGAAGCATGGAAGGAATTGAACTGAAGTAACTGCTCACAGAAATGTGCAAACCAAAGAGTTTACCCAGGCAAGGAACACCCCAGTCACCTTGAGTAGGCCTATCAGACTAAGATTTTTTGGTTGTTGTTGTGGCCTTAGTTGCATGCAGGTCACCGAGCACCATCTTTTTTTTTTGGGGGGGGGGGGGGGGGTGGGGGGGTTCTTTTCTCTCGCCCCCCTTTTTTTCTCTTTTTTTTTTTAAAGTTGAGTGTGCTTCACACGCCTCTCTTCATTGGCCAAAAAGAAGCAAACAAAAAACCCTAGAACCCCAAACCTTTTTTTTGTTCCCCCTTTCCTTTTTTTTGGTGGGGGGGGGGGGGGGGGGTGGTCTTTTTTTCTATTTTTTTCTACCTGAACATCCTTACTCTCTTATCTTACCGACTGTCTGGAGCAATAACTGCCCCAGAGTGAACTGCTGCCTGTGTTCTGTTGATATTCAGCTGCAGCGGACAATCAGCCTGGGTTTATGGTTGCTCTAGTGTGTGCTGTTGTGTGCAGCTCTAAAGGTGTGGAGGAGTGATTTCCATCTGTCTGGGTTTAGTTTTTGCTCTAGTGAATGTGTGGTAATGTTAACTTTCCACTCTTTTTCACCCATTTTCACACTCATTATACTAATTTGTCATGCACCTTCCCTAGTTCCCTAGCAAAGAGAGTTGAATCCTTTACATAGTTTACATAAACCGTTTCTTAAGGGATTTTTTTCATCCTCATCACCATTATCATCATCATCATCATCATCATCATCATCTAATATCACTTTGGGCAAAAATATGTTACTTTAAAGGAAGAACACCCACACGCACGCACGCACGCACACACACACACAACACACACACACCACACCACACACACACCAACACACTTGCACGCACTCACGCATGCACACACACGCGCGCACACACACACACACACACACACACACACACACACACACACCACACACCGCACGCACGCACGCACGCACGCACACGCACGCACGCGCGCGCGGGAGAGGATAGCCTAGTGGTTAGAATATTGCCCTGGCAAATCCCACGATCTGGGTTCGAATCCTGTTCAAGAGGATTCCTCTCTGCTGGAGTTAACACCCAGACTAAGTAACCATCGTGAGACTTGAGAACGGGATACTGCAGACTCAGACATCCCACGTTTACCAAGGTCCACATTGGTGATTCTGTGACGTGTCACTAAGGCACTTTCTCCCATGACAGTGGAACAACACTTCTTCCAGACTAGTCCAAGACACAAAAACCCGAGGGCCAATATCTGGCCTACTGACCTGCCGATGATGCCGGGATAGCCTAGTGGTCAGAACCTTGCACTCGCAATCTGACAACCCGGGGTTCGATTCCCGTTCAAGGGGGGATATTTTCCCCTGGAGTCAACATCAGTGCAGACTCCACTCTCCCCCAAAAGTCCTTCGGATGAGACTGTAAACCGAGGCCCCGTGCGCGAACGCACGCAGAACATCTTGCGCACACGTTAAATCCTGTTCCTCCGCTTTTCGTGATAGTAGGCCATTGTGTGCCGGTGGGAACAGATGACAGAATTGACAAAACCTCATACACACGGGGACTGGATTTAAAAAAGCACATAAGTGCTTTTTCTATTATCCTCGATATAAAAAGAATAAAATAAATAAATAAACGAGGGACAAACTCTTCAGACCCGAGGAAAGCCTTCAGCGCACAGTAGCATTTGTCAGGGCCTCAGGAGTTGCTTTCTGACCGTTCCACGAAGAAGATAGATTCACAGGTTCAGGCACAAAAAGGATTCTTCGGTTCTTTTCTGTTCACTGACTTCTTGAACAATGACCCACTAACATTAACAACGAAATAAACCCTACGTTGTAAAACCAAATACTTTTAAAAAAAAGGAGTAAATTTATGAATTCAAATACCTGACCTAGAAAAGCAATCTTTTTGAAGATTTCACTGTCTTGCAGCAAACTTGTGTGAAAGGATTTTGAAATCGACTTAGTACCTTTTATTTACTGATCTATTTTTAAAATCTTTTATTTTGAGGAGAATGAATAAGCACCCATATGATTGTTTTTTTGTTTTTACGTTTAATCTGGGTTTTTTTGTTTTTACGTTTAATCCCCATGTCGACATGGACTAAACGGAAACTGTGATTCCGCTTCATTTAAATTCTGTAAATATCCTGAGACAAACTAACAAATAAAAAGGGGGCGGGGTGATGGGAAGGGGACATAGATAACAAGTCGACATGTAACCTCTTTAAAACAAAATGGGATGCGTTGAGTACACTTGGTTCTGATTTCTTTACCTACAAGACAAAATTACAGTTTGTACTCAGAAAAAACCCAGTAGGCTTTATATAGACCAAAAAAATGTAAATTTCAGATTGTAGTGAGGTAAAAGTCATTTGTACCAGGAAAAAAATAGGAACTCAAGCTTGTAAATTAGAAATCCTAATTTCTGTTAACACATTGTCCTTGCCAGCCAGTGTGTAGGAAATGTAATTTCTGGAAACCAAATCCGTATTAATTTGGAAAGGTTGTTTTCATACACACGAAGTAGAGCCCAACTTGGAATTTAAAAGGGATTTTCTTGAAGCATTATTTGCTTTGTGATTAGGAAAAGAGGACTACTTTCTATAATCATAATCTAAAATTATGTTTGTAATTAGGAACTTTAAAAAAAAAACCCATAAACGAGAATCCACCGACCCAATGATTGGGAAAGTAATGATAATAATAATAATAATAATAACAACAACACTAATAATAATAATAATGATGATGATGATGATGGTTAGCACTGATATCAGGGTTAATGACCAGAAGCTGGAAACAGTTCAAAGCTTCAAGTACCTGGGAGCCATTGTATCAGACCAGGGATCCAAGCCAGAAGTAGTATGCAGGACTGCACAGACAATAACAGCTTTGTCAAAACTAAACACCATCTGGAGAGATAAAAATATCTCACTTATCTCCAAGATCAGACTAATGCGCTCCCTTGTCGTATCCATATTTCTGTATGCCTGTGAATCATGGACCCTGACTGCAGATTTGGAGAGAAGAGTACAGGCAGTGGAGATGAGATGCTTTCGGAGACTCCTTGGCATCTCCTACAAAGACCACATAAGCAACGAAAGCGTGCATAACAGAATCCAGCAAACCATTGGACCCTATGAGAACCTTCTAACGATCGTGAAAAAGCGTAAACTTAAATGGTATGGGCATGTGACAAGATCCAAAGGACTTGCAAAGTCAGTTTTACAAGGCACTGTCCAAGGAGGAAGAAGAAGAGGCAGACCAAGGAAGAGCTGGGAGGATAACATCAGCGAATGGACAGGCCTAGAACTCAACAAAACCCTGAGAAAGGCAGAACAGAGAGAGGAATGGAGGGAACTGGTTGTTGAGTCTTTGAGGGTGCCCCCACGGTCGTCAGACTACGGGACAGATAGATAGATAGATAGATAGATAGATAGATGATGATGATGATGATGATGATGATGATGATATAATAATAATAATAATAATGTATGAAATTTATATAGCGTTGAATCTTGCAAAGCAACAAATCAAAGCGCTTTTTTTTTTATCGAGGATAATGGAATAAGCACTCATGTGCTTTTTTTTTTTTACATCTAGTCACCGTGTGTATGCGGTTTTTTTTGGTAAATTTTGTCATCTGTTCCCACCGGCACACAATGGCCTACTCTTTCGAAAAGCGGAACAGGATTTAACATGTGCGCAAGATGTTCTGCATGCATTCGCACACGGGGCCTCGGTTTATAGTCTCATCCCAAGGACATGCGAAAGGCAGCGTCTGAACGAAGGGAACGGGATGGGTTGTACAGGTGAAGACAGTTACAGAGATAAGAGGGTGCAGATTTGTGGAGGCATTTGAAACAGAGACACAATGATTATGCAGTGTTGAAAATGCATAAGACTAATGCAATTTATATAATTATGTGACAATGCTCTTTCATGAAATGCTTTATGCCCGAAAGGTGGTCGCAGGAAACTTAAACCTTAAAACTTGACCAAAAGAGTGTGGCATAGTTTTAATTTTATCCATAAAAAATGTTTTAACCCATCATTCAATCGATTGATCAATTAATCAATCAATCAATCAAATATCAGAGTGCATGTGGAGACAGCAGTAATGGCACCATGAATGTTTTCATTTTATTCAGAAATCTGCAATTAATCAAGCTACCAATCAATCAGTTCAAGAATTGATTGATTGATTTATTTATTCGCTCATTCATTTTCTTTTTTGTCTTCATCATCATCATCATCATCATCATCATCAGTGCCTCCCTCTTCTTCTTCTTTCTCCTCCTCCTCCTCCTCCTCCTCCTCCTATCTGTCTGTTAATCTGTCTGTCTGCTTATCTGAAGATAAGTTAAGCGGGTTTAAGTGATGGATGTTTTGCTATATTCAGTAAAATCGGACGGTGACTGTTCAAGTGGCCAGATAGCTAGTTAGCTGTTTTGAGTGGATGTTTGCCCTATAGGTAATGTCTCCTCTGAAGCTTGAGAACGGATGCCTATAATAATAATAATAATAATAATAATAATAATAATAATAATAGTAAGTGTATGGAATCTGCATTGGCCTGAATCTTGTAAAGCAACAAATCAAATCGTTTACATTCAAATCATCTACACTCGTGGGATGGCATTTTAAATGAGATAAACAGATATCAAATCTACACACACACACACACACACGCACGCACGCACGCACGCACGCACGCACGCACGCACGCACACGCACAGTAGTAATTGTCATTGTTTATTGGTATCGTCATCGTCATCATCGTCGTAGTCACCATCGTCATCTTTATCATTATAATTTCCATTTCAATAAGGTTTGGTAGTTTTGTTTGTGTGTTGCTGTTGTTGTTTGTGTGTTGTTTTGTGTGTGTTGTTGTTGTTGTTATCGTTGTTTTTTCTCTTAGATGGCTTGACGAAAGAAAGCAAGTGGTTTGCTTATTCAATGTACCATCTGGAAATAAGAGTTTGACTTTGACTTTGACTTTGACACACACACACACACACACACACACACACACACACACACACACACACACACACACACACACACACACACACACACACAGAGTAGTAATTGTCATTGTTTATTGATATCATCATCGTCATCATTGTCGTAGTCACCATCGTCATCTTTATTAGTATAATTTCCATTTCAATAAGGTTTGGTATTTTTGTTTGTGTGTTGTTGTTATCGGGTTTTTTTCTCTTAAATGGCAAAAAAAAGCAAGTATTTTACTTATTCAATGTACCATCTGGAGATAAAAGTTTGACTTTTTACTTTCACACACACACACACACACACACACACACACACACACACACACACACACACACACACACACACACACAGCACTGCTTGTTGAAGTGTTGAGCTGTGCTTGATTTGTATGGTTTATCACTGATTAAGTTTTTATTCTATATCTGCATTATATTATTATCTTTTTTAAAAATAGTTTTTTTTAAAGATAGATGGCTTGATGAAAAAAACAACACACAAATGCCCTGCTTATTCAATGTACCATCTGAAAATAAAAGTTTGACTTGACTTGACTGCTTGGGCTGGTGTGGTGGGGTGGGGGGGGGGGGGGGGGGGGGTGGGGGGGGGGGGGAGGGTGTTGACGGTTGATTTAAAGAGTATGGATAGATTAGACTATAAGGGGGGGGGGGGGGATTGGGGGGGGGGGGGGTCTTAGGTAGGAGGTAAGTGTGTTTTGAGGCTAAATTTGAAAGTATTAAGTGTTAAGTTTTTGGCAAAAGGGATAGAGGAAGGTCGTTCCAGGTTAATGGACCACTAATAGAGAAGTGATTTAAGATACTTGAAAATGCAGCCACACACCCTAAACACTTATCTAGTGTGTACAAAGGCGGGCTAGCCTGGTGGTTAGAATGATGCGCTCGTGATCTGCTGACCCGGGTTCGAATCTCGTTCAAGAGGATTTTTCCTCTGGAGTTAAAGTCAGTGCCGACTCAACTCCCCCCACACAAGTCCTGCATGAGTCTATACACTGAGGTCCCGTGTGCGAACGCACGCAGAACACCTTGGGCACACGTTAAAACCCATCCCGCTTTTCGGAAAGATAGGCCTTTGTGTGGTGGTGGGAATGGATGACAAAATTGATAAAACTGCATAAACACGGGGGGGAGTGGATGTAAAAAATAAAAAAAGGCACATGAGTGCTTATTCTATTATCCTCGAGAATAAAAGAAAAAAATGAAGAAATACTTAAGAGTCTTCTTGTGTGGTTTCAAGGTGTCATGAATGAGACGGAAGTGTGCATGTTCTGGGTGTGTTAAGCAAGGGAACATCCAACAATTACGTTGTAAACTCTTGTTTGATTTTTTGTTGTTAAAAATACCCCCCCCCCAAAAAAAAAAACACAAAAAAAACACACAAAAAAACCACCTTGATGACATAGGATCGATGTTCTTCTTATATAGAGCTAGTTTATGTCGAACAGTTTGGGTTTTTTTTTTTTTTTTTCAAAATCAAATGGTAAGTTGTTTTTTGTTGTTGTTGTCTTTTTGTGTTTTTTGTTTTTGGTTGGGTTATATTTGGGTTTGGGGGTGGGTTTTTTGTTGTTGTTTCTTTTTTGTTGTTGTTTTAAGTGAGGAGCTAGCATTAACGAAATTGATGGAGATCATTGTTGTTGTTTTTTTTTTACTGTAATGTGAAATGATCTTGTCAAAACCAACTTATTGAGTGGCTTGTTTTTTGTGTGTCAGTTTTTGTTGTTGTTAATTAGAATCTGTCTCCTGGGCCTAGTGCCTATCAATATTTTTTTCTTCTGGTAGATCTAGTGTGTGATATCGGCATCATTTTTAGTTGTTGTTTTTTAAGCGCAGCAGTTTTTATTTAGCCGTTTAACTATGCTAAAATATAACAGCCTTGTATCAGTAGTCACATTATTACCAATAACGTCAGACGGTTTTATAGAAAGCTGAAAACAGTGAGGAGTGGAGGAAGTTGGTTGCAAAATCTTCAGGGGTCCCCCCCCCCCCCCCCATCCCCCCTCCCCAACGTTCTGCTAGGCTACGGGATAGGTGAAGGTGACTGTTCGACATTTAAAAAAAAACTGAACATCGCGTTGCATTTTTAATCAACGAGCCAGCTTCGATGTTCTTGTAGATCTAGTATGATGACTACGTTACGTGTTATCGACAATTAGGAAATGCCAAAGATAGGCCTATTTTATATACAAGCTATGAAACTGCACATTTTCCAGTTTATAAACTGCACATTACATTGTATACCTCACAGAAAGATTCCATACAGTTGCAATAAACAAGATTCAATCAATACCTGCCAAACTGGAATGTGGAGAGTCCCGCAGGGATCTGTTTTGGGCCCTGTTCTTTTCATTCTCTACACTGCTCCACTGTCACATATATAAAAAACCGTCACCAGATCAACCATCATTTCTACGCTGATGACTCTCAGATTCAAAGCAGTGATACTCTTGAAAATCTGCATTCTCTCTTGACAAGTTTGTCACACTGCCTCCAAGATTTTCAAAACTGGATGATACAAAGCAAATCACAACTAAATGCAGATAAAACCGAAACCATGGTTGTAGGGACCAAACACAAACTCTCTTCCATCGCATCAGCTTCAATAGAATTTGGCAATACGACAGCTCCTCTATCCACCACAGTCAAGTATCTTGGTGTTGTTATCGACAACACACTTTCTATGCAAAAATTAATCACCCAGACCTGTCAGTCGTGCGTATAAGCGCAATTCGAAAGTACCTGTTCACTGATGCAACATCCAAACTTGTCACATCACTCATTCTTTCATGTCTGGACTATAGCAATTCTCTTTTGGCTGGTCTGCCAGCATCATCTATCCACTCCCTTCAGGGCATTTAAAACTCTGCTGCTCGTCTTGTTCTCAAAAAGAAAAAAATCTAAGCATATGACTCCTCTCTTGCGATCTCTCCACTGACTGCCTGTGCCACAGAGTAAAGTACAAGATTAGTACCCTCAGCTACAAATGTCTCCACAAAACAGCACCTTCCTACCTCTGTGAATGTCTTCACCTGTACACTCCTTCTCGTTCCCTCCGCTCTGCTGCTGATACCTTGTGCTTAAGAATACCTAGATTCAACCACTCCACTGTTGGCCATCGCTCGTTCTCTGTTTCTGGTCCTTCAATCTGGAATGACCTTCCTCTCTCCCTTTGCGAAGCCTAGTTACGACACTTTTAAATCCAGCCTCAAGACATACCTATTTCAAACCTAAGACTCCCCCCTATTGTTTCATCTCATAATTATCTGTCCTTGCCTTCAATGGCCAAAGTTCCCATCACCCTGCTGAAGCATATAACCTCTGTGTGTGTGTGTGTGTGTGTGTGTGTGTGTGCGCGCGCGCGCGTTTGTGTGTGTTTGAATTTGTTAAACTGTTAATCATTGTTGGTTGCATGTGTGAGAGTGGAATGGATACAAGCGCTTTAATTTGTTTGTTGTTGGTTTTTTTACAAGATATAGCGCTGTATGAAATTCCATTTATTATTATTGCTTAACCAAAGCGTTAACGGCAATGTTCTTGTAGATGTAGTATTAGGATTACGGTTATCGTAACATTACTACATGCGATAGATAGGCTTAGTTTATATGCAAGCAATAGCATTACATACTTTTCGAGTTCATGCAATTAAAAGGTTAATTCATCTCTTCGGCTAAAAAAGAAAAAAAGTAAAGATGTCCCATAACTTATGTGGTCAGAGGGTAGTGAGACATCAGAGACCTCACTTCTCAAGGGGCCAGCATATTGAGGGCAGCGCCCATCTCCTCTTCCTCATTGCTTTACCTTCCCTGACCCTAAAGAGGCAGGTACCCATTTACAGCTGGGTGAACTGGGGAACTGAACTGAAGCCAAGGCGCATAAACGGTCACCCATCCAAGTGGTAACCACGCTCGTGTTGCTTA
>CM054135.1:18470021-18475021 GCA_028751875.1 Rapana venosa
TCTCTCTCTCTCATCTCTCTCTCTCTCTCTCTTCTTCTCTTCTCTCTCTTCTCTCTGTCCTCTCTCTCTGTTCTCGTGCTCTCTGAAAGTGGGGCGGGGGCGGGGGGGGGGGGGGGGGGGGGGGGGGGGGGGGGGGGGAAGGGAAGAGACGGGATAGCCTGGTGGTCAGAGTGATATATTCATGATCTGCTGACCCAGGTTCAAATCTCGATCAAGAGGATTTTTCCTCTGGAGTTAGCATCAGTGCCGACTCCACTCTCCCCAAAAGTCCTTCGGATAAGACTATAAACCGAGGTCCCGTGTGTGAACGCACGCAGAACATCTTGCGCACACGTTAAAACCCTTTTCGCTTTCCGGAAGAGTAGGCCATTGTGTGCCGGTGGGAACGGATGACAAAATTGACAAAACTGCATACACACGGGGACTGGCTGAACAAAATTCACACGAGTGCTCATTGTATTATCCTCGAAATAAAATACTACTACTACTACTACTACTACTACTACTACTACTACTACTCCCTCTCTTCTTCTTTTAATTTTCTTTATTTCCTTCTATTTGTTGTTGTTGTTGTTGTTGTTGTTGACTTCAATTTTACGTCTGTTCACTTTTAGTGATATTAGACGGGAAAAAAAACGAAAAAAAAAACAAAACAAAAAAACGGGTGAGGTGGATGTGTTATTAAAAAATTAAAAAAAAAAACAAAAAAAAACAAAACAAAAAAACTCGAAAAGAAACTTGGCAATGCAACAAGAATCATTAACAAGCAAACAAACAAACAAAAAGTCATTAACGTTAATGTAACTATAACAAATGTCCTATGGGACTGTGACAAAGACCTTTCACAATTTCAAATGCTAGTTTTAGATTGCTGAATATGCTGGTGAGGGAGTTTTCAGAAAAATGGGGCATGAAAGGTTTTACACTCTGGCAGTCAAAAAGTATATGAGTATTAGTGATATTCTCACCACACAGGCATTTACCATTTTTGCTGAATTTGGTTATCAATGCATTTAGTTTCATTCTATAGAATAAAGTATTAATTCTCCTTGACGTAAAAACACTTGTACTAACTTCTGAATGGTTCACCACTGTTAAATTATCGGTATTGATTGCAGTTCTAGTTAAAAGTTTCTCATTTTGCTGATTACTGTCGGTGACCTTTTTCCATGATTTTTGTTCTAGTAAGCTATACCCTTCTTGTAAGGATAAAGGCACATGCAATTCTATTGCATCCCGTCCATGTTTTGCACCCTTTTTGGCAGCTCTATCCGCCCACTCATTTGGAAAGAAACCAGTGTGTGAAGGCACCCAACAAAAATTCACACTTATGCCCTTTAAGGTTAAGAGATGTATGACATGCTTAATCTCTAATGATATTTCGAAGTTTTCTTGAAACTTGGGGATTTTAAAGCATACAATACCGATTTAGAATCAACGCAAACAAGAATTTGAAATATACACAACGGCAAATCAAGAATATAAGTAAGACCCATTAGTATTGCTACAAGTTCTGCTGTAAATATCGAGTGATATCTACCAACATAATATGATTTTTCAATTTTTAAAGCTGGTATAACAAAAGCAGAACCTGTTTCTTGATTATCTAGACGTGATCCGTCTGTATAAATTTGTAAATGGTCAAAATATTTATGATGGATGTGGGATCGGACATCAGAAACCATTATATTCAAATTGTCATTCTTGTTTACATTAGACACCTCTATCATCAAAGTGTGCTTTATTCATCTCCCATGGTGGGCAAGGTAAGATTGCTTCTCGTGTGTCCATGCTGTGTTGATTGACTTTCTATTTTTTGTTGTTGTTGTAATCCTCAGTCTAACACTCCACTAATTAATTTCTTACAGGTGATAGATATTAAAAAAGAAAAGGGGGAAGGGAAGGGTAGGGGGTAGGGAGGAGGAGGGGGGGGGGGGGGAGACGGTAGGGAGCGGGAGCCCGACCCCCCCCCCCCCCCAACCACGCCTCCCCCCCCCCCCCCCCCCCCCCCCCACCTCCTCAAAAGCTCTACCATACTAACCTGTCACATTATCAATTTTGATTAATTCATTCTTTCTCCCCGACAAAGACGTCTGTCATGATAAATAATAGGGCTAATAATTATATACAAAAAATAAAAAAAATATGAATATGTATATTTTTTAAAACATTTTTGGCTACCACTATTATTTTCATATACTTTCCTTCTCTTTCTTGTTTTCATCTTTTGCTGGCAGCGGTGGTAAGACCACAAGAATATCTCTATTTATTCTTAGGACAGCAATAGACACTTCTGAATTATGGAGGGTGTCTTGCTGTTAACTACAGCAGAGGAGGAAAAGGGTAAGGGTAAAGGAGTCCCATAACCTATAAGGTCGTAGGGGAGCGAGGCGTCAGAGACCTCACTTCTCTAGGGCCAGCATATTGAGGGCGGCGCCCATCTCCTCTCCCTCGCTGCTTTACCTTCCTGACCCTAAAGAGGGCAGGTACCCATTTACAGCTGGGTGAACTGGGGGAACTGTACTGAAGCCAAGGCGCGCAAACGGTCACCCATCCAACTGGTAACCACGCTCGACGCTGCTTAACTTGGCTGGGGAAAAGCGAGTGCTCCGACCACTGAGCTATCCCGTCCCCCCCAGGAGGAACGAGGATTAAAAAAAACTGCCGTGACCCCTGACTCGAAACTCGAGACAGGTCAGGTCCTTGCTCAAATTATTCCTTAATTAATGCTCCCTTCAAAGTTTTATCCTGTAGTGAATTTTTTTATATATGCTGATCTAGCATTAATATCAGTATGGTGGGAACGAAGTTGTATACATATAAAGGTTAATTTCGTCACGAGTCGGAAAGCACCGGAAAAACACGAAGTGGGGAAAGGAAAGCACCGGAAAAACACGAAGTGGGGAAAGCAGGGGAAGGGAAAGAACCCCACCAAATTTTCAGTTTCTGTATCGAAGCGATATATATATATATATATATATATATATATATATATATATATATATATATATATATATATCGCGCGAGGCTAGTAAATTATACCAGTGATAGAGCAAAGATTTGTGGCTTGCCAGTTGAAATAATTTCAGCTTCACTTGTGCATAGAAACTACCACAAAGGTTGGTTCGTATTTCACGCCATTTCGTTTTCCTCGGCGAATGCATGTGCCTGTAGTTAGTTGTAGTATCGCTTAGTTTCAGGTGTGTGTGCGTCTCGTTTTTAAGTGTACTCTCGGGTTGTGGTGGTAAGTGTACTCTCGGGTTGTGGTGGTAAGTGTACTTCGTCTAGTTGTGTGTGATGTTTGGCTGCGGGAACCGGGTTGTGTGGTGTAGTGGGTATGTGTGTGCGCGCATGCCTATGGTAGGTATGTGCTTGGAGTTCGGTGTGTGTGTGAGAGAGAGAAACAGAGTACGCATGTGTGCGCGCGCGCGCGCTATCGCGTATGTGTGTGCTATCGCGCACATTGTGTGTGCGTGCGTAAGTAATAATAATAATAATAATAATAATAATGTATGGAATTTATATAGCGCTGAATCTTGTAAAGCAACAAATCAAAGCGCTCAGATTTCATTTCATACCACTTTAAGTCACGGCAGATTTCTCTCCGTGAAATTCGGGCTGCTCTCCCCGGGGAGAGCGGGAGAACGCGTCGCCACTTTAGCGCTGCGCCACCTTTTTCACCCTGTGTATGTGTGTGCGAGCGCGTGATAACCAACGAACGTCAATGGGGGGTATGCTAGCACGCGTGTGTAGACGCAAGAAGATCAATCAGCAATGGATTGTCCCGAATATTGACTGTGTGTAAGTGCATGTAAATCAGCTGTTCGGTAATCAGCTTGTCAATAATCAGCTGTTCGGTAATCAAATGGGCCTGAGGTCTGTGACTGAACGATAGACAGCCCAAGGTGCAACACATGTGGGTATCACTCCTGCTTGCTGCGTGCTATGCTGATAATGCACCTGTCCTTCTCGTCTGACTTATATCTCTTCTATTCTCCTCCTCCTCCTCCTTCTTCTCCTTCCTCCTCTTCCTCCTCCTCCTCCTCTTTCTCCTTCCTCTTCTTCCTCCTCTTCCTTCTCTTCCTTCGCCTCCTCCTCTTCTTCCTCCTCCTCCTCCTCTTCCTTCTCTTCCTCCTCCTCCTCTTTGTCTTTTCTCTTTCTGTTCCTCTCTTGTCTTGCAACAAGGACTATTACTACTATTACTCCTCCTCCTCCTCCTCCTCCTCCTACTACTACTAGTACTACTACTTCTACTCCTCCTCCTCCTCCTCCTCCTCCTCCTACTACTACTACTACTACTACTACTACTACTCCTCCTCCTCCTCCTCCTCCTCCTACTACTACTACTACTACTACTACTACTACTACTACTACTACTACTACTACTACTACTACTGCTGCTGCTGCTACAACTTCTGCTGCTACTATTACTGCTACTACTACTGCTGCTGCTGCTATTGATTCTACTACTTCTGCTACTGCTGTTTCTGCTTCTACAACTCCTATTGCCGCTGCTGCTGATATGGCTGTTTTGTTGTTGTTGCTGCTTTTTATTATTCTTTAAAAAAACAATTTCTACTACTACTGTATTAATACCCATGTCTTCTTCTTCTTCTTCTTCTTCTTCCTGTTGTTGTCGTCGTCGTCATCGTCATCATCATGTTATTATTATTATTATTATTATTATCGTCATCGTCATCGCAATCATCATCATAACGATCATTAATACTGCTAATACTGCTGCTGCTACTTCATCTATCACTTCTACTGCTACCACTACTACCGCTGCTGCTGTAGTTTTGCTGTTGCTTCTTCTTCTTCTGCTGCTGCTGCTTCTACTACTGCTGCTTCTACTACTGCTGCTTCTACTACTGCTGCTACTGCTGCTGCTGCTGCTGCTGCTGCTGGTGGTTCAGTTGTTGCAGTTGTTGGCGGTTTTAGCAATGTTTAGATACTGTTAAGGACATCCTTTCGCTCTTATCGTGAGACATAAGGACAAA
>CM054135.1:18487521-18490021 GCA_028751875.1 Rapana venosa
GAATTCCCATAATGTATTTTAAGACATTGAACTTTCCATGTCCTCGGTCTAAGAAGACTGCTTTTCTTCTTCTTCTTCTTCTTCTTCTTCTTCTTCTTCTTCTTCTTCCTATTATTATCAACATACACTACTGCATTTAATAAATTCGCCAATGTCAGTCTGTGAAGAGAGCTTAAAATCACCTCTCTCAAATCACCTCGCTCAAATCACCTCTCTCGTTCTTGTTTATGATGGGTGACCGTTTGCGCGCCCTGGCTTCAGTACAGTTCCCCCAGTTCACCCAGCTGTAAAAACTAATGGGTACCTGCCCTCTTTAGGGTCAGGGAAGGTAAAGCAGCAGCGAGGGAGAGGAGGAGATGGGCGCCGCTGCCCTCAATATGCTGGCCCCCTAGAGAAGTTGAGGTCTCTGACGCCTCGCTCTACTATGTATGTTTGTCCGTCGTGTCCGACGATGACCTCCAAAACAGCAGAGGAGGCAGCTGCTGTTTTGGAAACTGGGCAGAAACTTGATTATAGTGGAGTTGCCTTGCCCACAGCACATCCCCACTCTCTCGGCCAAGTGGGCATAAGGACAGTCAGCGTTGGAGATGTTCTCCAAAGGCCAACCAGCCCCCCAGGGCTGCAGCATATAAGGACTGTGCGAGTCAAGCCTCCTAGTCAGAGAGTCATAGTCGATCACTAAAGACTAAGCTGTAAAGTGGAATTCCATGAGTGGGAAAGCCACTGGTCATACAGCCTCTCACTTTGCTGTTGCCCCCAGCGTCAATGGTTTAATCAAGAACTGTGATAAAGCCCAGTATGACCTTATCAGTTATGGGACAGCTTTACCATTTTTCTTCTTTTCTTTTTAAAATTATTATTTGTCTGCCTGCCTGCCTGCCTGCCTGCCTGCCTACCTGTGTGTGTGTGAGTGTGTGTGTGTATGCGTGTGTGTGTGTGTGTGTGTGTGTGTGTGTTTCTCTGTCTCTGTCTCAGTGTCTCTCTGTCACTCTCAGTGGCATCTCTCTGTCTCTCTCTGTCTCTGTCTGTCTGCCTCTGTCTCTGGCTGTCTGTCTGTCTGTCTGTCACTCTGTCTGTCTGTCTGTCTGTCTGTCTGTCTCTCTCTCTCTCTCTCTCTCCCCTCTCTCTCTCTCACTCTGGCATCCATTTCTCTGTCTCTGTCTGTGTCTGTCTGTCTGTGTTTCTGTCTGTCTGTCTGTCTGTCTGTCTTCTCGTCTCTCTCTCTCTCTCTCTCCTCTCTCTCTCTCTCTCTCTCTCTCTCTCTCTCTCTCTCTGGCATTCCTTTCTCTGTCTGTGTCTGTCTGTCTGTCTGTCTGTGTTTCTGTCTGTCTGTCTGTCTGTCTGTCTGTCTGTCTCTCTTCTCTCTCTCTCTCTCTCTCTCTCTCTCTCTCTCTCTTCTCTCTCTTTTCTCCTCTCTGGCATTCCTTTCTCTGTCTGTGTCTTTTCCTGTCTGTGTTTCTGTCTCTCACTCTGTCTGTCTCTGTCTCTCTTTCTCCTCTCTGGCATTCCTTTCTTTTGTCTGTGTCTTTTCCTGTCTGTGTTTCTGTCTCTCACTCTGTCCTGTCTGTCTGTCTCCCCTTTTTCTCCGCTCTGGCATTCCTTTCTCTGTCTGTGTTGGCTGTCTGTCTGTGTTTCTGTCTCTCACTCTGTCTGTCTGCCCTTCTCTCTTTCTCCTCTCTGGCATTCCTTTTTTTCTTGTCTGTGTCTGTCTGTCTGTGTTCTGTCTCTCCACTCTGTCTGTCTGCTGCCCTCTCTTTCTCCTCTCTGGCATTCCTTCTCGTCTTGTCTGTGTCCTGTCTGTCTGTGTTTTCGTCTCCCCACTCTGTCTGTCTGTCTGTCCTCTTTCTCCTCTCTGGCATTCCTTTCTTTTGTCTGTGTCTGTGTCTGTCTGTCTGTGTTTCTTTCTCTCACTCTGTCTGTCTGTCTGTCTCTCTTTCCTCCTCTCTGAAATTCCTTTCTCTGTCTGTGTCTGTCTGTCTGTGTTTCTGCCCTCTCACTCTGTCTGTCTCTCTCTTTTTCTCCTCTCTGGCATTCCTTTCTCTGTGTCTGTGTCTGTCTGTCTGTGTTTCTGTCTCTCACTCTGTCTGTCTCTCTCTTTTTCTCCTCTCTGGCATTCCTTTCTCTGTCTGTGTCTGTGTCTGTCTGTCTGTGTTTCTGTCTCTCACTCTGTCTGTCTGTCTCTCTCTTTCTCCTCTCTGGCATTCCTTTCTCTGTCTGTGTCTGTGTCTGTCTGTCTGTGTTTCTGTCTCTCACTCTGTCTGTCTGTCTGTCTCTCTTTCTCCTCTCTGGCATTCCTTTCTCCTGTCCTGTCTGTCTGTCTGTGTTTCTGTCTCTCACTCTGTCTGTCTGTCTGTCTCTCTCTTTTTCTCTCCGCTCGGGCCCGTTTCCTTTCTCTGTCTGTGTCTGTGTCTGTCTGTCTGTGTTTCTGTCTCTCATTCTGTCTGTCTGTCTCTCTCAAGGGTTGCACTTGTAGCTGTGTGTGACAAGAACATCTGGCGAG
>CM054135.1:18497521-18505021 GCA_028751875.1 Rapana venosa
TGTGTTGGGTGTGTTGTTTGTTTTGGTGTTGTGTCTTGGTGTGTTTTGGTGTTGTGTTGTGGTTGGTTGGAGTGTGTGATGGGGTAATTATTTAGTGGGTGTGGTGATGGGTGTTAGGTGGGGAGGTGCATTGATTGTGTTTTGTGGTATTGTTTGTGGTGTGTGGTTTGTTGTGGTGTGTTGTGTTGTGTGTTGTGTTGTTGGTGTGGTGTGGTGTTGGTGTGTTGTGTTGTGTGTGGTGTGGTGTTGGTGTTGGTGTGGGTGTGGTGATGGTATGTGTGTGTTGTTTGGTTGTATTGTGGTTTGGTGTGGTGGTGTGAGTGTGGTGGTGTTGTGTGTGGTATGTGTTGTTGTGTGTTGTGTTGTGGTGTGTGTATGGTGTGTGTGTGTTGTGGTGTGGGTGTGTTGTGGTGTGGTTGTGTTGTGTGGTTGTGGTTGTGTGGGTTGTTGTGTTGTGGTGTGTGATGGTGTGGTGTGGGTGTTGTGGTGTGGTGTGGTTTGGTGTTGTGTGTGTTGTTGTGGTTTGGTGGTGTGTGTGATGGTGTGTTTGTGTGGTTGGTGTTGTGTGTGTGTTGTGTGTGGTTGTGTGTTGTTGTGGTGTGGTGTGGTTGTGGGTGGTTGTTTGTGGTTGTGGTGTGGGGTGTTGTGTGTGTGGTGTGGTTGGTATGGGTGTGGGGTGTTGTGTGTTGGTGTGGTGTGTTGTGTTGTGGTGTGTGTGTGGTATGTTGTGTGTGTGTGGTGTGTGTTTTGTGTGGTGTGGTTGTTTTGTGGTGTGGTGTGTTGTGTTGTGGTGTGTGTGTGGGTGGGGTTTGTTGTGGGTGGTGTGTTGTGGGTGTGTGTTGTGTTTGTTGGTATGGTGTGGTGTGTGTGTGTGTGTTGTGTGTGGTGGGTATGGTGTGGGGTGGTTGGTGTTGTGGTGTGTGTGTTGTGGTTGTGTGTGTGTGGTGTGTTGGGTGGGTGTTGTGTTGTGGTGTTGTGTGTGTGTGGTGTGTGGTATGGGTGGTTGTGGTGTGGTGGTTGTGTTTGTGGTGGGTTGGTGTGTGTGGTTGTGGGTTGTGGTGTGGTGTGATGTGTTGTGGTGTGGTATGGTGTTGTTTTGTGGTGTGGTGTGGTGTGGTGTGGCGACTTTATTGGTGGGTAAAAGAAGCGGTCGCGAACGCAAAATCTTACCATTGGTGAACTTTTTCGAAAGTTAAAAAAACAAAACAATTATTCTTTCATTTGTGAGGAGCTATAGCCTGTGTGAGGAACACACAATAACAACCCCCAAACCAAACCAAACCAAACCAAACCAAACCAAACCAAATAATGAATTAGAGTTTTTCTTCGATTTTTATTTTGCTGAACTCCTACATCTATCTATCTATCTATTTGTCTGTCTGGCTTTCTGTCTATCTTTCTATCTGTCTGTCTGTCTGTCTGTCTGTCTGTCGTCTCTCTTCTCTCTCTCTCTCTCTCCTCTCTCTCTCTCTCTCTCTCTCTCTCTCTCTCTCTCTCTCTCTCTCTCTCTCCAGCAGGTGGACAAAAACTCGAACAGTCTTAGGTTCAATTCCACCCCAACACACGCACTCTCTCTCTCTCTGTCTCTCTCTCTGTCTCTGTCTGTCTGTCTGTCTGTCTCTCTCTTATATATATATATATATATATATATATATATATATATATATAATATATATATATATATATATCCCTAAGGGCGGGGACTGGATGTAAAAAAGCACATGGGTGCTTATTCATTATCCTCGAAATAAAAGAATTTGTCATTCTCTCTCTCTCTCTCTCTCTCTCTCTCTCTCTCTCTCTCTCTCTCTCTCTCTCTCTCTCTCTCTCTCTCTCTCTCTCTCTCTCCACACACACACACACACACACATCCACCCCCCCCCCCCCCCCCCCATCCCCCCCCCACCCCCCCCCCCACCCCCCCCCCCCCCCCCCCCCCCCACACCCCGACCCCCCCCCCCCACCCTTACCCCCCCCCCCCCCCCCCACACACACACACACACGTACACAACATACTGATTTACTATGTCTCCTCGCTGCAGACGTGACGTGTGACAGACAGAAGCGCTGAAGTCTAATTATTGTGACAGTCGAGCAGCATGCCACCTCCACTGATCCAGCCCAGGCAGGAACAACGACTGGCCTTCTTCATCCCATCGTACGTGTCATGTGCCTGCCAACATGGCACACTTGGCACACAAACCAGCTCTGCAGATAAAAATAATAATACTGTCATCATCATCATCATCATCATCATCATGATAATAGAAGACATCGACTCTCTGCCGCGTGACTGACATCCATCCATCGGCTGTGCTATGATTTTTTTTAGCCCGTTGGCAGCAGCTTAATTTTTTTTTTCCATGTCACGTTTCCTATCCTTCTTCTTCTTCTTCTTCTTCTGCTTCTTCTGCTTCTTCTTCTTCTTCTTCTTCTTCTGCTTCTTTTTCTTTTTCTTCTTCTTCTTCTTCTTCTTCTTGTTCTTCTTCTTGTTCTTCTTCTTGTTCTTCTTCTTCTTGTTCTTCTTCTTGTTCTTCTTCTTGTTCTTGTTCTTGTTCTTCTTTTTTCTTCTTCTTCTTCTTCTTCTTCTTCTTCTTCTTCTTCTTCCACGTTTCCTATCCTTCTTCTTCTTCTTCTTCTTCTTCAAATTCCTCTTCTTCTTCTTCTTTCTTCTTCTTCTTCTTCTTCTTCTTCTTCTTCTGCTTCTTCTTATATTACTGAAGGTTGTTATTTAGATATCACTCTTGCTGCAAGCAGCGGGGAGGGAATCTCTGGAATCGTCTTGAACTTTGTGTTGCTTTTATGAGTAGAGTTAATTACTCAAGAAACAAACAAACAAACAAATAAAAATGGTGCGACTTTTTCTTTTGTCTATTTGAGGGAACTTAAGTCATCATAACATGAAGGAACAGAGTTGTCTGGGATAACTGAAGGTTGGTATTTTAAAATTCACCATTGCTCCACTCCGTCTTAAGTGCAAAGAAGAGAAATCAAATCTAAAAAAAAAAATGGTGTGACTTTTCTTTGTGGACTGAGTGAAGTAAATCATCATAACGTGAACAGATTTTCCCCTGATTACTGAAGGTTGGTCTTTTAAAATTAACTGATGCTCCAAGCTAAAAATGTGAAGAAAAAAAAATCGTCTTCCACTCTGTGTTGAGTGCAGAATTAAGAATCAAATCTAAAAATAAATAAATAAATGGTATGACTTTTCTTCGTGGTTTGAGTGAACTAAATCATCATAAAGCGAACAGATTTCCCCCCCTGATTATTGAAAGCTGATAATTATTTAAAATGAACCGTTGCTGTAAAAGACAAAATCTGTACAATTGTCTTCAAGCATGTGTTAAGTGCAGAATAAAATGATAATGATAGAAAATGGTGTAATTTTCTTTGAGTGAGCTAAATCATCATAAAAATGAACAGACTTTTTCCCTTTTTACTGAAAGCTGGCAATTAAAATCTGATTTGTCTTTGCAAGATATAGCGCTATACAAATTTCATTTATTATTGTTCTTCTTCTTCTTCTTCTTCTTCTTATTTAAAATTAACCGTTGCTGCCGCCGCGCCAAATATCCGTAGAATTGTCTGTGCTAAGTGCAGAATTCATAATATCAATAATGATAAAAGATAGTGTGACTTCTCTCTGAGGTTTGAGTGAACTAAATCATACAGGCACCAGCCTTTTCTGGGATCAGCCTTACTGAAGGCTTGGCATACATTTAAAGTCGCCTCAGGCACAAATCTGTACACTTGTCTGCAACTCTTACCTGCGTGAAGTAAGTGCAGAATTGATGATTTAAAAAAAAAAAAAAGAAGTGATTTTCTTAAACTAAATGATACAAAGGGAAGAGGTTTCTCTGGTTTCTAAAGGCTTGATATTTTAGGGTTGCTCTGGTCACAAAGTTAATTTCAACTCTTACGGTACGTGCAGAAATTAATCATCAAATTAAAAAAAAAAAATTGGTGATACTTTTTGAATGAACTAAACAATCATAACGTGAACAGACTTTTTTTTTTTTTCCTGATAACTGAAGGCTTGGTATTTGTAAAATTTACTGTTGCTGCTGGCGCAAAATCTGCACAATATTGTCTGCAACTCTGTGTTAAGCAAGTTCAGAATTGATGGTTTTTTTTTTTTTTTAAAAAGGAGTAAATTTCTTTATCATTTGAATGAACTAAAATCAGAATCATATAGTGAACACACTTTTTTTCCCTCCATGACTGAAAGTTTGATATCAAGGGTTGTAGCTCAAGGCGCAAATCTCTACAATCGTCTTCAACTCTGTGTGTGCCAAGCACAGAATTAACCCACCCACCCCCCTGCACCCTACCTACCACCCACCCCCTCCCCTCCCCCCAAAAAAGAAAGAAAAAAAGTATGACTTTTCTTTGTGGCTTTAGCAAACTGAATCTTAAAAGTGAACAGACTTTCCAATGGTGTTTGAGTCAGGATCTCTCTGTCTGTCTGTCTGTCTGTCTGTCTCACTCACTCACTCTCTCTCTTTCACACTCTCTCTCTCTCTCTCTCTCTCTCTCTCTCTCTCTCTCTCTCTCTCTCTCTTCTCTCTCTCTCTCTTCTCTCGCTCGCTCTTTCATGCCTTAATTAAACAAAAGGTGAATAGATTTTCCATACAAGCAGTGTAGTGGGGACATTGCAAGTTTTCATCCTCTTTTTTTTTTTTCTTTTACCCCCAGCTAAATAAAACCCACACAAGACGAGAAGCCAACAGCAATGTAACCTAGACTGCAGTGTGTGAGTGTGTGTGTGTGTGTGTGTGTGTGTGTGTGTGTGTGTGTGTGTGAGGTGGGAGTGTGTGTAGGGTTTGTGTGTGGTGGTGTGTGTGTGTGTTGTGTGTGGTGTGTGTGAGTGATGTGTGTGTAGGTCGGAGTGACTATGTAGGGTTTGTGTGTGTGTGTGTGTGTGTGTGTGTGTGTGTGCGTGTGTGTGTGTGTGTGTGTGAGGTCGGAGTGACCTATGTAGCGTTGTAGGTGTTGTGTGTGTGGTGTCTGTGTGTCTGTGTGGTCGGTGACCTGTGTGTGTTGTGTGTGTGTCTGTGTGTCTGTGTGTGTTGGTGGGGGTGGGGGTGGGGGGGGGGGGCGTTAAGATAGATCACACAAACATTGACTTGACGGGAATCTGTGCACTAGTATTAGTGAGACGGTGTTGTGACATTTTTTTTAAATAGTTCGTTTTCATTCTAGACTTGATTACAACAACAACAACAGCAATAACACCCAACAACCAAGTATAAATCGATTTTTAAAAAAACAACAACAACCCAACAACAAACAAACAACCAACCAAACACACACAAAACCAGCGTGGCTGTGGTGGAATCGATCTGGCGCTAAGCTCTACCACACACGCGCGCGCACACACGCGCCACACACACCACACACACACACACACACACACACACACACACACACACACACAACAACAACCACCAAAAAACCAAACAAACAAACAACCTCCACCACAACAACAAAACCCCAACAAAAAAACAAAAAACACAAACAAATCCTGCTGGTGATACTGAAAGCAGTGGCGAGATAATAAAATAATTTATTAGAACCTACACAGTGAAAAGTCGCCGTCGTCATAATCATCATCATAATAATAATCATGATCATCATCATAAATAATAATAATGATAATAATAATAATAATATAATATAAAATAACAACAAAAATAATAATAGTAATAATAATAATAACTGAATAATAATAATAATAATAATAATAAATGTATCATAATCATCATCATCATCATCATCATCATCATCATAAATATTGCAAAGGTAGGCCCCTAAATAATTATAAGACCTTTTGTGTGGAGTACGGTCGCGCCACCAAAAGCCTCTTTTTCGCGCGCTTGGCGCTTGCGCTTTTTTGCAAGCCGTAGGCCTATCTATAATATGTGGGACTCTTGGGGAAAAGACCAGCTGACAGTTGTGTGTGCGCGCGCTAGGCCTAATAAGCCTTGCAGATCTGCTAGCCTACTTCACTATTCTTGCACGGGTTTGTGTTGAGAAAGAGACAGACAGAGACAGACAGACAGACAGAGAGAGAGGGAGAAAGAGAGAGGGAGAGAGAGAGAGAGAGAGAGAGACAGAGAGGGAGAGAGAGAGAGAGAGGGAGAGAGATAGAGTCGTTCCCCCTTTCTCGGTGGTTGTGTAACCATATCCTGCTGAATATTGCTTCCATTTTAGTCAAAACGCGAAGGGTTGGAAAAGCAAGATGGTGTTGACCCGTCGAACGGCTTGTCGAGCGAAAAATACAGTTCGTGGGTCGACTGAGAAAGAGTTCGAAGCCCGATATGGGAGCTTCAGAAAGTTGGTGCAGGTCAGTTGGCATTTTCTCTGGTGTGTGTGTGTGTGTGTGTGAAGGGGGGGGGGGGGGGGGGGTGTTGTTATGGTGGTTGTTGTTGTTGTTGTGGGGAGTTGTACTTTGTACGTCACTCGTACAGGTTATGTTATTGAGCGCTGTCCTGTTATGGGAAAATGAATGAATGAATGAATGAATGTATGGTGTTGTTGTTGTTGTTTGTGTATGTTTGTATCGTGGCGAGGTTGTATACTTATTTATTGCTTGCAGAAGAACGTGCGCGCATGAACGCAGCTACAGTCGTGTGTGTGTGTGTGTGTGTGTGTGTGCAAACGCGGACTGGCGCGGGCGGGCTTGCTTTACTCACTTGATGTGCACACGCACGCGCGTCGTATGCATCCGCAGGCGCATTCAGAAAGGCACCTACGGTAGTAGACACGTTTGAGAATGCAGTCGCTAGCTAACATAGTGCCGAGGGAATCGAAATGCATGCATACATACATACACACACACGCGCGCGCGCGCGCGCACACACGCACGCGCACGCACGCACACACATAACTGTTTGGTACCTGTTTTCAGTGGAGAGATATGAAACGAAGACTACATCTTCTGTATAAACACACACACACACACACACACACACACATATACACACAAGAACACATACATACATACACACACATACGCGCGCACACACACACACACACACACACACACACACACACACACACACACACACACACACACACACACACACACACAATGTTTTTGTTGTGTCAAATAAGTCTACATGACTTAAATGGCAATAAAATATTCTGAATCTGAATCTGAATCTGAATCTCTCACACACACACACACGCACACACGCTCTCTCAACACACACACACAACACACACACACACACACACACACACACACACACACACACACACACACACACACACACACACACACACACACACACGCTCTCTCAAACACACGCACACACACACACACACACACCTACCTCTTCTTCTTCTTATTCAAACGCTCAAGACAGCAATTATTAGTGCCTGTTACATGAGCGAAAGAAAATACACTATCGTTAAGCGCCTGGCAAGTCAGGCCCAGCGCATCCGACTTCGGTATAAGGGAGAGAATCGTTATCTTTTAAAGTCTTTTTTTTT
>CM054135.1:18510021-18512521 GCA_028751875.1 Rapana venosa
TCTGTCTTCTGTCTCTCTCTGTCTGTCTCTCTCTCTTTCTTTTCTCTTTCTCTTGCTGCTCTACTCCTGTCCTCTCTCTCTTCATCCCCTTCTCTCTTCTTTCTCTCTCTCCCTCCTTTCTCTTCTCTCTCTCCTCTCTCTCTCCTCCTCTCTCTCTTTCTCTCTCTCTCTGTCTCTCTCTTTCTCTCTCTCTTTCGCTCTCTCTCTCTTGTCTGTCCTGTCTGTCTGCTCTCTGTCCTGCTTCTTCTCTCTCTCTGTCTGTCTCTCTCTCTCTCTCTTCTCTCTCTCTCTCTTTCTCTCTCTCCTCTCTCCTCTTTCTCTCTCTCTCTCTCTCTTCTCTCTCTCTCCTCTCTTCTGTCTGTCTGTCTGTCTTCTCTCTCTTCTGTCTGTCTCTCTCTTCGGTCTGTCTCTCTCTTTCTCTCTCTCTTCTCTTTCTCTCTCTCTCCCCTCTCTCTCTCTCTTCTCTCTCTCTCTCTCTGTCTGTTGTCTCTCTCTCTGTGTCTCTCTCTTTCTCTCTCTCTCTTTCTCTTTCTCTTCTCTCTCTTTCTCTCTCTCTCTCTCTTCTTCTCTCTCTGTCTTGTCTGTCTCTCTCTCTCTTCTCTCTCTCTCTCTCTGTGTCTCTCTCTTTCTCCTCTTTCTGTTTACGCGCTTGAACGTGCACATGCTTATTCATACACATACTTCCCTTCCTTCCTTCTCTCTACCCCCACCCCCACCCCCCCCCCCCAACCTTTTCTCATCATCCTTTGCCCTATCGTCTAATATCACTGAAAGTGGAATGACGTTAAAGCGAAGAAGAACAACAACAATTGAATAATCCATTCCTGTACAGTATGTAGCATGCTGATATATATATATCATAATTTTAGTACACGTATCATTGTTTCAAATTATGTTGTTGCAGGGATGTTGTTTTGTTGTTCTTGTTGTTTTTTTTTACAGCAACCCCCTCCCGCCCCGCCCCCCCCCACAAAAAAAAAAAAAAAAAAAAAAAAACCAACAACAAACAAACCCAACAACCAAAAACAAAACCAGCACACCACCAAAACAACCCCAAACAAACCAACAACAACAACGCACACACACACACACACACAAAACCCACCGAAAAACACCCAACGCAACCAACCAAACAAAAACAACAATGATGTAGAAATACAATAATATCGAGTGTCTTCATCAGTACCAGAACAAAAATAACAAAAGACCAATAACAACAACAAAAGTCCAGTTTTTTGGAGAGAGAGAGAGAGAGAGAGAGAGAGAGAGAGAGAGAGAGAGAGAGAGAGAGAGAGAGAACGCTACCGAATACCAAACAACAACAACAACTGCAGCAGCGGCAGTAGTAACACCAATAACAGTAACGACATAATCATCAACAATAACATTATCATCGACAGCAACATCAAGAACAGCAGCGCTATCATCGGATTCAGTAGCCACGACATCAACAACATCACTATCAACATGATCATGATCATAATTATAACGATGATGATGATCATCATCATCATCAACAACAACAAAGGCATCATCATCTTCATCGTCGTCCTCGGTGTCGTCGTCGTCGTCATCATCAATAACAACAACGGCAACACCAACATCATAATGATCAACAAGAACACCACCACCACCACCACCACCACCATCATCATCATCATCATCACCATCACCATCATCACCACCATCACCATCATCATCATCATCATCACCTTCACCATCACTGCCATCATTATCCACAATAACCATACCAAACTTTCTTCTAAAAACTAAACAAAGAAAATGTGATATGTACAACAGCTTTATTATTTATATATATATATATTTTTTTTTGGGAGAGGAAAGAAAGTAAAATAAGGGGAGGAGGTGGGGGAGGGAGGGGAGTGGAGTGGAGTGGAAGGGAAGGCTGAAGGGAAAGAGGGGGAGGGAGGGAGGGAGGGGTGGGGTGGGTAGTGATGTGGGAAAGGAAAGGAAACGGGCGAGGAAATGACGGTCATAGTATAGGCCTAGTGGGCCTAAGCATGCTCTCTCTCTCTCTCTCTCTCTCTCTCTCTCTCGCGCTGAGCAGGACACCTTGACCTGCACACACACACACACACGCAGACACACACACACACACACACACACACACACACACACACACACCACACACCGCGCACACACACGCAGACACACACATACACGCAGACACACACACACACACACACACATAAGTGCTTATCTCATTATCCTCGATATAACAGAATAAAATATATCATAGAAATAAATATAACAATATAAATACGCACACACACTCACACACACGCAGACACACACACACACACGCACAAACACACACACACACCAACACACAACACACACACACGCAGACACACACACACAAATACACACACACACACTCACACACACACTCACACACACGCAAAACACACACACACACACACACACACACACACACACACACACACACACACACACACACACACACACACACACGTGT
>CM054135.1:18517521-18520021 GCA_028751875.1 Rapana venosa
GCACAGCACAACAGCATCAATTTTGTCAGGCCAGGGCCTCAGGAATTGCTGTCTGAGCGTTCGACGACGACGACGAAGAAGAAGAAGAAGAAGAAGAATTTGATAGGCTAGGCTTACTAGGCTTACTAAGGTCTACCAAGCACGGTTTAACCTGGTTGTATTGTTGGTAGTGGAGTTACTCTCTCTCTGATTGGTTGGCTACAGCCCAGAAGATAGCCTATTGCGTGTTCGGAACAACCAGGAAGACGATGCTCCGTGTGTGTGTGTGTGTGTGTGTTGTCTGTCTGTCTGTCTGTCTCGGTAGGTATATATCTCTGCCTCTACCTCAGTGTCTCTCTCTCTCTCTCTCTCTCTCTCTCTCTCTCTCTCTCTCTCTCTCTCTCTCTCTCATTTTGGCGGTGTTGGGTTTGTGTGTGAGTGGGTTTTTTTTGTTTTTTTTTCTTTTTTTTTTCTTTCTTCTTTCTTCTCTTTTGTTTGTTTGTTGTTGTTTTTTTTCTTGTTTTTTTGTTTGTTAGGGGGTGGGGTTTTTGTTGTGGGTTGTTTGGTTTTGTTGTTGTTTTTTTTGTTTTGTTTTGTTGTGTGTTTTTTGTTGTTGTTGTCTGTCTGGGTTTTTGTGTGTGTGTTTTTTTTTCTCTTAAAAAAAAGTTTTTCCCCCTTTCCTTCTACTGTTTGAAAGAATGAGTATTGGGCTCATTATTAATATGTAGGGGACGGGATAGCTCAGTGGTCGGAGCACTCGCTTTCCCCCAGCCAAGTTAAGCAGCGTCGAGCGTGGTTACCACTTGGATGGGTGACCGTTTGCGTGCCTTGGCTTCAGTACAGTTCCTCCAGTTCACCCAGCTGTAAATGGGTACCTGCCCTCTTTAGGGTCAGGGAAGGTAAAGCAGCGAGGGAGAGGAGATGGGCGCCGCCCTCAATATGCTGGCCCTAGAGAAGTGAGGTCTTTGACGCCTCGCTCCCCTACGACCTTATAGGTTATGGGACTCCTTTACCTTTACCTTTACGGTCGGAGACTGGATGTAACAAAGCACATGAGTACTTATTCATTATCCTGGTAAAAAAAAAAGTCTCTCTTACTTACAATGTGTAGGTGTTCTTTTTATGACTTTATTGGGGTTTTTCTCCCCTCTTTATTGTGTTTTTTCTTGTAAAAAAAAGTTCTTCCCCCTTTGCTTCTACTGTTTGAAAGAATGAGTATTGGGTTCATTAATGTGACCCTACGGTCGGGGACTGGATGTAAAAAAGCACATGAGTACTTATTCATTATCCTGGTAAAAAAAAAGTCTCTCTTACTTGGGTATTGCACTTACTTTATCATCATAACATTCAATTTGTATGAGTATAATCAGAAAGTGTTGATGTTATCGTGTGCTATGTGAGTATTATATAATTAGTATTATCCCTAAAACACACACACACACATACATACACACGCACACACACACACACACATACACACACACACACACACACACACACACACACACACACACACACACATACACACACACACACACACACACACACACTTAAACACATTCTCTCTCTCAATGACTGTATAGGTTTAGATTTCTTCTTTTGTTTCTTGTTTTTATTATGTGAATGTATGGGTATCGGGTTTATTTCATTATCATGACATATAATTTGAACGAGTATAATAAAAAATGAGTGTTGACGGTGATCGTGTACTGTTTTGGGAATTATATATTGGATATTATCTCTGAAATACACACAGACACTTCTGTCTCGCTGTCTCTGTCTCTGTATATCTCACCTTTTATCGTTTTGCTTATAGTTATAGTGTATCCTGACGAAGGATTCATATTTTATATTTTCAATACTTTATTGGGCTTGTCCGCTGTACTTAAGTTTTAATGAGTGTCCTATTTCAATATCTTATTGTTATATGTAACAAGTATATGTACCATTTGACAATGTGTGGATGTTTATCTTTATGACTTATTAATTTTGGTTGTTGTTATTTTTCTTGGTTTTGTTGTTGTTGTTTGTTTTTCTCTTTTTTTTTCTTTTTCCTTCTTTTGTTGATTTGGTTTTTCTTTCTCCTTGTTTGTTTGTTTGTTTGTTTTGGTTAGAGGTTTTTGGGGGGTGGGGGTGGGGGTGGGGTGTTTTTAGGGTTTTCTTTTTTGTTGTTGTTGTTGGGGGGGGGGGCTGTTTTGAAAAGGGTTATTTCCCTTGTTTCTACTGTGAGAGTGTATAAGTGTTGGGTTATTATTAAGATGTATCCCTACGGGCGGGGACTGGATGTAAAAAAGCACATGAGTGCTTATTCATTATCCTCGAAATAAAAGAATTTGTCATTGTCATTGTCTCTCTCTTGTTAGGTTATTATTAAGATGTATCCCTACGGGCGGGGACTGGATGTAAAAAAAGCACATGAGTGCTTATTCATTATCCTCGAAATAAAAGAATTTGTCATTGTCATTGTCATTGTCTCTCTCTCTCTCCACACCACACACACACACACACACACACACACACA
>CM054135.1:18525021-18542521 GCA_028751875.1 Rapana venosa
CCGAGGCCCCGTCTTCGAACGCATGCAGAACATCTTGCGCACACGTTAAATCCTGCTCCGCTTTTCGGAAGAGTAGGCCATTGTGTGCCGGTGGAAACAGATGACAAAACTGACACAACTGCATACACACGGAACTGGATGTAAAAAAAGCACATGATGCTGATGAAGATGGTGTAATGGTGATGATGGTGTTGCTGCTGCTGCTGCTGACACTGCTAATGATGATGAGGATGGTGATGAAGATGGTGATGATGATAATGGTGATGATGATGATGACGCTTCTGCTGCTGCTGCTGTTACTGATGGTGGTGATGATGGTGATGATGATGATGATGATGACGCTTCTGCTGTGCTGCTAGATGGTGGTGATGATGAGATGGTGATGAAGATGGTGATGATGATAATGTGATGATGATGATGACGCTTCTGCTAGCTGCTGCTGCTGCTACTGATGGTGGTGATGATGATGTGATGGTGGTGGGTGATGATGATGATGATGATGATGACGCTGCTGCTGTGCTTTGCTGCTGCTGCTGCTACTGATGGTAGGTGTGATGGTGATGGGGTGATGGTGATGCGTTGCTGTGGCTGCACTGATGGTGATGATGATGTGGATGATGATGAGAATGGTGATGAGTGATGTATGATGATGCGCTTCTGCTGCTCGCTGCTACTGATGTGTGGTGATGATGATGGTGGTGATGATGAGGTGGTGGATGGTGAGGTGATGTGATGGTGAGTGGGTGATGATGATGGTGGTGGTGATGATGGTGAAGATGTGCGTTTCTGCTGGTGCTGGTGCTGTACTGATGGTGATGGTGATGTTGTGGGGGACATTTTACCTGTCTGTAATGTGTGTCTTGCAGTGCGGGCGAAAAAGGACGTCCAAAAGGCAAAGTTCTGAGGTACAGTCTTGTCTTTCTCCCTCTCTCTCTCTCTCTCTCTCTCTCTCTCTCAATCTCTCTCTCTCTCTTCTTCTTCTCCGTCTCTCTCTCTCCTCTCTCTCTCTCTTTCTCTCTCGTTCTCTCTCTCTCTTCTCCTCTCTCTCTCTCCCCCTCTCTCTCTGTCTGTCCGTTCCTCTTCTCCTCTCTCTCTCTCTCTCCTCTCCTCTCTCCTCTCTCTCTGCTCTCTTCTCTTCTCTGCTCCGTCTCTCTCTCTCTCTCTCTCTCTCTCTCCTCTCTCTCTCCTCATTCCTCTTCTTCTCTCTCATCTCTCCTCTCTTCCCCTCTCTCTCTGTCTGTCCGTCTCTCTTCTCTCCTCTCTCTCCTCTCTCTCCTCTCTCCGTTCTCTCTCTCCTCTCCTCTCTCTCTCTCTCTCTTTCCTCTGCTCGCTCTCTCTCCTCTCTCTTTTCTCTGTCTGTCTCGTCTCTCATCTTCTCTCTCTCTTCTCTCTCTCTCTCTCTCCTCTCCCCCCTCTCTTTCGTCTGTCTCGTTTTGTCTGCTCTCTCTCTCTCTCTGTCTCTCTCTTCTCTCTGCTTCTCGTCTCTCTTCTCTCTCTTTTTCTATTGTCCCTCTCTCTTTCTCTCTCTCTCTCTCTCTCTCTGCTCCTCTCTCTCTGTGTCTGTTCCTGTTCTCTCTCTTCTCTTCTCCCTCTCTTTCTGGTACTCTCTTCTCTTCTCTCTCTCTCTGCTCTCTTCTCTCTTCTCTCTTCTGTCTCTCTCTCTCTTCTCTCTTCTCTGCTCCTCTCTCCTGGTCTCTTCTGTCTCTCTCTTCTCTTTTCTCTCTCTTTTCTCTCTCTCTCGCTCTCTCTTTCTCTGTGTCTTCTCTGTCTTCTGTCCTTTCTGTCTGTCCCTGCTCTTGTCTGTCTGTCTTCTTTCTCTGTCTCTCTTTCTCTTGTGTCTTTTCTCTGTGTCTCTGTTCTCTGTCTCTCTTTCTCTGTGTCTCTTTCTCTGTCTCTCCTTTCTCTGTGTCTCTTTCTCTGTCCTCTCTTTCTCTGTCTCTTTCTCTGTCTCTTCTTTCTCTCTTTTCTTCTCTCTTTCTCTGTCTCTCTTTCTCTGTCTCTCTTTCTCTGTCTCTCTTTCTTTTCTCTCTTTCTCTCTCTTCTCTGTCTCTCTTTCCTCTGTCTCCTCTTTCTACTGTCTCTCTTTCTCTGTTTCTCCTTTCTCTGTCTCTCTTCTCTGTCTCTTCTTTCTCTTTCTTGTCTCTCTTTCTCTTCTCTTTCTCTTGTCTCTCTTTCTCTGTCTTCTCTTTCTTTCTGTCGTCTCTTTCTCTGTCTCTCTTTTCTGTTTCTCTTCTCTGTTCTCTTTCTCTGTCTTTCTCTTTTCTCTGTCTCTCTTCCCTGTGTCTCTTTCTCTGTCTCTCTCTTTCTCTTGCTCTCTTTCTCTGTCTCTTTCCTCTTTTCTCTGTCTCTCTTTCCTCTGTCTCTCTTTCTTGTCTTTTCTCTGTCTTCTGTTCCTTCTCTTTCTCTTTCTTGTTCTCTTTCTTGTCTCTCTTTCTGTTGTCTCTTTCTCTTCTTGTCTCTTTCTCTGTCCTCTTTTCTGTCTCCTCTCTGTCTCTTTTCTTGTCTCTCTTCTCTTGTCTCTTCTTTCTCTTTTCCTGTTCTCTGTCTCTGTGTCTCTCTGTGTCTCTTCTGTGTTCTTTCGTCTGTCTCTCTTTCTGTCTCTTTCTCTGTGTCTCTCTGTCTCTCTGGTCTGTGTCCTCTTTCTCTGTCTGTTCCTGTGTCTCTGTTCTTGTGTGTGCTTTCTATGTGTGTGTCTTCTTGTCTCTGCGTTTCTCTGTCTGTTTCTGTTCTTGTCTTTTCTCTGTCTCGTCTTTTTGCCTTCTTCTCTTCTTCTGTCTCTTCTTTAATCTTTCTACATTTTCTCTGCTCCTTCCTCTCACTTCTCTCTCCCTAGGATGCTCTTCTTGGCTTCTCTGTTCTGTATGAGGGCTCGATTCTCTTCTCCTTTCCGTGATCTCTGTCCCTTTCCGCCTCTTGCTGTCGCGCTTTACTGAAGTGCGCTCGTGTCTCATGTGCTCTCTTTCTTGTCTACTCTTTTGGGTGTCTTTTGTGTTGTGCTCTTGGCTGTCTCTCTTGCTGTTTGTTTTGTTGTTTTGTTGTTGCGCGTTCTCGTCCGCTTACAGCTCTGGTTACCGAAAATGCCTGGTGCTCATTTCTTGTCCTACTATAATTAGCTGTGAGATTGTTTCATGCTGCTGAGACGTTTCGTTTGCCTTTCTGTGTATCTACATTTTCTGTTTTTTTTAATTTTTTACTTAAGTCCTCGCCTCTACAGTCAGTCATCTCCGACTTAGAGATTCCCCTCCTCCCCCTGGCCCCATGTCACTCCTGAAAGGTTGGAGGGCAGGTTTGTCTTGTGAGTGCTTGTGTGCTTGACGACAATGCTCAGACACGCACATTTTCAACTATCACACTTTAGGTATGGCTTGGTCTACTGACTCAAGCTAGCTTTTGTGTGTCTGGTGCAGTGAGTCTTTTTGTTACGTGGTTTAGGTTTTTTTTAAGTGATAGGCGTCTGATTAGAAATAATATAATATAGATAATTTTGGAATTCTATACGCTGAATCTTGTAACAGCAATCAATGAAGCGCTCTGAATGACATCTTTAAGAAAAATTATATTTTGAGGATTGAATAGCCTCATGTGCTCTTTTACATCATAAGTCCTGCATACGGGCAGTCGATGTCATATCTCGACCGAATTTAGAGGTGACGCTCCTCTTGGGTGCGAAGGGGCTCTAGCGTTGTTTTGAGTGTTGTGGTGTTGCGATCCCTCCCATTCCTGCTTGCTAAACTTTCCCCTATTCAATTAGGCCTGTGGTGATTTGTGTGCTGAGAAGTTTAGGTCTATGAGGGGTCAACGAGTGTCTTTATTTTAGATTTTATCACAGTAACGCAAACACAGTCAACCAAGAAGTTCTTCCACTCCTGAGGTGAAGATGTTATTAGCTTGTATGTGAAACAAATTCAAATACATTTCAATAACAAAGATTTATATAGGTTGGGCAGAACTGAATAAAGCTGACGCTTTTGTGGCAGACAGTCTCTTACAGGTGGGTTTTTATGGTAGCGTCTAATTTAGTAGAAATATATCATGTGACTTCAATGCCTATCTTGTAAAAGCAAACAATACAAAGGTCAGATGACTTCTTTACAATACAAATACAATATATACGATAAGCAATAAGCACTCATTGCTCAATATCAGTGTAATACGGTTTTGATCATTTGCACGTGGTCCCACCGCCACATGCTTTCGAAAAGCGGCAGGTTGACGTGTCGCAGATGTCTGCATGCCTCTGACACGGGGCCTCGACGTTTATAGTCTCATCCGAAGGTTTAGAGGTAACGCACCTCCTTAGGAAGCGGCGAAAAGTCCAGGGTTCGAAGTGTGTGGTGGTTCGATCCCCCCATTTGCGTGGCTAAACTTTTCCCCTATTCATTAGGCCATGTGGTGGTGGTGGTGGTCTGGGTGTTAGTATTTTGTGAGAGGGTCAACCGAGGTTCTGTATTTTAGACATATTTAGCACATGTAAAAAGAATACACAGCAACAAGAGAGTTTGTCCCCGGTGAAAGTTTTCTAGAAACAAAATTCATACAGTTGCAGACAGGAAAAGTAACAGAATAAAGCTGGCGCTGTTCTTGTGGCGACACGCTCTCCCCGGGGGAGAGCAACCTGAATTTCACGTAGAGAAATCTGCCGTGACTTCGAATGCTATTCAGTACAATACAATACAATACAATACAATACAATACAATACAATACAATACAATACTATACCATACACCTACAATACAGTACAATTTGCAAGACAATGTAATTCAGTTTTGAAGATAGGATGGCACAGTGGTCAGAGCGCTCGCTCTCTCCACCAAGCTAAAAGTTTTAAGCAGCGTTGACTGTAGTTTACCACTTGGATGGGTGACTGCTCGTGTGCCTTGGCTTTAGCACAGTTCCCCACCCCCTTGAAGTTTTTACCCAGTTGTAGATAACGGGCACCTGCCCTCTTTTGGGATAGAGAAGCGTAAAGCAGCGAGGGAGAGGAGAGAAGGGTGCATCCCTCAATAGGCTGGCCCCTGGAGAAGCTGAGGTCTCTGACACCTCGCTCCCCAAAGGTTGCATAGGTTTTGGGAATGCCCTTTTACCTGCAGAAGACATACGTTGTTTTCTCAACATTAGAGACCCCCCCAAAAAAAAACAAAAAAAAAACACAACCAAAAACAACAACAACCAAAAAGACCAAACAAACCCACCCCAAAACCCACCCCGCAAAAATCAACAATACCCCCACCAAACCCCCCCCAACCCCTTGACCTCCCAAAGTCATTTCCCTGTCCCCCCCCCCCTCTCTCCTCTCCTCTCTTCTCCTCTTCTCTCCTCCCTTCTCCTCCTCTCTCTCCCTTCTCCTCCTCTCTCCTCCCTTCTCCTCCTCTCTCCTCTCTTCTCCTCTCCTCTTCTCTCCTATCCTCCCCTCTCCTCTCTTTTCTCCTTTCCTCTCTTCTCTTCTCCTCTCCTCTCCTCTCCGCTCCTCCTCTCTCCTCCCTTCTCCTCCCCTCTCCTCTCCTCTCCTCTCCTCCCCTCTCCTCTCCTCTCCTCTCTTCTCTTCTCTTCTCCTTTCCTCTCTTCTCTTCTCCTCTCCGCTCCTCCCCTCTCCTCTCTTCTCCTCCCCTCTCCTCCCTTCTCCTCTCCTCTCTCCTCCTTCTCCTCCTCTCTTCTCTTCTCCGCTCCTCTCCTCTCCTCTCCTCTACTTGTTGCTTTACAAGATTAAGTGCTGTAAAAATCCATACATTATTGTATTATTATTACTACTACACTACTACTACTACTACTACTACTACTACTACTACTACTACTACTACTACTACTACTACTACGACGACGACGACGACGACGACGACGACGACGACGACTACACTACTACTAACTACTACTACTACTACTCCTCTCCTCCACTCTACCCTCCTCTCCTCTCCTCTCCTCTACTCTACTCTACTCTACCTACTTTACTCCACTCCACTCCCACACCACTCCACTCCATCCCCACACCACTCCACACCACTCCACTCTCACACCACTCCAATCCACTCCATTCCTACTCCACTCCACTCCACTCCACTCCCACACCACTCCACTCCACTCTCACCCACCCCAACCACTCCACTCCACTCCCACACCACTCCAATCCTTTCCACTCCCACTCCACTCCCCACACCACTCCACTCCACTCCACTCCACTCCACTCCACACCCGCACCACTACAATCCACTCCACACTCCCACCACTCCACTCCACTCCCACACCACTCCAATCCACTCCACTCCCACACCACTCCACTCCCACACCACAACACTCCTACACCACTCCACACCACACCACTCATTACATTCCCACACCACTCCACTACATTCCCACACCACCCAATCCACTCCCACACCACTCCACTCCACTCCACTCCACTCCCACAACACTCCACTCCCACAACACTCCACTCCCACACCACTCCACTCCACACCCACACCCACCCCAATCCACTCCCACACCACTCCACTCCCACACCACTTCACTCCACTCCACTCCACTCCCACACCACTCCACTCCCACACCACACCACTCCTACACCACTCCACACCACACCACTCCACTACATTCCCACACCACCCCAATCCACTCCCACACCACTCCACTCCAATCCACTTCACTCCCACAACACTCCACACCCACAACACTCCACTCCACTTCACACCCACACCACTCCAATCCACTCCATTCCCACTCCACCCCACTCCCACTCCACTCTCACTCTTTACTCATCTCCACTCTCACTCCACTCCCCCCCACTCCACTCCCCCACCCACTCCCACTCCAATCCACTCATCCACTCCCACTTTCCACCCTCCCCACTCTTTACTCATCTCCACTCACTCCATTCTCCATTCCACTCCACTCTACTCTACTCCACTCTCCACTCCACTCCAACCCCCACTCCACTCCACTCCACTCCCACTTTACTCCATTCCCATTCCACTCCACTTCCACTCCACTCCCCCAATCACCCAACTCCCACACTCCCCACACACCCAAACTCCCCCCCACTCCCAACCCTCCCACCACTCCCCAACTCCCTCACTCACTCCCACATTCCCACACCCCAAACTCCCCCACCACTCCCCACTCCCCCCACCTCCCACACCCTCCCACCTCTCCCCTCCTCTCCTCCCTCCCCTTTTTCCCCCTTCCCTCTCACCTCCCCCTACCCCTCCCCCACCTCTCCTCTCCCTCTCCTCTCCTCCCCTTCCTCTCTCACCTCTCCTCTCCCCCTCCTCTCCTCACCTCCCCTCACCTCCCTCTCCTTTTCGTCTCCTTTCCCTCCCTCCCTCTCCTCCCCTCCCTCTCCTCACTCTCACCTTCCTTCCTCTGTTTGTCAGGTCTCCCCCTTGCCCCGCCAACCCACCTCCTTTCGTGGGATGGCCCCCTTCCCCCCCCCCCAGGGGCCGCGGGGAGAGATGCCCTTCTCTCCCCTTCCCCCAACCCCCTCCCACACTTCCATCACCACCCTCCCTACCCCCTCCATCTCCTCCACCCTTGTCCCCTCCTCCTCCTCCTCCTCCTCCCCCTCCTCGTCCTCCTCCTCCTCGTCCACCTCCTTCGCGTCCTCCTCCTTCGCTTCCTCCTCCTTCTCCTCGTCTTCCCTTTTCACTGTCAGTCTCGACTCCCCTGCGCCCACGACTCCCGCCACCACCACCACCGCCACGACCGCCACCGCCGCCACCACCATCATCCACAGCCAACTACTGCCTCCAGAGCTGGGGGAGGATATGGTGCCCGTGGGGATCATGACCGTCTGCTCCAGAGACCGCTCGCCTTCTGGAGATTCCGGGCTGCCAGGGTCTCCTCCTGTGGGGGGCCGCGTGGTGCTCCTGGAAGAAAGAGGAGGAGGAGGAGGAGGAGGAGTAGGAGGAGAGCAGTTTTTGGCGCTGAACATTGAAGACGCTATGCCAGAAGGTAAAGTAAAGGGTGTGTGTAGGTGTGGGTGTGTGGGTGGTGGGTGGTGGGGGTTGGGGTGGGTGGGGTGGGTGGGGGGTTAGGGGGGTGGTGGGGGTGGGTGGTGGGTGGGGGGTGGGGTGGGGGGGTGGGGTGGGGTGGGTGGGGTGGGGTGGGGTGGGGGGGGGGGGGGGGGTGGGGTGGGGGGGGGGGTTGTAGGGTGTGGGGTGGGTTGTAGGGGGGGGGGGGGGGGGGTCAGTGTGGGTGTGTTGTGTGTGTGTGGGGTGGGGGAGGGGATTGCTGGGGGCAGAGTGTGTGTGTGGGGGGTGGGGGGGGGGGTTAGGGGTGTGGGGGGGGTGGTGTTGGGTGTGTGTGGGAGGGGGGGGTTAAGGTTTTTGTGGTGGAGAGGGGAGGGGGGGGGGGTTTGAAGGTTTGTGTGTGTGTGTGTGTGGGGGGGGGGGGTGGGGGGGAGGGGGGTTTGAAGGTGTGTGGGTGTGGGTGGATGGGGGTGTGGGTGGTGTCGTGTGTGTGTGGGTGCGGGGGGGGGGTGTGGGGGGGTTGGAAGGGGGGCGTTTGAAGGTTTGTGTGTGAGTGGGGGGGGAGAGAGGGGGGTTGAAGGTGTGTGGGAGGGGGTGAGGTGTGTGTGATGGTGTGTGTGTGTGTGTGTGGGGGGGGGGTGATGTGTGTGAGGGTGTGTGTGTGTGTGATGTGGGTGAGGGTGTGTGTTGGGGGTTGTGTATGTATGATGGTGTATGTGTGTGTGTGTGTGGGGGTGGGGGGATGCGTGTGTTTGATGGCGCGTGTGTGTGTGTGTTTGGGGGGGGGGGGTCTGTGTGTGTGGTGGTGTGTGTGTAATGATGGTGTGTGTGTGTGTGTGGTGGGAGGGATGAAGGGGTGTGTGATGGCGTGAGTGTGTGTGTGGGTGGGGGAGAGTTTGTGGAGATGTGTGTGTGTGTGTTGTTGTGTGATGGTGAGGTGGGTGGTGGGTGGAGATGAGGGGCGGATGAGAGGGAGGGGAGGTGTGTGTGGTGGTTGGTGGAGTGGGGGGGAGGGCAGGTGGTGATGGATGGAAGATGAGGGAGAGAAGGGGAAGTGTGTGTTTTTGGTGTGTGTGTAGAGAAAGTGAAAGGGAAGTGTGTGTGTGTGTTTGCGTGTGCGTTGTTGTGTGTGAGAGAGAGAGAGGAGAGAGTAGAGGAAGAGAAAGAATGTATATATATATATATATGTATATGTATATATATATATATATATATATATATATATTATATATAATATATATATATATGTGTGTGTGTGTGTGTGTGTGTGTGTGAGAGAGAGAGAGAGAGAGAGAGAGAGGAGAGAGAGAGAGAGAGAGAGAGAGAGAGAGTGGACAACTTTAATGAAATAATATGTAGTAAACATACCAATGCTTTGAAAAACTGCTTGTTTTCTCCATGCTTTAATTTCCATTTATTATTAGGTGATTTTGACAGAAAAGACTCATCTATGTGTTGTGTGTGTGTGTGTGTGTGTGTGTTTCAGTTGATGAAGGCATTCTGACCGATATTGGAGCCAACGTGAGCATAGATGAATGCGAGGTAAAGTACAATGTTCAGGTCATAGATCACGTTTTTGCTCTGACCAACACACACACACACACCACACACACACACACTCACACACACCACACACACTCTCTCTCTCTCTCTCTCTCGCTCTCTTACACACACACACACACACACACACACACATGGAAACGCGTATGCTCACTCACTCACTCACTCATTCACTCATTCATCCACTCTCTCTCTCACTCCCAGATCTTTTCTTCTGTTAAAAATTAAAGGAAGGCTTGTGTCTACATTTAAAATCACCAGTATTCAACAAACGTTTCTGACACATACATACATATATCTCCATCTCCATCCACCTTAGTCCATTTCTTCCCTCAACAATTTCAACTTGTTGATAAATAATTCTTTCTTCTTTTTTTAATTTTTAAAAAATTCCTATTCCTCACTCACTAAAGAGGGTAGAATTATATTTTTTTGCGAATTCGACCGTTTTGGTTTTGTTTGTTAAGGGTGTGTGTGTGTGTGTGTGTGTGTGTGTTTTGATGGGGAGGGATTAACTCCACAATGAAGGTAGCCACTCACAGTCAGACTTCGGCTGCACACCGGTATTAATTTGGGGGGTCATGTAGTATCTTGTATGGAGTGCAAGTGGAAAAAAAAATGTTGGTGATTTTCACAGATTCTTTTAAAACATGAAAAAAAATGGACTGTGCACTTGTTGTTTTGATTGAGGACATAGAGCAAATACCAGGTAGTCACGAGAAAGTTGGAAATAACCATCAAATGAGGATTGCCTGTATTCCTACAGCGTTGACCCCACCGCGCATGCATATTGCGGTAAAGGAAGCAAGCAGACGACAAAGGACTGAGGGGGTACAGTGTTTGCTGAAAAAATTCAAAAAAAATTCAAACCTACCATATTTGTTCCAAATCACACGAGTTTCGAGTACGAGGCTAGTCTTTCACACACAAAAAAGTGTTTTTTTTAAATTTCTGTGGATGCCTTAGTAAACGTGCGGTATGACTAGAAAAGTCACATAGAAAAACAAAAAGAAAAAGAGTGATTTTTTTTTTTTTTAAATACCGGTGTGCGGGCCTTCGGGAGTGTTCCTGTGACAGGGGCGGTAATTAGATTAATTACCTCCCATGCGATGAGAGTCCTGTCGCAGCGGATTTGTGTGCAGACGCTCTGTTTCTGTTGGGTGGTGGTTGCAAATGTTTCCGTTGCATACACTTTGCCCCACGCTCGCGGTAAACACAAACAAAAACATGGAGAAGTAATGCGGCCTCTGGCCAACCACATCCTCCCTGTTTGTCAGTGTCACTGTCACTGTGCTTGCCGTAGCCAAGACGTGGTACAGAGTTGTTGTGGCAGCAGATGTGAACATCTCCAAGCCTGTTAACGTTCCTGATGCCATCATTCTACAGGGTCACAGTGATGACAAATCGCTATGTTTATATCATTATATATATATATACATATATATATATAATAATATATATATATATATATATATATATAATATATATAAAACTGAGACAAAAGAGTGAGGAAAAAACCAAAAGTGCAGGTAACCAGTTACAACTTCATTCTCATCGTTAAAAACTGATGTTTTGTCCAAGATTGTCCAAGATATATAATAATATATGTACGTACACATTTATTTATTATTTTATTTTATTTTATTGATATTATTATTATTATTATTATTATTTTTGTTTTATAGATGGAGACCATTGACTTGGAGCAGAGTGGCGTCTCTGTCAATTTTCTAAGAGAATTTCTGGACATCTCACACAACAGGCCAGGTAAGCTGGATTTGATTTTGGAAGAGCAAGATTGTTGGGGTTTTTTTTTTTTGGATGTTGTTGTGTTGTTGTTTTTTTTTCCATCTATTCTTTATTCTTCCTTACTTTTTGAGGATAATGGAATAAGCATTCTTGTGCTTGTTTACATCCAGTCCCCGTATGTTTTGGTAAATTTTGTCATGAATCCGTTCCTACCGGCACGCAATGGCCTACTCTTCCGAAAAGCGGAATGGGTTTTAACGTGTGCGCAAGATGTTCTGCGTGCGTTCGCACACGGGACCTCGGTTTATAGTCTCATCCTAAGGACTTTATTGTTGTTTTTGTTGTTATTGTTGTTGATGGTGGTGGTCGTGGTGGTGACGGTGGTGGTGGTAGCAGTGGTGGTGGTAGTGGTGGTAGTGTTGTTGTTTTTGATGTTGGTGGTGGTGGTTGTGGTGGTGGTGGTAGTGGTGATGATGGTGGTGGTGGTGGTGGTGGTGGTGGTGATAGTAGTGATGGTGGTTGTGGTGGTGATGCTGGTGGTAGTGGTGGTGGTGGTAGTGGTAATGGTGGTGGTAGTGGTGGTGGTTGTTGTGTTTTTGATGTTGGTGGTGGTGGTAGTGGTGGTTGTGGTGGTAGTGGTGGTGGTGGTTGATGGTGGTGGTGGTGATAGTGATGATGGTTGTGGTGGTGATGCTGGTGGTAGTGGTGGTGGTGGTAGTGGTGGTGGTAGTGGTAATAGTGGTGGTAATGGTGGTGGTGGTTGTGTTGTTAATTTTGGTATTGCTGTTGTTGCTGTTGTTGTTGTTGGTGGTGGTGGTGGTGGCGGGAGGTTGCCCTTACTTAACAACCTTGGGAGATTAGTCAGAATAATGAGTTCTCTGCTCGGACTCACAAACAAACAAATAAACCAACCAACAAACAAGTATAAACACATACAAAGACAAAAAAACCCTTTAACAAACATAGGCAAACAAACAAAATCCCAGATAAAAAAAGAAACATCAGGTTTCTCCTTTTTATCTTTGTGCATGTGTGCGTGTATGTATGTATGTATGTGTGTGTGTGAGTTTGTGTGTGTGTGTTTGTGTGTGGGCGCGAGCATCTTTGCTAGTTTAAATGCAATTTCAACAGACTTAATAGACAAACGCAGTTGTTTGAAAATCAATGATTAAGTCCATCAAATGCATTGTTGCCTTTTGTGGATGCACCTGATTTTGATTGTGTGGGTGTGATTGTGTGTGTGTGTGTGTGTGTGTGTGTGAGTTGTGCTGTGTTGTGTGTGTGTGTGTGTTTGTGTGTGTGTGTATGTGTGTGCTTGTATGTGTGTATGTGTGTTTGTATGTATGTGTGCATGTGTGTGCGTATGTTCTTGTGTTACAGATTGTGCCGTATCTGTGCAGATTACTACTCAAGACGACTTTGTAAGTGTGCTGTTAAATTTTCTCAAGAAAATGGAAAAAAAATCGGTGGTGATGATAATTATGATGATGATGATGATGATGATGATGATGAAGATGACTATGCCACGAAGATAACGTTTCGATAAAGCCATTGATGATGATTTTGTTTTGAGAGTTGGATTGACTTACGATTGTGTAGTAATACAAGATACATGTTTTTCTGCTGTGACTGAGGTGGGGTTTTTTTGCCTTTTGGAATGCATGGGGGGGTTGGGTGGTAGAGTATACAATTGCAGCATCCATCCATCCATCCATCTATCGTCATTGTGTTAGTGTGTGTGTGTGTGTGTTATCTTGTGTGTGTAGTGTGTGTGACTGTTGTGTGTGTGTTGTGTTTATTGTGTGTGTGTAGTGTGTGTGTGAGTGATTGTGTTGTGTGTGTTGTATTGTATGTTTGTGAGTGTGTTTGTGTGTAGTGTTTGTGTTTGTGTGTGTGTATGCATGTGTGTGTTATATGTGGGTTGTGTTTGTGAGTGTCAAGTCAAGTCAAGTCATTTAAAAAAAAATTCCAGATGGTACCTTGAATAAGCAATGCATTTGCTTTTTGTCCCCATTGGTTTAGTTTCTATCTAGGAATAAAAAGTGTGTGTGTTTTGTTCCTCGCTTTAACGTCCTTCCACTTTAAGTGATACTAATTTATTAGGCGATAGGGGAAAGAATTATGAAGAAAAAGTAAAAAAGAGGAAGGAAGGGAAGAATGTGTACGAATGAGCATGTGTAAAGTGGACTGCGAGAAGAGAAAATGAGTCAGAAAGAGGCAGGGGGAGAGAGAGAGAGAGAGAGACAGACAGACAGACAGACAGACAGACAGACAGACAGACAGACAGACAGACACGCTCAACCAGTATGCAGTGCCCAAAGAGCATGCCAGGGCAGACAGACAGACAGACAGACAGACACGCTTCAACCAGTTTATTGTCAGTGCCCAAAGAGGCCTATTGCCATGGGCGGGGTGGGGTGGGGGGTGGGGGGGATTACTCGTGACTTTCTTTTGTAAAATACAACTAAATACATGTAAGGTAAATCTGATGCATCACTTAACCAAGAGAGGTCACACCCCCACCCCCCCCCCCCCCCCCCCCCCGAGAGAGAGAGAGAAGAGAGAGAGAGAGAGAGAGAGAGAGAGAATGTGTGTGTATTGCAGCATCCATCCATCCATCCATCCATCTATCGATTTTCACATCTTTTCACTTAAAGTGACATTAGTCATTAGACGAATGTGTGTGTGTGTGTGTGTGTGTCTGTGTGTGTGCGCGCATTAGACGAATGCGTGTGCCTGTGTGTGCACGTATGTGGACATGTACATGCATGTGCGCAAGGGTGTACCATCCCTCTCCTTTTTGCGCCTGACTTTTAATTCCTCTTTTCTATCCCTTCTCTCCAAAACAGATGCACACCAGCCCCTCAATGTAGAGCATGGAGATCCTAGTGAGACAGCCTTCGTTCTGGAACCAAGCTTCTACGCAAACAGTCAGGAATCACCATGTCTACGACAGGACAACATCACCTGCGTCTTTTAGAGTCTGAGAGAAACCCAAAACTACCCCCCCCCCCCCCCCTAACCCCGCCCCCCCCAACCCCAAACAACCAAAAAAGAAACCAATCTAGGAAACATTACAGTGACCTCTAGAAAATCCGACCAACACAAAATGTCTGCAGAAAGTTCAGGGTTTTTGTTGTTGTTGTTGGCGGTGGTTATTTTAAGTAGGTTTCTTTGTTTTTGTTTTGCTTATAAATTATACTGTGGTAGGTTGAATATTTGAAACGCACACTGATAAGTGTTTGGGGGAGGGCATGTGGATGAATAAGAACTGTGATTCAAAGTATGGTTTCTTTTGTTTATTAAAAACAAAACCGGGTTGAAAAGTAGAGAAAGGAAGAGTGGTGACAGCTGAAGAATTTTCAAACAAACACCTAACAACCTATGATTTTTTTTTTTTGGAGGGGGGGCGCAGGGAGCGAAGAATTGTATTTTCTATAATTTGTGTATTTAAGATTCGATCACAGATCACACATCCTTGAAGAGAGGACAAGAGAAGAAGAAGAGAAGAAGAAAGAAAAGAAAGAAAGGAATGAAAAGAAAACCCCTTTCAAAGCTTTGCTACATGAAGAAGGACTCTCATGATAAGATTTAAAAAAAAAAGTAATGATGCGGTCATATAATTATATATCTATATATATATATATATATATATATATATATATATATATATATATATATATCGTAGCAGGTTTTCAATCTGTTCAAATGTGTTCTGTTCAGTGCATGTTTTGATTGAAGAAAATCAAACTGAAAAACGAAAGTTTGGGAGATACAAGAGAGGGCAGTTTATGCAGCAGTTATCTCCTCTCTCTCTCTCTCTAGCTCTCTCTCTCTTTCTCTCTCTGTTCTCTGTGTCTCTGTGTCGCTCTCTGTCTCTGTTATTAAATATATATATATAATATATATATATATATATATATATATATATATAATATATATGTATATATATATATATGTATATATATATATATATTGTTTGTTTTGTTTTGTTTAATGTCTATTCACTACATGGTGATTTAGACACACCCGCATTCATACCAAAGTACCTATTATTACACTCCGCATTCTCTCTCTCTCTCTCTCTCTCTCTCTCTCTCTCTCTCTCTCTCTCTCTCTCCCTCTCTCTCTCTCTCTCTCTCTCTCTCTCTCTCTCTCTCTCTCTCTCTCTCTCTCTCTCTCTCCCTCTCTCTCTCTCCCCTACACGCACCCACATCCACACACACATAAGTATTTAAATATATACATACATATAAATATACATACATATATACATATAAAAATATATATATGTATATACATATATATAAACATTACATATACACATCATATACATATTAATATATATATATATATATAATATATATATTAATATATATATATATATAATATATATATATATATATATATATACATATATATATATATATGTAATTACAGTAAAGGTTTTACAGGTGAAGAATATATGACTTCAGCAACTGACACTATGAATTGCTGAGAGTCATATAAAACTTTTTGACTAGTGGCATATTTCTTATGAATATCAAAAACCTCTCCTTTTATACATGTCAAGAAGATTGGGCAATCAACAAACAAATGGTGGACTGAAAGTGGAATAGAACAACAACATGTTACATTTTTTGAATATTTGTATTCCATGCATTTAATCTCAGTTTATGTATTAGAATTTCTAATTTCCGTGGGCAAGGAAACAGCTGATAATGTTTTTCTATGATCTTTGAATGTATGCATTTCATTAACTTAGAATGAATTTCATAAGACGACAATGCAAGATTAGAATCAAACACTTCAGTACGTATTCAGGGGCACCTTGTTTTGCCAAAGAATCAACCAGCTCATTCGAAAAAATTCCACAATGAGGGGGGATCCACAAAAAGTTTGCTGATAGCCTCTGCTTGAAATAGAATGTATCAGGAATTTTATCTCAAATACAATATCATTCCTTATTTTACCATGCCATGACTTTAATGCCATTAACACTGCCTTTGAGTCAACGCAAAACAGAATTTGGCAAACATCAATAGCAGTATCCGACAAAAAATTCAAAGCCATAAGAATTGCAAATAATTCAGAAGTAAAAATAGAAAAATGTTGTCCTAAATGAAAAGATTTTTTAACTTTTAAAGTCGGAATCACATATGCAGCACCACTTTTGCCTGATTCTAATACAGATCCGTCAGTATACACTTTTAAGTGATTAGAATAATTATTTTCTAAGTGACTTTTTACATCAACGGTGAGAAGATTTTGATCTTCATTTTTCTTTATTTCCGTGTAGTCAATGTCAAATTTAGCTGAAATATGTTCCCAAGGAGGTAATTGTGGAACAATCGGTAAAATTGGAATTGTTGATATATCGATGTCATTTTCTTTCATAAATGTGTCTGTATAATTTTTAATTGGCTGCAGAAATGAAATATTGCGTGCCCGTTTAGGAAAATCATGTCTTGATTAATAAATATTTCCTCTTTTACTGAATTTGGAATAGAGATACAAACGAACCACATATTTTGATACTGCCAGTTTTCGCTGATCAGAAAGAGATAGTAAATGAGCTTCTTTATAAGTATTAGCTGAAATTGCATGAGCCGGAACACCAAGAGCTATCTTTACTGCTTTACTGTCTAGACTTTGTAATTTTTTAAGTAATAATCTGCAGCAGAAAAATAAACTTCTTGTCCGTATATTAATTTTGAACGTACCAAGGACAGAGCCAGATGTATCAGAGTCGTAGTGTCTTGACTCCATGCCTGAGAACTTATTATCTTTAGAAAATTAAGTCTTTTCCTAGCTTCAGTTATCATTTGGTTGATGTGCATCTTCCAATTCAACTTTCTAGTTAAAAATACACCTAAGAATTTGACATCTTGTTTGTATTGAAGCACCTTTCCTTCTAATTCAGTATTGGTAATTTTAATGGGTTGTCACCGTTATTAAAAAGCACAAGACACGTTTTTTCTGCTGATAATTCTAATCTGTTTTCTTTCATATAACTACAGAATTTATCTAATTCTTCCTGATATATTTTTTCAACATAATTGATCACTCTCTTTTTCGTGTTTTTCCTAACTGACGTATTTATCCAAATAGCAATATCATCTGCATACTGAACAACTTGAGTATTAGGGGACAAAGAGCTAGGGAGAATCATGTACAAGAATAGAAAACAAGATAGGTGCAAGTACTGATCCCTTGGTAATACCCAAGTCGA
>CM054135.1:18547521-18552521 GCA_028751875.1 Rapana venosa
TGATGTTAAAATGTCATTCTAAGTGTAACATAAACGTCAAATTGGGTAAGCATAAAATGATTAAAAAAATGAATAAAATAAAACAGCCAGTTTAAAAATGAGTGATTCGGGGTAAATAATAATATAAAGGGATATAAAAATAACCAGGTTTGACTCTGCAAAATCCTCCCGTCCTTTTTTTGGTTTGTTTTTGTTTTGTTGGTAGAGTAGGCTATATGTTTTGTTACCAGAACGCTTGGCCGAAAGGTTGAGAGTTCCATTCCCGTGACCCGACATTTATACAAAAAAAAAAGAAAAAAGAAGAAAACCCACCACCAACAAAAACAACGAACAAACTACTAATACCCATCCCGACATAATTATCTTTGTTTTGATGGTATACCATAAGGCTGAATTATATTCCTCATCCCTCACCTTCCTGATATAATTCTTCCCCTGTGACCAATCAAGTTTTGAACCTTGATGAATCTGTGGTCTTACGAGCATCGAGGAAGCAAACATCTTAAAAGAGTAAAATCCCTACCCCCCCCCCCCCCCCCAAAAAAAAAAAAAAGGCTGATATTTTTCTTTTTTTCTTTTTTTTGTGTGTGGTTTGTTATTGTCCACGAGAAGGAGTGGCTAGGAAGCTAGTCCTTTGAATGAGACAATGTTCTGTGACTGTGCTGGTTTCATTTTCATTCAAACAGAAGTAAAAATGCCACTGGCATCGGATGTCAGCTCTCTTTGTACAAGAGGCATTAGCAGGTATCAACGACTGAACAGAACTATAAACGTCCATTGGACAAATTATGCTACAACACAATCAAACCCAAACCTACAACCGTGAAGTCCAATATTTGATGAATAAAGAAAAAAACAAACTTAAAAAAAAGTACCCTCCCCCCACCCCCCCCCCCCCCCACCCCACACTTTTGCACATGTTAAAACCCATTCCGCTTTTTGGAAGAGTAGGCCATTGTGTCACAGTGGGAACGGATGACAAAGTTTACAAAACTACATACACACGGGGACTGGATGAAAAAAAAAGCACACGAGTGCTTATTCCATTATCCTCGAAATAAAAGAATAAAATAACACACACAACACACACACACACACACACAACACGTGTACACACACACACACGTGTACACACACACACACACACGTGTACACACATACACACGTGTACACACACGTGTACACACACACACACACACACACACACTGGTACTGGTTAGAATGAGGCGTTTTGTTATTGTTTGGGATATCCGTTTTTATTCATGGTTCATATTGTCTGTTTTTTTGGGGGGGGGGGGTTGGGGGGGTGTTTGTTTAGTTGTTTGTTATATGTTTTTCTTTTGAACGAGAGAAGACACACCAAAAGCTGCCTTTTTTGTAAAGTTCAATTCCCCTAAAGTTTGCTAAGTGTGACGTCATGTGCAGAATCCACATGTGTTAAAAGAAAGTATACATTCCCTCTTGCACTAAAAAGAAAAAGAAAAAAAGAAACAAAAAAAGAGCCAAAAATACACCGTACATTTTTTAAAAACCTGACCAGTGGTCATTTTTCTGTACTTTTTGTTGTTGAGTGAAGTGGACAAGGGAAGAGAAAGGTATTGCTGTTGACGTCATGTATACCGGATTTCGAGAGGAAGGACCATACAGAAAAAGATGTGTTATATATATATATATATATATATAATAATAATAATGTATGGAATTTATATAGCGCTGAATCTTGTAAAGCAACAAATCAAAGCGCTCAGATTTCATTTCATTCCACTTTAAGTCACGGCAGATTTCTCTCCGTGAAATTCGGGCTGCTCTCCCCGGGGAGAGCGGGAGAGCGCGTCGCCACAAGAGGAGCGCCACCCTTTTTTTTTTTCTTTTTTCATGTCTGCAACTGTATTTGTTTTCCTATCAGAGTGGCTTTTTTCTAAGAATTTTGCCAGGGACAACTCTCTTGTTGCCAGTGGGTTCTTTCACGTGCGCTAAATAATTACGTGTACACACACACACACACACACACACATATATATATATATATATATATATATATATATATATATATATAATATAATATATAATACTATATATATATATATATATATATATATGTGTGTGTGTGTGTGTGTGTGTACTGAACCACATTACAGTTCATGCTCAAAATTCTTAGCCAAGCAATCTTTGGGCATCATTCTTTTTCTTTTTGTTTGTGATATAAAATATTTCTCTTAAAAGTTGTTTGGTGGGTTTTTTTGTTGTTGTTGCAATCGTGTGTTTTAAAAGAAGAAGATGTGCAATATCAAAAGATGAAAAAAACCTAACATGTTTCAACATTTTTTGAAAAAGCACAACACCCGAAACTGATTTCTTATGTTCATTTTTGGGGGAGAGGGGGTGGGAGTGGGGTATATTTGTACAGTCGATCTTAAAACTTTCATGGATTCTATTGCTTGAGAGTTTGCTTGTTGTTGTTGTGTTGTTGTTGATATTGTTGTTGTTGATGATGATGATGATGATGATGATTTTTTAGTTTTCTAATTCGTTTTTCATTTATTATCATGATTTCAAAGAATTTTAACTGTTGTGGTTGATGTGTGTTTTTCCACGAACGTTTTCGCCTTTCGTGTTTGTTTAAAGTGATTATTTTTTTTACAGTTTTAATCGTGACGGAAATGCTTGTGTTTGGTTGATAGTCAGATAAACAACTATCCCTAACACTGTTTGTCGCGGGCTTTATCTGCATGTTTGAAAAAGGGGTACCTGTTTGTTTGTTATTGGTTTGGTTTGCTTGCCGGTGAGAAACACAAGGTTTTTTGGGTTTTTTTGGCCAAGAGTATGTTTTGTCATAGAAAAGGTGCACGCTATATATATATATATATATTATACTTTGTTTTCAGATTGAACATTTAAAATAAACTTGGCTCAGAAATTTGTTGACAGAAGTAATGCACACGTCCATCTCTTTTCTCTCTCTCTCTCTCTCTCTCTCTCTCTCTCTCTCTCTCTCTCTCTCTCTCTCTCTCTCTCTCTCTCTCTCTCTCTCTCTCTCTCTCTCTCTCTCTCTCTCTCTCTATATATATATATATATATATATATATGTAAACAAAGGGGGAAAAAATCAGGTCAGTCATCCACATCTAGTGTGAATCGTGCAAAAACCATGAATCATCTTTGTCATTTTATTTATTTATCTATTGATTGATTGATTGATTTCTTTTTATTTATTCATCTACCTGTTTTATATATATATATATATATATATATATATATATCTGCGACCTATGTCAATCCCAGTTTCCCAGAGGACAAATCTCTATGTGCAAAAGGTTATGATAATCCTTGTGCGCTTCATATGCGCTTCCACTCGTTCAGTTATACTAAGTCACCTCAGGGGATAGGCTAGTGTGTGTGTGTGTGTGTGTGTGTGTGTGTGAGAGAGAGAGAGAGAGAGAGAGTACTCACAGAAACAAAATCTAAAGTTTGGTTTCTTCTGTATTATAAGTGAGCTGTCAACTTTTACAGTTTATGCAAGTAACACCCCCCTACCCCCCTCAAAAAAAAGAAGACGGTTGATATTATTCATTTCTGTGATAAGTAGGAGAGCATATGTGTGTGCATGTGTGTGAGTGTCTGTGTGCATTGATGCCTGGATGCATGCACCACACACACACACAAACTGACACGCATGTGTGCACGCACACACTCACACACACACACACACACACACGTGCAGACACGCATGTGTGCACGCACACACACACACACACACACACACACACACACACAAACACACACATTGACACACACGCGCGCGCACGCACGCGCGCGCACACACTGACACACACACACACTCACACACACAGACTTCATAAATTATACAGACACATTCATGAAAGAAAGTGACATCAATATATCAACAATTCCAATTTTACCGGTTGTTCCTCAGTTTCCTCCTTGGGAACATATTTCAGCTAAATTTTGACATCGACTACACGGAAATAAAGAAAAATGAATATCAAAATCTTCTCACCTTTGATGTAAAAAGTCACTTAGAAAGTAATTATTTTAATCACTTAAAAGTGTATACTGACGGATCTGTATTAGAAACAGGCAAAAGTGGTGCTGCATATGTGATTCCGACTTTAAAAGTTTAAAAATCTTTTCATTTAGGACAGCATTTTTCTATTTTTACTTCCGAATTATTTGCAATTCTTATGGCTTTGAATTTTTTGTCTGATATTGCTGTTGATGCTTGCCCAATTCTGTTTTGCGTTGACTCAAAGGCAGTGTTAATGTATTAATGACATGGCATGGTAAAATAAGGAATAATATTGTATTTTAGATTAAATTCCTGATACATTCTGTTGCAAGTAGAGGCATCAGCATAACTTTTTGCTGGATCCCCTCTCACTGTGGAATTTATTCGAATGAGCTGGTTGATTCTTTGGCAAAACAAGGTGCCTCTGAATGCAGTATTGAAGTGTTTACTTCTAATCTTGCATTGTCGTCTTATGAAATTCATTCTAAGTTAATGAAATGCATACATTCAAAGATTATTAAAAAGAAACCATTAGCAGCAATTTCCTTGCCCACGGAAATTATAAATTCTAATACATAAACTGAGGTTAAATGCATGGAATACTAAATATTCAAAAAATGTAACATGTTGTTCTATTCCCCTTTCAATCCACCATTTATTGTTTGATTGCCCAATTCTTTTTGACATGTATAAAAGAAGAGGCTTAGACATTCATAAGAAATATGCAACTAGTCAAGAGGTTTTATATGACTCTCAGCAATTCATAATGTTAGTTGCTGAAGTCATATATTCTTCACCTGTAAGACCATTTTATATATATATATATATATATATATATATATATATATATATATGAGTATGTGTGTGTATTTATATATACATATGTGTGAGTGCGTGTAAGGGGGGGGGGGAGGATAGAGAGAATGAGAGAGAGAGATACTTTGGTATGAATGGGGTGTGTCTAAATCACCAT
>CM054135.1:18562521-18575021 GCA_028751875.1 Rapana venosa
TACATCAGGTATTCTGGGTTGAAGGTGGTGACTGTAGCGGGACAGTGTTTCTGTTAAGGACACGGAGAGAGAGAGAGAGAGAGAGAGAGAGAGAGAGAGAGAGAGAGAGAGAGAGAGAGAGAGAGAGAGAGAGAGAGAGAGAGAGAGAGAGAGGAAGAGATTTATTTATTAATTTATTCATTTATTTATTTAATCTTTTATATCGAGGATAATGAAAGAAGCACCTATGTGCTTTTTTTTTTTTTTACCTCTAGTCCCCGTGTGTATGCGGTTTTGTAAATTTTGTTATCCGTTCCCAACGGCACACAATGGCCTTCTCTTACGAAAAGCGGAACAGGATTTAACGTGAGCGCAAGATGTTCTGCTTGCGTTCGTGCACGGGACCTCGGTTTATAGTTTCATCCGAAGGACTTTTGGGGGGAGAGTGGAGTCTGCACTGATGTTAACTCCAGGGGAAAATATCCCCTTGAACGGGAATCGAACCCGGGTCGTCAGATTGCGAGCGCAATGTCCCAACCACAACCACTAGGCTATCCCGAGAGAGAGAGAGAGAGAGAGAGAGAGAGAGAGAGAGAGAGAGAGAGAGAGAGAGAGAGAGAGAGAGAGAGAGAGAGAGAGAGAGAGAGAGAGAGACCTTTTTTCAATGATCGAGGATAATGGAATAAGCACTCATGTGCTTTTTTTTTACATCCAGTCCCAGTGTGTATGCGGTTTTGTAAATTTTGTCATCTATTCCCACCGGATCAAATCAGGTCAGATCAGATCAGATCAGATCAGATAATATCAAATCAAACAAAATCAAACCAAAATCAAACCAAACCAAATCAAACCAAATCAAATCACATCAAACCAAGTCAAACTAAAATCAAAGTAACATCAAATCAAATCAAATAAAATCAAATAAAATCAAAGTAAAAGCAAATAAAATCAAATAAAATCAAACCAAATAAAATCCTATCAACTCAAATCAAAATCAAACTCTTTATTTCGAGGAAAATGAATAAGCACACACGTGTGTGGTGTGGGGGGGGGGGGGGGGGGGGGGGGGGGGGGGGGAAGGGAGGGGGGTTGCATCCAGATCCCCGCCCGTAGGGATACATCATGTACTAAAATAAACCCAATACCCATACACTCACATAGTACAGAAAAGAACAAAAAAAACAACCACAACTACAACAACAACAAATAACAAACAAACAAACAAAAAACGATCGACCCACCCACAGTGTAAAGGAGAATAAAACCATGATAGAATCATTTTGTCAAACAGGAAAGATAAACGTTAGCAAATTCATTAGCCTTTTTTTTATATATAGGAAAAACAGTAGCAATACTAACACTACACACAACCCCCCCCCCCCCCCCCCCCCCCCCCCCCCAGATGTTATACTTTCAAAACAAAAAAAAATTTCGCAAAAAACAACAACACCCATACGCAGGCGCGAGCACTCGGAGAGATATTTTATTTTATAATTTTTTATTCTTTTATTTCGAGGATAATGGAAATAGCACTCGTGCGCTTTCTTTCATCCAGTCCCCGTGTGTATGCAGTTTTATCAATTTTGTCATCCGTTCCCACTGGCACACAATGGCCTACTCTTCCGAAAAGCGGAACGGGTTTTTTACGTGTGCGATAAGATGTTCTGCGTGCGTTCGCGCACTGGATCTCGGTTTATAGTCTCATCCGAAGAAGGATTTTTGGGGAGAGTGGAGTCTGCACTGATGTTAACTCCAGAGGAAAAAAATCCCCCCCCCCTCCTCTCTCCTCTCTCTCTCTCTCTCTCCTCTCTCTCTCTCTCTCTCTCTCTCTCTCTCTCTCTCTCTCTCTCTCTCTCTCTCTCTCTCCTCTCTCTCTCTCTTCTCTCAGTGCTGGGTTTCGAAAATAAGAGAAATCTTATGCTTAACTGGATTTAACATTGTTTGGTTGCAACAGGGTGTTGGAGATGTGAAAAAGTTTCTAAGCATATTTAAACAGAGGCTCATCGATATGTTTATTCAAGAATGGTCAGGAACTATAAGAGATCGAGATAGATATCAACCATATAAATCATTTAAGACTATATTCGTAAAAGAAAGTTATGTTCTAGATATGGAAAATTATTGTTTTCGTGTTGCCATCACGCAGTTGAGGTTTAATGTACTCCCACTTAATAACAATGTACATCGCTATAGCGAATCTATTCATGATAAATTCTGTCCATTTTGTAAAAATCAGATCGAAAATGAAAAACATTTTGTGTTATTTTGTGCTACGTTTGAAGATTTAAGGGTCAAATTTCTAAGAGTCAAAAGAACTTCCTCTGCACATGTTACTTAGAGCCACTGATCCTATCCACAGATACAATTTATCTAGATATGTGTTTCATGCAAGCAATAGGCGGAAGAAAATACTTTAAGTCTACAAGGTAACCAATCCTATGATGTACGTCTGTTAAACCACTTAAACATTTTCACCTTTGTTTATATCACGTATTATCAAGAATTCGTGGCATAACATGATCATGATTTTCTGTATCTCCCCCTATTATATTATTTCAGTATATGTGAAATGTAAACTGTGATTTGACAACTATCCTTATAATTTGAACCGTAGTAGGTATGAGATGTATATGATTTTCAGGTAACCAATGATTGTAGAATATAGATAGGTGCTGCTAAATAAGATATTTTCCTATTTTCTTTTCTATATTGTATTGTGGCCTAAGGCCAATGTGCAATTAAATCATTTCAGAGTTTCAGAGAGAGTTTCTCACTCTCTCTCTGAAACACTTTATTGAAAAACTGCTACAATTTGATATACTCAATATGGATGATTTTTCTTAGCATCTTCTCTCTATGATTGGGTTATGGTTGATTTAAGGTTTATAATCATGTAATTTTCTTCTGTATTCAATCATAAATTGTATTGACATCATCTTTTTGTATGAGTTCGCTATATATATTTGTGTGTATTTCTTCTCTAATCAGTCATAAATCATTATTTGTTTGTGCATTTGCTTTGCCAGTGATATGAATGAACTCACTGTTCCATCCTGAGCCCAACAAATGTATTGTGGTCCAAGGCCAATGCACATTAAATCATTTCAGAGTTCAGAGTTCAGAGTTCTCTCTCTCTCTCTTTCTTTCTTTTCTCTCTCTCTCTCTTTCTCTCGTATTATATTACATTTTGGTGTTGCGTTGTGTTGTGTTTTGTTGTTGTTGTGGTGTGGTGTTGTGTTCTGGTGTGTTGTGTTGTGTTGTGGTGTGTGTGTGGTGTGACGTGTTGTGGTGTGCTGTGTTGTGGTGTGGTGTGGTGTTTGTTGTGTGTTGTGGTGTGGTGTGGTATGGCGTGTTGGTGTGGCTGTGGTGTTGTGTGTTGTGATGTGTTGTGTTGTGCTGTGGCGTGTTGTGGTGTAGTGGGGTTGTGGTGTGTTGTGGTGTGGTGTGGTGGGGTGTGGGGTGTTGTGATGGGGTGTGCTGTGTTGTGGCGTGTTGTGGTGTGGTGTGGTGTGGCGTGTTGGGGTGTGGTGTGGTGGGGTCTGTTGTGTGTGTGTGTTATGGTGTGGCGTGGTGTGGTGTGGCGTGTTGGGGTGTGGTGGGGTGGGGTGTGGTGTGGTGTGTTGTGTGTATGGTGTGGTGTGGCGTGGCGTGTTGCGGTGTGGTGCGGTGTGGTGGGGTACGGTGTCGTGTGCATAATATTGGGTCGTGTTGTTCAGTATTGTGTTATGCTGCCTTGTTTTGTGTTTGCTGCGTTGCTTTCCTTTGCTTTGCGTTGTTTTGTTTTGTTTTGTTTTGTCTTGTACTGTGCTGTAGCATCGAACTCTACTGCGTGATGTATCGTGTTGCATTGTTTTTGCATCGTGTTGTATCCTATTGTATTGTATCATACCGTGTTGTATTACAGCCTATTGTATCATACTGTGTATTGTATTGTTTCGTGTGGTGTGTATTGTGTATTACTTTCAACTGAGGCAGATTTCTTTGCGTCAAAATTTTGGGCTATTTTTCTTGGAGGAAGGAGGGGAAAGGGTCTTCACAGGATCAGCGCTACCCGTATCTACCCCCCTCCCCCCCCCCCCCCCCCCCCCCCCCACCACCTACAATAACTTATCTGCCTGTGTATAGATACACTCTTCACTTCTCTAAGTCCTTCGTATGAGACTATAAACCGAGGCCCCGTGTGCGAACGCACGCAAAACATCTTGCGCGCACGTTAAATCCTGTTCCGCTTTTCGTAAGAGTAGGCCATTGTGTGCCGGTGGGAACGGATGACAAAATTTACAAAACCGCATACACACGGGGACTGGATGTAAAAAAAAAAAACCCACCCACATAAGTGGTTATTCCATTATCCTCGATAGAAAAGAATTTATAAAAAAAAGTCACTAGAGAGAAAGACAGGATAGCTTTAACGCAAAAAAAAACAAGGATGACTAAAAAGGATGATAAATTGATCGTCGAACATTCAGACAGCAACTATAGTCGTCAGTCATGTGAGCGAAAAATGCCAATGCGTTGCCGCTAAGCGCCTGACAAAATCAGGCCCAGCGCGTCCGACTTGAGAGTGCAAGAGGACGATTATCTTTTAAGTCTGTCTTGGGGGGGGGGGGGGGGGGGGGGGGGGGGGGGGGGTGAGAGAAAAAAAAAGGCAGGAGACTTGACCAAGAAGGCAGAATAACAGGAGGAGGTGACAGGAAGAAAAGGAGCTAGGCAGAAACAAAGAGAGGGATAGAGAAGGTGGAATTCCAAGCAGAGAGTTTCCAATAAGGTGGGGATTCTGACAGATACTGACAGACTTCTGGCATCCCGACGAGGGGAGCAGGCGAAAATGAAACGCAAATAGCTTTACTTCTTATCATTAGCCCGCATTGTGGTTTTGAGGTTTAGCGCACCACCGGAAGCGTGGAGACCGGAAGAGGAAGGGAGATAATCGTAAAGAGAAAAAAAACAAATCCGCACTGATTATAATTATGATAAATGGTAAATAGAAGCGTTTATTACCTACCTTAAGGAATCTAGTTTATTTGTTAAACAAGGACAACGACGACGACGACGACCACCACCACCGACACCACCAGCCAACCGACACACACACACACACACACACATCCGCACGCGCGCGCGCGCACACACGCACACACACACACACACACACACACACACACAACACACCACACACACACACACACACACACACACAACACACACACACACACAAATACTATTATCTCGAAATAAAACAACTAAAAAAAATAGAACACACACACTTTCCCTTCCCCCCTCGCCCCCCCCCCCCCCCCCCCCACACCCGCACGCGCGCGCGCGCACACACGCACACACACACACACACACACCGCACGCGCCGCCACATACACGCACACATACACACACACACAACACAAACAAACACCACACACACTATTATCCTCGAAATAAAACAATTAAAAAAATAGAACACACACACTTTCCCTTCCCCCCCCCCCCCCCCCCATTCCCCCCCCCCCCCCCCCCACACACATCACACTTACCCCGCTAGCCAACTCCCCCCCCCCCCCCCACTCCCAAAACACCACACTCTCCTACACACGACGACCACCACCACCACCAACTCAAAATCCACCCACCACCACCACCACCACCTCCTCCTTCTCCTCTTCTTCTGCCTCAAATCAAAGTCAAATTAAAATTTTTTTTTCCAGATGGTACATTGAATAAGCAATAATGCATTTGCTTTTTTTTCCATCAAGCCATCTATCTAGGAACAAAAAAAACTTGATCACTATTATCTTCTGACTACATTATTACCATAACCAATAATAATTTATAAGACTGACTCCATAAGAAAAATAGAAACAGAGTAAAAAAGAAAAAAAAGAAGAAAACGCACTCCCCTCACACAACACACACACACACACACACACACACACACACACACACACACACACACCACACACACACACACACACACACACCACACACACACACCACGCACACACACACACACACACACACACACACACACACACTCACACACGACCCATAACAAAAATACTCTCCCCCCAAAAATAACAACTCATCAATAACGAAAATGGACCCTCCCGCCTCCCCCCTCCCCCCCCCTCCCTCCCCCCATCCTCCCATCCCCCCACCCCTCTGGAACAAGAAAAATACACTGCATTCTTCATACATATTCTATCCCTATATCAAGCAAGACAGGTAAAACGATACCTTGAGGTAGGTGTAGAGAGGAACTTCAGATTTGCCGTTGACGTCGATTTTGGCAAACATCTGAAAGTTGGGAACGAATCCCCCACCTGGTCGAACATACTTCACCGCTTTCAGGATCTCCTCTTCTGAGCCGGGTTCTTGCTGGAAGATACGAGAGAGAGAGAAGAGAGAGAGAGAGAGAGAGAGAGAGAGAGAGGAGAGAGAGAGAGAGAGAGAGAGAGAGAGAGAGAGAGAGAGAGAAAACAATAAACACAGTTTATTCTTCAGGCCACCAGCCCCTAGAATGGGGTCAAACCAATCATATCAAAACGAAGCACAAAAAACAAACCAAAAAACATGACATAATAAATTATATGGCAACTGCATAAATATGAACTAATGTGAGAACATGGGACGATCCCCCCCAACAAAAAAAAGAAAAAAAAAGAAAAAAGAGAGACCAAAATGATCTACTTTTAAGCAGTTGTGTACATTCAACAGTTCTTCAATATCCATTCTCCAAATTTTTGCAACATATTCCTTGCCATACTATCAAAGCATTGAAGCGATAAAAGCTGAGATGATGTTATCTTATTTCTTACATATGAAACGAAAGGAGAGAGCGAGAGAGAGAGAGAGAGAGAGAGAGAGAGAGAGAGAGAGAGAGAGAGAGAGAGAGAGAGAGAGAGAGAGAGAGAGAGAGAGAGAGAGGGAGAGAGAGAAACCCCAATTGAGTTACTGATGCGCGCTGTACTGTATTTTAATGTAATGTAATGTAATGCAAATGTGCTATATTGTGCTGTTTTGTATTGTGTTCTAATGGAATTTATTACATTGACGTACTGTTTTGTATTGTGCTGTGTTGTATTGTATTGTTTGTCTTGTATTGTGCTCTTTTTCTTCGACGAACGCTCAGACTATTATAATATAAAACATCATTCTACACACAAACACGTACACACACTCACTTTCAATCAATCAATCAATCAATCAATCAATCCATCCATCAATCAATCAATCAATCAAACAATCTATCTATCTGTTTATCATCTATCATCTATCTATCTATCTATCTATCTATCTATCTATCTATCTATCTATCTATCTATCTATCTATCTATCTATCTATCTATCTATCTATCTATCTATCTATCTCTTTGTCTGTCTGCCTGTATGTCTTGCCTGTCTGCCTGTCTGCCTGTCTGCCGGTCTCCCTGTATGCCTATCTATCTATCTATCTATCTATTTCTATCTATCTATCTATCTATCTATCTATCTATCTATCTATCTATCTATCTATCTATCTATCTATCTATCTATCTATCTATCTATCTATCTATCTAATCTATCTATCTATCTATCTATCTATCTTTTGTCTGTCGCCTGAGTCTTGCCTGTCTGCTTGCTGCCTGTCTGCCTGTCTGCCTGTCTCCTGTATGCCTATCTATCTCTATCTATCTATCTATCTATCTATCTATCTATCTATCTATCTATCTATCTATCTATCTATCTATCTATCCATCTATCCATCTATCCATCTATCCATCTATCAGTGTATCATCTATCATCTATCTATTCATCTAATATATCTAATCTCCCTCTCTCTATGTATGTATGTATGTATGTATGTATCTATCTGCGTATCTGTGTATCTGCCTCTCTATTTCTCTATCTTCCTGTTTGTCTGTCTATCTGTCTATAGACATACACAGCGCTATATAAATTCCATATATTATTATTATTATACACACACACACATATATCATAATATAATATATATAATATAATATAATATATATAATATATATAATATATATAATATATGTATATATACATATATTATATATATTATATATATATATATATATAGTAATTCTAAACACACACACACTTACAAACACACACACACACACACACACACACACACACACACACACCACACACACACACACACACACACACACGCACAGCGCGCGCGCGCGTATATATACATTCAATATACAACCTCTTCACTCACCACGCTCCACTCCACTCCACTCCACTCCACTCTACTCCACTCCACTCCACTCCACTCTACTCCACTCCACTCCACTCTACTCCACCCCACTCCACTCCACTCTACTCCACTCTACTCTACTCTACTCTACTCCACTCTACTCTACTCCACTCTACTCTACTCTACTCTACTCTACTCTACTTCCATTCTACTCTATCCACTCCACTCACTCTACTCTACTCTACTCACATCCACCCACTTCACACTACTACTCTACTATACTCTACCCCACTCCACTCCACTCCACCACCACGCCACACCACTCCAAATTCCACTTCATCCACTCCACTCACACACCTCCACTCCACTCTACTCCACTCCACACTATTCCACTCACTCCACTGCACCCACTGCACCCAATGCACTGCATTGCACCCACTCCACTCCACTCTACTACTACCCCACTCTACTCCACTCCACTCTCACTCCACTCCACTCTACTCCACTGCACCCACTCCACTCCACCCTACTCCACTCCACTCTACTCCACTCTACTCCACTCCACTCCACTCTACTCCACTCCACTCTACTCCACTCTACTCCACTCTACTCATCTCCACTCCCACTCTACTCCATTCTACTCTACTCTACTCCACTCCACTCCACTCCACTCCACTCTACTCCACTGCACCCCACTCCACTCCACTCTACTCTACTCCACTCCACACTCCACTCTACTCCTACTCCATTCTACTCCACTCCACTCCACTCTATTCTACTCTACCCCACTCCACTCCACTCTACTCACGCCCCATTCCACTCCACTCCTCTCCACTCTACTCCACTCCCACTCCACTCCACTCCACTCTACTCTACTCTACTCCACTCTACTCAACTCAACTCCACTCTACTCCACTCTACTCTACTCCACTCTCACCCCACTCCACCCCACTCCACCACCACTCTACTCCACTCCACCCCACTCCACTCCACTCCACTCCATTCCACTCAACTCCACTCTAATCTACTCCACTCCACCCCACTCCACTCCACTCCATTCTACTCTACTCCACTCCACTCCACTCTACTCCACTCTCTACTACTCCACTTACATACAAGAACTGGTTGCAGGGAAAGCCTAGCACGACGAGCCCCTGGTCCCCATACTTGGCCTGGAGTGCATTCAGGCCATGGTAGTGGGGCACGAAGCCTCAGTAAGTGGCCACGTTGGCCACCAACACCACCTGCACACCAAGCAACAATAACAATAATAACAACAACAACAACAACAACAAGAATAGCAACAACAGCAACAACAACAAAACTACTGTGTGTCACTACTTGTAGTAAGAGCAAGAAGAAGAATTGCGAAGAAGAAGAAGAAGAATGCGAAGAAGAAGAAGAAGAAGAATCGAAGAAGAAGAAGAAGAAGAAGAAGAAGAAGAAGAAGAGAAGAAGAAGAAGAAGAAGAAGAAGAAGAAGAAGAAGAAAAGAAGAAGAAGAAGAAGAAGAGCAACAACAATAAAACTACTGTATGTCACTACTTCCACTAAAATAGCAACAACAACAAACTAGTGTATGTCATTACTTGCACTAAGAGCAACAACAACAAGAATAGCAACAACAACAACAAACTATCGTATGTCACTACTTGCAATAAGAGCAACAACAACAACAAGAATAGCAACAACAACAAACTACTGTAGTCTCTACTTGCACTAACACACAACAACAACAACAAACAACAACAACAAGAATAGCAACAGCAACAAACTACTGTATATCACTACTTGCACTAAGAGCAACAGCAAGAATAGCAACAACAGCAAACTACTATATGTCACTACTTGCAATAAAAGAGCAACATCAACAACAAAAAAAAGAATAGCAACAACAACAAACTACTGTATGTCACTTCTTGCACTAAGAGCAAGAACAACAACAACAAGAAGAATAGCAACAACAGCAACAACAACAAACTACTGTATGTCACTACTTGCAATAAGAGCAACAAGAAGAATAATAGAAATAACAACAAACTACTGTATGGCACTACTCGGATGAAACTATAAACCGAGGCACTGTGTGCGAATGCACGCAGAACATCTTGCGCACACGTTAAATTCTGTTCCGCTTTTCGTCAGAGTAGGCCATTGTGTGCCGTGGGAACAGATGACAGAATTTACAAAAACTGCATACCCACGGGGACTGGATGTAGAAAAACACACGAGTGCGTATTCCATTATCCTCGATATAAAAGAATAAATAGATAAATGAATAAACTACTTGCAATAAGAGCAACAACAACAACAAGAATAGCAACAACAACAAACTACTGTATGTCACTACTTGCAATAAGAGCAACAACAAGAATAGCAACAACAACAAAACTACTGTATGCCACTACTTGCAATAAGAGCAACGACAACAACCAGAACAGCAACAACAACAAACTACTGTATGTCACTACTTGCAATAAGGGCAACAACAACAACAAGAATAGCAACAACAACAAACTACTGTATGTCACTACTTGCAACAAGAGCAACGACAACAATAACAACAACAACAAAACTACTGTATGCCACTACTTGCAATAAGAGCAACGACAACAACCAGAACAGCAACAACAACAAACTACTGTACGTCACTACTTGCAATAAGAGCAACAAGAATAAGAATAAGAATAGCAACAAACTACTGTATGTCACTAGTTGCAATAAGAGCAACAACACCAACAACAAGCATAGCAACAACAACAAACTACTGTACGTCACTACTTGCAATAAGAGCAACAAGAATAAGAATAAGAATAGCAACAAACTACTGTATGTCACTAGTTGCAATAAGAGCAACAACACCAACAACAAGCATAGCAACAACAACAAACTACTGTATGTCACTACTTGCACTAAGAGCAACAACAACAAGAAGAACAGCAACAACAACAAACTACTGTGTGTCATTACTTGCACTAAGAGCAACAACAACAAGAATAGCAACAACAACAACAAACTATCGTATGTCACTACTTGCAATAAGAGCAACAACAACAACAAGAATAGCAACAACAACAAACTACTGTAGTCTCTACTTGCACTAACACACAACAACAACAATAAGAAGAACAGCAACAACAACAAACTACTGTGTGTCATTACTTGCACTAAGAGCAACAACAACAAGAATAGCAACAACAACAACAAACTGTCGTATGTCACTACTTGCAATAAGAGCAACAACAACAACAAGAATAGCAACAACAACAAACTACTGTAGTCACTACTTGCACTAAGAGCAACAACAACAACAACAACAACAACAACAAGAATAGCAACAACAACAAACTACTGTACGTCACTACTTGCAATAAGAGCAACAACAACAACAAGAACAGCAACAACAACAAACTACTGTATGTCACTACTTGCAATAAAAAAGCAACAACAAGAATAGCAACAACAACAAAACTACTGTATGCCACTACTTGCAATAAGCGCAATAACAACAACAACAAGAAGAAGAATAGCAACAACAACAAACTACTGCGTGTTACCACTTGCACTAAAAGCAACAACAACAAGGAGAAGAATAGCAACAACAGCAACAACAACAAACTACTGCGTGTCACTACTTGCAATAAGAAAAAGAACAACAACAATAAGAATAGCAACAACAACAATCTACTGCGTATCACTTCTTGCATTAAGAGAAACAACAACAAGAAGAACAGCAACAACAACAAACTACTGTATGCCACTACTTGCAATAAGAGCAACGACAACAACCAGAACAGCAACAACAACAAACTACTGTATGTCACTACTTGCAATAAGGGCAACAACAACAACAACAAGAATAGCAACAACAACAAACTACTGTATGTCACTACTTGCAACAAGAGCAATGACAACAAGCAGAAGAATGGTAACAGGCTATATCGTCGCAGGAATAGCAACAAATATAACAGGCTATGTCACTTGCAGCAATACCAACAACAGTAACAAGACTATGTCACTGCAGAAATAGCAACAGCAACAACAGACTATGCCACTGCAGAAATAGTAACAACAATAACACAATATGTTACAGCAGAAATAGCAACAACAATAACACACTATGTTGCTACAGAAATAGCAACAACAATAACACACCATGTTGCTACAGAAATAGCAACAACAATAACACACCATGTCGCTGCAGAAACAGCAACAACAATAACACACTATGTTACTGCAGACACAGCAACAACAATAAAACAGTATGTTGCTACAGAAATAGCAACAACAATAACACACTATGTCACTGCAGAAATAGC
>CM054135.1:18577521-18595021 GCA_028751875.1 Rapana venosa
CACGCACACACACACATAAACACACGTACACTTACGCACGCACACACACACACACACACACATACACACACACACACACACACACACACACACACACACACACACACACACACACACACACACACACACACACACACACACACACACACGCACACTGTTTTGAATGTAAGAGTCTAAACCATTCTTACTTTCTTTTCCTGAAAAGTCTTTGGATAAGATATTTAACAAAATATTAATTTGGCATTTCGCATAACAAAATCTTTAATGAACAGTCTTATGGGACATTTGTTAAGTTGTTTGAGTATAACAAATATTAGATTATAATCTTTTTTTTATACCACTTTAAGTCACGGCAGATTTCTCTGCGTGAAATTCGAGCTGCTCTTCCCGGGGAGAGCGCGTCGCCACATGAGCAGCGCCACCCATTTTTTTTTCTTTTTCCTGTCTGCAACTGATTTTGTTTCCCAATCAGAGAGCCTTTTATATATATTTTTTTTTACATAATTTTATCATGGACAACTCTCTTGTTGCCGTGGGTTCTTTAACGTGCGCTAAATAATTATGTGTAACGCACGGGACCATGGTTTATCGTCTCACCCGAAAGACTAGCGCTCAGATCACAACTCATGGACTAATGGATGGTGGGGGGGGGGGGGGGGGCGAGGGGGAGGGGGGGGGGGGGGCGAATTTCGGGTCCAAACGGGATTCGAATCAACCGCACACTTCCGACCCTGGACGTTTCGCTTTCGAGACAGGAGCGTTACCTCCTCTAGACCCCCCGATCCATCTGTATCTTTTATTTTAGAGCAATTTTCTAGTCGCTTGGCGATTCAGACCAGAGGTTCACCATGGTAAAACTCTGCGATAGGAAGCCGCAATTCAACTTCAGCAATGATGTCTCAATACACAATGATAATAATAATAATAAAAATAATAATGATAATAAAAATAATGATAATAATAAATAATAATAATAATAATAATAATAATAATAATGATAATAATAATAATAATAATCATGTATGGAATTTATATAGCGCTGAATCTTGTAAAGCAACAAATCAAAGCGCTCAGATGAGATGACTTTTTTTTTTTAAAATATCGAGGATCATGGAATAAGCACTCATGTGTTTTTTTTCCTTTAAACATCCAGTCCCCGTGTGTATGCGGTTTTGTCAATTTTGTCATCTGTTACCACCGGCACACAATGGCCTACTCTTTCGAAAAGCGGAACATGATTTAACGTGTGGGCAAGATGTTCTGCGTGCGTTCGCACACGGGGCATACATGTCTTTTCTTTTCTTTTTCTTTTGTTTTAACAATCGTCATTTGGTCCTACCGGTCCGCAATAGCCTACTCTTTGAAAGAAGGAGTAAGGGAGTGTTTGTTTAAAAAAAAATTCAGTGCGTGCTGTAGATTGTCCGCGTGCGATATTCGGCTTATAATTATAATTATAGTCTCATCTGAAAGACTTTCGGGGAAGTGGAGTCGATACTGGTGTTAATAATAATAATAAAAAAAAAAATAATGAAAAGAAGAATTGCGAAGAAGAAGAAGAAGAAGAAAGAAGAAGAAGAAGAAGAAGAAGAAGAAGAAGAAGAAGAAGAAAGCGAAGAAGAAGAAGAAAGAAGAAGAAGAAGAAGAAGAAGAAGAAGAAGAAGAAGAAGAAAGAATTGCAAAGAATTGCGAAGAATCGCTAAGAAGAATTGCGAAGAAGAATTGCGAAGAAGAATTGCGAAGAAGAAGAAGAAGGACAAGAACAACAACAACAGCAATAGAAACAACAATAACAACACTAACAACAAAAATAATATATGGAATTTATATAGCGCTGAACACACACATATACACACACACACACATACACACGCACACGCACACGCACACGCACACACACTCGCGAACACACTTAGATGGTGATGAAGGAAATGAAGGATGCTGTTGAAAAGTAGGGACAGATACTTAATGAGGGAAAGTCTCAAGTAGGAAATAAGTGTGTTTTGGGGCTGGATTTGAAGGTATCAAGTAAAGGCTTTTGACGAAGTGAAAGAGGGAGGTCATTCCAGGTGGATGGACCAGAAACGGAGAAAGAGGGGGAGGAAAATCTTTTCGTTTGGGTGTCTCAGTGGTGGTTCGAACCCGGGCCATCAGATCGCGAACTGAAAGCTCTAACCACTTAACTATGTTGCCCCCCCCAACTCTTTCCCAACTTATATACTTCTCCATTCAGAAAATAACATGAATGAAAGGACTATTACATTATGATTTCAACTCTCGAAATGGGACATCTTGTCAGTTTTCAGATTCATCATCCAGTTTTTCTTGAAAGTACAAATATTAGAACTGACACGACATCAATCGAGCGATGTCTTAAAGCTGAACTAGCTAGGATTTTTTTCCTTATATTTTTGTTTTTGTAGGTACATAATAATAATAGTAATAATAATGATAATAATAATAATAATAATATAATAATAATAATAATAAGAAGAAGAAGAAGAAGAAGAAGAAGAAGAAGAAGAAGAAGAAGAAATGGAATTTATGTAGGGCTATATCTTGCAAAAAACCAAATCAAAGGAATAGTTATATGAATGACAAGCCACAGTGAGTTTATTTTATAGCTGAATTTTTTGTTCTAAAATCCGTATGAGGGTTGTTTTTGTTTTTGGTTCTTTTTTCTTCTTAAGACGAATTACTGGTATTGACGAAACGTAAACAGACTCATTTCTTGCTGAATCCATTTTTCTTCTTGATGGACACTTTAGCCTGGTCCATGAAGTCTTGGGTTCAAATCTCGGCGGCGTCTGGATATCTAAGGGTGGGGATTTTTACGATCTCCCAGGTTAACTTCAAGTGCAGACCTGCCAGTGCCTTAATTCCCTCGGTGTTTATTATTATTATTATTATTATTATTATTATTATTATTATTATTATTATTATTATTATTATTATCATCATCATCACATCCTCCTCCTCCTCCTCCTCCTCCTGCTTCTTCTTCTCATTCTTTTTCTTCTCATTCTTCTAGTTCTTCTTCTTCTTCTTCTTCTTCTTCTTCTTCTTCTTCTTCTTCTTCTTCGCAATTCTTCTTCGCAATTCTTCTTCGCAATTCTTCTTCGCAATTCTTCTTCTTCTTCGCAATTCTTCTTCCTTCTTCTTCTTCTTCTTCTTCTTCTTCTTCTTCTTCTTCTTCTTCTTCTTCTTCTCTTCTTCTTTCTTCTCTTTTTCTTCTTCTCTTCTTTCTTCTTCTCATTCTTTTTCTTCTCATTCTTGTTCTTCTTTTCTTGTTCTGTCTTCTCTTCTTCTTCTTCTTCTTCTTCTTTTCTTCTTCTTCCTTCTTCTTCTTCTTTCTTCTTCTTCTTCTTCTCTTCTTCTTCTTATTCGCAATTCTTCTTCGCAATTCTTCTTCTTCCATTTTTGGTGTATATTCACGTTAAAGATCCCGTATTTCATGTCAGTGTTCAGTGGGTGACGAATACACGAACACAGCCAGAATACATCCCCGAAGTCGTATAGCAGCAACCTTCATCGTGGGCAAAAAAACCCAGTTGCATACGCAAGATCTCACCATTGGTGAACCTTGGAGCTCTGATCAAGGAACCAGCAAAACAAAAATCTGGCTTCGTCTTCGGAGAGAAAATAGCCAAATTTGTGTCACTCCTGACGCCAGCTCAGTATATTTGGGACAACCATCCAATCTGTTTGAATACATCTACAACTGTCTGTTTGATGGCCCTTCCATTCTGGTCTGTTTAGTTTCACTTATCTTCTGTCTGCCTTCCATTTTGGGGATCTATTGAGTGTCTGCTTCCATCAAGTTTGGCCTTCAGGAAAAACAAAATGACTGGAAGAAATCTGACATACTATGTTATCTCTCAAAAACGGAAACTTTGTCAGTTTATTGTCTCATATTTCATACGTAAAAATATTAGAACTGACGTTACATGTTCATTCACCTTTAGTTGAAATTGATCGGGTTTTTCTATATATTTTTGCTTTTCTTAAGTACAACATTTTTAAACTGTCAAGAGATAGTCAATCGTTTGCAGCGAAATACATTTAAAAAAAAACACCAACCCACAACCTTTTGGGTTTTCTGTTTAAGTACAGATACTGAAATTGAGAGATATAATGACTCATAATCTTTCTGAATGAATCTATTCCTTGCTTCCTCTTCAGAGAAAAAACAACAACAATCTTGTGTCACTCCTGACGTGAGCTCAGTATAGTTGGGACAACAATCCAATTTGTTTGAATACATCTACAACTGTCAGTTTGATGGCCCTTCCATTCTGGTCTGTTTAGTTTCACTTATCTTCTGTCCGCCTTCCATTTTGGGGGTCTATTGAGTGTCTGTTTCCATCAAGTTTGGCAAGAGTTTTGGAGCAATAAAACCCCATTTCAAACTTGTGCTTGCTTGTATGATGACAGGTAGATATAAGTAAGTCCTAGTTTTGGGGGGGTGTTGTAGTGGTTGTGATGTGTGGGTAAATGACAGCTTAAATGTGTATGTGTGTGTGTTTGTCTGTCTCTAATTCGTCCTAGTTTTGGGATCTACTGGTTGTGGTGTGTGGGTAAATGACAGATTAAATTTATGTCTGTCTGTTTGTGTCAGTCTTTCAGTCTTTCAGTCTGTCAGTCTCTCTCTCTCTCTCTCTCTCTCTCTCTCTCTCTCTCTCTCTCTCTCTCTCTCTCTCTTTCTTTCTTAGAATCTATGTATCTCTTGACATTAATGCTCAAGTCAGTCTAGGGATTATGTATTGTGAAATATATCTTTATCTTTTTTAAAAATCATGTTGTCGTTGTGGTAGTAGGGTTTTTCCCCTTGTTTTGTTGGTAGTCCCTAATCAGGGCAAGGGCCGGATGCAAAAAAGTATGCCTATGCTTATTCTGTTACCATTGAAGAATACAGATTCATTCATTCAGTCATTCATTCATTTATTCATGCTCTCTCTCTTCTCTCTCTCTCTCTCTCTCTCTCTCTCTCTCTCTCTCTCTCTCTCTCTCTCTCTACTGTATAAATGTAGCTTTAGTGATGTAGGGATGAATCAAGGTGGGTTGAACACATGTCATCAAATCAGAAACTCAATTTTCTAGCCACTTGTAAAATTCCCCCCCACCCCTCCGCCCCGTTTTAGAGACAAGAAAATGACTGAAAGAAATACTACATAATAATTTATGTAAACTCTCAAAAATCAGAAACTCAGTTTATTGCCTCATTTTACATAAGTAAAAATATTGTACATATTCATTCATCTTTAGCTGAAATCGTTCGTTTTCTCATCTTCCTGCTTTTCTTAAATACAAATACATTAACTGACAAGTGATAGTGATACGTTTGCAGGGAATACATAAAAAACAACAACCACTTAAAAATTTTCTTAGTAAGTACAAATACAGGAATTGACCACACATAACGACTCCTTTCTTGCAGAAAGAATGTACTTCTTGCTTCCTCTTCAGAGAGAAAGGAGCCCCATTTGTGTCACCCCTGACGCCAGCTCAATATATTTGGGACAACCATCCAAACTGTTTGAATACATCTACAACTGTCTGTTTGATGGCCCTTCCATTCTGGTCTGTTTAGTTTCGCTTTATCTTCTGTCCGCCTTCCATTTGGGGATCTATTGAGTGTCTGTTTCCATCAAGTTTGGTCAGAGTTTTGGAGCAAAAAAATCCCAAACCAAACAAACGCACTTGTGCTTGCTTGTATGATGACAAGTAAATAAGTTTCGTCCTAGTTTCTTTTTTGGGGGTGGGTGGGTGGGGGTGGGGTAGGGGTGGGGGTTGTAGTGGTTGTGATGTGTTGGTAAATGACAGTTTGAATTTCTCTCTCTCTCTCTCTCTCTCTATCTCTCTTCTCTCTCTCTCTCTCTCTCTCTCTCTCTCCTCTCTCTCTCAGAACTCAGAACAAGATAGTGAATTGTGTTTGATACATTTTGTATTTTTATGCATTTGTGCATTGTCTTCATTATTTCTTTCACTGAAATTGAGCTTGGTATTGTGTATTTTATTCGGGTTCTTGCCCACTCTGTAGCAGTGTCAATTTCTCCTGCGCCAACCATGTATTATGGCCTAAGGCCGAGATACATTAAATTTCTGAGTTCTGAGTTCTCTCTCTCTCTCTCTCTCTCTCTCTCTCTCTCTCTCTCTCTCTAAGTGTTGGGGGTGGTGTGTGTGTATGAATAGTCCGGTTTTTGGTTCTACTGGTTGTGATGGCTGGTAAAATGACAACTTAAATTTCTGTCTGTCTCTCTGTCTATGATTAGTATTAGTTAGGAGTTCTATTGGTTGTCATGTGTGGGGAAATGACAGCTTACATTTTTCTTTTATTCTCTGTCTGTCTATCTCTGTCTGTTTGTCTGTCTGTCTATGATTGGTCTTAGTCTGGGGTTCTATTGGTTTTCGTATGTGAGGAAATGACAGCTTAACATTCTGTCTGTCTGTCTGTATTCCTGTCTGTCTTTCTGTATCTATCTCTGTCTTGACGTCTCTCTCTCTGTCTATTTGTCTGTCTGTCTTTCTGTATCTATCTCTGTCTGACGTCTCTCTGTCTCTCTCTGTTCTCTCTCTGTCTGTCTATTTGTCTGTCTGTCTGTCTCTCTCTCTCTCTCAGTTATTAACCTGTTGCTCCAAATGGGTCTGTGTACGATGCGATCCTTTTCTGAATAAACGTCTGTTTTAACCAGATTTTGGTCACCGTTTATAGCAAAACTGAATCCAACACGTCTACGTCTAATATATCAACAGGTTTGACTTTTTAGAGATCATTTCTTACTACAAATTTTTATTGAGATTGAAATGAAATCGCGCTTGATTCTAGATATTGACAGGCATGTAAAACGTTTTGACTACAAGACTTAGTATGGCTGATTCAAGTTTACTTACACGTTCCTTTTAGATAGAGAGAAACTAATGATAATGATTTAATGATATAATGATGTCCTCTTTGGAATCATGATAAAATGTCTGCTTTTTTTTCTACGATCGCTCCATTACTAGGTTTCGCAGTTTATTCATGTTTTAGCACAACCAGGCACGGTGAAATTTTATGATGCACTTTGCCATACAAGAGTCACATACGTAACATAGAATTAATACACAGGTGCGCAGGCACACTGGAAGAGAAAGAGAGAAGGGGGGAGAGAGAGAGAGCGAGAGAGAGAGAGAGCGAGAGAGAGAGAGAGAGAGAGAGAGAGAGAGAGAGAGAGAGAGAGAGAGAGAGAGAGAGACGTGCGCACGCGCAAACACACACACACACACACACACACCACACACGTGATTCGAACGTGATGAGAGAGAGAGAGAGAGAGAGAGAGAGAGAGAGAGAGAAGAGAGAGAGAGAGAGACAGACAGACAGACAGACAGACAGACAGACAGACAGTTAGAGACGTGCGCACGCGCAAAAACACACGCATACACACACACACAAACACACGACACCAACACACACACACACTACCACTACACACACACACACACACACACACACACACACACACACACACACACACACACACACACACACACGTACAAAACCTACCTGACCGTAGACAACACTAAGAAAAGCGCAGACGGCAGCCAACAACGTATTTTTGCCAGCCAAACCCATCTTTCCCTCCCCTCCTCCTCTTTGTGTGGGCAGATTTCAAAAACAAAAAAACACACAAGCGTGTGTGGATGTCGCTCTCTCTCTACCTCTCTCTCCCTCTCTCTCTCTCTCTCTCTCTCTCCTCTCTCTCTCTCTCTCTCCTCTCTCCCTCTCTCTCTCTCTCTCTCTCTCTCTCTCTCTCTCTCTCTCTCTCTCTCTCTCTCCTCTCTCTCTCTCTTCTCTCTGTATCCCTCTTCTCTTCTCTTCTCTCGAGTGAACGAAGGAAAGAAGATAGATCTGTTTCGCTTTCCACTTTTTATACACTTCTTCTTATCAGTGGAGGGGGGGGGGGGGGGGATGGGGAAGTCTTCTCAGTTTTATAACAGGTCTGCTTCGGCTTATCTTTAGTTTGGTCAGTTTCGGATTTAAAAGATGAAAAGTTTTGGTAGGGGTTTTTGTGTGTGTGTGTGTGTGATGTTTTTAGGATTTGTGAGAGTAAAGAATGGTAGGAAGAATGGGTCAAAATTAGCTTGTGCGTGTAAAGGGTAGGGTAATATATATAATATGAAAACTTACAAAAAAATAAAAGGAAAAGAAACTAGAATGTAAACAGGAAAAATTACAAAAACAATTAATGTATAAAAACAGAACAAAGAACAACATATCAGACCACAATCATAGGGGAAGGGGAGAGGGGGAGAGGGGCGGGGGGTGGGGGGGGTGGGGGGAGAGACTAGAAATGAAGGGGAAGTAACCAAAACGTAAAAAAAAGAAAATAGTGATTTGTTCATTTTATTTTATATTTTATTCTTTTATCTCGAGGATAATGGAATAAGCACTCATGTGCTTTTTCCATCCAGTCCCCATGTGTATGCAGGTTGTCCATTTTGTCATCCGTTACCACCGGCACACACTGGCCTACTCTTCCAAAAAAGCGGAACGGGTTTTAACGTGTGCGGCAAGATGTTCTGCGTGCGTTCGCACACGGGGACCTCGGTTTACAGTCTCATCCGAAGGACTTTTAGGAGAGAGTGGAGTCGGCACTGATGTTAACTCCAGAGAAAAGAACTCCTCTCGAACGAGAATCGAACCCGGGTCAGCAGATCACGAATACATCACTGTCACCACCAGGCTATCCCGTCTCCCCACCCCATGATAAAATAGCGAGTTGCTCACCTAAGTTTCAGCTCCTTCTGAAAAGGACTGGGAGTGCGATGGAAGCAATGAAAAAAAAAATTCCCACTTGATTTACGTCATTCGTCAGTAAAGTGCCAAAAATAAACAATTTTGCAACACATCTGTCTTTCCAAACCAAGGTCTCACACACACCCACACCCACACACACACACACACACACACACACAAACCCCCCCCCCCTCCCCCCCCCACAGAAAGAAACCAAAAAAACCCACACCCCAAAACCTCAACCCCACACAGAAATAAGGCAAAGTAGCAGACATACTGAAAAGTCTAAAACGGAAAAAGACAAATACGTCTTCTTCTTCTTCTTCTTCTTCTCCTCTCTCCTCCTCTCTTCTTCCTCCTCCTCCTTCTCCTCCTCCTCCTCCTCCTCCTCCTCCTCCTCCTCCTCCTCCTTCTTCTTCTTCTTCTTCTTCATCTTCTTCTTTGTCATCGTCGTCGTCGTCGTCGAAACGCTCAAACATCAACTATTTGTTGTACGTTATATGAGCGAATATGCGTCACGCTGCCGTTTCTTTTTTTTTTTTTTTTTAAAGTGCCTGAGAAGTCAGGCTTAGCGCATCCGATTTCGGCATAAGAGAGAATTGTTTATCTTTTAAAGTCTTTCTGGAAGAGAAACAGACAGGAGAATGGACCAAGAGGACAGGACATAGACGGGAAGGAGGTGGCAGGAAGAAAGTGGATCGGTGGTCTAGAGGTAACGCGCCTGTCTAGAAAGCGAAAAGTCCGGGTCGATCGGAAGTGTGCGGTGGTACATGGTTTGTATCACGTCTGGGCCCGAAACTTTCCCCCCCCCATCCATTAGACCATGAGTGTTGGTCTGGGCGCTAGTCTTTCGGATGAGACGATAAACCGAGGTCCCGTGTGTGTTACAGAAAATTATGCAGCGCACGTCAAAGTACCCACGGCAACAAGAGAGTTGTCCCTGGAAAAAATTCTTAGAGAAAAGCCACTCTGATAAGGAAAGAAATACAGTTGCAGACCAAAAAAAAAAAAGAAGGGTGGCACTGCTCTTGTGGCGACGTGCTCTCCCCGGGAAGAGCAGCCCGAATTTCACTCAGAGAAATCTCGTGACTTAAAGTGTACAAATGAAATAAATGAAATGAAATAAATAAATGAAAAGGAAGAAGACACAAAAGAAGAGAGTGATAGAAAAGAGGACATCCCTGGCTAGCACAGATTTTCCAGAATGTGGGGGTGCTGTTTATGGCATCCAACGGGGGGAAGAAATCACATTGGGATGTTTTTAAAGTACACATGGTGGGCAACACCCCCCCCAAAAAAAACAAACAAACAACAAACACCCAAACCCAACAACAACAAACAACAACAACAACACAACAACAACCAAAAAAAACAAAAAAACAAAACAAAAACCACCACCACCACCAACAACAACAAAACAAAGAAAAAACGGTTGCATTCGCAAAATACCTCACCATTGGTGAGCCTAAGAGCATATAGCTGAGGAAGGTAAAAAAACCAAGAGTACACATTTGATATAAAAAAAGTGAGTGTGTGTGACTCTTTCAAGTACCTTGCAATTATTAGAGGCAGCGATACTCCGACGTCAAAGAATTTCTGATCTCCTTGTGTGCAGGGTCCGAAGGTCCTGTTGTGGTCAGATCCGAAGAATTCTCCGGATCTTTTGGCTACAGAAGATATCAAATGAAGACCTACTACGGAGATGCAGGCAGGAAGACATGGGAACCATCATCACCAGACAACGGTGGAAGTGGATTGGGCACATCCTCCGAAGAGACCCACAGTCAATCACAAGAACAGCATTGCACTGGAGCCCAGAAGGAAGGAGAAAGAAAGGAAGACCAAAAGCAACGTGGAGGAGGACTGTAGAAAGTGAGATGAAGGCCATGCAGCACTCTTGGGGATCAGTGACTAGGTTGGCCCAGGATAGGCAGGAGTGGAAGCGCTTTGTTGCTGCCTTACACACACCACTGGGTGTAATGGTTGATGATGATGATGATGATGATGTGTGCAGGGTTAATCATGCTAAAGAGCTTTGTTACGGCTAAAGAAAATCTAGCCCAAACATTTGTTGGTGTTGTCGTTGCTGCTGCTGCTGTTGTTGTTGTCTTTGTTGTCTTTGTTGTCTTTGTTGTTGTTGTTATTGATGATGTTGTGCGTTCACCAGCTTAACACTTTAGGGGGTCGGTCACCCAGAATGTGCATTCTGACTCGCTCATCCCACCAGGGAATCACCGTGAGATTGAAATTGCACACTGAATGAGAAGTTTGATGTGTGTATGACAGTTTCTAAGTACCTCGCCATATAGGCAGCCATACTCCGACTTTACAAGATATTTTTTTCCTTCTTTAAAGGAGAATGCAGGTTGTTATGGTAAGAGCTTATTTATGACTGAAGGCAATCTCAACACAACATTTTCTTTAACAACATAACAACATTTTAGTGCAGGCCTTGGCAATTTAGCTGACATCAATAACTGACACAGCGTTTGACTTGGGCTAAATCGAAACATTTTAAAGCATAACAATATTGTCATGGAGGCCCCTTCGAATTCAGGTTACATCAATAGCTCATGAATTTTTTTTACACGAGCCAGATGTTTGTTTGGAAATAGTGTTTACGCTATAATAATTATCTGACAGACACGAGCAGATGTTTGTTTGGAAATAGTGTTTACACTATAATAATTATCTGACAAGAGTGTTTGTAGTCTTCCCTGTGAACAAAAAAAAAAAATATCACGGCCATGGAAGCAGAAGTTACGACAGGCATTGCCAACATGTATGTGCATGTTTCTGTCTGTCTGTTTTCTGTCTGTCTGTCTCTGTGTCTGCCCCTCTCTCTGTGTTTCTCTCTGTGTGTCTCTATCTCTGGATGTGTGTGTATGTCTCTCTGTGTCTCTCTCTGTCTCTCTCTGTGTCTCTCTCTGTCTCTCTCTCCCTCTCTCTGTGTCTCTTTGTGTATCTCTCTCCCTTTCTCTGTGTGTGTGTCTCTGTCTCTCTCCCCCCCCCCACCTTTCTCTGTGTCTCTCTATGTGTCTCTCGATTGTCTTGATCTTGAATGAGTTTTGTTCTTATGTCATTGAAAAGGTAACGGTTTGCATTATTTATCAATGTAGATATATTGAATTTTTTATCTATAAGGTCCTAGATTAATTGTTTATTTATTTGTGTATTCATGTCAATGTGTGCATTTTTTTCAGTGTGACCGCGCGCGTGTGTGTGTGTGCCCGCGCGCACGAGTGTATTGTATGGAAATTCTTATTATCTTGAACTTTTATGGGGTTTTTTTGTTGCTCTTTATGTAATGAAATGGCGTATCGGGTGCTTTTTTCTGTTAAGAATGAATTGGATTTGTGATTAGAATGTCGACTTGGATGGTTTATTTAGTTTTATGGGCATTCATATGAATATGTATGCATGTGTAGTGTGCGTGCGCGCGCGCGCGTGCGTGTCTGAGAGTGGATATTTTGATTATCTTGAGCTTTGTCTGTTTGCTCTTTATGGCATTGATATGGTGTATGGTTGCCCTTGCGTTTTGTTCTGTTAAAGTAGACAAAATTGGATTTGTTAGTAGTGTCATTTTTGATTATATATATTAATTGGAATGGGTATGGATTTGATTCATGTGCATGTGTGAGTTGTTTGTGCCTGCATGTGTGTAGACGTGCGTGCGTGCGTGCGTGCGCGCGCGCGCGCGCTGTGGGGTGTGTGTTGTGTGTGTGTGTGTGTGTGTGTGTGCTGTGTTTGTAAACTGATGACTGTGGAAAGAGAGTTATTACATCATTTACTTTCATTGCAATAACTGATGTAAAGATAAGTCGTTTCCATTTTGTCCCAGACATTTAAAAAAAAAGTGGGGCTGATTGCTTCGTTTGGTCATTGAAATGCATGGGTGTGCGAGTGTGGATGGTGGTAGTGTGAATGTATCTTTATGTGTGAGGGAGATTTTGATGTGTGTAGACATGAAATTAGTCAATTTGTATTGATTGGCTGGGCTGGTTTAGTACATAATTGAATGTTAATGTGAGTAGTTGATTGCAAGTATAACTAAGTGTTTGAGTTTTTGTCAGCTTCATTGTGTATATGCTATGCATTTCTTCATGTTTGTTTGCCTTTTGTTTTTTTGTCTTTGTGTTGTTGTTGTTGTTGTTGTTTTTGGTTGTTGTTTTTTTGAGGACCTGGTGTAAAGAAGCCCCTGGCTTATCCAATTATCCTCATTAAAACATTCGAGTTCGAGTTCTTTCTCGGTGTCTTGCTCTGTCTTTGTCTGCCTGTGTGTCAATCTGCCTATGTGTGTATATGTGTGTGTGTGTACGTGTGTGTGTGGTGTGTGTGTGTGTGTGCGTGTAGTGTGTGCAAGAGTGTGTGAGAGAGAGAGAGACAGAGACAGAGAGAGACACACACAGACAGAGAGCGCATATGTAGTGTGTGTGAGAGACAGTATTTTCTAAAAAAAAAACAACCTCAGAGAAATTCCCCTCCATAAGCCAGTATTCAGCCCAGATAGAAAGTACAAGAGACATTAATTACTTGAAGTGCCTGACCCCTACAACTAAAATCACACTTTGATAATATCCGCCAAATCTTCCGATTTCTTTATATAGCTGTTATCTCCTGGAGCAAAGTGTATCTTACCCTTTTTGTTTGTTTTTCTTTGTGTGTGTTTTTGTTGTTGTTTTGTTTTGGTTTTACTTCTCTGCGATCATAATTTGAAAGGGGATTGGCACATTTTTATTATTATCCATAAGCCCGTAAGAAATCAAGTGTATTCTGAGCTTTGACGAACTCCACAGCCGAGTGGTTACGACCATTTGGCTTTAATCCCATGTGTCCATGAAGTCGTGGGTTCGAATCTCGGCGGCGTATGGTTAATTAAGGCTGGATACACACACACACACACACACACACACACACACACACACACACACACAACACACACACACACACACTCACACACACTCACACACACACACACACACACACACACACACACACACACACACACACACACACACACACACACACACACACACACACACACGCGCGCGCGCACACGCATACACACACATATATTTATATATATATATATATATATGTATATATATATATATATATATATATGTATATATATATATATATATATGTATATATATATATATTATAAACGATCTTCCAAGTCAACTTTTCAAAACAAACCTGGTCAGTGCTTTAATTCGCGTCGAGGATGTACACATGCAGAAGATCGAACATGCACGTTAAAGATCCTCATCATTGGTAATGCATGTCAGCGTTAGGGAAACACGAAAGTAGCCAGAACACATCCCCGGAAGGCGGAATCTGGCTACCTTCAGGGCTGGGGAAAACCACGGTTGCCTACTACGCAAAACTTCACTATTGCTGAAGCACGGAGCTTGAGTGGAGGAAAGAGAAAGATAAAAAAAAGATGTGACATTTAATGGACATAAATATGTGCTTTTCCACACACACATACTCACACACACACATGAACACACACATGAACACACACATGAACACATACGAACACACACACACACACACACACACACACACACACACACACACACACACACACACACACACACACACACACACACACACACACACACACACGCACGCACGCACGCACGCACACACACACACACACACATGAACACACACACACACACACACACACACCTCTCATCTCTCTCTCTCTCTCTTCTCTCTCTCTCTCTCTCTCTCTCCTCATTTTGGGGACAAGGGATATCCTGGTTGGTTAAAGCGTTGCGCATTGCGCTCGTGATCTGCTGGTCCGGGTTCGAATCCCGTTCAAGAGGATATTATTTTACTTGAAGTTAACATCAGTGCCAACTCCATTCCCCCACAATGGTCCTTCGGATGAGACTATAAACCCGAGGTCCCGTGTGCGAACGCACGGCAGAACATCTTGTCCTCACTTTTTAAAAGCTACTCCACTTTTCGGAAGAGCAGGCCACTGTGTGCCAGTTGGAACGGATAACAAAATTGACAAAACTGCATACATACGGGGTACTGGATGTAAATGAGAGGACATGAGTGCTTATTCCATTACCTTCGAAATAAAAGAAATTAAAAAAAATTATGACGTGTGCATAGGCATGCCCCCCCCCCCTCTCTCTCTCTCTCCCTTTGGAATCCCATGGCCTCTTTCTGTATGAAAATAGCATCACTATTTACTGGAAATTGTGTGCTCGAAAGTGTTCCCTTATCTAACACTCTCCTTATTTTGGTCCTTGTCCTTGTCATCTTGTAATTTTTTTTTTAAAACCGTGTTTGCTTATTTTCTCCCCCCCCCTCCCGCCTCCCCCTCTAGGAATGTCAGGGGTATTTAAGAATAAATAAGCATCCCCACTTTCTAGAAAATTTTGTCTTAGGAATCCCCTCTTTTCTATCTCTCTCTCTCTCTCTCTCTCTCTCTCTCCTCTCTCTCTCTCTCTCTCTCTCTCTCTCTCTCTTTGTTACTACTGTGTTCTTTTTCTTCCTGCCACCTCTTTGTCTATTTTCAGCACTCTTTGTTCATTCCCCTGCAGGTTGTTGTTTTTTTCTCCAGAAAAAAATCCCCTTTAGAAATAACATTTCTCTCCTATGCCGAAGTGGGATGCGATGGGGGTCTGACTTGTCAGGCGCTTAACGGCAGCGCGACGCATTATTTTTGGCTCAAACGGCAGACAACAATGAGCTACTGTTTGAGTGCTCTACGAAGAAGAAGAAGAAGAAGAAGAAGAAGAAGAAGAAGAAGAAGAAGAAGAAGAAGAAGAAGAAGAAGAAGAAAAAGAAAAAAGAAGAAGAAGAAAAGAAGAAAAAGAAGAAGAAGAAGAAGAAGAAGAAGAAGAAGAAGAAGAAGAAGAAGAAGAAGAAGAAAAGAAGAAGAAGAAGAAGAAGAAGAAAAGAAGAAGAAGAAAAAGAAGAAGAAGAAAAAAGAAGAAGAAGAAGAAGAAGAAGAAGAAGAAGAAAAATAGATTCGGGCACGTTCACAGACACAGACTCAGACTCAGACTCAGAATCAGACACACACACACACAGAGAAAGAATAAAGATATAAATAAAACAAATAAACAAATAAAATAAACACCCACACAGATGATAGGGAACATGGAGGAGACAAGCAGATAAATAGATACACTGCCAGAACATAGAAAGAAGAACAGAAGAAAAAGACAGAAACACACACACACAATTATCCGCACAACTCCCCCCCCCCCCTCCCTCCACCCAACCCAAACAAGAAAAAATCAGAGAAACAAACAAAACAAAAAAAACAAACAAAAATAGAAACAATAATAACAAAAAAGAGAAACAAAACCAAAACAAAAAACCTGAATCGAGATGGGAGGGGCGGGGGACCAATGTTGAAAACAACTGCGTAAAAGAAATGGCTAATACAACATTTTTTTTTCGGTTTTTGTTGTTTTTGTGTGTGTGTGTGTGTGTTGTTTTTAAAGGAAACGAACAAGAAGAACCTGATTGGTGTTGCCTCCAAAGTTCACTACACCTTGAAAGTGGATGGAGTATAATGAAGGAGTGATCCTCTCCTGGGTTTGCGTCATTCCTCATTGGTCAATAAAAAAAATGCCTAAATATAGACTTTTTTTTTTTAAGAAGCAATATGTCGGTCCTTCCCAAACAAGGTCACACATAAAACAAACACAAAGCAAAAAAAACCCAACCAAACAAACAAAAAAGCCCCCAAAACAAACCCCAAAGGCAAACAGATAGATCAAGAAGAGTACACTAACAAGTCACCTTGGCACAGTGGTTAGTGTAGTAGGTTACCCACTGAAAAAGGGTCGCAGGTTCAAATCCCAATAGCGAAAACAAAAAAAACACCCCCAAAACAACAAAAAACAAACAAAAAATCCCCACAAAGGCAAACAGACAGATCAAGAAGCGTACACTAACCAGTCACCTTGGCACAGTGGTTAGTGCAGTAGGTTACTGACTGAAAAAGGGTTGCGGGTTTAAATCCCAAAAGCAAGAAAACCCAACAACCCCCCCCCCCCCACCACCACCCAACAAAAAACCCCCATAAAGACAAACAGACAGATCAAGAAGTGTAGACAAACCAGTAACCTTGGCACAGTGGTTAGTGCAGTAGGTTACCCACTGAAAAAGGGTCGCAGGTTCAAATCCCAATAGCAAAAAAACAACAAACCCCTCCACCAACAACAACACAAAACCCAAAGGCAAACAGCCAGATCAAGAAGAGTACACTAACCAGTCACTTTGGCACAGTGGTTAGTGCAGTAGGCTACTGACTGAAAAAGGGTCATAGGTTCAAATCCCAAAAGCAAAAAAACCCAACAACCCCCCCCCCCCCCCCCCCCCCCCACCACCAACAACAAAAAACCCAAAGACAAACAGACAGATCCAGAAGAGTACACTAACCAGTCACCTTGGCGCAGTGGTTAGTGCAGTAGGTTACCCACTGAACAAGGGTCGCAGGTTCAAATCCCAATAGCGAAAAAAAGCGCACCCCAAAAGCAACAAAAAAAGAAACAAAAAAGCCCACAAAGGCAAACAGACAGATCAAGAAGAGTACACTAACCAGTCACCTTGGCACAGTGGTTAGTGCAGTAGGTTACTGACTGAAAAAGGGGTTGCGGGTTCAAATCCCAGAACAAGGACATAGGGATTTTTTTTTAATGACTCCAGCCAGCTCCTGCCTCGAATGAGTTTGGTGTG
>CM054135.1:18605021-18625021 GCA_028751875.1 Rapana venosa
CTGTCTGTCTGTCTGTCTGTCTGTCTGTCAACTGGCAGTTTTCTTCCCTGGACTCTTAACCCTACTCTACCTCCCCTTTTTCTGCCCTCTTGTCTTGGCGAATGCCACTTCTGCTACGCTACATCATCCCATGGCCCATTTTCTTTTATCTTTTGCCATAGCTCTCCTAGATGGTCATTCACCTTTTCTGTTGGGTTGAAACTGCCATATCTTAGTGTACCGCAGTCTCTGTTTGTCTGTATGTCTGTTTGTCTCTGTCTGTCTATATGTAGCCGTTTGCCTGTTTGTCTGTGTCTGTCTGTGTCTGTCTGTCTGTCTGTGTGCCTGTTTCTGTCCGTCTTTCTGTTGTCTTTCCGTCTCTGTCCCTTCGTCTTTCTTTGTGTCTCTTTGTCTCTCTGTCTGCCTGCCTGCCTGCCTGTCTCTCTGTGACCGTTTTCACCCACCATTATTTATTCATTTATTTATTTTATTAGTTATTTATTTAGTTAGTTAGTTTATTTATTTATACCACTTTAAGTCACGGCAGATTTCTCTGCCTGAAAATCCGGCTGCTCTCCCCGGGGAGAGCACGTCGCCACAAGAGCAGCGCCACCCTTTTTTTCTTCTTTTTTTCCTGTCTGCAATAGTATTGGTTTCCCTTCCAGAGTGGCTTTTTTTCTACAGAATTTTACCAGGGACAACTCTCTTGTTGCCGTGGGTTCTTTTACGTGCGCTAAATAATTATGTGCAACACACGGGACTTCGGTTTATCGTCTCATTAAGGTAGGTGCACATCGACCTCGGGTATTGGGGTGTGTTTAACGTATATAGCTGCATGCTAGTCACACTTTTTTGTTATTTACTTTATGTTGTATTCGAGTTTAAAAAAAAATTCTTCTTTTAAATCCATTATGAACTTTACATCTATGTTTTCAAACATAGCCAGTTTCAGAAATTAATGGACATTTTTGTTATCACATCACAACATCTAAAAATCAAAATTTGTTTGCAAATTAAAACCTTTGTAGTTTGATAGAATCCGTGGCCAAATCAACATAAGAAGATTACTGGGGCAACATGTATCCTTCAAAGAGCGTTTTCATCAATGTTGCAAAATAACATAATGGAAGATTTGACTTTGACAGAAAATAGCAGCTTGACACTAAAGAAAACCAACAGTGATGGAGGTAAAGGTACAGAATATGTAAGCAACATCTTGGAAACCTACAACTAAAATCTACCTACCTTCTGTCCCCATTCTTACCCTTCCATGTACCCCCATCCTGACCAACCCCCTACCCCAATCCTGACCAACCCCTTTACATGTACCCCCATCCTTACCAGCCCCCTTAAATGTACCCCCCCCTAACCAATCCCCCTTACGTGTACCTCCGTCTTGACCAGCTCCCTTTTACATGTACCTGGTCTTGACCAGCCCCACCCTTTACATGAACCCCCACACTTACCTGTACCCGTCTGCGTAACTCCACCCCCAAACTGTACATTTATTTCCCTAAAGCTAACAACACAACATGAAGACAGGCACATACATGTCCTCCAAAGAACGGAGGTTTAAGAAATTTGAGCAGGCGATCCCCTCAGAGATCTTCCCTAACTCATTTCTAAAGTAAATTCTGCTTAGACTGCATTTGGCCTATTTGCTAAAGGAACAATATTTGAATTTACAGGTATCTGCTATGATCCATGGGGGAAACAAGTGCATGTTTTATTTCTTCATACAACTAGGTTAAGTATAGTGAATGTTTATAACGCCTGCATTACATTCCGAACAAAGTTGCAATATTTTCTTTTAAAAAATGGATGAATTACTTGGAGTTCTGAAGCCATTTTTAGACAAATTTGATCGATTATATCCGCAAAAAAATTCGCCATCGCGTTTATGAAGGAAGGGAGTAAACTCACTTCAGAGGAGGTAACAATAGTCATATATCTGAGCTCTTTGTTAAAATAGCTCACTACTAGCCAAACGAAAAGAAGAAAAACGTTGCATAATTATCAATGACCACTTTGTGGGTAGCATTAATTGGTTGTTTTTTTGCCTGATTATAAACTGAATAATTGTGTGGTTCTATACTATCAACTTTTTTTGGGGGAGGGGGGGAGGGGTGGTAAGGGATCGCTGTTCGATATTTTATCGTATGTTTGTCCGTCGTGTCCGACGATGACCTCCAAAACAGCAGAGGAGGCAGCTGCTGTTTTGGAAACTGGGCAGAAATGTGATTATAGTGGAGATGCCTTGCCCACAGTACACACCCACTCTCTCGGCCAAGTGGGCATAAGACAGTCAGCGTTGGAGATGTTCCCCAAAGGCCAACCAGCCCCCAGGGCTGCAGCACATAAGGACTGTGCGAGTCAAGCCTCCTAGTCAGAGAGTCATAGTCGATCACTAAAGACTAAGCTGTAAAGTGGAATTCCATGAGTGGGAAAGAAAGCCACTGGTCATACAGCCTCTCACTTTGCTGTTGCCCCCAGCGTCAATGGTTTAATCAAGAACTGTGATAAAGCCCAGGCACTGACGGCAAGATATTTTATCAAAGAAATTAAAATTAAATTCGTTCCTCGCCTAAAGCACCAAGATTCACCAATGGTGAAATTTTGCGTATGCGATTTGAGTTTACCCACCATTAAGGTAGCCGCATTCCGACTTCGGGGATGCAGACGCGTTTGACAATGTTCATTATGTTCATTGAAAAAAAATTCAAAATATCTTCTCCTGATTGTAGTCTTTCTCTCGGGAGTTTGTTTTTAAAAGTTGCATATTATACTTAAAAAAAAAGTATATTAAGCATTTAGAAATAGTGTTTCTGCCTGTCTGCCTGTCTGTCTCTGTTCTGTCTGTCTGTCTGTCTCTGTTATGTCTGTCTGACTGTCTGCCTGCCTGCCTACCTGCCTGCCTGTCGGCCTGTCTGTCCATCTGTCTGTCTCTGTCTGTATCTCTCTATATGTCTGTCTTTCTGTCTCTTTATTCATTTATTTATTTATTTACTTATACCACTTTAAGTCACGGCAGATTTATGTGCGTGAAATTCGGGCTGTTCTCCCCGGGGAAGAGCGCGTCGCCACAACAGCAGCGCCACCCATTATTTTTTCTTATTTTTTCCTGTCTACATGTTAGTTAGTTTCTTATCAGAGAAGTTTTATTTTTTCCACGGAATTTTGCCAGGGACAATTCTCTTGTTGCCGTAGGTTCTTTTACGTGTACTAAATGAGTATTGCACTTGGGGTCTCGGTCCCTCGTGTCATCGGAAAGACTAGCATCCAGACCACCACTCACCGCCTAGTGGATGGGGGGGGGGGGGGGGGAAGTTTCGAGCACAAACGAAGATCAAACCACCGCAGATCTTGACACTGGAGCTGTTTGCTTTTGTAGGCAGGTGCGTTACCTCTAGACCACTAGTCCCCCATGTACAGCATAGCCAACCTTTCATTACCTTGAGAGAGAAAAATAAAACAGCTTAAAAAAAATTCTACTGAGGTCGGAGTACGGCTGCCTGTAATGCATGCGATGTATTTGAAAACAGCCCTAGAAGCCAGTGTCCCGTTCAGTATCGTATGCATTATCATGGTCCCATAGCGATTCCTGGGTAGAATAAGTGAGACATGGTACATAGTGATGATTTCCAAGAATGTTTAGAGATGAAACGCACACCAGCAGCAGCAGCAGCACAGCAGAAGCAGAAGCAGCAGCAACAACAACAATAACAACATTAACTGCGTCACAAATGTCAATATACTCAACAACATCAATAATATCATCATCATCATCATCATCATCATCATCATCAGCAGCAGCAGCAGCAGCAGCAGCAGCAGCAGCAGCAGCAGCAGCAGCAGCAGCAGCAGCAGCAGCAGCAGCAGTAAGAGCATCAACAACAACAACAATAACAGCAACAACAACAAAACTGATAACAAACTCCGTCACTGATAGTTAAGTCAATACATATTGAATTCAACATCAATATCAGTTAACACTTCACAAAAACTGCAGGTACGAACAAATCTGAGATAGAACTAGCTGTGAGAAATAAAGGGTAAAAAACAAAACAAGAAAAAAAACCCCAACCAATGAAAATAATTGAATGTGACGTGTAATCCCACGCACAAGCAGTAATTGCATTAGCTGATTTAGAGAAACCAAGGAAGTAATCTCAGAAAGACAAAAAAGAACAACGACAGAAACAACCCCAAAACCCATACCCTATACACTTCTAAACAACTCAGTTTTGGTAAGGCTTCGATATTGGATGCAAAATTTCACGAAGCATCGGGTCAATCGATTTCAAGATATTGAACTCTCTACTGATGAGTATGTCAAAGTAACACAACCGTTTTATCACTGTTTTAAAATATTTTTTTTCTCTTTTTTTTGGGTCACTGCTATCTGTGTGCGAAGAAGAAGAAGAAGAAGAATTGCGAAGAAAAAGAAGAATGGCGAAGAAAAAGAAGAATTGCGAAGAAGAAGAAGAATTGCGAAGAAGAAGAAGAATTGCGAAGGGAGAAGAAGAATTGCGAGAAAGAAAAGAAGAATTGCGAGGAAAGAAGAAGAAGAAGAAGAATTGCGAGAAAAGAAGAAGAAGAAGAAGGGAAAAGAAGAGAAGAAGAAGAAGAAGAAGAAAAGAAGAAGAAGAAGAAGAAGAATTGCGAAGACTTGCGAAGAAGAAGAAATGCAAAAACAGAAAAGCAGAAGAAGAAGAATTGCGAAGAAGAAGAATTGGGAAGAAGAAGAAACAGAAGAACAAGAATTGCGAAGAAGAAGAATTGCGTAGAAGAAGAAGAAGAATTGCAAAGAATTGCGAAGAAGAAGAAGCAGCAGAAGAAGAATTGCAAAGAATTGCGAAGAAGAAGAATTGCGAAGAACAATTGTGAAGAAGAAGAAGAAGAATTGCGAAAAAGAATTACGAAGAAGAAGAATTGCGAAGTAGAAGAATTACGAAGAAGATTTGCGAAGTAGAAGAATTGCGAGGAAGAAAAAAGAAGAAGAAGAAGAAGAAGAAGAAGAAGAAGAAGAAGAAGAAACAAGAAGAACTAGAACAAGAACAAGAACAAGAACAAGAAGAACAAAGTAAAGAGAAAAACAAACATAGGCAATTTCCAAATTAAAAGGCGAGACCAAAATAACGCACAAGAGATTCTTATTAGGCGTGTACAAACACTGGAGAGAATGCGAATACGAAGGTGTATGGTTTATTTAAAAGGCCTTGACCATAATTTCATTTGATGGGGGAAAACACAAACCAACCAAAATAATGCTAGTAAAACATTATCATACGAAAAATCAATTCACAAAACAGATTTAAAACAAAACAATGAATCAAGAATTAATCAGAGTATCCCGCAATGTAAATACTTTAAATAGAAAAATTTCCAGTTTCCAGATGTCAGCAACAGAGATGGAGAGGAGAGAGTTTGCAGATGTCAGCAACAGAGATGGAGAGGAGAGAGTTTGCAGATGTCAGCAAACAGAGATGGAGAGGAGAGAGTTTGCAGATGTCAGCAAAGAGAGATGGAGAGGAGAGAGTTTCTAGATGTCAGCAAACAGAGATGGAGAGGAGAGAGTTTCTAGATGTCAGCAAACAGAGATGGAGAGGAGAGAGTTTCTAGATGTCAGCAAACAGAGATGGAGAGGAGAGAGTTTCCAGATGTCAGCAAACAGAGATGGAGAGGAGAGAGTTTCCAGATGTCAGCAACTTCAGAGAGAGAAAGAGAGAGAGAGAGAGAGAGAGAGAGAGAGAGAGAGAGAGAGAGAAGAGAGAGAGAAGAGAGAGAGAGAGAGAGAGAGAGATGGGGGGAGAGGGAGGGAGAGAAGAACACAGCAACAGACAGACAGACAGCAGGCAGAAAGCAGGCAGAGCAGGACAGACAGCAGAAAAGGCAGGCAGACAGACAGACAGATAGGCAGAGAACAGACAGGCAGACAGGCAGGCAGACAGGCAGGCAGGCAGCAGCAGGCAGGCAGAGCAGACAGACAGGCAGACAGGCAGGCAGACAGGCAGGCAGGCAGCAGGCAGGCAGCAGACAGACAGGCAGCAGCAGACAGGCAGACAGGCAGACAGACTGACAGACTGACAGACAGGCAGACAGGCAGACAAGCAGACAGACAGACAGACAGACAGGCAGACAGGCAGACAGGCAGGCAGACAGGCAGGCAGACAGACAGACAGGCAGGCAGGCAGGCAGGCAGGCAGGCAGGCAGGCAGGCAGACAAGCACAGACATACAGGCAGACCGAGGGCAGTAATCGCCTGGTTGAAAGGTGACCTTTATCGACTTTGAAGAAACATTCATGCAAAAAGTCTCCTGCGAAAAACTCATTAGTTATGGTGAAACACGTAGCAAGTTCGTGGGGGTCATTACACTTGTGATTCACTTAAAACTATCCTATCCTATGGATGTCCAGCAGTGTCAAAAGATAAGTTTGAAGAGGTTTGGTACATTGCTTTTCCTGGTCAAAGGAAATCAGCATTGTCTGGTTGCTTTTGTATGAATGTAACTATTGTTAGGGAGGAGGGGGCAGGATAGCTCAGTGGTCCGAGCACTGTCTCTTCTCTTTCTCATAGCCATACCGAAGTGTCGTTAACAATTGGATGGGTGACCGTTTCCGGTACTCGGCTTCAGTACAGTCCTCTAGTCCACTCAGTCCACCCAATCTTTAGGGTCAGGGAAGGTAAAGCAGCGAGGGAGAGGAGATGGGTGCCGCCCTCAATATCCTGGCCCCTGGAGAAGCTGAGGTCTCTGATGCCTCAATCTTCTACGACCACACTGGTTATGGAACACCTTTACCTTTTACTTTTTATAACTATCGTTTTCCTTCATCTTTAATATAAAAAAAAAGTCCGGCCATATTATTATTATTATTATTATCGAAGCATTTTCAGCAGAAGTCTTAGACCTGTCACTTGGCTTCATCGTCTGGCTGAGTGAGTGAGAGGGAACTGGCTGCTTCTTGAATTCCAGTCTCTAAATCGGACACCCCCACTGGGACTATAACATAACAGCAAACAATACTCGGAGTAACAACACACAGTACTAGCAATACAAAACTTTATACAAAAAAGTCAAAGTAAGTAAATTTAACAAGCGTCAAAAGCATTATAATTTTTACTTGCGAACTAAGTGCAAGGTAGATAAAAAGGATATACTGTCTTGGTAGTAGTGGAGATGCAAAGATAGGAGTGGGTGGAGCATTAGTAGTCAAAATCTTCAGACATATTTAATTTGAAAGAAAACATGTGCGACCCCAATGTAAAGAAACTGGATTTTTCCAGAATACTTGATAACTACAGATAAGTCGCCATTATTTACACTTTCAACCATGTATCAATAACTGTGCATAATATATATATATATATATATATATATATATATATATATATATATATATATATTATATATATATATATATATATATATAAATATATATATAATATATATATAGATGTATATGTATATGAGAGAAAGAGAGAGAGAGAGAGAGAGAGAGAGAGAGAGAGAGAGAGAGAGAGAGAGAGAGAGAGAGAGAGAGAGAGAGAGAGAGAGAGAGAGAGGAACAATTTCACAAAATCTGTCTACAATTGGAAAAAAAAGCAACCAGATCCAAGCAGTGGCTATTTGAAAAGCAGAATCTCAGTAACAATGACATTAGAACATATAATATGTAACTGCTCTTAGTAACTTCAAATATCGATAAGTCTGACACAAAACACGGTTTATATATAAACTGCTGTCATTAACACAATCTCTCGAAAGATCTGACACAAGATACAGTTTGTATTATTTATCCCATTAACATCATATGTCGATAACTCTGACATAAGACATAGCTTATAAAACTGCTGTCATTAAATTAATCTATCGATAACTGTTAAATAAGACACAGCTTATAGATCTGCGTCATTAAATTCACTTGTCGATAACTCTGACATAAGACACAGCTTATAGAACTGCTCCCATTAACTTCATATATTGATAACTGTGATATAAGACACAGCTTATAGAACTGCTGTCAATAAATTCATTTGTCAATAGCTCTGACATAAGACACATCTCATAGAACTGATGTCATTAACTTCATATGTCCATAACACTGACATAAGACACAGCTTATATTACTGCTCTCATTAACTTCATCTTTCCATAACTTGGCCAAAGACACAGTTGATAAAATTGCTCCCATTAACTTCATTTGTCAATTACTGTGACACAAGACACAGCTTAGATAACTACTGTCATTAGCTTCATAATTATGTTGATAGCAGTGACATAGGACACAGTTCATATAACTGTTCTCATAAATTTCACATGTCGATAACGCTGACAAAAGACACAGGTTATACATTAACTGATCTCATTCATGTAATCTGTCATTAACTTTTACATAAGACACAGCTTAGATAACTGCATTCATCAACTGAATCTATCCATATCTTTGACATAAGACACTGCATAGATAACTGCTCTCATTAACTGAATCTATCTATAACATATCTGACATAACATACAGTTTCATTTGTAAATGCTCTCACTAACTTCATCTGTCGAATAACACTGACATAAAACACAGTTCATATAACTGCTGTCTTTAAATGAATCTGTCACCACTGGGAGAAAAAAAAAACCAACCCAAGGTTTTATGTAACTGCATTCATTAAATAAAATCGTCCAAACGTCTGATAATCAACCAAAAACTTATGAAACTGCTAGCTGCCCTTAACTGAATATATCGACAACTCTTTACATAAGACACATCTTAGATAACTGTTCTCAAAATTAACCAAACCTATCGATCATTAGGGGACGGGATAGCTCAGTGGTCGGAGCACTCGCTTTCCCCCAGCCAAGTTAAGCAGCGTCGAGCGTGGTTACCACTTGGATGGGTGACCATTTGCGCGCCTTTGGCTTCAGTTACAGTTCCCCCAGTTCACCCAGCTGTAAATGGGTACCTGCCCTCTTTAGGTCAGGGAAGGTAAAGCAGCGAGGGAGAGGAGATGGGCGCCGCCCTCAATATGCTGGCCCTAGAGAAGTGAGGTCTCTGACGCCTCGCTCCCCTACGACCCTTATAGATTTTGGGACTCCTTTACCTTTACCTATCGATCATTCTGGCACGAGACGCATTTCACATCACTTCGCTCATTAAGTACCATCTGTCAACACCGGCAACGGTGTGGACCCCTTGACAGTCAACCAACGGCCACCACGGTCAGTGTAGACACGCTGTAAAGCATGTTAAATGTGTAACATGTTAACAGTAACGTGGCGGAGGACCCTGAGACAAGTCCTCAGGGACTGAGAGAGAAGCGCAGAGCCGATCACATGCAAGGTGATTGAATTGTGGAGGAAATGATTGCCGAGTACTGGACGATTTGCAGCCGGGGCGCCGGAGTGAGGCTTAGGCCCTATGCATTTCTAATGGAGTTTGACTTTGTCTCCTCCTTGTGGACAGTATGCGCAGGGAGAGAGAGAGAGAGAGAGAGAGAGAGAGAGAGAGAGAGAGAGAGAGAGAGAGAGAGAGAGAGAGAGAGAGAGAGAACTCTGAACTCTGAACTCTGAACTAGTTTAATTGAACATCGGCCTTGGGCCACAATACAATGCAAAGTAGATTAGGGAAGGCATCACGATATAACGCAGTACATAACACACAGTAATCAACATTCAATATATATTCATGCGTTTTCAAGATACTAAACAATTTTCAATACAGATTAAATTCAGTTTTGCTTGATTTTCGCTTTTCTTGTTTAATCAGACACCCGATTATGCAAATATACCAAAAAGAGGAGAACATTGTTCCATACTTTAGGTTACTTCTATTACAGTGAAGAGGGTATTTTTTCATCCTTGGATATTATTCTTTAATCTCAACACTTCAGTAATTATGCCTTCCTTCTGTTCAAGTACTACAACACAACATTTGCAAATATTTCTGTCTTTCTCGTCATCATTTGTTTTGTTCTTGAATACAACACTATTAACATTCTATAATACACAGTATTCCCTGCATTTTGCTGCATACCAATGTACCAAGCTTTTATACAAATAACGAAAAAGGGGGGGAAAAGTTGATACCCCATTCATTAGGTAGTCACACTCACACAGAAGTGCAGATCATGATAAGCTCAATGCTTAAAATAATATTTTCTTCCGCCTGTTGATTGCATGGAACACATACTTTGATAAATTATGTCTGTGGATAGGGTTAGTGGCTTTTAGCAAAATGTGAAGAGGAAGTCCATTCGATTCCTTTAGAAATTTAAGCCTCAAATCATCATACATAGGACAGGCAAACAAAAAGTGCCGTTCATTTTCAATATGATTTTTACAAAATGGACAAGCTTTATCATGGTTAGATTCTTTGTAGCGATGTACATTGTTATTTAGGGGAAGAACGTTGAATCGAACATGCGAAATGGCGACACGAAAGCAATATACATCAATATCTAGAATGTATCGTTCTTTTTCAAAAATGGTCGTGAATGACGTGTAAGGTTGATATCTGTCACATTCTCTGAGAGTACCTGTCCATTCCTGAATAAACATATCCACAAGCCTCTGTTTAAAAATATGCAGAAATGTTTTCACATTCCCAACACCTTGTTGTAACCAGACAATATTAAAACCAGTAATACATAATATCTCTCTTATTTTTGACACCCAACACTGCTTCCCAATTCTGTCTAATTGTAGTAACATTTGATAGGCCTTATATGGTAACCGTTCTGTATCCATTTCTAATAATCGAAACCAGTATCTTAGGCAGGTAACATATGAATTCACATAGAGTGGATACCTACCCAAATCCCCATATACCATTTTATTTGGTGTCTTGGTTGGCACTCCTAGAAACCTTTTACATGCACACATGTGCACTTTTTCTATGTATTCTAACCTGTTTATTCCCCATATTTCTGCAGCATAGAGCAAAATTGGTTGTATTTTTGTATCGAAGATTTTAAAGTAAGTTTTCGCTGTCATTTCTTTATATTTTTTAAATACTCTATTAAGCTGAACTATTGCCTTTTTGCCTTTTGTTGTTAAATGCAGTGTACCATTTTTAGCACTGATCATCGTTGTAAATTTAAATCCTAAATAACAATAGCTATTAACCACTTCCAGTCTATGACTATCGTAGAACCACCTCTCATGTTTTCCCAAAAATGCCCCCTTTCTAAATACCATGACCTTTGTTTTATCAATGTTTACGGTTAATTTTAAATTATCACAACATGTCCGTAAAATATTTAACTGATTCTGGAGAGAGAGAGAAGAGAGGAGAGAGAGAGAGAGAGAGAGAGAGAGAGAGAGAGAGAGAGAGAGAGAGAGGAGAGGAGAGAGAGAGAGAGAGAGAGAGAGAGAAGAGAGAGAGAGAGAGAGAGGAGAGAGAGAGGGGAGAGAGAGAGAGAGAGAGAGAGAGAGAGAGAGAGAGAGAGAGAGAGAGAGAGAGAGAGAGAGAGAATTCTGAACTCTGAAATATGAACTCTGAAATTTTTAATGTACATCGGCCTTAGATAAGAATACATTTTGAGGAGCAAAAATGGAAGAGGCAAAGAAAATGAAGTATAATTTCTCGTAAACATTGGTAAAACTTTGGCACAATACCTTGGCGTGCACTCAAAACTGGATACTCTTCAATATGCATATTCCAAAGTGTGTGTGTGTGTGTGTATGTGAGAGAGAGAGAGAGAGAGAGAGAGAGAGAGAGAGAGAGAGAGAGAGAGAGAGAGCGAGAGAGAGAGAGAGAGAGAGAGAGAGAGAGAGAGAGAGAGAGAGAGAGAGAGAGAGAGAGAGAGAGCGAGAGCGAGAGAGAGCGAGAGCGAGAGAGATTGACAGCATAAGTTATGGAAACACCTTTATTGGATTTGTATTTTTAGCTAACCCAAGAGCCATATTAAAATGAACACAGTATCTAAGATTTTGGCTGCAAGCTAGATATAATGAGCCTTGCCATTTACATTATATCATAATATATCATTAGTCAGCTGTATGAATCTTTCGGACCTCTGAAACAAAATCCACGAATGCATCAGCAATGATTGGCAAAAATCCACGAATGCACCAAAAATGATTGGCACAGATCCACTAATGCGCCAACAGTGATTAGCAGTATTCATTTTCTAAATATGAAAGCGCAACTATATTCACATATCTAACTGCAGACACATTATTTTCTATCATATCTATTCATTAGAGACCAAAGGTATCTTTAGAGTTGATGCTCTGTGAAAGAAATCGTATATCAGTGAAGAGGGAAAAAAAGACAACTATGACAATCTGTGCAACCACTGATGAAACAAAAATAATAGCATGCTTTGCTTTATCAAAATGTTACGATAATAATGGTTTGACTGGCCTCTTCATCCAAATGTTCTTGCTTAAGCTTACATGAACATGCACAATAGAGACCAAAAGTGTATATGTATAAAAAGGTAGGTACAAAGCTTGTTGAATGTGCATACATCGTCATTCTAACAGTGCAAATGTAGCTTAAACTATTATTGTTTTGAGGAAATAGTAGTAAGGAAAACAAAATAATGGAGGTTAAAAAAAACCCGTTGCACTTCTTCATCATTTTGAAAGCATTCATCAAAGATTCAACAAACACTAAAAAAAAAAGGAGGAAAATCTATAAAAACTAATGTCTTTCAATGATAGCATTTATGGCATTTTTGAGTAGGGAACCATTGCCTTTGAACTATTTATTTGCGATTCGTTTACGAAAAACTGAATTACCTTTGGAATGCTGCTGTTTCAAACATGTTAAAATGATAACTTAAAAAAATTCTGGCAGTCTTAAGATCTTGTTTTTACAATGTGCTTTTTGTTCTTTTTTGTAATGAATGAAAAGCACATGAATAACGTAATTGTTTTGATCAAAAGCATTCATTGTCTTTGTAAGTGCAAAGTTAGAAGGATTTTATCAACGATATCGCTTTAAACACAGACACACACACACACACACACACACACATATTTTTATTCTGTTTTGTCTCTTTGTTTGTTTTGGTTTGGTTTTTCTTTGTTGCTTGTTTGTTTGTGTTATGACGGATATTTTTTCAAGATTTTTGAATTATTTGAATTGTATGGTCTCATATTTTTCTGGGTTTTTTGTTTTGTTTTAATTCCACATATGCATATGTTATTGGTTTTTTTGTTTGATTTGTATAGTTTACCATAGATTAGGTTTTTTATTCTATGTCTGCATATACATTATCTTTTTTTCTCGCTTTTTTTTCTTTTTTAGATAGATGGCTTGATGAAAAAAAGCAAATGCACTGCTTATTCAATGTACCATCTGAAAAAAAAGTTTTACTTGACTTGACTTGACTTGACTTGACATACACACACACACATGCACACACACATACACACACACACACACACACACACTCTCTCTCTCTCTCTCTCTCTCTCTCTCTCTCTCTCTCTCTCTCTCTCTCTCTCTCCACGTGTTTATTCGCACCTTGTAAGAGTTTCTGTGTGTTTTATTTGTATCACTTTTTTGATTAGGCAATTGCCTTTTTTTTTGGTATTTGTTTACATCTTTCTGCATGTTTGTAGCTTATTTGATTACTTTTATTTTCTTTTTAACTTATATTCTCTTTATACCCAGAAGCCTCTGAGGGAAAAAAACCCAACCGAAAATGCATAAACGTTTGTTTTAATTTGACATACACACCAGAAAGGAGTTCAATATCTCGTATTCGATTGACCCAGAGCTTCTGGCAAATTTGCTTCCAATACCGAATCCTTACCAAAACTGGGCTGTTTAGAAGTGTATGTTATCATTTTGTTGTTGTTGTTGTTGTAGTAGTAGTAGTATAGTAGTAATTCTGATTATCATTTCCCTGGTTTCCTCTGAAATCAGCTGATGTAATTATTGCCCTTCGCGTGGGATTAAACGTCACATTCAATAATCTGGTTTTTTTTAATTTGTGCTTACCTTTTACCTCACACCTTTTCCCCTTTTCGATTTCTTATACCTAAAACCGAGAAAAAAGAAGAAGAAGAAGAACAAGAACAAGAACGAGAAGAAACGTCTATAAAATGCCCTTTAAAAAAAAAGAACAAAAGTATACACATAACAAACGAACAAAATGTCGACAGAAACTATACACAAACAAGAAAAACAACAACAAAAAAACTTTAAAAAATAAATCGAGCATATAAAGCATCAACAATAAAATCTATCGACAGGGTTGTTGTTTTTTTTGCGCGCGCTCTCTCTCTCCTCCCCCCCCCCCCTCTCTCTCCCCTCTCTCTCTCTCTCTCTCTCCCTCCCTCTCTCTCTCTCTCTATGTTTCCCTCTTCTCTCTTCTATTTAACAGACTTCCAAACCAAGCACTATCTCAAGGTGAGAAACGCGTACCCTCTTGCATAAGAGAAAGTTTGTATAACTTGCACGCCCGTATTTGGTCTGTCAGTACCAAGCTCTGATAGGTATTCTCCAGAGAGGTGAAAAGAGCGGGTACATCCGTATATACACGCGTATAACATCATCGGCAGTTTAATTAACTGCGAAGAGCCTTTGACAGTCTCCAGCAATCTTTTTTTTTTTTTTTTGGGGGGGGGGGGGGGGGAGCAAATCGGTGTGCACAGATAACACAGTAAGCTGGTCTTTTGGACCTGGTTTATGAACACGCTGGCCAAAATCATTCAAAAAGAAAGCCCGGTCCTTGCGTTCCTTTAGGAGTTTTGATCTATCACTTTTAGAAGAGGGAGGGAGGGAGGGAAAGAGAGAGAGAGAGAGAGAGAGAGAGAGAGAGAGAGAGAGAGAGAGAGAGAGAGAGAGAGAGAGAATGACAATGACAATGACAATGACAAAGGTTTATTGTGATAAGCGAGATGCCCATTCACAAGGGGACAGTGGGACGGGGGCTGGGCACAAAACACAAACATTTCATACACTGAGAATTTAATTAATGACAGCCCAAATAGTCATCATGGCACGGATTCCATAACAGGGTTACAGAGTTGATTTATATACTTTTCCGGTGTTTTCTTTTTAACCTTTGGTTAGCCCTTACGATAATTGGTAAGGGAGAGAGAGAGAGAGGAGAGAGAGAGAGAGAGAGAGAGAGAGAGAGAGAGAGAGAGAGAGAGAGAGAGAGCTAGAGAGAGTGAGAGAGAGAGAGACAGAGACGAGAGAGAGAGAGAGAGAGAGAGAGAGAGAGAGACAGACTGACAGACAGACAGACACACGAATGAGAGACACACAGACAGAGACAGAGATAGACGGAGAGATATTAATAATGATAATGGTAATGATGATGATGATAATGATGATGATGATGATGATGATGATGATGACGACGACGACGACGTTGACGACGACGACGACAACAACAACAACACCAATAATAATAATAATCATATGGAATATATGGAATATGTTTAGCGCTGAATCTTTTATAAAAAAAACCCAACCCAAACAACCCCAAACAAATCAAAGTGTTAAGGAGACAAAATAGTCACGTCATAAATGGTACCAACTACATTATGCAACATTTACATCAATGAGCAAGCACACCATCATCAACCCAGTTCACCTTCATTTCCAGGTGGATTTCCAGCATCAAAAAAGCAGAGAGTGTGGGGGGGGGGGGGAGGGGGGCAGAAGGAGCGGGGAGGGGGGGGAGCGGGGTCTCGAGGGAGTGTAGGGGGGGGGGGGGGGGGAGGGCGGCGAAGCTGAATCTATGTCAGACTGTTCAGACCTCTGTGTGGGTTTCAAGGAGTTGTTTGGCTTTTCAGGATTGTCCACTGGGATAGCTCAGTGGTCGGAGCACTCGCTTTCCCCCAGCCAAGTTAAGCAGCGTCGAGCGTGGTTACCAGTTGGATGGGTGACCGTTTGCGTGCCTTGGCTTCAGTACAGTTCCCCCAGTTCACCCAGCTGTAAATGGGTACCTACCCTCTTTAGGGTCAGGGAAGGTAAAGCAGCGAGGGAGAGGAGATGGGCGCCGCTTTCAATATGCTGGCCCTAGAGAAGTGAGGTCTCTGACGCCTCGCTCCCCTACGACCTTATAGGTTATGGGACTCCTTTACCTTTACCACTGCAATCAATGATTCTGGTTTCACAAGTCCAGTCTTCTTCACACTCAACACAACATGAGGGGTAGGTGGAGGGTGGGTGGGGAGGTGGGGGAGGTGGGGGAAGGGAGGCGGGGGAGTGGGGGGGGGGGGTTGGTGGTAGGCGGGGGGAGGGGGGGAGCTAATGGTTTTACAGCCTTGAGCTCACGATTGGATTTGACGGCGAGGGTCTGAGCTAACACATAGACGCCCGTTTGAGGGGAATTTGTTTTTTCCGTTTGGAGTTAACACGCTTACCCGACTCCCACTCTTCAGAAACTGTTTTAAGTTGAGACTTAGTAAGCAACATTCCATGTACGAATGCACGCAAAACGTCTGGTGCGCGCACACGTTAACACCCGTCCCTGCTCTTTTGGGAGAGTATGCCATTGCGAGCCAGTAGGAACGGATGATAAAAACATGAAGGAAAAAAAAAACCCACAACTCCGCATGCTCGCTAATGTTGTGTTTAGACATCATCCCCGAATTCTGAATGCGGCTACCTTAAAGGTGGGTAAATGGTGGCATATGCAGAATCTCCCCATTGATGAACTTCACAGTATGAAAAAAAGAAACCAAACCAAACCAAACAAACAAACCCAAACAAAAACCAAAAGAAATTAAAGCAACAAATCCAAATCCAAACAACAGCCACGCCCGTGCGTGTAATCGTGATCGATCCACCCCATTTCGATTTTACTGTGGTACGAAGGGAAGACGGAATGGGGTTTCCACATAAACCAAATGAGTGTACTGTTTTCGGAGTGGTTGAATTCCGGTCGAAAAAAGAATCCCCATTACAGTTAGAAAGAAGCCTTACCTCTGTTACGCTTTCCAGACCTGTATTAGCATATCCTTAACTTGAGGGCACGTTTCTTAGTTGCTGTTAGGAATGGTATATAAAAATCACTGTGTTTGTGCGGGATATTGCTCGTGTGTGACATATCGTCTTTCTATTTTAAGTCTACTATTGTTAACTGACTTTTGTGCTTGTCTGCAAAAAAAAGGTGTTGGTTTTTTTCTCCCCCAAAAAGAATTTGTCCTTGGAGAGCAGATGTTCATGTCTTTGCAAAAAAGATGCTAAAACATACACACATGTCAGACATAACTAAGCTTCAAAACAGAGAAAGAGAGACACATAGAAAGTCCAACGCAATAAATGGTATTCTCTCTCTCTCTTTGTCTCTCTCTGTCTGTTTATGTCTCTGTCTCTTTACCTGACAGTGCCTCTGCCTCTGTCTTTCTCTTTCTCTCTCTCTCTCTCTCTCTCTTCTTTTCTCTCTCCTCACTCTCCTCTTCTCTGTCTTGTCTCTCTCGCTCTCTCTCCCGTCTTCTCATTTCCTCCATCATTCTCTCCCCTTCATGTTCTTTTCTCTTCCTCTCTGTCTTTGTCTTCAATCCGTTGTCCTCTCCTCCCGTCCCTTCCCTATATCCCACAACCCCACTTTCCTACTCATGACGTCTTTTTTCTTTGTCTCTCTGTCTGTCATTTATCCTTTTCCTCTCCCTTCCCCCCCTCCCCTTCCCTTTCTCCCCACCCCCTTTCTCTCATGCGTCTTTTCTTTGTCTCTCTGTTCTGTCTGATTTTACATTTTTCTTCTCTCTCTTTCCCTCCTCTCTCTCCCTGCCCTTTCTCTCATAGCTTTGCTCATTCACAGGACAGTTGAGATGATGAGTTGGACTCACACCTGATATCTCCGGATTGTAGCTATGCCCATTGTCCATCACGTGTCTCATCGCCAACAAGCATGCGACAGCTTTCTCCCTCTGTTCTTTGCTTTCTTGAAGATGTGCGTTACAGAGTGAGCTGATTAATCGTTGGAGTCTATCAAGGTGATTCCGGGGACTGCAGTCAATGCTTAACCTCTGTCTCCACCCTCCCAATTAATGAAGGGCATAGCATGGTTCGTGCTCATTTAAAAAAAAATTATTCTTGTATATCGAGGATAATGGAATAAGCACTTATGTGCTTTTTTTTTTTACATCAAGTCCCCGTGTGTATGCGTTTTAAAATAATTGTCATCTGTTCCCACCGGCACACAATCTTACGAAAAGCGGAACAGGATTTAACGTGTGCGCAAGATGTTCTGCGTGCGTTCGCACACGGGGCCGCGGTTTATAGTCTCATCCAAAAGACTTTTGGGGAGAGTGGAGTCTGCACTGATGTTAACTCCAGGGGAAAATATCCCCTTGAACGGGAATCGAACCCAAATCGTCAGATTGCGAGCGCAATGTTCTGACCACTAGGCTATCCGGGGTATCAGTTACTGATGGAAATAGTGGTGGAGGGTATCAGGGGTATCAGTTCATTGGACATCTGTCTGTCTGTCTGTCTGTCTGTCTGTCTGTCTATCTATCTCTCTCTTCGATGATTGGTTGATTGGTTGATTGATTTTGACTGAGGGCTGGATTAAAAAAAATGTCAACAATGTGCTTAATATTTTATCCCTCAATAAAATGTTCATGAAGGGCATAGCATGAAGCATGTTCATTGATATTCTTTTTTTTTGTCTGTCTGTCTGTCTATCTCTCTCTTCGATGTTTGATTGATTGGTTTATTGGTTTTGACGGAGGGCTGGATGAAAAAATGTCACCAATGTGCTTAATCTGTTATACCTCAACAAAAATATTAAATCCTTCTCTCTCTTTCTCTTTCTCTCTTTCCCTCTCTCTCCTCTCTTTTCTCTCTCTCTCTCTCTCTCTCTCTCTCTCTCTCTCTCTCTCTCTCTCTCTCTCTCTCTCTCTCTCTCTCTCTCTCTCTCTCTCTCTCTCTCCAGTGTATGGGTATTGGGTTTCAATATACAATATCCCAAAGGGTGGGGACTGAAAATTAAAAAAAGAAGCACATGGGTGTGTATTCATCATCTTTGAAGTAAAAGAATTGAGTATATTCAATTTGATTTGATTTGATTTGATCTGATCTCACTCTCTCTCCCTCCCTCTCCCTCTATCTCCCTCCCTCTCTCTATCTCTGCCCGTAGCTCCCAGCCCTCTCCTTTTCCCCTTCTCTTTCAATCAACACTACTCCACAAGGGACAGGTCAGGGACATGAGGACTTGGCAGAGGAAGAGGACACAAAGAGCTGATTTCTCCTGGGAGCCGATGCACCATGTCCTTCCCCTCTCCACCCCCCCCTCCCCCCAACCCCTCCACCTCCACCACTACTAACCAGTCATTTCGTATTCTCTCGTCTTTACACCTTCAACAGATCGCCAGCGGTCATTACCGTGTGTCCATCAATGCAATCTCCTTGACTGTACTGAACTGCTCCTTCATCTGGGTGGGCTGCTGAAATCTTTAACAAGAATGGAATGTACGGGGTGGGTGGGTGAGGGATAGGAGGGTGGTAGGGGCTGGATGGGGAGTGGGGAGTTGTATATGTTTATAGTGCTTTTCGTTTGAAGTCCTCTCCTTTGGTAAACTGCCTGAGGATTAGGGAATTCACGAGTCTGTTGGCATCTTTCGGTCACGAATTGCTATGGAGCTGAGCTACAGAGTTGTGTGTTAAGTTGGTAATGGGGGTTAGGGCATGATGTTTAACGTGGTAGGGTCCTGGTTTATTTGATACCGGTTGTCACTGTGTCACTTTGACCGTCAGATAACTGTTCTATGCAATGTGTGTGTTTGTGTGTGGTGTGTGTGTGTGTGTGTGTGTGTGTGTGTGTGTGTGTTTATGTGTATGTGTGTGTGTGTGTGATTTATTACCTTTGTTTAATTTGTTTATTACGATCTTGTTAATCTATATGCATAACTGACATTTTATTGTATTTTTTATTGGGTCAATTTTAGGGGGGCTAGATAGCTCAGTAGTCAAAAGAATTTACTTTAGACAAACTAAACTTAAGCAGCATTGAGCATGGCCACTTTGTACTGTGAATTGGTCAAGTCAAGTCAAGTCAAAATTTTATTTCCAGATGGTACATTGAATAAGCAATGCATTTCCTT
>CM054135.1:18630021-18640021 GCA_028751875.1 Rapana venosa
TATACAGACACACAAACAACAACACATGCACACACACACACTCAAACAAATACATACACACACGCGCATAATTATGCACAAACACACACACATACCCCCCCCCCCCACCACCACACACACTCACAAGCACACACATACACACACGCACACACACACACACGTACACACACACGTACACACACACGTATGCTTATGCAGAAATACACACACACATGCGCATACCCTACCCCCAACCCCCTCCTTACACACATACATCACACACACACACACACACGCACGCACGCACGCACACCCTTGCACACACGCACACACGCACACACACACATACTCATACTCACACACACGCGCATGAACGAACCCCCTCCACTCCCCCCCACCCACCATCCCCCCCCAACACAGACACACATACAGACACGCGCGCACGCACGCTTAATCGAGTGTGCCCTGTCTCCTGTTGGTGACGAAGCCAATAAAAGAAATCGGAGAATTATCAATATATTATTCTCTACATGCTAAACTGGGTTTTTTTATTGAGGCGAATGTGGGTTTTTTTTTTTTTTGGGTTTGTTTATTTATTTGATTTATTTTATTCTTTCATTTTGAGCATAATGGAATGAATGACCAAGACAGAAAGGAAGAAAGAAAGAAGGAGGGGAGAGAGAGAGAGAGAGAGAGAGAGAGAGAGAGAGAGAGAGAGAGAGAGAGAGAGAGAGAGAGAGAGAGAGAGAGAGAGAGAGAGAGAGGAGAGAGAGAGAGATTTTTTTCTTTTTTATATTGAGGATAATGGAATAAGCACTCATGTGTTAGAGAAGAGAGAAGAGAGAGAGAGAGAGAGAGAGAGAGAGAGAGAGAGAGAGAGAGAGAGAGAGAGAGAGAGAGACACAGACAGACAGACAGACAGACAGTCAGACAGAGAGACAGACAGAAAGACATAGACAGACATAGACAAACAGATTTAGAGAGAGAGACACACACACAGACAGACAGGCAGGCATGCTGACAGACAGACAGAGACAGATAGATAGACAGAGAAGAGAGAGAGACAGACAGACAGAGACAGAAAAAAGAGATAAAACACTGAGAAAGAGAGAGGCAGACAGACAGACAGACACACACACACACAGACACACAGACAGACACACAGACACACAGAAAGACACACAAACAGACACACAGACGGATAGACAGAAAAAGTCCTTCGGATGAGATTATAAACCGAGGCCCCGTGTTCGAACGTATGCAGAACATCTTGCGCACACGTTAAATCCTGTTCCACTTTTCGGAAGAGTAGGCCATTGTGTGCCGGTGGGAACAGATGACAAAATTGACAAAACTGCATACACACTGGGACTGGATGTAAAAAAGCACACGAGTGCTTATTCCATTATCCTCGATATAAAAGAATAAATAAATAAAAGAATAAATAAATAAAAAAGGGAGAGAGCTTAAATGCCGTTGTCATATCTACACAGAAAGTCTAATAAGAAACACATGGGCATGCAAAGCACTTTTAACTTTCAGAAAAAAAGCAACCTTAATGTTTCAAGAAAACTTCATTTTTTTCATGAGGAAAAGGCACGGCACTAAAACCTGCTACCTCCAACCCACCCTACCCCACTTTTATGTCAAACGTAAAGAGTTTAACCTTTTCTTTTTATCCAATACTAAATAACAAAATACTACAGAAAAAGACCAAAGACAACTACAAGAATTAATGCAACAAGAGAAAAAAGGAAAGAACAAATGGAACAGAAATAAGGAGTACACACACACACACACACACACACACACACATATATATATATATATATATATATAGCCACGAAGGAAGCACAGATAAAGGAACAAACAAACACACACAAAAAAACAGAAAAGAAAGAAAAATGAAAGAAAACCACCCACCTGACATCAGCAAAAATGAATACACTTGCTCTTCTTGATCAAACTCTTTTCTTTTCTATTTTTACAAAATCAAAAATGATTTTTAAAACTCCAATTCAAGGAAGCAGCACGCCTGTACTTAAAAAAAATACAATCAAACGATTAGAATATTGTTTGAAGCTCAGGGAGATAAAAGGAAGGGGCCACTTAATTTTTTTTTTTTTTTTTTTATACTGAATTCAATCACGCTCCTGAGAATATCTAAACGTTGCCCATGTTACACTGATAAGGGGATGCCACGAACAATGACAGCTCTTGCAGTGCTAAAAATAAATGTTTGCGTCGAAACCAAAAGACACGTGTGGAATAACTAGTGACTAAAAAAAGGTAAAGGTAAAGGTGTCCCATAACCTATGTGGTGATAGGGGAGTGAGGCATGAGAGATTTCAGCTTCTCAAAGGAGCCAGCATATTGAAATCCGCGCCCATCTCCTCTCCCTCGCTGCTTTAGCTTCCCTGACCCTTGAAGAGAGAATGTACCCATTTACAGCTGGGTGAACTGGGGAATTGTACTGAAGCCATGGCGCGAAAACGGTCACCCATCCACGGGGTAACCACGCTCGAGGCTGCTTAACCTTAGCATGGGGAAAAGCGAGTGCTCCGACTACTGAGCTATCCTAACATGGCAAGGCAAACAAAACGTTGAGAAACAAAATTTTTCGTTACCGCTGGTCGAAATAGTAATCGTTTATTAATTACTTAAAAGTATACCCAGCTGGGCTAAAAAGAAAAAAGACTGTATATAGAATTATGATCTACTGAAATAATGGGTAATACAAATGATGAAGATTTCGATGATGATGATGATGATGATGATGATGATGATGATGATGATGATGATGATGATGAAAATACCGGTGATGATGGTGTTCTTTATAAACTACTACTACTACTTCTACTACTTTAACAGTTAATAATAATGATAATATCACTAGCATTGCAACCATTGCCGCCGCTGCTGCTGCTGCTGCTGCTGCTGCTGCTACTATTACTACTACTACTACTACTACTACTACTACTACTACTACTACTACTACTACTACTACTACTACTACTACTACTACTACTACTACTACTACTACTACTACTACTACTACTACTACTACTACTACTACTACTACTACTACCACTAACTACTACTACTACTACTACTACTACCATTGCTTATACTACTACTACTACTACTACTACTACTACTACTACCACTACTACTTCTACTACTACTACTACTACTACTATTACTACTACTACTACTACTACTACTACTACTACTACTACTACTACTACTACTACTACTACTACTACTACTACTGCGGCGGCTGCTGCTGCTGCTGCTGTGGTTTTGTTAAATTTCATGTACCACTTGGGGGGGGGGGGGGGGTGTTCTTGAAATAAAATCTTGAATCTTGAATCTTGCTGCTGCTGCTGCTGCTACTACTACTAGCTGCTGCTGCTGCTGCTGTTGCTGTTGCTCCTACCTTTTATGAGGAGAATGATGATTTTACAATGCTGGAAAACAAAAAATAAAAATAAAAATGCCAACATTCACTCCCCAGATCCGTAGCCTGCTTAGAGACAGACAGACAGACAGACAGACAGGCGGACAGACAGACAGGCGGACAGATAGGCAGACAGATGCACACACACACACACACGTGCACATAAACACATACACACACATACACATACACAAACACACACACATGTAAAAAAAGCACATAAGTGCTTATTCTATTATCCTCGATATAAAAGAACAAAATAAAATAACTAAATAAATAACACACACTCACACACGCACCCACGCACACGCGCACGAACGCACACACACATAAACACACACACATGTATAAAAGCACATAAGTGCTTTTTCCATTATCCTCGATATAAAAGAATAAAATAAATAGATAAATAAACACACACACACAAACACGCACGTACGCACGCACGAAAGTACGCATACATAAGTCTTTAAACATTGAGAGAGAGAAAGAGAGAGAGAGAGGGGAGAGAGAGAGAGAGAGAGAGAGAGAGAGAGAGAGAGAGAGAGAGAGAGAGACAGAGACAGAGACAGAGACAGAGAGACAGAGAGAGAGAGACAGAGAGAGACAGACACAGAGAGAGACAGACACAGAGAGAGACAGAGAGACAGAGAGAGAGACAGAGAGAGAGACAGAGAGAGAGACAGAGAGAGAGAGAGAGAGACAGAGACAGAGAGAGACAGAGAGAGAGACAGAGGGAGAGCATCAATACTTCTTCTTTTATGGAATACTTTATAAGTGATTTTCTTTCTCTTTTTGTGGATTTGTTTTGTTTTGTTTTGTTTTGTTTTAGACTGTCCAACTTTTTTTTCTACTTGATTTAGTTTGTCTAGTCTCTGGGGAAATATGTTTTGAACAGGTTTCCAGTTTATTGGATAAAAATCGTGTCTGTTTTATTTATTTATTTATTTATCTATTTTTTTTATTTATCTATTTATTCATTCATTAGTTTGTTTGTTTGTTTGTTTGTTTGTTTGTTTTCGGTTTTATGTCTGCGTCTTGTTCCAATTTTTATGTACTTTACATAAGTCCCTCTTCCTCGATGCATCATCTTTTGATGGATTTTGCATTTTGCTGCTATTGCTGTCTGGCTGTGATTATTTGTTTGTTTTTTTAAAACTGTTTTAACGCTCATCTCTCCCATGGGGACGGGATAGCTCAGTGGTCGGATCAATCGCTTTCCCCCAGCCAAGTTAAGCAGCGTCGAGCGTGGTTACCAGTTGGATGGGTGACCGTTTGCGCGCCTTGGCTTCAGTACAGTTCCCCCAGTTCACCCAGCTGTAAATGGGTACCTGCCCTCTTTAGGGTCAGGGAAGGTAAAGCAGCGAGGGAGAGGAGATAGGTGTCGCCCTCAATATTCTGGCCCTAGAGAAGTGAGGTCTCTGACGCCTCGGTCCCTTACGACCTTATAGGTTATGGGGACTCCTTTACCTCCTTTTACCTACCTCTCCCGTGTTCTCTTCTTATCTTTCCTTTGTTTCTTTTTGTATATTGTTGTTGGTGTGTCTTTTATGTGTGTTTTTTCAAATGTGTGTGTGTGTGTGTGGGGGGGGGGGGTGGTGGAGGTCGTCGAATCTGCATTTTGTTTTGTTTTATTTCATTGCACTAGCTTTTTATTAATTCGTGTTGATTTTAGTTGTATCTCGGTCTGCCTGCTCTCTCTCTCTCTCTCTCTCTCTCTCTCTCTCTCTCTCTCTCTCTCTCTCTCTCTCTCTCTCTCTCTCTCTCTCTCTCTCTCTCTCCCTCTCTCCTGTCAGACAGCGTCTAGCTTTTTGTCAATACCACTTTGTATATGTAGTAATGCATAGTGGACTAATAGTATCTAGCCATCAACGTTTGTCTTTCCAGCACTTATGTCCATACCATAGCTTGTTAATCTGTTGTTTAGTTGTTTAACAATCTTCTTGTTCACTGCCTGAAAAGCCAGCAATGTCATCTGTAAAGCAAAAATGTCGTGATAGATCTTTTTCCTGTACTGAAACTATCTGTAGCTGCAAATGTCGAAAAGTGTATGGGGTGTAGAAGACCACCTTGGCACACTCCGCCTGAAGTGTGGAGTTAGTCACCAGCAGCATAGTTTTAAGTATTACAGGAGGTTTCTTTCGCATGGAATTGTTGTATGTTGTTCATTAGGTATAGGTCAATAACTAAATTTCTTCGTAGTCCCCCATTATGCTTTTAATCAGACTGTCAAACGCTTTCTTGAAATCCATGAAAATCAGGGTATAGTCGCTTTCCTCCTTTGCTGCTAGAAAAAAAAAATTAGGTAGAAAGTGGGAAGATTGCATATCTGTACAATGATATGTTTTGTTTGTCATTGTGGAACACAATCTCTTCCTCAGCAGTTAATGGCACGTGCTGGCAGTTGTAATCGATCCATACTAGTTAAAATGATAGTGGGACTGGTCTGGTAATGATGGGTATTTCCTTCCACGGGAAGAGTGATGTTTGGACATTGATTTCAGAAAGAAGATCATTTCCTGGCTTGGCAGACTTTGCTTCAGTTGTTGCTTAGGATACCGATTTCCAGATTTGTTTTTTCCAATAAGGTAAAGGTGTCCCTCAACCTATAAGGTCGTAAGGTAGGAAGACGTCAGAGACCTCACTTCTCTAGGGGCCAGCATATTGAGTGCTCCGCCCATCGCCTCTCCCTCGCTGCTTTACCTTCCCTGATCCTAAAGAGGCAGGTACCCATTTACAGCTGGGTGAACTGGGGGAGTGTACTGAAGCCAAGGCGCACAAACGGTCACCCATCCAACTGGTAACCACTGAAGTGGATCGGTGGTCTAGAGGTAACGCGCCTGTCTAGAAAGCGAAAAGTCCGGGTCTGAAGTGTGCGGCGGTTCGTACCCCGTTTGGACCGGAAATTTTTCCCCCATCCATTAGACCATGAGTGGTGGTCTGGGCGCTAGTCTTTCGGATGAGACGATAAACCGAGGTCCCGTGTGTTATACGTAATTATTTAGCGCACGTAAAAAAAAAACCCACGGCAACAAGAGAGTTGTCCCTGGCAAAATTCTTAGAAAAAAGCCACTCTGATAGGGAAACAAATACAGCTGCAGAAAAAAAAAAGGGTGAAAGGGTGGCGCAGCGCTAAGTGGCGACGCGTTCTCCCGCTCTCCCCGGGGAGAGCAGCCCGAATTTCACGGAGAGAAATCTGCCATGACTTAAAGTGGTATGAAATAAAATCTGAGCGCTTTGATTTGTTGCTTTACAAGATTCAGCGCTATATAAATTCCATACATTATTATTATTATTATTAACCACGCTCGATGCTGCTTAATCTTGGCTGGGGGAAAGCGAGTACTCTGACCATTGAGTATCACGTCCTCTATCTTTTCCAATACTTTCAGATATTTCAGGAATGGGAGGGGTGGGGGTGGCGGGGGGTGGGGTGGGGTGGGGGTTGTAGGGGGCTTGGTCAATGTCCGCAGTTTTAATATTTTTGAGACATTTCTCTGCTGCTAAACTTTGTTATGGGAGCAGAGGGAGGTCATCATTATTGATTTGGTCTTGGAGGTGGTGTTGATGTGACAAACGGAGTACATGTTGGTTATAATAATGTTGAATTATTCAGTTGTTGTTTCCTTTCCAGTGTTGTAAGTGCAAGCGCACGTACCTGTGCGTGTGTGTGTATGTGTGTGTTTCTTTCTACCCCCTCCCCCTCTCTCTCTCTTCATCCACTCCGTCTGTCTCATTTTTTGGTAGTCTCTTTTTGCCTGTTTTATTTTTTAGCCCTTCGTGCTTGTTTTTCTCCGTGTCCTAATTTTTCTCTCTCCATATCTTCAGTTTGCCACATACATTACAAAACCATCATCCTTTACTAATGTGGTTTTGAAAAAATATGTCACATGGCTAGAACTTTCTTCCCTGAGCGCAAATCTGTGGCTTTTTTTGTGCTGTTTATTCTATAGTTTTTGCATACACGGATAAGGACAGAGGAAGGTATGTGCTATTTGTGTTTTACTCAGCTTGCAAATACCAGATATTTTCTTTCTTTTTTTTTTTTGCTGCCTGGACTGCGATGAGCTAGCTATACGTCCATTTACCTGATGATTTCGGCTCTGGTTTTGTCCAAACAAAAGATGACAAGGAAGCACTGAGGTATCACACATTCGCAGGGAAAAATTAAAAGTGTCCGTGAATTAGTAGTGAGAGGACAAAATCATTTAATAGTGTAATCATAGACGTTTAGAGCCCTCACTTTTCCCAGCTCAGGTTAAGCAGCATCGAGCGCGGTTACCACTTGGGTGGGTGACCGTTTGCGCGTCTTGGGTTTGGTACGGTCCCCCCCCCCTCCCCCCTCCAGTTCACCGAGCTGTAAAAGGGCTCCTGCATCTTTAGGGTCAGGGAAGCTAAAGCAGCGAAGGAGAGGAGATGGGCGCCGCCTTCGATATTCTGGCCCCTTGAGAAAGCTGAGGTCTATGCTGTCTAAATCCCCTACGGCCACGTAGGTTATGGAACACCTTTACCTTTTTTTAGTTTATTGCTGACTATTTTATTTAGATTTCGGTTTGAAGATATTGTCTGTTTCGATGTGTATCTGTACTTGTCTATTTTGTGTACCGAATCCCTTATACGTCTCTATCTCTGTATGTGTGTGTGTTGTGTGTGTGTGTGTGTGTGTGTGTGTGTGTGTGTGTGTGTGTGTGTGTGTGTGTGTGTGTGTGGTGATTTGTTCTGTTTGCAAGTGTGTGAAACATGTGTTTGTGGTTGTCTTCTTTCAAACAGTCTTTTGCTCGGTCTCTTCTCTGTATCTCTCTGTTTTTATCTTTTTCTATCTCTCTGACTCCCACTGTCTTTCTCTCTATCTCATTGCCTGTCTATGTCCCTGTCTGTCTGTCTGTCTGTCTGTCTCTGTCTGTCTCTCTGTTTGTTTCTGTCTCTCTGTTTGTTTCTCTATCTCTTTCTGTTTCTGTCTCTCTTTCTGTCTGACTGTCTTTGTCTCTTTCTTTGTCTCTGTCTGTCTCTCTTTCTTTCTCTGTCTCTGTCTATCTGTCTGTCTGTCTCCCGCTCTTCAGCTATCTCTGTTTGTCATCAGTTCCCACTGGTACGAATTGCCAACTCTTACGATAAAAGGAATGGGTTTTAAAATGTGTGTAAGATGTTCTACCCGTTCTCTTCTCTTCTCTCCTCTTCTCTCCTCTTCTCTTCTCTTTTTGTTTTTATTCCTCCCAATTTCTCACTTTCTTATCACAATACCTATGCAACCTTATTACACAATACCTATGCAAGTTTATTACCACAATACATGTGCAACTTTGTTACCGCAACACGTACGCAACTTTATTACCACAATACACATGTAGCTTTATTACCACAATACATATGCAGCTTTATTACCACAATAAACATGCAGCTTTATTACTACAATATATATGTAACTTTATTACTACAATATATATGTAACTTTATTACTACAATACATATGCAACTTTATTTCCACAATACATATGCAACTTTATTACCACAAATCATATGCAACTCTATTATCACAAATCATATGCAACTCTATTTCGCAACACATACGCAACTTTAATACCACTATACATATGTAACTTTTTTTTTTTTTTTTGCTGCCTCATCTTCTGTGACGTCCTCCGTCCTGCTGTTCCCACGCCGCTCATTCCAATCTCCCCGCCACAGCCATACCCAGATTTGTTAAGTCTCATCCCCAGAGTCGGAGGTCCACAGGGAGCCAATCACTATCAGGCCGCCGTGGGGCCACCAGCCAGAGGGGCCCTGCACTGCTGCTGGGTCACTTTGGCGGTGTTCAGTGGTGCCTGTTCTGAGCTAACATACGCAGGACACCACCTACTAGGCCCCCTACTAACGACAGTATTAGCTCAGTCGCGGAACCAGACTGAGTGAGTTGCCCACCCGAGGTGGCAACCACCACAACGTCCCTCCAACAACCGTCCCCCGCGAACCCCCAACCCCAAAGGCTTTAACACAAACTCACCACAGGCACCGAAGTGTATGGGCAAACCGAATATGAGGTCACCATGAGACCAGAGAAACTGGGACCACCGATTCAGAGGCAATTTTTTAATTGCATGATAATCAATGACAATGAGGATGACGTAATGATGCTGCTGTGGAAGTGCATATGCTTTGAGACTACTTGACAGGGTGTACTCTACGCTTACTATCATAATATGTCCCGGCGTCAACCGGGCCCGAGAGATACAGACACCTGCAGTGTTGGTCAGGTAATTTGAGCAACACTCTCAAACTCGCATCCGTTAAGTGGATGAAGCTCGACTGTGTGGTCCCAGTCTTCCCACTGAGCCCACAGCACACTCACTCTGGGTAGGAGCCGGCCGGAGTCCGAAAAATCCATATGACTCTTATGGGAATCGAACCCGCGACCTTCCAGTCCGTAACCCAAGGCGCTAACCACTGCGCCATGGCGGCTGGTATATATATGTAACTTTATTACCACAATATATATGTAACTTTATTACCGCAATACATATGCAACTTTACTACCGCAACACATACGCAACTTTAATACCACAA
>CM054135.1:18645021-18667521 GCA_028751875.1 Rapana venosa
CTCTGTCTGCCTCGCCTTCTCTTCCCCTGCACTGTTCCTCGCAGTATGGTCTTGGAGAGCTCATCTGATCTTGTCAAAACTCCATACCATCTGAGCTTTCTTTTCTTGACTGTGGTCAGCAGTTTTTCGTAGTGTTTTTACTTGTTGGGTGATGGTTTGAAAAAAAAGGTAAACAAAAACACGTCAGACAACAATAGCTGCCTTCTGAGCATTTAGACGAAGAAAATTAAAAAAACCAAACCATCACCACAAAGCATATCATCAGCACGCAATGAAGAATCAACATACCATTCTTTTTTTTCGAGGAAAATGAAATAAGCATTCATGTTGTGTTTTTTACAACCAGTCCCCGTATGTATGCAGTTTTGTAATTTTTTTCCATCCGTTTCCACCGGTACACAATGGCCTACTCTTCCAAAAAGTAGAACGGGTTTTTACGCGTGCGCAGGATGTTCTGCGTGCGTTCTAATATGAGACCTCGGTTTATAGTCTCATCCGAAGGACTTTCTGGGAAGAGTGGAGTCGGAATTGATGTTAACTCCAGAGGAAAAACTCCTCTTGAAAGGGAATCGAACCCAGTTCAGCAGATCACGAGCGCATCACGCTATCTACCAGGCTATCCCGATGCCCTGCCATTAATAATAATAATAATATAAGTAATAATAACAATAATAATAATAGTAATAATAATAATAACAATAATAATAATAAAATAATAATAATGTATGGAATTTATATAGCGCTGAATCTTGTAAAGCAACAAATCAAAGCGCTCAGATGACTTTTTTTTATATTTAAACGTGTGTATGCGGTTTTAAAAAAAATTGTCATCTGTTCCCACTGGCACACAATGGCCTACTCTTTCGAACAGCGGAACAGGATTTAACGTGTGCGCAAGATGTTCTGCATGCGTTTGCACACGGGGCCTCGGTTTATAGTCTCATCCGAAGGACATTAGAGGCAAAAGGAAAGAAAGAAAGAAAGAAAGAAAAACAAAGACAACAAAAGAAAAAAAGAAAAAGAAAAACGCTTTCCTCCGTACATAAACTTCTTCATAAGGAACATCCAAGAGACCCAAGTCTAATGATAATAATAATAATAATTATAATCTCTCCATAATTTTAATCAATACTCTCATGCTCTTCTATCATCTCCACCACCCCCACCACCCCATCCCCCCCCAACCCCCCCTCCCCCACCCCATATATATGGTTGTAATTACGCTTGGAAGCATAGCATAACGTATTAAACTTAATGGAAAATGAAAACCCGAGTTACAGGTCATAACTTTCTGTCTACAAAATAACATCGTAAAATCTGAGACACGCCAACAAACACCTTTATCACTTGTTGATGATAGCCTTAGTGTCGAAACCTACATCACAGTATTGCACTCCGGATCTGTTGTATTGTTGTTGATGATGATGATGATGATGATGATGATGATGGTGATGATGATGATGATGATGTTTTTGTTGTGCCTACCCCAGCTTAACACTCTGGGCGGTCACCCAGATCGTGGACACTGACTCACTCATACCACCTGGGAATCACTGTGAGATGAAAATTTGCACACTGATTGAGGACAAGTTTGCATGTATGACTGTTTTAGTTGAAGTACCTCGCCATATAGACAGCCGTACTCCGACTTCAGAGGAAACTTTTTTTTTATTACTTCCTTTTTTTTTTTTTTTTTTACAAAAGGAGAGTGCAGGTTTGTTATATTAAGAGGTTGTCATTTGGCTGAAAGCAATCTCAGTTGTCATGTTAAGAGACTGTCATGTCATGGCTGCATGCAAAGCAATCTCAACACAACATTGTTACAAACGTAACAGCAATTCAATGTTCAATGTTCACTGTTCACTGTTCACTGGTCCCGTAACCCGCCGGGGTCGTAGGGGCGCTGCATGGTGGACGAACGGTGGACCAGCTGGCTCCACTTAGCGCGGTCGTGGGCGACATACATTTCAATGTAGGCCTTGGCAAATTAGCTGACATCGATAACAACTGACACAGCTTTTGGACTTGGGCCAACTCGCGAGCTGACGGTCTAAGGTTCGAACCATCACCAAGGCGTTTGTTCAAGGAACATTTTGGGGTTTTCTTCATAGTTAACACTTAGTGCCGATTCCACTTCCCCGTAAGTCCTTCGGATGAGACTATACACCGAGGTCCCCGTGTGCGAACGCGCGCAGAACGTCTTGCACACTCAAGAAAAAAACACCCCAACATGTTGTGCCTTTTGGAAAAGAAGGTCATTGTGTGCCGATAGGATCGGGTGATACAATTTTGGAGAAACAAACAACCTGCATGTAAACATGGAGGGGATGTAAAGGTGGGGGGTGGGGTGGGGTGGGGGTGGGGGGTTGAAAGCAAATCAGTGTGTATTCCACTTTCCTTGAAATTGAATAATTGGGAACTGGAAAAAAATTAGACTGCGTAATATGAGTGAACTTTAGGATGTTAAGCTGGGAAACGTGCGACAACAACAATAACAATAGCAGGAACAACAACAATAACAATAACAACAACTACAGCAGCAGAAGCAGCAGCAACAACAACAACAGCAACAGCAACAACAGCAGCAGTGACAACAACAACAACAACAGCAGCAGCAGCAGCAACAATAACAACAACAGTAGCAGCAGTAACAACAACAACACAGCAACAACAACAACAACTCCAACAACAACAACAATAACAACATTGTGAAATATCCACAGCAATCACTAATGAACAAACAGATTTATTGAGGCTAATGCCCACATAACCGCAGGTATAAATCAATAAAAGATAGGTTTTAAGCCAATAACTTGCACAGTTTGCTTTTCATTTCCTATCAAAAATGTTTAAAAACATATTTTCTTACCGTTTTTCTTTCGCCCTCAAGATGTTGACGGGACAACAGGCAGGCATGCTGACAGACAGACAGAGACAGATAGATGGGACAAGAAAGAGAGAGGGACAGACAGACAAAACAGAAAAAAGAAAATAAAACACTGGGGAAAGAGAGAGGCAGACGACAGCGGGGCCCACCACACACACAGACACCCCAGACAAAACACACGGGACACACAGAAAACCCCAACAAACAGAAACACAAAAAACGGATAGCAAAAAAAACCCCCTTGGGATGAGATTAAAAACCCGGGGCCCCCGGTTAACGTATGCAGAACTTTTTGCGCACACTTTAAAATCCTTTTCCCCTTTTTTTGGGAAGAGTAGGCCATTGTGGGGGGTGGGAACAGATGACAAAATTGACAAAACTGCAAAACCAGGGGGACTGGATTAAAAAAAGCCAGGGTTGCTTTTTTCCATTATCCCGTATAAAAGAATAAAAAAATAAAAGAATAAAAAAAAAAAAAGGGAGGAGCTTAAATGCCGTTGTCATATCTACACGGGAAAGTTTTAATAAGAAACACATGGGCTTGCAAAGCACTTTTAACTTCAAAAAAAAAAAAGAAACCCTTTAATTTTTTAAAGAAAACTTCTTTTTTTTTATGGGGGAAAAAGGCACGGCACTAAAACCTGTTTACCCCCCAAAACCCCCCCTCCCCCACTTTTATTAAAAAACGAAAAGATTTTAAACCCTTTTTTCCTTTTTTATAAATACTAAATAACAAAATACTACAAAAAAAAGCCCAAAAGGACAACTACAAAAATTTAAATTTGAAAACAAGAAAAAAAAAGGAAAAAAACAAATGGAACGGGAAAATAAGGAGTACACACACCACACACAACACACACCCCCACAAATTTTATAAAATAAAATTATATTCCCCACAAAAGGAAGAAACAGTTAAAAAAAACAAAAAAAACACACCAAAAAAAACAGAAAAGAAAAAAAAAGAAAGAAAACCCCCCAAACCTACATCGAAAAAATAAAATAAAACCTTGCTCTTCTTGATAAAAACCTTTTTTTTTCTTTTTTTTAAAAAATAAAAAAATGTTTTTTAAAACTCCAATTAAAGGGAAGCAGCACGCCTGTACTTAAAAAAAAAAAACAATAAAAACGATTAGAATATTTTTTGAAGCTCAGGGAGTTAAAAGGGGGGGGGCCACTTTTTTTTTTTTTTTTTTTTTTTTAACCGAATTCAATCCCCTCCTGAAAAAATATCTAAACTTTGGGCCCATGTTACACTGAAAAAGGGGGATCCCCGGGAACAAGACAGTTTCTTCAGTGCAAAAAATAAATGTTTGGTCGCCCCCAAAAGCCCAGGGGTTTTGGGGAATAATTTAGTAAACAAAAAAAAAGGTAAAGGTAAATTTTGTCCCATAACCTTTTGTGGGATAGGGGAGTGAGGTTTAGAGTTTCAGCTTCTAAAGGAGCCAGAAATATTAAAACCCGGGCCCCCCACCCTCTCCCTCGCTGCTTTAGCTTCCCTGACCCTTAAGAGAGAATGTACCCTTTTAAACAGCGGGTGAAGGGGGGAATTGTATGAAGCCAGGCGCAAAAAAACGGTCACCCTCCACGGGGTAACCACGCTCGAGGCTGTTTAAACCCTTTAAAGCAGGGGGAAAAGGGGGCGAGTGCTCCGACTATGGCTTCCAAACCCAGGAAGGGCCAAAAAAAAAACGTTGAGAAAAAAAATTTTTCGTTCCCCGCTGGTCAAAATAGTAATCGTTTTTAATTATTTAAAAAATTTATACCCGGGCGGGGCTAAAAAAAAAAAAGACGTATATAAAAATTATGATTACTGAAAAAATTTGGGTAATAAAAAATGTTAAAGTTTTCCCGAGATGATGATGATGATGTTTTTTTGATGTTGATGTTTATGATGATGATGATGTTTAAAAAACCGGTGATGAGGGTGTTTTTTTTAAAATACTACAACTACTTCTACTATTTTAAACATTTTAATAATAATGATAATATCACAGAAATTGCAACCATTGCCGCCGCTGCTGCGGCTGCTTCTGTTTGCGCTCCCCTAATTTTACTACTACTACTACAAATTACTACTACTACTACAAACTATTTACTACTACTACTACTACTCTACTATTTTACTTCTACTACTACTACTCCCTACTATTTAACTTACTACTACTACTACGCAAATTTTTTTAACAAACTACCCACTATACTACTACAAACTACTACACCATTGCTATTCTACAACTACTACTCCCTACAACTACTTTTTAATTTCCACACTACTTCTACTTACTACTCCCTATACTAAAACTACTACTACTACTACTACTACTACTATTTCTACAAACTATTTACTATACTACTACACTATTTACTATACTGCGGGGGCTGCTGCGCTGTGTTTTGGGGTTTTTGTTAAATTTCAGGGTACCCGGGGGGGGGGGGGGGGGGGTGTTCTTAAAAATAAAATCTTGAATCTTGAATCTTGCTGTTTCGGGCTGCTGTAACTACAACTACTGTTTGCTGTGCTGCGTTGCTTTTGCTCCTCCCTTTTAGAGGAGTTTGATAAATTTTTACAATGCTGGAAAAAAAAAAAAATAAAAAAAAAAAAATCCCAAAACATTCACCCCCCAACCTTTAGCCGGTTAGAGACAGAAGACAGAAGCAGAAGGCGGACGACAGGGGGCGGCAGATAGGCAGACAAAATGCACCCCCACAAACACACTTGAAATTAAAAAAAAAACCACACACATACACATCCCACAAACACACACACATTTTAAAAAAAAGAAAATAATGCTTATTCAAATTATCCCGATATAAAAGAACAAAAAAAAATTAACTAAATAAATAACACACACCCCCCAAAAAACAGGGAAACCCACGCAAAAAGCCCCACAAAAGCACACACACAAAAAACACACCACATGTAAAAAAAGGCACAAAAAGTGTTTTTTTCCTTTTACCCTCAAATTAAAAAAAAATTAAAAAAAATTTAGATAAATAAACACACACAACAAAACACGCACGTACCCCCACGCAGAAAGTACGATACATAAGTTTTAAACATAGAAGAGGAAAGAGAGAGAAGGGGGGGAGAGAGAGGAAAGGAAGGGGAGAGAAAGGAGAGAGAGAAAAGGAGAGACGAGCCCGAGACAGAGACAGGGGAGACAGAGAAAAAGGGGAAACAGAGAAAAAGACGGGACACAGAGAGAGACAGACACAGAGAGAGACAGAAGACAGAGAGAGAGACAGAGAGAGAGACAGAGAGAGGGGGCGAGAGAGAGAGAGAGAGAAAAGAGACAGGAGAGACAGAAAAGAGAGAAAAGGGGAGAGCATCAATATTCTTTTTTTTTATGGAATACTTTATAATGTTTTTTTCTTTCTTTTTTTTGTGGATTTGTTTTTTTTGTTTTGTTTTTTTTTTTGGGACTGTCCACTTTTTTTTCTATTGATTTAGTTTGTCTAGTCTCTGGGGAAATATGTTTTGAACGGTTTTCCGTTTATTGGATAAAAACGTGTCTTTTTTAAATTTTTTTTAAATTTATTTTTCTATTTTTTTTTTTTATCTATTTTTTTTATTAGTTTGTTTGTTTTTGTTTTTTTGTTTTTTTTGGGTTTTTATGTCGCTTTCTTTTTCCAAATTTTTTTATGTACTTTACATAAGTCCCTTTTTCCTCGATGCATCATTTTTTTTGAGGGGGTTTTTTTTTTTTTTTTTTGCTTTTTGCTGTTTTTGCTGTCTGGCTGTGTTTATTTGTTTGTTTTTTTAAAACTTTTTTTAAACGCTATTCTCCCGGGGGGAAAGGATAGCTCAGTGGTGGTAAATTTCGTTTTCCCCCCCCGGGCCAATTTAAAAGCAGCGTCGAGCTTTGGTTCCCATTTGGAGGGGTTGACCTTTTTGCGCGCCTTGGTTCAGTACTTTTCCCCCAGTTCACCCAGCGGGTAAATGGGTCCCCTGCCCCCCTTTAGGGCGGGAAGGAAAAACCCGAGGGAAGGGGGATAGGTGTCGCCCTCAAAAATTTGGGCCCTAAAAAGTGGGGTCTCGACCCCCCTGGGGTCCCCTTACGACCTTTGGGGTTAGGGGGGAATTTCCTTTACCTCCTTTTCCTACCTCTCCCGTGTTCCCCTTTTTAAATTTTCCTTTGTTTCTTTTTGTAAATTTTTGTTGGTTGGTTTTTTTTAGGGTGTGTTTTTTCAAATGTGTGTTGTTGTGTGTGGGGGGGGGGGGTGGTGGGAGGTCTGGGAATCTGCATTTTGTTTTTTTTTATTTAAAATTGCACTGCTTTTTTTTATTCGTGTTGATTTTATTTTGTATCTCGGCCCTGCCTCCCTCTCCTCTTCTCTCTCTCCTCTCTCTCTCCTCTCTTCCTCTTCTCTCTCCCCCTCTCTCTCTCTCTCTCTCTCTCTCTCTCTCTCTCCCTCTCCCCTGTCAGCAGCGTCTAGCTTTTGCAATACCACTTTGTTATGTAGTAATGCTTTAGGGGAAAATATTTATCTAGCCATCAACTTTTTTGTTTTTCCCCAGCACTTATGTCCATACCATGCTTTTTAAATCTGTTGTTTATTTTTTAAAACAACTTTTTTGTTCATGCCTGAAAACCCAAAGCAATGTCATCTGAAAAAGAAAAAATGTCGTGATAGATTTTTTTCTGAAACTAAACTATCTGTAGTGCAAATTCAAAAAAAGTTTTGGGGTTTTTAAAGAAGCCCACCTTGGCACACCCGCCTAAAGTGTGGGGGGTTTTAGTCACCAGAGAAATATTTTTTAAGTATTACAGGAGGTTTTTTTTCGCGGGAAATTTGGGTTGTTTGTTTTTTTTTTTAGGTATAGGTCAAAAAAATAAATTTCTTCGTAGCCCCCCCTTTAATGTTTTTAATCAACTGTAAAAACGCTTTCTTGAAACCCCTTTGAAAATCGGGGTTTATACTCGTTTTCCCCTCTTTTTGCTGCTAGAAAAAAAAATTGGGTGGGAAAAAATGGGCAGATTGCATATCTGTACAATGATATTTTTGTTTGTCATTGTGGAACCCAATCTTTTCCCTTTCAGCGTTAATGGCACTTTGGCTGGCATTTTGAAAACAAACCTATAGTTAAAATGATAGTGGGACGGGTTGGTAATGAGGGGAAATTTCCTTCCCCGGGGAAGATTGATGTTTGGACTTTCGATTTCAAAAAGAAGATCTTTTCCCGGGCTTGGCAATTTTGGGCTTCAGTTTTTTGGCTTAGGATACCGATTTCCAGATTTTTTTTTTCCAAAAAAGGTAAAGGTGTCCCTCAACCTAAAAGGGTTTTCGTAAGGGGGAAGACGTCAAGACCTCACTTCTTGGGGGGCCAGCATTTTGAGTGTTTCCGCCCATCGCCTCTCCCTCGCTGTTTTTCCCTTCCCCCGGATCTAAAGAGGCAGGTACCCCATTTCCGCTGGGTGAATGGGGAGGTACTAACCCAAGGCGCCCCAAAGGGTTTCCCCCACCCCAAGGGAACCCAATGAAGGGACGGTGGTCTAGAGGTAACGCCCCCGGGTCTAAAAAACCCGAAAAGCCCCGGGTCTAAAGTGTGCGGGGGTTCGTACCCCCTTTTGGCCCGGGAAAATTTTTTCCCCCCAACCCCCAATTTAGCCCATATGGTGGTCTGGGCGCTAGTCTTTGGGATGAGACGTTTAAACCCGAGGCCCCCGTGTGTTATACGTAATTTTTTTAGCGCAGGGAAAAAAAAAAAACCCCAGGGAAAACAAGGGGTTTTTGCCCCTGGCAAAATTCTTAGAAAAAAGCCACTCGAAAGGGAAACAAATACAGCTGCAAAAAAAAAAAAGGGGGGGGAAAGGGTGGCGCAGCGCTAAAGGGGCGACGCGTTTCCCGCCTCCCCGGGGGAGGCACCCAAAATTTAAAGGAAAAGAAAATCTCCCTTTTGATTTTAAAGTGGTAGGGAAAAAAAAAATGAGGGGTTTTTGTTTTGTTGTTTTAAACAAGATTCAGCGCTATATAAATTCCAAAACTTTATTTTTTATTTTTAAATAAACAGGGCTCGATGCTGTTTAAAATCTTGGGGGGGGGGAAAGCGAGTACTTGACCATTGATTTAATTCCGGTCCTCTATTTTTCCCAAATTTATTTTCAGTATTTCGGGGTTTGGGGGGGGTGGGGGGGCGGGGGGTGGGGTGGGGTGGGGGTTGTAGGGGGTTTGGTAAATGTCCGCATTTTTAAATTATTTTTGAGACATTTCTCTGCTTGCTAAATTTTTTTGTTATGGGAGCGGGGGGAGGTCATCATTATTTTTTTGGGTTTTGGAGGTGGTTTTTGATGTGAAAAAACGGGTAATGTTTTTTTATAATAATGTTGAATTATTCAGTTGTTGTTTCCTTTCCAGTTTTGTAAGTGCAAGCGCACGTCCTGTGCGTGTGTGTGTATGGGGTGTTTTTTCCTTTTTTCCCCCTCCCCCTCTCTCTTTTTCCATCCACCCGCCGGGCCCTCTTTTTTTTGGTAGTCTTTTTTTTGCCTGTTTTTTTTTTTGGCCCTTCGTGTTTTTTTTCTCCGTGTCCAATTTTTCTCTCCCCCAAACTTTCAGTTTGAAACTACATTAAAAAAACCATACCCTTTTACTAATGGGGTTTTTTGAAAAAATTGTCACATGGCTAAACTTTTTCCCCTGAGCGCAAAATCTGGGGGGTTTTTTTTTTGGGTGCTGTTATTCTATAGTTTTTGCATACCGGTGGGGACAGGGGAAAAAGGTAGGGTGCTTTTTGTTTTTTTCCCTTAAAGGCTTGCAAAAAACCAGATATTTTTTTTCTTTTTTTTTTTTTTGCTCCCTTTGGACTGCAAATTGAGCTGCTATACGCCCAATTTCCCTGTTTGTTTTCCCGGGCTCGGTTTTGCCCAAAAAAAAAGATGAGGGGGGAAGCACTGGGGTATAAACACATTGCGGGGAAAAAAATTAAAAGTGTCCGTGAATTATTTTGGTAAAAGGGGGAAAAAATTTCATTTAATAGTGTAATCTTAGACTTTTAGAGCCCTACTTTTCCCGTCGGGTTTAACAGCATCGGGGCGCGGTTACCCCCTTTTTGGAAAGGGGTTGACCTTTTTGCCCCGTTTTGGGGTTTTTGGTACGGTCCCCCCCCCCCCCCCCCTCCGTTCCCCGAGCTGTAAAAAAGGGCCCCTTTCCCTCTTTGGGGTGGGGAAAGCAAAAAGCACGAAGGGAGGAGATGGGCGCCCCCTTCGATATTCGGGCCCCCTTGAGAAAGCTGAGGTCTATGCGGGTCAAAATCCCCAAGGGCCACTTTGGTTATGGAAAAACCTTTCCCCTTTTTTTATTTTAAATTCCCTTTTGACTTTTTTTATTTAGTTTTCGGTTTGAAAAATTGGGCTGTTTCGATGGGGTTATTGTACTTGCTTTTTTTGTGTACCGAATCCCTAAAACGTCTCTACCTTGAATTGTGGTGTGTGGTGTGGGTGTGTGGTTGTGTGTGTGTGGTGTGTGTGGTGTGTGTGGGGGTGTGGTGATTTGTTTGTTTCCCAAGTTTTGTAAAAACTGTGTTTGGGTTGTCTTCTTTAAAACAGTCTTTTGTGGGTCTTTCTCTGTATCTCTTTTTTTTACCTTTTTCTATCTCTCTGACTCCCATTTGTCTTTCCTTTATCTCATTCCCTGTCTTTGCCCCTGTCTGTCTGTCTGTCTGTCTGTCCTGTTGTCTCCTGTTTGTTTCTGCCCTTTTTGTTTGTTTCTCTATCTCTTTCTTTTCTGTCTCCCCTTTCTGTTGACTGTCTTTGTCTCTTTCTTTGTCTCTGTCTGTCCTTCTTCTTTCTCTGTCTCTGTCTATCTGTTTTTTCTGTCCCCGCCCCTTCAGTATCTCTGTTTGCCCATCTTTTCCCCACTGGTTTAACAATTTGCCAACTTTTACGATAAAAGGAATGGGTTTTAAAATGTTTTGTAAGATGTTCAAAAACCCTTTCCCTTTCTCTTCTCCCTCTTCCCTCCCCTCTTCTTTCTTTTTTTTGTTTTTTTTCCCTCCCAATTTCCACTTTCTTTATCACAAAAACCTTTTGAAACCTTTTTTCCCACAATCCCATGCAATTTTTAAACCACAATAAAAGTGAAAACTTTTTTTCCGAAACACTTTAGAATTTTATTACCACAATACAAAAGTAGCTTTATTACCACAATAATATGCAGCTTTTTTTTCCACAATAAACTTGCAGTTTTTTACTACAATATATATGTAATTTTTATTACTACAATATATATGTAATTTTTTTTTAATACAACAAACATATGCAACTTTTTTTCCCCCAAAATTTCATATGAAACTTTTTTAACCAAAAAATTTCATAGCAACTCTTTAAACCAAAAAATTTCATATCAACTTTTATTTCGCAACACAAAACGAAACTTTAATACAATAAAACAAAAGAAAATTTTTTTTTTTTTTTTTGCTCCCTTTAATCTTCTGTGACGTCCTCCGTCCTGCTTTTCCCAAACCCCGGGCTCTTTCCAAATTTCCCCCCCGCCACAGCCATCCCCAGTTTTTGTTAAGTCCCCTCCCCAGAGTCGGAGGTCCACGGGGGAGCCAATCACTATCGGGCCGCCGTGGGGCCCCCAGCCGGGGGGCCCTGACTGCTGCGGGGCCCATTTTGGGGGTGTTCAGGGGTTTGCCTTTTTCTGAGCTAACATACCAGGACCCCACCTACAGGCCCCCCCTAAAACAGTTTAGCTCAGTCGGGGAAAACCAGACTGAGTGAGTTGCCCCCCCGAGGTGGAAACCCACCACAACGTCCCCCCCAACAACCGCCCCCCGCAAAACCCCAAAACCCCCAAAGGCTTTAACACAAACTCCCCAAACAGGACCAAAAGTGTTTTGGCAAACCGAATTTGGGGTCACCATGAGACCAGAGAAACGGGGAAACCCACCGATTCAGGGGGGGAAAATTTTTTTTAATTGCATGAAATCAATGAAAATGAGGATGACGTAATTGTTTGCTGTGGAAGATGCATATGTTTTGGGGACCTTGACGGGGTGTACTTTTACGTTACTATCATAATATGCCCCGGCGTAAACCCGGGCCCGAGAGATACAGAAAACCTGCAGTGTTGGTCAGGAAATTTTTGGGGCAACACTCTAAAAACTGGGCCATCCTTTAAAGGGGATAAGCTCGCGTGTGGCCCCAAGTTTTCCCCATTTAAACCCCAAAAGCACACCCCTTTGGGTAGGAGCCGGCGGAGTCCAAAAAAAATCCAATGACTCTTATGGGAATCAACCCGCGCCCTTCCAGTCCGAAAACCAAGGCGAAACCCACTGCCCCATGGCGGCTGGTATATTTAGGTAACTTTTTTTTCCAAAATATAAAAGAAAACTTTTTTTACCGAAATACATATGAAAACTTTCTACCGCAACACATACCAACTTTAATACCAAAAATAACATGTAACTTTTTTTACCGCAATAAAATCCCAAACTTTATTCCGCAACAAATACGAATTTTTAAATCCCACAATACACATGTAATTTTATTACCACAATACACAGAAACCTTTATTCCCAAAACAAAAATTTGGGGGCCCTTAAACCTATAAGGCATAGGGGAGCAAGGCTTTCAGAGCCCCCACTTCTCTAGGGCCAGCATATTGTGGGCGGGGGGCCCTGGGTGAACTGGGGGAACTGTATTAAAACCCAAAGGGCGCAAAAAACTTCACCCACCCAAATTGAAAACCACGCTTGGCGTTTTTTTAAAAATTTTGGGGGGGGAAAGCAAAGTGTTTCCGGGACTACTGATCGGCCCCGCCCCCTATGCCACAAAAATTTTTACACATATGTAAACTTCATAAACCCCGTTTACACATGAAACCCCTTTTTCGTGTTTTCAAAAAGGGATATCGAAATAAAATTTTGCCTTGGGCCATCTTTCATTCTTTTGGGCTGTTTATTGCAGTTCTTTAGTTAGCCTTCAGCGCCGGGGCTTTATCCCATTTTCTTGATAAAACCCAACGACGCTGGGGGAAAACAACAGAAAAGTGAGAGACGTGGCTTTTTTTCCCACTCATGGAATTCCATTTTAAACGGGCTTAAGTCTTTAGTGATAGACTATGGTTCTCTGACTAGGAGGTTTGGGACTTGAAACAGTCCTTAATATTTGCTAAAACCCTGGGGCTAGTTGGCCTTTGGGAACTTTCCCCAAAAACTTTGGGACTGTTCTTATGCCCACTTGGCCGAGAGAGTGGGGATGTGCTGTGGGAAAGGGAAATCTCCATTTCCCCCAAATCTCAGCCCATTTTTTTTCCAAAAACAGCGCCGACTCCTCTGTTTTTTTTGGGAGGTCATGGGTGGAAAAACGACGGAAAACCCCCACATGCGGTTTTATATTATGATGTTGTTTAGTAGTAAAATACGAGAAGTTAGCTATTTCTTTTTTGGTTTCCTATAAAAAGAAACATGACACTCTTCCTTTTTGTCTGGATAACAACTGAGCCCTTGGAACTCTCGCACTCTAAAATTTTTGTTTATCACTTTTTTTTGGAGAGAGAAAAGGAGAAGAGAGAGAGAGGGGAGAGAAGAGAGAGAGAGAGAGGGAGAGAGAGAAGAGGGGGAGAGAGAAGGAGAGAGAAGAAGAAGAAGAAGAAAAAGAAAAAACAAAAGAACAAGAAGAAAAAAGAAAAAAAAGAAAAAACAAGGATCAGGGACTAACTTTTGTAGAAAAAAGCCAAAAAAAACAACAAAAAAAAAATTGACAAAGCCCAGAGCAGAGGTTTTTAAAAGAAGCTTATGGGGTTAAAAAAGGGATTAAACGTCGGGGTTAAAAAGGGGGGGGTTAAAAAAAAATTTTTTCGTGGTTTTTTTTTGTGTGGGGGGGGTGTATCTGTTGGAGGGAAGGGGTTAGTGAGCTGCTGAAGGGTTAAAGCGATTTTTTCGTGATCCGATAGTTTGGGGTTTTCGGGGTTCAAATATCTGTTAAAAAAGGTTTTTAATTTTTTGGGGTGGGTTTTTTTTTGGTATTGATTTTGGAGTTCACCTTAGTACTGAGTCTACAATTTTTCCTGAAAAGCGCTTAGATATTTTTTGCTTTACTGGACTGAGCGATGTAGTATTATTATTAATATCATTACTACAAACAAATACTACTACTACTACCTCTATACTCTACTACTACTACTACTACCCCACAGGGTAAGTAAGTAGTAGTAGTAGTAGTGGGAGGAGTAGGAGTGGGAGTAGTAGGAGTGGGGAGTAGGAGTAGTGAAGGAGAAAAATAAAGCAGAAAGCGCAGCAGCAGCAGAGTAGTAGTGGAAAGAAATTTGGTAGTGGTGGGGGTGGTGGGGGGGTTTAGAATTTTGGGGATTTTCTTTGTAGTAGAAAATTTATTATTAGTAGTAGTAGTAGTAGTAGTAGTAGTTGTAGTATGGGCATCGCCCACCCGTCAGGTTTCGTCGCATCGTCGTCACCCACCAACATCATCATCATATTTTGGGTCGCCCCGTCATCGCCCGTCTTTCGTGGGTCGTCCTCCTCCTCCTCCCCCTCATCAGTAGTATAGAAGTAGTTTAGTAGTGTAGTATAGTAGTAGTAGTAGTGGGTGTATATTTTTATCAAAAATTTATACATCTTTTTTTTATTTATTTATTTTTATTTTTTTTCTTTTTTTTTTCGGGGTATAATAAAAAAGGGCATTTTATGTGCTTTTTCCATTCAGCCCCCCTTTGTTTTTTTTATTGGTTTTGTTAATTTTTCATCTGTTCCCCCCCGGGCCCACAACAAGGGGGGGCCTACTCTTACGAAACGGAACAGGATTTTAACGTGTGCGCAAGATATTCGCGTGCGTTCGCATCATCATGTAACCCACATACGCACCCCCCCCTGCCAAACCACCACAAACACACACACACACACACCCACACACACCACAAAACACACACACACCACAACACCCACACACACACTAATTCATACCCCAAAAACACCCACGACGCGCGGGAGCGCGACACATAAACGCAAACACACACACACACACAAACTACCCACACCCACACCCACACAAACACACGCAAACACAAGCAAAAACACACACAAGCACAAAAGAAAACCCACACAAAACACACCCAACAAAACACACCCCATAAAACACACACAAAACACACACCACACCCACACAAAAAACCACACACCCCAAAAAACAAAAGAAAAACCCCTTTAAATTTTTTAAATTTGCATTTTTCAGGAAGTGCCTGTTTTTCTGTATTTGACTTGCTTTTTTTTCCCCAGATTCCATACAGTGCTAGATGTATTGTTGTTGTTGTTGTTTTTTTGTTTTGCTGACTCTTTTTTCTATGTCTCTTTTTCCCTGTTTTCTTTATTTTTGTTGTTTTTGCGGGTTTTTTGGGTTTTTTGGGTTCTATATGAATTTTGGGTGTGTGTGTGTGTGTGTGTGTGTGTGTGTGTGTGTTAGTGTGTGTTTGTGGGGTGGTGTGTTTTTCATGTTACACACACGAAAACACACACCACACACACCCAAAACCACACACACATGCCACACGAACACACCGCGGGCTTCCCACTGCGTGCTCGTCCCACACACACCCCACAACACAAACATACATACATACATCCCATTACCCCACTCCAATGAAAAAAATTACATTGTTTAAAGACCATACACTAAAAAAAGGAACAAAAATACTTGTTATTTGCGCATATAAACATAATATAATAATAATGTTGGTGTTGCTGCGTGCGTGCCTCTGTGTGCGTTTTATTTATTCATTTATTTTTTTAATTTTTTTATTTCGGGATAAGGGAAATAAGCATCATGTGCTTTTTTACATCTAATCCCCGTGTGTATGCGGTTTTGTAAATTTCGTCATTTTTTCCCCACACACACAATGGCCTACTTTTCCCCAAAAAAGCAGAACGGGTTTTTTAACTTTGTGCCCCAAGATGTTCTGCATGCGTTCAAATGGGGCCTGGGTTTTTAAGTCTTCCAAAGGTTTTTGACATTCAGTTCGTTTTTTTTGGTCAAACTGGGAAAAAAGGGGCGGGGCGGGGAAATCGAACCCGAACCTCAGGGTTAACTTTTTTGGCAGGAAAAGTTTTAAACCCCTCCTGTACCTTCCTTCCTCCCCTGTGTTTGATGTGGTGTGTTGTGTGTGTGTGTTTGTGTGTGTGTTGTGCTTGTGTGTATTTTTTTAAAGCCCCCTTTAAAAAAAAAAGTATTGGATTTTTTTTTTCAAATAAAACGGGGAAAAGAGTTTAAAAACCAAAAAAAAAAAAAGGAAAAAAGAAAAAGCGGAAAAAAACGAAAGTAGCAGAAAACCAAGAAAGGGACAAAAGAAGAAAAAAAATACAAGAAAAAAGAAAAAACACAAAAAAGAAAATTTAAATTTATTGAAACAAAAAAAGAAAAAGACTTACAAGGAAAAATCGAAAAAAATTACAGAAAAAAGAAAATGGGGAAAAAAAAAGAAAAAAATTTAAAAACAAAGGGAGAAAAAGTGAAAGAAAAGAAAAAAAGGGAAAAAACCAAAAAAAAACAAAACAGAGAAAGAATCTTTAAAAAAAAAACAAAAATAAGTTTTTTTTCGCATAATCTAAAATAAAATTTAAAATTGCTCCGTTTGTATTTTACAAAAGAAAAAGAAAAAAACATTACGAAGATTATATGAAGGGACAAAGGATTCAGACACGTTTGGCTTGGTTCTTTTTTGTTTTCCCGGGGTTTTAAAGTTTTTTTTTTGGAACGGTTACCCTGAACCACCTCTTCATTCTTCCTCTTCACTCCCCTCTATCTTTTTTTCCCTCTCAATTCCGCACACATACACACAATATTTTTATACGAACACACCCACATAACTAAACAAAATGGGAACCCCCAAAAATAGCCCAAACCCCTTTGGGAAAAACAACAAGGGACGGAAAAACCACACACATGCAAACACACCACACCACACACACACATTTTACACACACATTTACACACATTTTACACACAACAACACACCACACACACACCCACAAAAACCCCACACAACAAACACAAAATACACACCATTTACAACACTTACAACAAAACACACACACACACACACACACATACACAACACAGGACTCCGCACGCCGCTCACAATTACTAAAACCCACACACGCACACACAAACCTTAAACACACACACACACACCACATAACACACACACACACACACAACACACACACACACACACACACACCCACACACACCACTTCCCACTTTATATATACAAAACACACATTTTTTCCTCTTCTCTTCAAAGTTCCCCTTTTTTTGAACATGAACTTTTTTTCCCAAAAAACAGGGATGTTTTGCAAAGCAAAAAAACCATTCCCCCCCTAAATGAAAAACTTTATAAAAGACAAGAATTTCACTTTATTACACAAAAAAGGGATGTCACACAAGTTTTTTTTACTCATACCATTCCCCCCTCTTCCGGGTTCTTTAAGGCATTGCTTGCAAAGTTGAAACCATTTGGGCCCCAAATTTGGGGGGGCGGTTGTGGGCAATTTCCTGGGTTGTGGGGCTTTCCCCGGGTAAAACATTTGATTTTTTGTCGGGCCCTTTTCTTCCCCCTGTTGCCTCCCCTTTTTCTTCCCCTGCACTTTTTCCTCGCAGTTTGGTCTTGGAGAGTCACCCTGATCTTGTAAAAACCCCAAAACCATCTGAGCTTTTTTTTTTTAAATGGGGGTCCCCAGTTTTTCGTGTTTTTTTAAACTGTTGGGTGATGGTTTAAAAAAAAAGGGTTTAAACAAAAACCCCGTCAGACAACAATAGCTGCCTTCGTTTTGCCCAAGAAAATTAAAAAAAAACCCAAAACCCTCACCACAAAGCATATCAAAAAAAAAAAAAATTTTTTTTTTGGGGGAAAAAAAATAAGCTTTTATTTTTTTTTTTAAAAAACCCCCCTTTTTTTTTTTTTTTTTTTTCCCTCCTTTCCCCAAAAAAAACCCCCCCCAAAAAAAAAAAATTTTTTGGGGCCGGGTTTTCCCCTTTTTTTAAAAACCCTTTTTTTCCCCTTGGGCCCCGGGGGGGGTGGGGGAAATTTTTAAAAAAAAAAAACCTTTTTTAAAAAAAACCCCTTTTTTGGGGGGCCCCCCCCCGGGGGCCCCCCCCCTTTTTTTTAAAAAAAAAAATTAAAAAAAAAAAAAAAAATTTTTAAAAAAAAAATAAAAAAAAAAAAAAAATTTTTTTTAAGGGGGTTTTTAAAAAAAAAAAACCCCTTTTTTTTTTTTTTTTTAAAAATTTTTTTTTTAAAAAAAATTTTTTCCCCCAAAAAAAAACCTTTTTTTAAAAAAAAAATTTCGGGGGCCCCGGGGGGCCCGGGGGTTTATTTCCCCAAAAAACAAAAGGGAAAAAAAAAAAAAAAAAAAAAAAAAAAAAAAAAAAAAAAAAAAAAAACCCCCCCAAAAAATTTTTTAAAAAAAAAAACCCCCCCCCCTTTTAAAAATAATAAAAAAATTTTTTTTTTTTAAATTTTTTAAAAAACCCTTTTTCTTTCCCCCCCCCCCCCCCCCCCCCCCCCAACCCCCCCCCCCCCCCCCCTTTTTTTTTTTTTCCCCTTTGGGAAACCCAAAAAAAAAATTAAGGAAAAAAACCCCCTTTTTAAATTTTTTTAAAAAAAAAAAATTGGGGAAACCCCCCAAAAAAAATTTTTTTTTTTTTTTGGGAAAAAAAAATTTTCCCCCTTTTTTTTTTTTTTTTTTTTTTGGGGGGGGGGGGGGGAAAAAAAATTTTTTTTTTTTTTTCCCCCCCCCCCCAAAAGGGGGGGGGGGCCCCGGGGGGGCCCCAAAAACCCCAAAAAGGGGAAAAAAATTTTTTTTAAAAAGGGGGTTTTTTTTTATTTTTTGGGGTTGCCCCCCCTTGGGGGTTTTTTTTTTTTTTTTTTTTTTTTTTTTTTTTTTTAAAAAAAGGGGTTTTAATTTTTTTTTGGGGAAAATTTAAAAATTTTTTTTTTTTAAGGGTTTTTTAAAAAAAAAAAGAAAAAAAAATTTTAAAAAAAATTTTTTTTTTTAAACCCCCCCCCGGGGGGGGGGGGCCGGGGGGGGGGCCGGTGGCCCCCCGGGGCCCCCCCACCCCGGGGGGGGTTTTTTTTGGGGGGAAAAAAAATTTTGGGGTTTTTCCCCCGGGGGTTTTGGTTGGGCCAACCCAAAAGGGGTTTTAAAAAAAAAATTTTTTTTTTAAAAATTTTTTTTTTCCCCCAAAAAAAATTTTTTTTTAAAGGGCCCCGGGGAAAAAAAACCCTTTTCCCGGGGAAAAAACCCCCCCCCTTTTTAAAAAAAAAAAATTTTTTTTTTGGAAAGGGGTTCATTTTGGGAAAAAAAAAAAGGAAAAAGGGGGGAAAAAAGGGGGGGGGGGGGGGGGTTAAAGGGAAAGGGGGGGGGGGGGGGGGTTTTTTTGGGAATTAAAAATTTTTTTTAAAAAAAAATTTTTTTGGGGGGGAAAAAAACCCCCAAAAAAAAAAAGGGAAAAAAAAAAAAAAAACAAAAAAAAAAAAGGAACAACAACAAAACAAAACAAAAAAAGGAAAAAAAAAAAAAAACCCCCCCAAAAAAAAAAAAAGTCAACAAACAAAAAAAAAACCCCCCCAACAAAAAAAAACAACAAAAAAAAAAAAAAAAAAAAAACTTAAAAAAAAAAAATTTTAAAATTTTAAAAAAAAATTTTAAAAAAAAAAATTTTTTTTCCCTTTTTTAAAAAAATTTTTAAAAAAAAAAAATTTTTTTTTTTTTTCCTTTTTTTTAAAAAAAAACCCTTTTTTTCCCCCAAAAAAAAATTGGGAAAAAAAAAAAAAAATCCCTTTAAAATTTTTTTAAAAAAAAATTAAAAAATTTTTTTTTTAAAAAAATTTTTTTTTTTTTAAAAAAAAAAAGGGGAAAAAAAATTTTTTTTTTTAAAAAAAAAAAAAAAAAAGGGGGGGAAATAAAAAAAACACCACACAAAAACAACCCCCACCAAAACCCCGCACCCCCCAAAAACCCCCCCCCCCACCCACCCCCCCCAAAAAACCCCCCAAAGAAAAAAAAAAAAAATCCTTTCCCCCCTTAATTTTATCAAATTTTTATTTTCTATTAAAAAATTTTTTTTTTAAAGTTTTTTTTTTTTTTTTCTTTTTTTTTTTTTTTTTTCTATTTTTTTTGTTTTTCCCCCTTTTTTTTTTTTTTTTTTTGGTTTTTTTTTTTTTTTTTTTTTTTATCCAATTTTTTTTTTTTTTTTTTAAAAAAAAAAAAAAAATTTTAAATTTTAAAATAAAAAAAAATAATAAATAATTTTCCCAAAAAAAAAATTTTTATTAATTTTATTAAAAAAAAATTTTTTTTTTTTTTTAAAAAAATTTTTATTTTGGGGGGGGGTTTCGGGCCCCCTTTCCCCCAAAAAAAGGGGGTTTTTTTCGGGTTTCCCAAAAAGGGGTTCCCCCTTTGGGGGGAAAGGAAAAAAAACCGGGGGAAAAAGGGGGGGGGAAAAAACCCCCCGGGGGGGAGGGGCCCCCCCCCCCCCCAAAAGGGGGGGTTTTCCCCCCTTCCCCAAAATTTTTTTTTTTTTTTTTTAAAAAAAATTTTTTTTTAATTTTTGGGGGGGTTTTTTTTTTTTTTTTTTGGGGTTTTTTGGGGCCCCCCCGGGTTTTGGGGGGAAAAAAAAAAAAAAGGGGGCCCCCCCTAAAAATTTTTTTTTTTGGGGGGGTTTCCCCAAAATTTTTTTTCCCCCAAAAAAGGGGGGGAAGAAAAGGGGGGTTTTTTTACCCGGGGAAAAAAAAAGGGGGGGGGGGGGGGGAAAAGGGGGGGAAAAGGGGGGGGGGGGAAAAAAAGGGGGGGGGGGGGGAAAGGGGGGGGGGGGGGGGGGGGGGGGGGGAAAAAGGAAAGGGGGGGGGAAAAAAAAAAAAAAAAAGAGAGAGAAAGAAGGGGGGGAAAAAAAAAAAAAAAAAAAAAAAAGAGAGAGAGAGGGGGAAAAAAAAAAAAGGGGGGGGGGGAAGAGAAGAGGAAAAAGAGAGAGAAAGAGAAAGAGAGAGAGAGGAAAAAAAAAAGAGAGAAAGAGGGGGGGAAAAAAAAAAAAAAAGGGGGGAGAAAAAAGGGGGGGGGGGGAAAAAAAAGGGGGGGGGGGAAAAAAAAAAAAAAAAAAAAAGGGGGGGGGGGGGGGGGAGAGAGAGAGAGAGAGAGGGGAAAAAGGGGGGGGAAAAAAAAAAAAAAAGGGGGGGGGAAAAAAAAAGGGGGGGGGGGGAAAAGGGGGGGGGGGAAAAAAAAAAAAAAAAAGGGGGGAGGAAAAAAAATAAAAAAAAAAAAAAAAAAGAATTTGAAAAAAAAAAAAAAAAGAAAATTCCTTTTAAAAAAAAATTTTTCCCCAAAAAGGGGGGGCAATTTTAAAAAACCCAAAAATAAAAAAAAAAAATTTTTTTTTTAAAAAAAAAAAAAACCCCAAAAATTTTTGGGGGCCCAAAAATTTCAAAATAATGAATTAAAAAAATTTTTAAAAAAAATTTAAAAAAAAAAAAATTAAAAAAATTTTAAAAAAATTTTAAAAAATTTTTTAAAAAAAAAAAAAAAAGGGGAAAAAAAAAAAATTTTTTTCCTTTTGGGGAAAAAAAAAAAAAAAGGGGGGAAAAAAAAAACCCCCTTTTTTCCCCCCTTTTTTTTTTTAAAAATTTAAAAAAATTTTTCGGGAAAAAGGAAAATTTTTTTTTTTCCCAAAAAATTTTTAAAACCCCCCCTTTTTAAAAAAAAAAAAAAAATTTTTTTTTTAAAAAAAAAAATTGGAAAATTTAAAAAAAAATTTTTTTTTTTTTTGGCCTTAAAAAAATTTTGGAAAAAAAATTTTTTTTTTTTTTAAAAATAAAATTTATAAAAAAAATTTTTTTAAAAAAATTTTTTTTTAAATGGAGGGTTTTTTCCCCTTTTAAAAAACCCCAAAAAAAAACCCAAAAAAAAAAAAAATTTTTTAAAAATTTTTTAAAAATTTTTAAAAAAAAAGGGGTTTTTTAAAAATTTTTTTTAAAAAATTTTTTTTTTTAAAAAACCCCTTTTTTTTTAAAAAAAAAAAAAATTTTCCCCCCCCAAAACCCCCTTTTAAAAAAGTTTAAAAAAAATTTTTTAAAAACCCCTTTTTTTTTTTTAAAAAAAAAAAAACCCCTTTTTAACCTTAAAATTTTTTTAAAAAACCCCCAAAAAAAAATTTTTAAAAAAATTTTTTTTTCCAAAACCCCCAATTTTTTTTTTTGGGGGGGAAATTAAAAATTTTTCCCCCCTTTTTTTTTTTAAAATTTTTTTTAAAAAAATTTTAAAAAAGGGGTTTTTCTTTTTTTTAAAAATTTTTTTTTTTTTTAACCCAAAAATTTTTTTATTTTTTTTTTTTTTTTTTTTTAACCTTTTCCAAAACAAATTTTGGGTTTTTTTTAAAAAAAAAAAAAATTTTAAAACCCCCCCCCCAAAAAAAAAAAAACCCCTTTTTTTCCCTTTTTAAAATTTTTTTTTTTTTTCCCAAATTTTTTTTCCCAAATTTTTTTTAAAAATTTTTTATTTAAAATTTTTTTAAAAAAATTTTTTTTTTCCCAAAAAACCCCAAAAAAAAAAAAACTTTTTTTTTAAATTTTCCCCCTTTTTTTAAAATTTTTTTTTAAAAATTAAAAAATTG
>CM054135.1:18670021-18742521 GCA_028751875.1 Rapana venosa
GGGTTTTTTTTTGGGGGGGGCCGGGTTTTTCCCCCCCTTCCCCCCCCCCCGGGGGGGGGTTTTCCCCCCTTTTTCCCCCCGAAAACCCCCCCCCCCCCCCAAAATTTTAAAAATTTTCCAAACCCCCCGGGGGAAATTTTTTTTTTGGGGGGGGGGAAAATAAACCCCCCGGGGGTTTTTTTTTTCCCCAAAATAGCCATCTTGTCTGCCATCGCCAGAAAAAAAAGGGGGGTTTTTTTTGAAAGGGGGGCCCCCGGGTTTGGGAAAATTTTTTTTTCCCAAATGGGGAAAAATAATTTTATTGTTCAGGAAAAAAAACCCTTTGGTTTTAAAATTTTTTTTCCCCCTTAAAACCCCCCCCCCCCCCTTTTTCCCGGTTTGGGCCCCCCGGGTTTTTTTTTCCCCTTTTTTTTTTCCAACCTTTTCCTTTTTTTTCCTTTTTTTTTTTTTTGTTTTCCCGGGTTTTTTTTTTTTAAAAAAAATTTTTTTTTTTTTAAAAAAACGAAAAAAATTTTTTTTGTCTTTTTTTAAAAAGGGTTTTTCCCTTTTCCTTTTAAAAGGGGTTTTTTTTGGGGGAAAAAAAAATTTTTTTTTTCAGTTTTTTTTTTTCCCCTTTTTTTTCCCCCTTTTTTTTTAAAAAAATTTCCCAAAAAAAACAAAATTTTGGGGGTCCCCCCAAGGAAAAATAAAAAAGGCCAACCCAAATGAAAGGGGAAAAAAGGGAAAAATTTTTTTTTTTTTCCCCAAAAAACCCTTTTAAAAGGAATTTTAAAAATTTAAAAAAAAAACCCCCATTTAATTTAAAAACTTTTTTCCCCCCAAACAAAACCCCCCCCCCAAAAAATCTTTTTTAAATCCCCTTTTTTAAAAAAAAAAAACCGGGGTTTCCTTTTTAAAAAAAACCCCCCCCCCCCCAAAAAGGGAAAAAAAAAAGGGGGGGAGAGAGAAGGGGAAAAGCCCAAACCTTTTTTTAAAAGGGAAAAAAAAAACCCCCTTTTTTTTTTTTTTCCCCCCAAAAACCCCCCTTTTAAACCAAAATTTTTTCCCCTTTTTTTAAAAAAAAAAACCCCAAAAAAAAATTTTTTTAAAAAAACCCCCCCCCCCCAAAAAAAAAAAAAAAAAAAAAAAAACCCAAAAAAAAAACCCCAAAAAACCCAAAACCCCCCAAAAAAACCCCAAAAAAAAAAAAAAACCAAAAAAAAAAAAAAAAAAAAAAAAAAAAAAAAAAAAAAAAAAAAAAAAAAAAAAAAAAAAAAAACCCCCCGGGGGGGAAAAAGGGGACAGACACCCGAAGAAGCAGAGAAGGGAAAGAAAAGAAAGAGAGAAGGGGGGGGAAAAAAAAAAAAAAAAAAAAAAACCCCCAAAAAAAAAAGGGGGAAAAAAAAAAAACAAACCCCCAAAAAAAAAAAAAGGGAAAAAAAGGGGAGAGAGAGAGAGAGAAAAAAGGGGGGGAAAAAAAAGGGGGGGGGTTTTTTTTTTCCCCTTTTAAAAAGGGGGAAAAAAAAAAATTTTTCTTTTTTTTTTCCCCCCTTTTTTTTTTTTTTTTTCCCCCCAAAAAAAACCTACTCTTAAAAAACGGAAAGGTTTAAGGGGGAAAAAAATTTTTTGGGGGGGGCCCCCTTTTTTTTTTGGGGGGTTTTTTTTGGGGGGGGGAAAAAAAAAAAAAAAAAGGGAAAAAACCCCGGTTGTTGGGCGGGAAAAACTAGGAACCCCCCCCTTTTTTTTAAAAAAAATTTTTTTTTTTTTTTAAAAAAAAATTTTTTTTAAAATAAAAAAAAAAAAAAGAGAGAAAAGGGGGGGGAGAGAAAAAAAGGGGGGGGGGGGGGGGGGGGGGGGGGCCCCCGGGGGGAGGGGGGAAGAAAAATTTTTTTTTAAAAAAAAAATTTAATTTTTTTTCTTTTGGGGGGGGTTTTTTTAAAAAGGGAAAAGGGCCCCCCTTTTTGGGGGGGGGGGGGCCCCCTTTTTTGGGGGGGGGGGGGGAAAAAACCCCCCTTTTGCGTTTTTCCTTCCCCCCTAAAAGACCCAGGTACCCTTTTCCCGGGGGGGGGGTTTTAAAAAACCCCCAAAAGGCACCCACCAAGGGAACCCCTTTTAAGGTTTTTAGGGGGGGAAAGGGGCCCCCCCGGGGCTATCCCCCCCTTTTCCTTGATTAGGGACTATAAAAAAATTTAAAAAGAAAAAAAAGGGAGGGGAAGGGGGAGAAGGGGGGAGAGAGAGAGAAGGGGAGAGGGGAAAAAAGAGGGGAAAAGGGGAGAAAAAAAGGGGGGGGGGAAAGAAAAGGGGGGGGGGAAAAAAAAAAAAAAAAATTTTTTTTTTTGGGGGGTTTTTTTTTTTTTCCCCTTTCCCCCCAAAAAAAAAAAAAAAGGGAAACCCCCCCCCCCCCCCCCCCCCCCCCCCCCCCCCCCCCCCCCCCAAAAAAAAAAAAAACAAAATTAAAAAAGGGCGGGAAAAAAAACAAATTTTTCCCCCCCCTTTTTTTTTTTTTTTTTTTGGGGTTTCTTTTTCTTTTTTCCCCTTTTGTCCTTTTTTTGTCCCCCCCCCTCCCCTCTTTTTTTTTTTTTCCCCTTTTTTGGGTTTTTCCCCAAAAAACAGGGGGAAAAGAAGGGGGAAAAAAAAGGGGAAATTTCCCAAAAAAAAACCAACCCCCCCCCCCTTTTTTTTTTTTTTTTCCCCCCCCCCCGGGGGGGGGGGGGGGGGGGGGGGTGGGGGGTTTTTTCCCAAATTTGGAAAATTTTTAAAAAATTTTTTTCCCTCTTTTTTTCCCCCTTTTTTTCTTTTTTCCTTCCCCCCTTTTTTTTTTTTTTTTTTTTTTTTTTTTTTTCCCCCCAAAAAAACTTAAAAAAAATTTTTTTAAATTATGTACTGAACCCAAAGCGCGAAAACGGTCACCCATCCAAGTGGTAACCACGCTTGATGCTGCTTAGCATTAGCTGGGGGAAAGCGAGCGCCCTGACCACTGAGCTATCTCGTCCCCTTTGCCTTGATTAGGGACTATAAAACAGAACTTATCAGAGAGAGAGAAAGAGAGGGAGACAGAGAGAGAGAGAGAGAGAGAGAGAGAGAGAGAGAGAGAGAGAGAGAGAGAGAGAAACAGAGAGAGAGAGACAGGGAGAGACAGAGAGAGACAGGGAAAGACAGAGAGAGACAGAGACAGAGAGTTTTTATCTTTGAAGGGTTCAGATAGGCACTGACATACTATTTTTTTTCCTTCCGGCCTTTGCCCTATGTAAAAGAAGAGAGATAGGCAAACATGCAGACCCCCCCTCCCCCCCCCCCCCACCCCCCCACCATCCCCACCACCCCGAAAAAACAAATAATAAAAGAGACAGGAAGAGAAACAAGATTAAGACACTGACGGAGAAAGTACAGTTTAAACGCTCTCTCTCTCTCTGTCTCTCTCTCTCTCTGTCTCTCTGTATGTCTGTCTGTCTCTCTGTATGTCTGTCTCTCTGTCTGTCTCTCTGTCTCTCTCTCTCTCTGTCTCTCTCTCTTTCTCTCACTGTCTCTCTCTCTCCTTTTCCAGAACAGAGTGGGTCGCCACAAGAGCAGCGCTGTCAAAATCTGAAGGGTGGAAAATTCATAATGACAGAACTCACCAGGATACACACGGAACACTCTCACAGTCATTACTCTCGCTCATTTGCACAAATCCCCCGTAGGTTTGCCGCGGGGTGGGAAGGGGGGTGGGGGGGGGTTGGGCTGTCAGTATAATTAGCATCCCCACCTTCTGGAAATTCTGTGCTAGGAATTCCCTCTTTTCCGTCACTCTCTTTGTTTCCTGCTTTCTTCCTTCTCCTCCTGTCACCTCCTTCTTGTCTATTTTCTGCTTTCTTGGTCCTTTCTCTTGCCTTTTTTCCCCCCATAAACACTTAAAAGAGAACAGTTCTCTCTTCTAAATGCTGACGTTGGATGCGCCGGGCCTGACTTGTCAGGCGCTTAGCGGCAGCGTGACGCATTTTCGCTCATATAACGGACAACAATAGTTGCTCTCTGAGCGTCAGAAGAAGAAGTAGGAGAGGAAGAAGAAGAAGAAGAAGAAGAAGAAGAAGAAGAAGAAGAAGAGAAGAAGAAGAAAGAAGAAGAAGAAGAATGAAAAAGAAAAAGAAGAAGAAGAAGAAGAAGAAGAAGAAGAAGAAGAAGAAGAAGAAGAAGAAGAATGAAAAAGAAAAAGAAGAAGAAGAAGAAGAAGAAGAAGAAGAAGAAGAAGAAGAAGAAGAAGAAGAAGAAGAAGAAGAAAAAGACGGAGGAGGAGGAGGAAAGGAGAAGAGAGAAGAAGAAGAAGAGGAGGGGGAGGAGGGGGAGGAGAAGGAGGAGGAGGAGGAGGAGGGGGGGGAGGAGGAGGAGGAGGAGGAGGAAAGGAAAAAAAAGAAAAGAAAATTTTTCTCAAAGGTGAAAAAAAACCGAATGGCTTATGACTTGTGATAGGCCCCAAACCATCAAGCTCTGCTTCGGAGTGCGAAGTCCGGAATTTTTAGGCACACGCATTTACTGCAGACCCCTACAGAATTTCTTTTTTGAAATTTTCCCCTGAGAATTTTTTAAACTTCCTGATACAATCAAACTTTTCCCCGTCGTCACGAACAAAATTTTAAAAAAAAAACCAGCCGCCAGGCGCAGTGGTTAGCGCCGGGGGTTTCGGACGGGAAGGGCTGGGTTCGAACCCCATAAAGTCAAAGGGTTTTTTCGGACCCCGGGCCGGCTCCTACCCAGAGTGAGTGTGCTGTGGCTCAGGGGGAAAATGGGCCACACGCGGTTTCATCCACTTAACGGATCGAGTTGAGAGTTTTTTGCTCAAATTACCTGACCAACACTGCAGGTGCTGTATCTCTCGGGCCCGGTTGCCCGGATAACATGTAGAAAAGCGTAGAGAACAACCCCTGTCAAGTAGTCCAAAGCATATGCACTTCCACACAGATAATTAGTCATCCCCATTTTCATTGATCATCATGCAATTAAAAAATTTCCTCGTTTGGTGGTCCCCGTTTCTCTGGTCTCATGGTGACCCAGATTCGGTTTGCCCATACACTTCTGTGCCTGTGGTGATTTGTGTAAAGCTTTGGGGTTGGAGGTTCGCGGGGGACGGTCTTTGAGGGGCGTTGTGGTGGTGCCACCCCCGGGTGGGCAACCACCCCCAGTCTGGGTCCCCGACTGAGTAATATGTCGTTAGTAGGGGGGTTGTAGGGGGTTTGCTAGTTAGCTAGAACGGCACCCCTGAACACCGCCAAAGTGACCCAGCAGCATGCGGGCCCCTTGGCTGGGGGCCCCACGCGGCCTGATAGTGAAGGGTCCCTGGGGCCTCCGACCCTGAGGATAAATAACAAACTGGGTATGGCTGTGGCAAGGGGTTGAAATGGCGGCGTGGGAACAGCAGGACGGGGACGCACAGAAGAGAGGAGCAAAAAAAAAAAAAAAAAAAAAAAAAAAAAAAAAAAAAAAAATAAAGAAAATTAAAGTTACAGATAATGACAACTGCAATTTTTGTGGCAAGGGAAAAACCACGATAAACCATTATTTATGGGAGTGTCAGTATGTACAGAATATCTGGAAAGACCTTGAAGTGACTATAAATTACAACTGTTCCCATTGTGAGAGACTGGACCTTAATGTGGAAATAGTGCTTTTTGGCATTGATGCAATTTCAACAACTGATGAAGTGTTCGACTTCATAATACTGTTAGCAAAGTTCTATGTTTATAAATGTCGGATTGGTAAAACAAAACCTAATGTTGGCAATTTTCTGATCGAACTAAAATATAATATGAAATGGAAAAGCTGGAGCATAGCAAACAAATGCAGTTTACTAAAAAACATAGTAGAAGATTGAATACCATTTCGAAATATTAGTAAAATTATGTATGTAATCTATAAATCTTGTCTTGACAACGAAAATGATGATTTATTCTTTGTGTACTTTGTGTAGCTAGTAGTCTTGTACGCCTGTAAAATGGAAATGATGTAATATTGTCTGGATGAAAAGTTAATTTGTTTGTTTTGAACTGTATATGTGTGCCAATCAAACAGATTTTTAAAAAGCATTTCCCGTCTGCTACAAGTCACCATGTCATACTTAGTTACTCAGCACAATGTTGGTTTTGAGAAAATCGGGTATTGGTTTTTTTCTTTTGTCTCATTTTAAGCGGCAATTATGTGGTTCTTCTCCACGCGGTCACTTTCTTCCATTGACCACTACGGTCGGTTATCCAGGGTGTTGAGATGAGGAAGGACAGTAGAGTTGGTTTGAAACTCTGTTTTAAATCTGTATATAAAAATTGCGCAGTAGTTATCTACGATTTCTTTGTTTAATAAAAATAATAATAAGGATAATAATGATCATCATCATCATAATCATAACAATAATGATAATAATAATAATAATCATCATCATCATCATCATAAATGGAATTTATATAGCACTGTATCTTGCACAGACAAATCAAAGCGCTTGCACTCAACTCATTCTTACACAGTCATGCAACCGATAGCAAGTAATAGTTCTAACAAGTTTAAATGCACACACACACACACACACACACACACAAAACACACACACACACACACCACACACACACACACACACACACCACACAACACACACACACACACAGGTTTTACACTTTGGCAGGGTGATGGAATTTTTGGCTGTTGAAAAGCAGGGTAGTTATGAAATGAAACAGGAGAGGAACATCTTAGGTTTGAAACAAATATGTCTCGAGGTCGGATTTAAAAGTGTAACAAGAAGGCCTTTGGCGAAGAGAGATAGGGAGGCCATTTCAAATCGATGGACCAGAAACAGAGAAAGAACAACGGCCAACAGTGGACTGGCTGAATCTAGGTATTTGTAAGCACAAGGAATCTGCAGCAGAGCGATGGGAACGAGAAGGGGTGTACAGGTGGAGACATTCACAGAGGTAGGAGGGTGCTGTTTTGTGGAGACATTTGTAACAGAGAGTACTGGTCTTATAGTTTATTCTTTGTGGCACAGGCAGCCTGTGGAGAGATCGCAAGAGAGGGGTAATGGGCTCAGATTTTTTTTCTTTCTGAGGACTAGTCGAGCTGCAGAGTTTTGAATACGTTGAAGGGAGTGGATAGATGATGCTGGCAGTCCAGCCAAAAGAGAATTGCAATGCACATGAGGTGACATCCACAATCATGTATGTCCTTTGTATTCAGCAGGGCTATAGACAACATGATTGGTTTGGACACTCATTCTTTGTTTCTGTCTGTCTGTCTGTCTGTCTGTCTGTCTGTCTGTCTCTGTCTGTCTCTCTCTCTCTCTCTCTCTCCCCTCTCTCTCTCCCTCTCTCTCTCTCTCTCTCTCTCTCCTCTTCCAGAACAGAGTGTGTCGCTTTTCTTTTCTTGTGATAACAGTTGTTTTTTTAATCTACAGGACTGTTTCAGAGACAACTCTCTAATTGCCGTGGGTAATTTAACGCGCAATACATATACGTTTCACACAGGACCTTGGATTACCGTCTTATCTATAAAAAAAAAACACCTTAGCTTGCAGACAACTGTTTAACCAAATTGGATATGCTACTTTTCTTTTCAAAATATATTTTTTTCCAAACTAATTTAAAAAGGGGAAACTGCGCACAAGCTAAACTTGAATCTGGAGTTAAAACGACACAATTAAGAGAAATATAAGCAGACATACAAACAAGGTTTCGTATATCGACCTTTTCAATTTGACCCCCACGACTTTCTACGATAGAGAATATTATTTGTATGTAATTTAATCACACATATCATTAAAAGAAGGGAGTGGAGATCAGTTAACACAACACGCACGCACGCACGCACGCACCCACGCGCACAACACAAAACACACACACACACACACACCACACACAACACACACACACACACACACACACACACACACACACACACACACACACACACATATATAATATATTTAAATATATAAAATATTTATACAGACAGAGAGAGAGAGAAAACAAACAGACAGACAGATTCAGACACAGACACAGACAGATGGGTGATACAAGTGTGTGTTTGTGTGTTTCCGTGCGTGCGCGTGTGTGTGAGCGTGCGTGCACGTGCGCGCGAGTGTGTGTTTGTGTCTTAGTGTCTTTGTGCGTGTGTGAATGTTTGTGTGTGTGTGTGTGTGAGACGGAAAGAGAGAGATACAGAGACAGACAGACAGACAGACAGAGACAAAGACTGAGACAGAGATAGAGAATGGCAGACAGACAGGACAGGCAGATAGAGTCAGACAAACAGTGAGAAAGACAGAGTCAAGGACAGACAGACATAAGGAATGGTTTACATTCAGTTTGAAATCGAGGTAAACACGACACCATAAACTTCGCTCAGCAACAAAAACAAAAATGATAAGAGCAAACATGTTAGACCACAACACCGAAGTGGTTTTGCTCCAAAAATTTCGGTTTATTCAAATCCATTTTCATGGCTAGAAAAAAAATTGGCCAACTTATAGTAAAACCCAAACACAGCCCACCCCCCCCCCCCCCCAAGAAAATGATGACCTTTATAAACCTTTATCCAAGCTTGGCATGTTTATCGTGATGTCCACTTACACATCAAATACATGTAGCCTACTCATTATCTCCTCAGATTTTCCCTTTCTCTCTGTGTCTAACTTATGATGATGATGATGATAATAATAATAATAATAATAATAATGATAATAACAATAAATATAATAACTAATGGAATTTATATAGCGTTATATCTTGCAAAAAAGAATCAAAAACCCTTTGCATTCAACACACCCCTACACACCCCCAAATAACAAGAACAGAGTTAACAAAATCAAATGTACCAAAAAGTCGCGAGCGCGCGCGCGCGCGCCCCAAACACAACACACACACACACACACCACACAAAACACAACAAAAACACACACCACAACACACACACAACACACCACACACACAACACACAACACACAGGTTGTACATTTCGGAGGGTGATGGGTTTTGGGCGTTTTGGGCGGGGTACTTATTTTTCTTTTTCATTTTCACGTCAATCTACACTCTTTCCTTCAAACTCGCCCCTTTTCTTCATCTCTTTTTTCTGACACAAAAATTATATATATAAATATTATATATATATATATATATATATAAATAAATATATATATAATATATATATAAATATATAAAAATGAATAGATTTATAAGCAATTTCTAAAACTGACTCAAGCGCTTTATACCTGACATTTATACCATCACACACAGACTAAAACAAAACAAAAACAACAACAAGAAAATGACCATTCAAAGCGCAAATAAATTTACAAGAGATCCTATCGCACTGAGGGGCACACATTCGTCCGGGCACACCAGCAGGCAATTAAAACACTCAAGAGAAAAGGCACTAGCAAAACATAACAACAAAAAATAACCAAACAGACAGGCTGCACATGAAGAGCCTACATTGTACATAGGGCGACCGTCAAAAAAAGCACAATATTTTAACAGCAAGAAAACTTAAAAGAATGGTCTTCAATAAAGACTTAAACGGGGATAAAGGGGGACATGCTACGGCTGGTGGCAGAGATTTTCCAAAACGTGGGCGGCCAACACCAAAAGATCATCTAATATAGAACCCCCTTTTTATTGTGGAAGGGAAAAAAAGTGATTGAGCACTTTTGTGAAAAAAACTTGACCTTTTTTTCTTTGACGTCCCTGAATTTTTTTCCCCCAACTCTTTTACTTACACCCCTTCAAAGAAGAAAAAAGGGCCCCTTTTGGTTTTTTGGGGGGTTTTTTTCTTTTTTGGGCTAGACTGAAAAATGGGTTTTGATTTTCTGTCAATTTTGTTTGTTCGTAATGTCCATTTTTGGGGGGATTTTAACCCTTTGTGGAAAATATGTGTGTGTGTTTTTTAATCCCTTTTTAAAAACCCCCCCCCCCCATGGGGGGGGGGGGGGGGGGGGGGGGGGGACTGAAAATTTTGGTTTGTCATTCAAAATTATGTTTTTTTTCTGTCTGCCCGGTCGGGCGGTCTCTGTTCTTTCTTTTTCTTTTTCTTTTTTTTCCCCCTATTTTTTTTTTTTTTTTTTTTTTATTTTTTTTTGGGTTGGGGGTTTTTTTTGGTTTGGGGGGTTTTTTTTTTTTTTTTTTCCCACCCCCCCCCCAAAAAACCCCCCCCCCCCACCCCCCCCCCCCCCCCCCCCCGAAAAAACCCCCCCCCCCCCCCCCCCCCCCCCCCCCCCCCCCCCCCCCCCCCCCCCCCCCCCCCCCCCCCCCCCCCCCCCCCCCCCCCCCCCCCCCCCCCCCCCCCCCCCCCCTCTCTCTCTCTCTCCTTTCTCTCTCTCTCCTCCTCTCTCGGAGAACGAAGGGTTCTTTTTAGTAAGCTCGCAAATTTTTTTTTTTATTCAAAATGTCAGTTACTGGCCTTCCAGCTACTTAAAAAACAACTTTAAACGCCCTGCGATCGACAACGCCCCGTATCGAGTTGGGAAAGTCCGCGGGGGAGGCGGCAAGTATGTTCGGCCCCTTTGCGAAGAACCCCGCTGACAAGCCTGTCAAAAAAATTGGGGAAAAAAAGGGTGCAACCGTACCTCCCAGGTTTTCAGTCTAAAGCAAAAAACCCCCTTTTGCCCAAAACTCCTTTTTCTAAAAAAACCCGGAACTCCCAAATTTACTCCTGTCTTCCCTTGTTAACATTGACTCCCGCCGATGGGAAAAGAAGGAAAAAAACCATGTGTCACAAAACTATGTTCGCGGGAAATTAATGCCCAGCCACACCAGATTCACTTGTTCAAAACGTTGACCAGCAACAGAAAACAAAACGGGTTCTTTGAGGCGCCTGATTGCAAAGAGGGGACGTTGGTGCACAGGGGGGGACCGAACTGATACTGGTATTGTGAAACAATTGTCACTCTAAGACAAAGTGTACAGCGTCGATTAAGGGACAGCAAAGAAAAAACGGTTCGAAAGGGGTGTACAAGTTCTTTTGACAAAACATTGTGTGGTAATCAATAAATCACCGGGAAACCTTGGAAGGGAGATCCTGGCGGGGAAAATTAAGTGTGTGTTCTGGTCATCGCAAGAAGGAAAAAACTTGTTCCAAAAGAACGTGTCAGGCTTCCCAGACTTCGTAAAGGGAAACAGTGTACAACACACAACCCCAAAAAGAACGGGGGGCGAGTGCTCAGGATTTACTCACTTCGGGCCCTTGGGGGGGGGTTTTACGGGGCTGATTTCGTTTCTGGACGGAAAAAGGGAAAAGGCTGGTTTAAAAATTTGAGAACGAGACACAGACAATAATGTATCGATCTTGATGTACATACCACCACTGCCATGGTTTCCAATGTCTTTTGAATCGCGCGCCGTTCGAATCGTTGTTACCGCGCCGCAGCGCATATGGCTTAAAAGCTAAATAGCAAAAAAATTGTGCAATTGGGGTCAATTGGGTCAATTGTCTCTCCTCCTCTCTCAGCAAAAAAGCACAAAAAATTTTTTGACGTTTCTTTTGTTACCCAAAAAAAAAAACTATTTTACGGGGGGTTTTTCCCCTTTTACTTTATGGGGGTTTTGCTTTTTTTGGGTTTCTTTTTTGGTTTTGGGCTGGGGTTGTTTGGGTTTTTTTGAGGGGGGATTTTTGGGTTTGCCCTTCCCCCCCTTTTGTTTTTTGTGTTTTTGTTTTTGCCTTGGTTTCCCATTTTTTGGGTTTGTTTCTTTTTTTCCCCCCTTTTCTCTTTCTTTTTTTACTTTTTACACTTTTTTTTTCTCCTCCCTCTCTCTTCGGTTTTTTGTGGGGATTTTTTGTGTAGCTATTTTTCTCTCCGTTACTGTTAAGTGTATTGCTTACTTTATTTTATTTTTTAACAAAAATATCCTTTAAGGCGGGGGCTGGTGTAAAAAAACAATGGGTGCTTATTCATTTTCCTCCAAAAAAAGAATTTTTTCTTTGTCAGTCATTGTCATTGCTCTCTCTTATTGTGTCTCTTTGTTTTTTTTTTGTTTTTTTAAAGTCTTCCCTTTGTTTTTGGTGGGAGTCTTGAGTTTGGGATCATTATTTAGATGATCGCTACGGGGGGGGAGGATTTAAAAAAGCACATAGAGCTTTTTCTTATCCTCGAAATAAAGAATTGTCATTTGCTTGTCATTTTTATCTCTCTCTCTCTAACTTTTTCTTTTTTCTTTTTAATTTTTACCTCCACTCAAAAACCCTTCCCTTTAAACCCGCCAATGCTCTGTCAATCTTATTTTTTTTGATATGTATTTGATAATCCTTTTTTTTTTATAAAAAAGTGGTTGAGCTCACTTGTGGAATACAGCTCGACAGCTGACGACGACAAAAGAGTCAAGCGTGAATGGCAAAGACAAAACACAAACCACAGACAGACAAAAACACAGACAAAACAAACACAGACAGTTTGGAAGGAATATGCACATCGTTTTTATCAAATTTAAAAAAAGCCCCTATAAACTTCACTCAGCAACAGAAAAAATTTTAATGAGAGAGCAAAAAAGTAAGACCACAAAAACCCCAAATTTTAATTTTTTTCAATAATTTTCCCGTTTTTCAAAACCCTTTTCAGGCTGAAAAAATTGGGCCCGTAATAGTAAAAACCAAACACAAAACCCCTCCCCCCCACCTCCCAAAAAATGGGGAACCATTAAACCTTTATCGAACTTTTACATCTTTAACTCCACTTGACACAAAAACATGTAGCCTGCTGATTTCCCCCTTTTTTCTTTTTTCTCGTGTCTAACTTTAAAATAATAATAAAAATTAAAAAAAAAAAACCAAAATGAAAATAATAATAATAAAGAAACAATAAAAAAAAGTCAAAAATGGAATTTTTAAAAAGCGCTAATCTTGCAGAGATAAAATTTTTCTCATTATCTCCAAGATCAGACAATGCGCTCCCTTGTAAAAAATCCTTTTCTGAAACCTGGAATCTGGGCCCCGACTGGATTTTGGGGGAAGGTACAGGCGGTGGGATGAGATCTTTTGGAGACTCCCCTTTGGGATCTCCTACAAAGCCCAAAAACAAAAAAGCGTGCATAACAAATCCAGCAAAACCCTTGGAACCCAAAGAAACCCTTTTAACGATCGTGAAAAAACGAAAACAATGGAAGGGCATGTCACAAATCCAAGGACTTTCAAAACGTTTTTTCAAGGACTGCCAAGGGGGAAGAAGAAAAAAGGCAGACCAAGGAAGAGCGGGGGGATAACATCACGAATGGACAGGGGCCTAGAAACTCAACAAAACCCTGGAAAGGCAGAAAGAGAGAGGAATGGGGGGAATGGTTGTTAGTCTTTGAGGGTGCCCCACGGCGCAGACACGGACAGATGAAATAGTGATAAAAGATGATAAAATAGATAGATTAAAAGAAGGGTAGTTTTCTTGCAAAAAAAAATCTAAGCGCTTGCATTTAAAACACCCCTACCATACAACCAATAACAATTAACAGAATTAACAAAATTTAAAAGTACATCAACCCCCACCCACACAATACACGAAAACACACACACACACAACACCACACACCCCAACAAACACACACAAAACACCACACACCACCACACACATACACACACACCCCCACACAGGGTTTTCCTTTGGCAGGGTGATGGGGAAATCTTTTTTTCTCTCTTTAAATTTTTCCGTCAAATCATACCACCTTCATTTAAACTCGCCCCAAATTCGTCAAACTCTCTTTTCTACAGTAGTTAGATACAAACCCTTTTATCTTGGGGTAAAAAAAAAAAGTATTTGGTACACTTTTAGATAAATAAATTTTGTTTTTACGTCCCTTTAAATTTTTTTTCCAACTCTTTTTTTTTTTTCATCGCTGTCAAAGAAAAAGAAAAAGGGGCCTTAAGGTATTTTTTAGGGTTTTTTTTTTCATGTAGTCACAAACGAACAAAAGGGTTTTGATTTCGTAGTTTAGTGTTTCTTTTTTCCCCGAAATTGAACGGAACAGCTTTTTTTGTTGTATGTTACAAAATTTAAATGTACACACACACCACACACACACCCCACACACACACACACACACACACACACACACACAACCCCACACACACACACACACACAACACCACCACACACCAAACGAATTTCACACTTCTTCCCTTCAAACTAAAAGCTATTAATTTTTAAAAAGGCTGCTTTTGAAAGACTAGGATGAATGAAGCGCTTTGATTTGTTGTTTTTTTTTTTTTAAGATATAGCGCTGTATAAATTCCGTATTTTTATTAAAAAATTTTATTTTTTATTATTTTTATTTCTTATTATTATTATTATTTTTATTTTTATTATTAATTTTGATTCATATACCAAAAGTTTTACACTGGTTTTTAAGTCCGACAAGTCAAGACAAACACATCTGACTAGGTGGCGGGTAAAGGGTACTTTTAAGTATTTTGGGGGGGGAAAAAAGCAGAAGAATGGGCCAAGAGGCAAGAAAAAACAAAGGTAGGAGACAGGAAGAGAAAGAAAAAACGGGAGAAAGACAAAAAAAGGATAGAAAAGAGGGAATTCCTCGCAAATTTTTACACACACCCACACACACACACAAAACGCGCGCACGCATCAGCACGCCACACGCACACGACACACACAAAAAATGAAAAAAAGAATTTTTTTTTATTCTTTTTTTTCAAGGATAATGGGAAAAACACCCGGGTTTTTTTTAAAACCAGTCCCTAGATGCAGTTTTTTCAATTTTTTTAAACGTTCCCCCCGGGACCAAGGGCCTATCTGATGTTTTTTTTATGGCGGAAAAAGGTTTTAACGTGTGCGCAAGGTTCGCGTGCGTTCGCACACGGGGCCTGGTTTTTCATCCGAAGAAGAGGGAGAAAGAGAAGAGAGAGAGAGAAAGAGAGAGAGAGAGAGAGAGAAGAAGAGAGAGAGGAGAGAAGGGAAAGAGAAAGAGAGAAGGAAAAAGAAGAGAGAGAGAGAGAGAGAGAGAGATAGAGAAGAGAGAGAGAGAGAGAGAAGGGGAGAGAGAGAAGGGGGAGAGAGAGAAAGAAGGGGAGAGAGAGAGAGAATAAAAAAGAACTTTTTTTTTATTGAGGGAAAAAAAGTAACACAAGGGACTTTTTTACCAGCCCTTGTCCAAAAAGGGAAACAATCAACCCCAAAATTCATTTTGGACGAAGAGGGGGGGGAGAGAGAGAAAAAGAGGGGAGAAAAGAGAGAGAGAGAGGAGAGAGAGAGAGAGAAGGGGAGAGGGGGGAAAAAGAGTGTGTAGATAGACAACAGACAGACAACAATAGAGAAACTAGAGACGACGAGAAGGGGAACACACAGACACAAAAAAGGGACAAAAAAAATGAAACACGACAAAAAGTACAAGCATAAACGCGAGGGATCTTAAAAAAAACCCTAGACTAAAACAGGAAAGAAAAAAAAAAACAAATCAAATACCTCTGCTGTATTAGAATCAACCACATTTAAAATGAAAGATTTTATTTACTAAATTTGAAAACAACCACACACATTTTTTTCAGAATGAAAAATACGGTGGAAAAAATTTGCAAACTTTTTCGAGGTTTTTTTTTGTCTTATTTTTTACTTCTTAAAAAAAATCTTAAACGTTTTAACTTTTTGAGAACGACATATCAAAAACAACAACAAAAAATTCTTCTGGATAAAGTTTTTGCCTCGTAAACACAATATTGAGCTCTGCAACATTAATTTTTGACATTTGACAATGTGTTACGCATGACTCATCATCACCGCCTGCGTAAGAATAAAACATTAACGCTAATACAATACAACATAAAAGTATAATAATAAACAAAAAATGTTCAGTTTCAGTTTCAATTTAGAAAAAACAAAGCTGTGTCAATGCCATGATGCCCTGGTTTTTAGCATACATTAATAGAAACTTTGGGTTCAGATTCTCGACAGATGGTGTCACCTTGTCAAATAAGGATGCTTGCAATAATTTGATATATTACGTTTGCTGACACATCGCGAACAAATTGGAGAAAACAACTTTAAGGATTTGATATATCTGGATATTTGATCAAGTTAAAAGCTCGATGTATTCAGAATGTATGAAGTTTCTGTTTTCATTTGGCGATTTGGTCAGTGTGCTTGTGTGTGTGTGTGTGTGTGTGTGTGTGTGTGTGTGTGTGTGTGTGTGTGTGTGTGTGTGTGTGTGTGTGGTGTGTGGTGTGTGTGGTCTGATTGTTGTGCGTACAAATTATCCTTTGGGTTTTCCCCCCTCCGTCTTTGTGTGTGTGTGTGTGTGTTGTGTGTGTGTGTGTGTGGGGTGTGTGTGTGTGGGTGTGTGTGTGTGTGTGTGTGTGTGTGTGTTTTGTTCTTCAGTTTAACATCCTTCCACCAAAAAGTGATATCAGACGGTAAGTGTGTGTGTGTTTTGTGTGTGTGCGCGCGTGCATGTGTGGAGTGTTGTATGAGAGTGTGTATACATCCGTGCTGTAATGTGTGTGCATGTATAAGTGAGTGTATGTGCGTGCGTGTGTGTATATGTGGTGTGCGTGCGTGTGTGTATGTTGGCGTATCAATTGTGTGTGTGTTTGTTTGTTTGTGTGTGTGTGTGTGTGTGTGGTGTGTGTGGTGTGTGGGTGTGTGGGGTTTTGTGTGTGGTAGTTGTGTTTCTATTGTGTGCGTTAAAAGTATCTGTGAGTGTGTATTGTGTGTGTGTGTGTGTGTGTGTGTGTGTGTGTGGGTGTGTGTGTGTGTGGTGTTCACATACGCGCTAATGAGCCAACATTTGTACGCAGGCTATAATTTTATGCACAACACACACAGTTCCACAGAAACATACGTACCCCTTTTACACACATATAAACATGCACGCACGCACACATTAACACAAACACGCACATCACACACATGTACACAAACGCACCATACACACATACAAAAAACACGCAAACACCTTCCCTAACCCCCCCACCCCACACACACACACACACACGCACGCAAACACCTTCCCCACCCCCCCCCCACCACCCAAAACAAACACGCACGCGCGCCGCGGTGCAAACAGACACGCAGGTTTTTAAACACACGTGGAGAAACATTATACACAACTCACACATACCTACACGCGAACGCAACACCACAAAAAAACACACACACACCCAAACAAAAATGAAGGGGAGAGAGAGAGAGGGAGAGAGAGGAGAGAGAGGGTGAATAGGATAGAGAGAGAGGGAGAGAGAGAGAGGGAGGAGAGAAGAGAGGGGAGAGAGAGTGGAGAGAGATGGGAGAGAGAGAGAGAGAGAGGGATAGAGAGAGAGAGAGAGAGATATAGCCAGAGGGGAGAGAGGGAGAGAGAGAGAGAAAGACAGACAGGATAAAGAAAGACAGACATAATATTTATTTTATATATTTATTCTTCTATTTCGAGGATAATGGAATAAGCACTCACGTGCTTTTTGTCATCCAGTCCCCGTGTGTATGCAGTTTTGTCAATTTTGTCATCCGTTCCCACCGGCACACAACGGCCTACTCTTCCGAAAAGCGGAACAGGGTTAATTAACGTGGGCGCAAGATGTTTTCCGTGCGTTCGCACACGGGAGCCTCGGTTTATAGTTTCATCCTATGGACTTTGTGGGGAGAGTGGAGTCTGCACTGATGTTAACTCCAGAGGAAAAATCCTCTTGAACGGGAATCGAACCCGGGTCAACAGATCACGAAAACATCGTTGTAACCACCAGGCTAAATCCCGTCCTCTGAAATCGAAAAATGCAGCTACCTAATTGGTGAGATCGGTGGGAAACGCAGAAAGCCTCCATTGGTGAACCTGGGGTCTGTAGCTAGGAGGCATTGGACAACAGATTGAAACTGTTCTGAAAGTGAACTATGTCCAGAAAGGAAAAAAACTAACAACAAACAACAACAAAAACAACAAAAACAATAGCAACAACAAGCTTGACTATGGGCCCAAAGGCGAGTGGGGAGGGGAGAGAGGGTTGGAGGGAGAGAGGGAGGAGGGAGAGAGGGAGGGAGGGAGAGAGGGAGGGGATGGGAGAGAGGAGAGAGAGAGAGAGAGGAGAGGGAGAGGAAGAGAGAGGGAGGGAGTGGGAGAGAGAGAGGGAGAGAGAGAGAGAGGGGGGGGCGAAGAAGAGGGAGGGAGAGGGAGAGGGAGGAGAGAGAGGGAGAGAGAGAGGAGGGGGAGTGAGGAGGGTGAGAGAGAGAGTCGGAGTGAGAGAGAGAGGGAGGAGAGAGAGAGAGAGCGGGAGAAAGAGAGAGAGGGAGAGAGAGGGATGGGAGAGAATGTGAGAGAGAGGGGTGGGAGAGAGAGAGAGAAGGAGAGAGAGTGAGGGAGAGAGAGAGAGAGGGAGGGAGAGAGAGAGAGAGGGAGAGGCGAGAGAGAGGGAGGGAAAATAGAGAGATAGAGAGAGGGAGAGGTGATGACGAGAGAGAGAGGAGAGAGTGGGAGGGAGAGATAGGAGAGAGAGAGAGACTGAGGGCGAGAGAGAGAGAGAGAGTGAGAGGAGGGAGGGGAGAGAGAGAGAGGGAGAGATAAAGAGAGTGAGAGAGCCTAGAGAGATAAGGACAGATAGAGATGACAGTCAGAGGAGAGAAAAGACAGACAGTTATTTATTTTATTTTATTTTTGTTTATTTCGAGGAATAATGAAATAAGCATCACGTGCTTTTTTCCATCAGTCCAGTGTGTATGCCGTTTTGTCCAATTTTTCATCCGTTCCCACGGCACACAACGGCCTACTCTTCCGAAAGCGGAACAGGTTTAATTAACGTGGGCGCAAGATGTTTCCGTGCGTTCGCACAGGGAGCCTCGGTTTATAGTCTCAATCTCGATGGGACTTTGTGGGAGAGTGGAGTCTGCACTGATGTTTTTAACTCCAGAGGGGCACAAAATCCTTTTGAACGGGGAATGAACCCGGGTGAAAAGATCACGAAAAACATCGTTGTAACCACAGGGTATCCGTCTCGGAAATCGAATATGCAGTAACCTAATTGGTGATGAATCGGTGGGAAGAAAAACGCAGAAGCTCCTCCATTGGTGAACTGGGGGTCTGTAGCCTTAGCTAGAGCATTGACAACAGATTGAATGTTCTGAGTGAACTCTGTCCAGTAAAGGAAAAAACAACAACAACAAACAAAAAGAACAATAGCAACAACAACAAGCTTGCTAATGCAAAGGAGGAGGGAGAAGAGGGGGGATGAGAGAGAGAGAGAGGGGAGAGAGACGAGGGAGGGAGGGAGAGAGAGAGGGAGAGAGAGAGAGAGGAGAGAGAAAGAGAGAGAGAAAGAGAGAGAGACGAGAGAGAGATAGAGAGAGAGAGAGGACGTCAAGACATGACATAGAGAGAGAGAGCGGGAGAGAAAGACAGACAGAGAAAGACAGACAGATAGCGAAAGACAGGAACATATATTTATTTTTTTTATTTTATTTATTTATTCTTCTATTTCGAGGATAATAGAATAAGCACTCATATGTGCTTTTTGTCCATCCAGTCCCGTGTGTATGCGTTTTGTCAATTTTGTCATCCGTTCCCAACAGGCACGCAATGGCCTACTCTTCCGAAAAGCAGAAACAAGATTAATTAACGTGTGCACAGATGTTCTGCATGCGTTTCGCACACGGGGGCCTCGGTTTATAGTCTCATCGAAGGACTTTTTGGGGAAGTGGAGTCTACATGATGTTAACTCCAGAGGAATATCCTTTTGAACGGAATCGAAAACCTGGTCAACATCACGAAACATCGTTGTAACCACCAGGCTATCCCGTCTGGAAATCGAAAATGCAGATACCCTAATTGAGTTGAGAATCGGTGGAAAACGCAGCAGAAAAAGCCCTCCATTGGTGAACCTTGGTGTTCTGTTAGCTAGGCTGGACAACAGATTGAAACTGTTCTCTGAGTGAACTCTGTCCAGAAAAGGGGGAAAAAACTAACAACAACAACAACAACAACAACAATAATCGACAGCAGCAACAACAAGCTTGACTATGCAAAGGAGAGAGGGGGAGGGAGAGAGAGAGATGAGAGGGAGAGAGGGAGGGAGGGATGGAGAGAGAGAGGAGAGAGAGAGAGATGGAGAGGAGGGAAGAGATAGAGACAGGGAGAAGAGAGAGGGAGGAGAGAGGGAGAGAGAGGGAGAGAGTGACAGATGAGGGGGGGGGCGAAGAAGAGGGAGGGAGAGAGAGAGGGGAGTAGAGAGAGGCGTGAGAGAGAGGGAGGGGGAGAGAGAGAGGGAGAGGGGAGAGGGGGAGGGAGAGAGAAGAGGAGGGAGGAAGAGGAAGACGAGAGGGAGGGAAAGAGAGAGAGGGAGAGAGAGGGAGGGGAGAGAGAGTGAGGAGAGGGAGGGAGTGAGAGAGAGAAGGATAGAGAGGAGAGGGAGCGAGAGTAGAGAGAGGGAAGAGGGAGAGAGAGAGAGAGGAGAGATGAGAGAGTGGAGGGAGAAAGAGAGAGAGAGAGAGAGAGTGGGAGGGAGAGTGAGGGAGGAGAGAGAGAGGGCGCGATGAGAGAGAGAGAGAGAGAGAGTGGAGAGAAGGAGGGAAGAGGAGAGAGAGAGAGGGAGAGATAAAGAGAGAGTGAGACGCAAGTTGTGAATAAAGACAGATAGTGATTGTCGACAGAGAGAGAAAGAAGACAGATATTTATTTCTATTTTATTTTTTGTTTTTATTTCGAGGATAATGAAATAAGCACTCACGTGCTTTTTTTCATCCAGTCCCCGTGTGTATGCAGTTTTGTCAATTTTGTCATCCGTTCCCACCGGCACACAACGGCCTACTCTTCCGAAAAGCGGAACAGGATTAATTAACGTGGGCGCAAGATGTTTTCCGTGCGTTCGCACACGGGAGCCTCGGTTTATAGTCTCATCCGATGGACTTTGTGGGGAGAGTGGAGTCTGCACTGATGTTAACTCCAGAGGAAAAATCCTTTTGCACGGGAATCGAACCCGGGTCAACAGATCACGAAAACATGGTTGTAACCACCAGGCTATCCCGTTCAGAAATTGAAAATGCAGCTACTAACTGGTGAGAATCGGTGGTAAAAACGCAGAGAAGCCCTCCATTGGTGAACATGGGGTCTGTGCTAGGAGCATTGACAAACAGATTGAATGTTCTGGAGTGAACTTCTGTACAGTAAAGGAAAAACAACAAACAACAAACAAAAACAAACAATGCAACAACAAGAAGCTTGCTAATGCAAAGAAGGATGAGAGGGGATGAGGGGGGAGAGAGGGGAGAGAGAGAGGAGAGAGAGAGAGAGGGAGAGAGGGAGAGAGAGAGGGAGGAGGAGAGAGAGAGGGAGGGAGAGAGAGAGAGGGGGAGGGAAAGAGAGAGAGAGAGAGAGAGGAGATATTCGAGAGAGAGAGAGAGAGTGAGAGGAGAGACTGAGACAGAGACAGGAGACAGAGAAAGACAGGACAGATAGCGAAAGACAGACATATATGTAATTTTTATGTATTTTATTATTTATTCTTCTATTTTCGAGGAATATAGATTAAGCACTAATCTATGTGCTTTTTGTCATTCCAGTCCCGTGTGTATGCAGTTTTGTCAATTTTGTCATTCCGTTCCCACGGCACACAACGGCCTACTCTTCCGAAAAGCGGAAAACAACAGGATTAATTAACGTGGGCGCAAGGATGTTTTCAGGCGTTCGCACACGGGAGCCTCGGTTTATAGTCTCATCCGATGGACTTTGTGGGGAGAGTGGAGTCTGCACTGATGTTAACTCCAGAGGAAAAATCCTTTTGAACGGGAATCGAACCCGGGTGAAAAGATCACGAAAACATCGTTGTAACCACCAGGCTATCCTGTCTCAGAAATCGAAATGTAGCGACCTAACTGGTGAGAATCGGTGGAAAACGCAGAATGCCCTCCATTGGTGAACTGGGCGTCTTTAGCATAGTAGCATTGACCAACGATTGAATCTGTTTCTGAGTGAACTCTGTCCAAGAAAAGGAACAAACATCAACAAGAACAAACAACAACAACAACAGACAGCAGCAACAACAGCTTGACTATGCAAAGGAGAAAGAGAGAAGGAGAGGGATAGAGAGAGAGAGAGAGAGAAGAGAGAGAGAGAGAGAAGAAGAGAGCAAAGAGAGAGAGAGGGAGAGAGGGAGAGATGGGAGAGAGGGAGGGAGGGGGGAGGGAGGGGAGGGAGAGAGAGAAAGAGAGAGAGAGAGAGTGAGAATGAGAGGAGAGAGAGGATGAGAGAGAGAGGGATGAGAGAGAGAGAGGAGAGAGAGAGAGAGAAAAGACTGACAGATAGCGAAAGTCAGACATATATTTTATTTTTATTTATTTTATTTTATTGGTTCTTCTATTTCGAGGATAATGGAATAAGCACTCACGTGCTTTTTGTCATCCAGTCCCCGTGTGTATGCAGTTTTGTCAATTTTGTCATCCGTTCCCACCGGCACGCAATGGCCTACTCTTCCGAAAAGCGGAACAGGATTAATTAACGTGTGCGCAAGATGTTTTCCGTGCGTTCGCACACGGGAGCCTCGGTTTATAGTCTCATCCGAAGCACTTTGTGGGGGAGAGTGGAGTCTGCACTGATGTTAACTCCAGAGGAAAAATCCTCTTGAACGGGAATCAAACCAGGGTGAAAAGATCACGAAAACATCGTTGTAACCACCAGGCTATCCCGTCTCAGAAATCGAAATGCAGCTACCTAATTGGTGAAAATCGGTGGAAAACGCAGAAAGCCCTCCATTGGTGAACCTGGGGTCTGTAGCCTAGGAGCATTGACAACAGATTGAACTGTTCTGAGTGAACTCTGTCCAGAAAAGGAAAAACAAAACAACAACAACAACAACAACAACAACCGACAGCAAGCAACAATCAAGCTTGACTATGCAAAGGAGACAAAAGAGAGAAGGAGAGATGAGAGAGAGAGAGGGAGAGAGGGAGAGAGAGAGAGAGAGGGAGGGAGGTGAGAGAGAGAGAGAGAGGGGGAGGGGAAGAGAGTAGGGAGAGGGAGAGAGAGTCGAGGAGAGGAGGGAGAGGAGAGAGAGAGAGAGTGAGAGAGAGCGGAAGAGAGAGAGATGAGAGAAAGAGAGGAGAGAGTGGATGAGAGAGAGAGGAGAGAGAAGAGAAAGACAGACAGACAGGCAGACAGAGACAGAATGACAGATAGACAGAAAGAGAGAGAGAGAGAAAACAGAAGTTGGACAGTCACAGAGAGAGAAAGAATACAGATAGACAGAGAGAGTGGAGAAAGAGAGGGGAGACAGATAATACAGAGAAAGAGAGGACACAGAGGAGAGACAGAAAGACGAGTCTCTCTCTGTCTCTACTCTCAGGACTTCAGATGATTTTATTCATGTATAGGTCAAAGCCCCTTCTGAAGGGATGGTGGGAAACATACAACAGCGCTAGTATACAGCCATTTGCTGTCAAGTTATCGTTGAAATTAAATCATTCAATGAACATTTGTTAGGGACTGAAAAAAAACAAATTACATTAGGCTATCTATCTATCTATCTGTCCCGTAGTCTGACGACCGTGGGGGCACCCTCAAAGACTCAACCAGTTCCCTCCATTCCTCTCTCTGTTCTGCCTTTCTCAGGGTTTTGTTGAGTTCTAGGCCTGTCCATTTGCTGATGTTATCCTCCCAGCTCTTCCTTGGTCTGCCTCTTCTTCTTCCTCCGTGGACAGTGCCTTGTAAAAATTGTCTTTGCTAGTCCTTTGGACTTGTGGCATGCCCATCGTACATTTACGTTTACGCTTTTTCACGATCGTTAGAAAGGTTCTCATAGGGTCGTCCAATGGATTGCTGGATTCTGTTATGCCCGCTTTCGTTGCTTATGGCACCACACACACACACAACACACTCACACACAACACCACCACACATACACACCAACTGACCTTGGAGCTGAACATTATCCACATACATTCCCGGAAGTCGAAGTGGGCTATTCTTTCATGGTGGGCCAAAAATCCCCAAATGGTCGCATAAGCAAAAAACAACAATTTTTTTTTATCTCACATAGGTGGTAACCTCGGTGAACTCTAGCTTGAATATAAAAAAACAAAAAAAGGCACACACCCCTCCTCCCCCACCCCCCACAAAAAAATAATCATAATCATCTTTGGTGGTCTAGAGGTAACGCACCTACCTAGAAAGCGAAAAGTCCAGGTCGGAGGTGTGCAGTGGTTTGATCCCTGTTTGGGCCCCAAAACTGTTTACCCTCATCCATTAGACCATGCGTGGTGGTCTGGGTGCTAGTCTTTCGGATGAGACGATAAACCGAGGTCCCGCAATTCTGTACGAAAAAAACTCCCCACACTTGTTTGGGAAATAGATACAGTTGCAGACAGCCAAAAAGAAAATATTTTTTAAAAGGGTGGCGCTGCTCTTGTGGCGACGCGCTCTCCCCGGGGAATATTAGCCCGATTTTCACGTAGAAAAATTTGTCGTGATTTATGGGTATAAAATCAATGAAATTAGTTTTATAATCACTGCATAATAGTTTCTACACAGAAAAAAAACCCACAAAAAGACCTTGCATAGCGTGGGAATTAATATTAAATTATGCGTGTGGTGTGTGTGTGTGTGTGTGTGTGTGTGTGTGTGTGTGGCGCGCGCGCAGCGTCGTGTGTGTATGTGTGATGTGTGTGTGTTATGTGTGGTGGGGGTAAATGTAATTTCTTGTGTGTGGGGGGGGGGGGGTGATTAGTTCTGCAGTGTTGGCTTATTTATTTGTTTTTTATTCTTTTTATATCGAAATTAACGGATTGAGCACTTGTGTGCTCTTTTACTTTACCTGTCCCCGTGGCGTATGCGATTTTGTCGATTTTTTATCTGTTCCCACTGGCACACAATAACCTACCCTTACGAAAAGCGGAACAGGATTTAACGTGACCGCAAGATGTTATGCGTGTGTATGTGAGTGTATTTAAAAAGTTTTTTAAAATTTAGTTTATTCTTTTATGTTGAGGATAATGGAATAAGCACTCATGTGCTTTTATACATCCAGTCCCCGTGTTGTATGCGGATTTGTGACTTCCGTCCTCTCTTGTTCCACCGGCACACAATGGCCTACTCTTCCGAAAAGCGGAACTGGGGCTGTTCCATGCTTCATGCACAGCAGCGCGGCTAGGTTTGTGTGTGTGTGTGTGTGGTGTGCGCGCGCGCGCACGCATGGCGGCGGAATGAGACGCACGGCACGGTACGGCACGGCACGGCACAGCACAGCACAGCAGCGTCTAAAGCAGTGATGGACAGCAAGAGCGAGATGGACAGACCTTGCTCCTAGTGTAACCGAAACTTGAAGCAACTCTTTTTCCGCTGGCATCGCTAGTCGTAGTAGTGCTTTGACTGTGTGGCCAATTTTAACTGTTGGGACTTTTTGTGTATTTGTGGATACTAACCAAAACTAATCTGGAACCATTTTGGTGGAGTTTGCTTACGTGAAACACACACAGACACACACACACACACACACAAGTTCTGAAATATTAGCGTTTAAAATTGTGTGTGTGGTGTAGTTTTTTGTGATTTTTTTTTTGTGGGGGGCAAGATACTGTGGTGTGTGTTTTTTGGTGTGTTTTTTTAACGAAGTGTGTGTGTGTCGTTTTTGTTGTTGATTAACTTGCTGACAATGAACGAGCGTTTCGCAGGGATTATTAATTTTGTTGCTAGGTATTGTTGGTTTTTGGCGGCGGAGGGTGTTTGTGTGTGATTTGTTTTAAAGTTGACGAAGGTTCGGGCGTATAGACTTTTTGAGCCAGAAGGTATAATTTTTTCTCTCTATTATTTAAAATACATAGTTATGTGTAAGAGAGGGCGAGGGGGAGGGAGCACACGAGAAATGAGAGAAAGCTGACTCACAGGTAGATAGAAGATGCAATATGGTTTCTATTAATATGAAGAGAGGAGAAGGGTTATTACTTATTCAATGTCATTTTATAACATTGGGTGGTACTGCGTCAGAATCGTGTCACAATGTTTACTTTAGAAAGGGAGAGAGTTATAGGGAAGAGGAGGGAGGAGTGCGAGAGAAAAAAAAGAAAAAAAAGAAAAAAAAAAAAAAGAGAGAGGAGATGGCGGGATGAGAAGGGAGAGAGAGAGAGGGGAGAGAGAGAAGGGGGAGTGAGAAGAGGGAAAGAAGAAAGAGAGAGAGAGAGAGAGATGAGGGGAGATGAGAGAGAGAGAGAGAGAGAGAGAGACAGAGAGGAGAGAGGAGAGAGGAGAGGAGAGAGATGAGAGAGAGACGAGAGTGAGGGATGAGCGGAGAGAGAGAATGACGAGAGAGAGAAAGAAAGAAAATTGTGTTGCCTATGTGTGTGTACGAGTGTGTGTGTGTAGTTTGTGTTGTGTGTGTGTGTCGTGTGTGTGTGTGGTGTGTGTGTGTGTGTAGTTTTGTGTATGTGTGTGCGTGCGTGCGCGCGGCATGCGCATGTGGTGTGTGTGTGTGTGTAGTTGGAAGGTGTGCAGGTGGGAGAGATGGGGACCAGTAAATAGAGAGAAGACAAGTAGTTGGTTTTTTTTTTAAAATTGTTTAATTACTGGGACTATAACTGTTTGCAATGAAAAGAAAGAAAAAAAAAGGACTACCCCGTGAGGATCCCGGGCCGGGGCCTTTCAGAAAAAATAGCATCCCTGCCTTCTGGAAATTCTGTGTAAGAACTTTCCTCTTTTCTATCCCTCTCTTTCCTTCTGCCTTGTTCCTTTTCTTCCTGTCACCTTCCTCCTTCTCATTGTCTTCTCTCTGCACTTCTTGGTCCATTCTCCTGCTCCTTTTTTTCTTTTTCCAGAAAAGACTTAGAATATAACAATTCTCTCTTAGTCCGAAGTCGGATGCGCAGGGCCTGACTAGCAAGGCGCTTAAAGGCAGCGCGGCGCATTTTCGCTCATATAACGGTCAGCAATAGTCGCTGTTTCGGCGTTCAACGAAGAAGAAGATGAAGGGAAAGAAAAGGAGGAGGGGGGGGGGGGGGGGGAACGAGACAGAGATACAGAGACAGAGACAGGGGGGCGGGGGGGACAAGCAGAGACAGAGAAGAGAAAGGGGACAGAGACAGAGACATAGAAAAAGACAGAGAGATACAGAGAAAGACAGAGAGATACAGAGCAAGACAGAGAGATACAGAGAAAGGACAGTCTAGATATGGACAAGCAGGCAGACAGACAAAGAGAGAGAGACGAGAGAGAGAAGAGGTGAAGAGAGTTGGAGAGATGAGGAGAGAGGATGAGGAGGTGAGAGAGAGAGAGGAGAGGCGAAGAGAGTGAGAGAGAAAGGGAGACAAATGCAAAGTCAGACAGTCATTGATATGGGCAATACAGGCAGACAGTCACGAGAGAGAGAGAGAGAGAGAGAGAGAGATGAGAGAGAGAGTGATGAGAGATGACAGAGAGGAGGAGTGAGAGAGAGAGAGGGTGAGAGAGAGAGAAAGAGAGAGAGAGAGAGAAAGAGAGAGAAGATGGGAAAGAAAGAGAGAAGCGAAGAGAGCGACTGAGAGAGAGAAATGAGATGAGAGAGACAGAGAGAGGGGAGGGAATGAGAGAGAGAGAGTAGAGAGAGAAGTAGGAGAGAGAAGAGAGACAGAGAGAGTCAGAGAGAGAAAGAAAGAAAGAGTAGATAGAGAGAGAGAGAGAGGGATAGAGAGAGACAGACAGGACCAGACACATACACAGAGAGAGTGAAGAGAGAGAGCGGACCAGAGAGAGAGGGATGAGGGAGAGGGGGGACCCCAAAAAGAGAGGGGGGAGTGAGAGACAGAGAGAGAGGACAATGAGAGAGACAGAGTGAGAGAAGAAAATAAGAACTTAGAGGGGAGAGGGGGGGGGATAGCGAGAGACTGACAGACAGGACATATATATATATAGAGGAGAGATGCGAGTGACAGAGAGAGAGAGAGAAAGAAAGAGAGAGAGAGGAGAGAGAGAGACTGTGAGAGGAGATGAGAGAGAGAAGAGAGAGAGAGAGACAGACAGACAGAACAGACAGACAGACGGACAACAGACAGACGAGTGAAGACATGATGGCATTATTCTGAAAGATCTTGTATAGGTAAATTGACAAGCTGGTTTCGTTTCTGATCGATTTCGTCAGTGTTGCTCTGAGTCAGCGTATATATATATATATATTATATTTAATATATATATATTTATTTATATATATTTTATATATATATATATTTATATTTATATATATTTAGGGTTAAAGGAGTCCCATAAACTAAAGGTCGTAGGGGAGCGAGCGTCAGAGACTCATTCTCTAGGTCCAGCCAGATTGAGGGCGGCGCCCATCTCCTTCCCTCGCTGCTGTACCTTATCTGAACCCTAAGAGGACAGGTACCCAAATTACAAGCTGGGTGACAACTGGGGGAAACTGTACTGAAGCCAAGGCGCGCAAACGGTCACCCATCCACCGGTAACCACGCTCGACGCTGCTTAAACTTGGCTGGGGGAATGCGGTGTGCTCCGACCACTGAGCTATCCCGTCCCCATATGATATAATAATAATAATAATAATAAATAATGTGATAATGCTAATGATAATAATATAATAATATAATAATAATAATAATGATAATATAATGATAATAATAATAAATAATTTTTAATAATTATTACTATTATCATTATTATTACTTTACATGTAATGTGTTGCTTTCGCATCAAATATCGATTTATTTTGAGAGTCATTGCCATGTAACCATATTATTGAGGGGGAAAGAGAGAGACAGAGACACAGAAGAGAGACAGAGAGAGGGAGAGACAGAAAAAGGGGAGAGAGAGACAGCGACAGAAACAGAACTCAGGAAATTTAATGGTATTTCGGCCTTAAGGCCATAATACAGGGTTGGCCGTAGGAGAATTGACAATGCCACAGAGTGGGCAAAAACGGTAACATTACACAATACCAAGCTCACTTTCAATGTAAGACATAATAAAGACAATGCACAAATGCATAAAAAATACATATGTATTCAAACCAATTCACTATTTTGATCTTAAGTGTACCTTCCTTCTGTTCTGACAAAATCAATTATACATATAGTTTTTCAAAATCATTAAAAAAAGCAACAACCGATAACCGTGTCTTCGTTTGTGATGTAAATATCTTAATACAACAAACTTTTTCTCTTATTTATGGCATGGAATATATATCTAGACAGGCAGGGAGAGACGGTGAGAAATAAAAAATCTTGAATCATGACATCTTGAATTATTACGCACCTGTAAAAAAAAAACACACCAAAATACAAACTGCAGTCTCCCGAAAAGACTTAAATGCAGCTACCTCAAGGATAGGCAAAATCAGTCTCTTAGCAAAATCTCCATTGATGACCCGTAGAGCTCTACCAAGAACAACAATCAACAACAACAAACAACAACACAAAACAACAACAAACAGACAAAACAACGAAAATAAACCTAAACCCGAAATAACAATAGACAAAGAAAAGTATGGAAGAAAATCTACCACCAATAACCAACAACAAAAAAAACTAAAAGAAAAGAAAGAGGAGAATTTTTTTTGTAGGGTGCCTATGAAGTAAGATTTCTCACGATACCCAGCAACAACAAACATTATTAGAAAACGAAGAAAAAGAAACAAGAAATTATTCCGGTTAGATTCATGCATTGAAGCGTAGTTAAACCCCCCCCCAAAAAAAACCACACTAACAGATAAGTATGCATATTAAGCAAACTACTTTAGAGGACGAGGACAGATAGGAACAGACAAACAGAAAAAACCCACAGAGAGGGCAGAAACAGAGACCACACATACTTTCATCAGAAGACAGACAGAACAGACAGAGGGACAGAGAGAAAAAAGGGTTGACTGAATGTTAGCTGGTGGTTAGGAATGTTGCGCATTGCGCTCGAATCTGCTTACAGGTTCGGAAAATCGTTCAAAGGATTTTTTTTTTTTTTTAATGTAGTTACATCAGTGCCGACTCCACTAATTCATAAGTTCTTGGGTTGAGTACTATATAACTGAGTCTCGCGCGATAACGCATGCTAGAAAACATCTTTGCACACGCGTTGAAATTCTCAGCTTTTCGGAGAGTAGGCATTGTGTGCGGATGTGAGCGAATGACATAAAATTAATCATGGAATGAACGAAACCGCTGTCAAACACGAAATGAGTCGCTCCTTGCCTCTGACCCACTTTTCTGCTAGGAGCCATTTTTGGGAGATGGGTGGTGTGGTGGTGGTGGGGGGGGGGGGTGTCAGGTTGTCGATTTTGTACATTTTGACTGATTAAAAACCTCTAGCCATTATTCTACCTCGTAACAAAAATATGAAGGCGTGATTTTGTTTTCCTTTTGCTTTAGTAAAAACGCAATTAGATAAAAATACCCTAACCCTCATTCTGACTACCTATTATTACGATGCTTAACTTGTCCATTTCTCATTTTGCCATTTTCTGCAGTCTACCATTACAGTTTTTGTCATCACTGTTCATAGAAGAGTCCGATTTCCAATCTGTTTGCTGTATTTTATAGGGGATTTATTGCAAATTCATGTGTAAATTACAACAACAAAAACCTTACTTATGGTGCAATGCGACTCATTGTGTTGGGGAGCGTCACATAATTATGGTAAGGTACTTCAGAGGAGTCCAACACAAACTCTTTTCATTCAGGAGTGTACTTATGGCCTCACAATCCTTGGGACGAGACCATAAACCGAGGTCCCCGTGTGCGAACGCACGCAAGATCCATCCTGCGCGCACGTTAAATCCTGTTCCGCTTTTCGTAAGAGTAGGCCTGTGTGTGCCGCGGTGGGAAAACGAATGACAAATTTACCTCCAAAAATTCCTTACGCACGTGGACTGGATGTTAAAAAAAGCACATGAGTGCTTATTCCATTATCCTCAATATAAAAGGGAAAAAAAAATCAGTGAATTCCAGGTCAAATAAGATGAGTCAGGATGGATGTATATAGATTCTGAGTGAAACAAAAAGGCAAAACGGCTAAGACATTCATCTGCCTAACAAGTTAAAAAAAAAAAACAACCAACAAAAATTGAATTTCTGGGTTTCGATTCACAGTGTTTTCCTGGCCTTTGTTTCTCAGCTTGATGAGATAAAATATCGAACTGAATGTCAAAGTCTTTGGGATAAGACTATCAACCGAAGAAGCTCTCAGCGTTACCAACGCACGCAGAACAGCTTGCGCGCACCTTAAAAAAAAACCCACAAACCAAACTAAACAGCAACAACACCAACCCGGGCTCCTAGTTTTGAAAATGTAGGTCACTTTGTGCCGGTAGAACCGGGCGCCATTATTCAAAAAAGAGACACGAATGCACACAGACGGCGTGTTTTTAGTCTCAGAAATCGAAATGCAGCTACCTAATTGGTGAGAATCGGTGGAAAACGCAGAAAGCCCTCCATTGGTGAACCTGGGGTCTTTAGCCTAGGAGCATTGACAACAGATTGAACTGTTCTGGATGTGAAGCTCTGTCAGAAAAGGGAAAAACAACACAACAACAACAACAACAACAACAACAACAACAAGCTTGCTAATGCAAAGGAGAAAAAGAGCGAGGGAGGGAGTGAGAGAGGAGAGAGAGGGAGAGAAGAGAGAGGAGAGAGATGAGACGGGTGAGAAGGGGACGAGGAGAGGAGAGAGAGAGGAGAGAGAGAAGAAACAAAGCCAGGAGGAGAGGAGAGAGGAGAGAGAGAGAGAGAGAGAGAGGAGAGTAAGACAGAGGAAGACAGCAGATAGCGGAAAGACAGACCTATATGTATTTTTATTTATTTTATTTATTTATTCTTCTTTTTGAAGAAAATGGAATAAAGCATCACGTGCTTTTTGTCATCCAGTCCCGTTGTGTATGCAGTTTTTGGTCAAATTTTGTCTCCCGTTCCCACAGGGCACGCAATGGGCGCCTACTCTTCCGAAAAGGCGGACAGGTTTAAATTAACGTGGGCGCAAGGATGGTTTCCGTGTGCGTTCGCCAGGGAGCCTCGGTTTAAGTCTCATCCGAAGGACTTTTTGGGGAGAGTGGAGTCTGCACTGATGTTTACTCCAGAGGAAAAATCGTTTTGAACGGAGATCGAACCTTGGTCAAGATCACGAAACATGGTTGTAACACAGGTATCCCGTCGCAGAAATCGAAAATGCAGCGACCTAACTGGTGAAAACGGTGGGAATAAACGCAGAAAGCCCTCCATTGGTGAACCTGGGGGTCTTGTAGCCTAGGAGCATTGACAACAGATTGAACTGTTCTGAGTGAAACTCTGTCCTGAAAAGGAAAAAACAAACAACAACACGACAACAACAAACCGACAGCAGCATACTGAAAGCTTGACTATTTGCAAAGTGAGAGAGAGGGAGGAGAGGGGAGAGAGGGAGAGAGAGAGAGAGAGAGGAGGAGAGAGAGAGAGAGAGGAGAGAGGGAGGAGGGAGAGAGGGGAGAGAGAGTGAGAGAGAGAGGAGGGAGCGAGGGAGGGAGGGAGAGAGGGAGAGAGCGAGAGAGAGAGAGAGAGAGAGAGAGAGAGAGAGAGACAGGACAGACAGACAGACAGACATAGAGAGAGAGAAGATGGGAGAGGAAAGCATACAGGAAAGACAGGACGATAGCGAAAGACAGACATTTATTTATTTTGTATGTAATTTTATTTATTTTTTCTTCTATTTCGAGGATGATAATAGAATAAGACTCATATGTGCTTTCTTGTAATCGTGTTCCCCGTGTGTTACGCAGTTTTGTCAATTTTGTTTCCGTCCCACCCGCACACAATGGCCTACTCTTCCGAAAAGCGGAACAGGATTAATTAACGTGTACGCAAGATGTTCTGCGTGCGTTCGCCCACGGGGGCCTCGGTTTTTAGTTCTCCTCCGAGGGCTTTGTGGGGAGTGTGGAAGGTCTGCAATGATGGTTAACTCCAGAGGAATAATCCCTATTGTAACGGGATCGAACCTTGGTCAACTGATCACGAAAACAATCGTTGTAACCACCAGGCTATCCCGTCTCGGAAATCGAAAAAAATGCAGCTACTAATTGGTGGAAAATCGGTGGAAAAAGCAGAAGAAAAGCCTCCATTGGTGACCCGGGGTCTGTGCCTAGGAGCAATGACAACAGATTGAATGTACTGAGTGAACTTGTCCGAGAAAAGGAAAAACAACAACAACAACAAACAACAACAAAACGACAGCAGAACAACAAAGCTTGACTATGCAAAGGAGAAAGAGAGAGGGAGGGAGAGAGAGGAGAGGGTGGGAGGGAGAGAGGGAGGGAGGGAGGGAGAGAGGGAGAGAGAGAGGACAGGGAGAGAGAGGGAGAGAGAGGGAGAGAGAGAGAGGGAGGAGAGAGGGAGAGGGAGGGAGAGCGAGAGAGAAGGAGAGAGAGAAAGAGGGAGGGAGAAGAGAGGAGAGAGAGGGAGAGAGACAGAGAGGGGGGAGAGAGAGAGAGAGAGAGAGAGTGAGGGAGAGAGAGTGAAGAGGGAGAGAGAGTGAGAGGGAGGAGAGAGAGGGAGGAGAGAGAGAGAGGGAGGGAGAGAGAGGGAGAGAGAGAGAGGGAGAGAGAGGAGAGAGAGGGTGAATAGGATAGAGAGAGAGGGAGAGAGAGAGAGGGAGGAGAGAAGAGAGGGGAGAGAGAGTGGAGAGAGATGGGAGAGAGAGAGAGAGAGAGGGATAGAGAGAGAGAGAGAGAGATATAGCCAGAGGGGAGAGAGGGAGAGAGAGAGAGAAAGACAGACAGATAAAGAAAGACAGACATATATTTATTTTATATATTTATTCTTCTATTTCGAGGATAATGGAATAAGCACTCACGTGCTTTTTGTCATCCAGTCCCCGTGTGTATGCAGTTTTGTCAATTTTGTCATCCGTTCCCACCGGCACACAACGGCCTACTCTTCCGAAAAGCGGAACAGGATTAATTAACGTGGGCGCAAGATGTTTTCCGTGCGTTCGCACACGGAGCCTCGGTTTATAGTCTCATCCGATGGACTTTGTGGGGAGAGTGGAGTCTGCACTGATGTTAACTCCAGAGGAAAAATCCTTTTGCACGGGAATCGAACCCGGGTGAACAGATCACGAAAACATGGTTGTAACCACCAGGCTATCCCGTCTCAGAAATTGAAATGCAGCTACTAACTGGTGAGAATCGGTGGTAAAAACGCAGAGAAGCCCTCCATTGGTGAACATGGGGTCTGTGCTAGGAGCATTGACAAACAGATTGAATGTTCTGGAGTGAACTTCTGTACAGTAAAGGAAAAACAACAAACAACAAACAAAAACAAACAATGCAACAACAAGAAGCTTGCTAATGCAAAGAAGGATGAGAGGGGATGAGGGGGGAGAGAGGGGAGAGAGAGAGGAGAGAGAGAGAGAGGGAGAGAGGGAGAGAGAGAGGGAGGAGGAGAGAGAGAGGGAGGGAGAGAGAGAGAGGGGGAGGGAAAGAGAGAGAGAGAGAGAGAGGAGATATTCGAGAGAGAGAGAGAGAGTGAGAGGAGAGACTGAGACAGAGACAGGAGACAGAGAAAGACAGGACAGATAGCGAAAGACAGACATATATGTAATTTTTATGTATTTTATTATTTATTCTTCTATTTTCGAGGAATATAGATTAAGCACTAATCTATGTGCTTTTTGTCATTCCAGTCCCCGTGTGTATGCAGTTTTGTCAATTTTGTCATCCGTTCCCACCGGCACACAACGGCCTACTCTTCCGAAAAGCGGAAAACAACAGGATTAATTAACGTGGGCGCAAGATGTTTTCCGTGCGTTCGCACACGGGAGCCTCGGTTTATAGTCTCATCCGATGGACTTTGTGGGGAGAGTGGAGTCTGCACTGATGTTAACTCCAGAGGAAAAATCCTTTTGAACGGGAATCGAACCCGGGTGAAAAGATCACGAAAACATCGTTGTAACCACCAGGCTATCCTGTCTCAGAAATCGAAATGTAGCGACCTAACTGGTGAGAATCGGTGGAAAACGCAGAAAGCCCTCCATTGGTGAACCTGGGGTCTTTAGCCTAGTAGCATTGACCAACGATTGAATCTGTTTCTGAGTGAACTCTGTCCAAGAAAAGGAACAAACATCAACAAGAACAAACAACAACAACAACAGACAGCAGCAACAACAGCTTGACTATGCAAAGGAGAAAGAGAGAAGGAGAGGGATAGAGAGAGAGAGAGAGAGAAGAGAGAGAGAGAGAGAAGAAGAGAGCAAAGAGAGAGAGAGGGAGAGAGGGAGAGATGGGAGAGAGGGAGGGAGGGGGGAGGGAGGGGAGGGAGAGAGAGAAAGAGAGAGAGAGAGAGTGAGAATGAGAGGAGAGAGAGGATGAGAGAGAGAGGGATGAGAGAGAGAGAGGAGAGAGAGAGAGAGAAAAGACTGACAGATAGCGAAAGTCAGACATATATTTTATTTTTATTTATTTTATTTTATTGGTTTCTTTATTTCGAGGATAATGGAATAAGGCACTCCACGTGGCTTCTTTGTCATCCAGTCCCCGTGTGTATGCAGTTTTGTCAATTTTGTCATCCGTTCCCACCGGCACGCAATGGCCTACTCTTCCGAAAAGCGGAACAGGATTAATTAACGTGTGCGCAAGATGTTTTCCGTGCGTTCGCACACGGGAGCCTCGGTTTATAGTCTCATCCGAAGCACTTTGTGGGGGAGAGTGGAGTCTGCACTGATGTTAACTCCAGAGGAAAAATCCTCTTGAACGGGAATCAAACCAGGGTGAAAAGATCACGAAAACATCGTTGTAACCACCAGGCTATCCCGTCTCAGAAATCGAAATGCAGCTACCTAATTGGTGAAAATCGGTGGAAAACGCAGAAAGCCCTCCATTGGTGAACCTGGGGTCTGTAGCCTAGGAGCATTGACAACAGATTGAACTGTTCTGAGTGAACTCTGTCCAGAAAAGGAAAAACAAAACAACAACAACAACAACAACAACAAACGACAGCAGCAACAACAAGCTTGACTATGCAAAGGAGACAAAAGAGAGAAGGAGAGATGAGAGAGAGAGAGGGAGAGAGGGAGAGAGAGAGAGAGAGGGAGGGAGGTGAGAGAGAGAGAGAGAGGGGGAGGGGAAGAGAGTAGGGAGAGGGAGAGAGAGTCGAGGAGAGGAGGGAGAGGAGAGAGAGAGAGAGTGAGAGAGAGCGGAAGAGAGAGAGATGAGAGAAAGAGAGGAGAGAGTGGATGAGAGAGAGAGGAGAGAGAAGAGAAAGACAGACAGACAGGCAGACAGAGACAGAATGACAGATAGACAGAAAGAGAGAGAGAGAGAAAACAGAAGTTGGACAGTCACAGAGAGAGAAAGAATACAGATAGACAGAGAGAGTGGAGAAAGAGAGGGGAGACAGATAATACAGAGAAAGAGAGGACACAGAGGAGAGACAGAAAGACGAGTCTCTCTCTGTCTCTACTCTCAGGACTTCAGATGATTTTATTCATGTATAGGTCAAAGCCCCTTCTGAAGGGGTGGAAACATACAACAGCGCTAGTATACAGCCATTTGCTGTCAAGTTATCGTTGAAATTAAATCATTCAATGAACATTTGTTAGGGACTGAAAAAAAACAAATTACATTAGGCTATCTATCTATCTATCTGTCCCGTAGTCTGACGACCGTGGGGGCACCCTCAAAGACTCAACCAGTTCCCTCCATTCCTCTCTCTGTTCTGCCTTTCTCAGGGTTTTGTTGAGTTCTAGGCCTGTCCATTTGCTGATGTTATCCTCCCAGCTCTTCCTTGGTCTGCCTCTTCTTCTTCCTCCTTGGACAGTGCCTTGTAAAATTGTCTTTGCAAGTCCTTTGGATCTTGTGGCATGCCCATACCATTTAAGTTTACGCTTTTTCACGATCGTTAGAAGGTTCTCATAGGGTCCAATGGTTTGCTGGATTCTGTTATGCACGCTTTCGTTGCTTATGTGGTCTTTGTAGGAGATGCCAAGGCTACTATCCCTTTATTCTTCCCAAACGATTAATACAGACATATTTGCTAGATTTTTAAGAGAGAGAGAGGGAAAAGAGAGAGAGAGATAGAGAAAGAGGGGAGAGAGGGAGAGAGAGGAAGAGAGGAGATGGGGAGAGAGAGAGAGAAGAGAGAGAGAGAAAGATGAGAGGCAGAGAAAGAAAAGAGTGAGAAAAGAGTGAGGGCAGAGACAGACAGAGAGATAGAGAATTGATTGGACTGTATTTAAGGAGGGTTATGACATAAGCAAACATGCGTTAATACAACTAGCCCCAAGGACAATAGAACAGAGAAAAAACCCAAAAAACAAACAAAAAACAAAACCTCTCAACCAAGCAACAGAATAAACAACAAAATTTTGTTCAAAGAAAAAAAAGGAGGGAAAAATCCAATCATCCGAAATGTGAAGTACATAATTATTGGAAGCATACAACTTTAAAAATCTGACTGGAGAGAGGAAGGAGGAGAGGAGAGGTTGAGAAAGAGGGGTGAGAGAGAGGAGGGGAGAGTGGAGAAGAGGAGAGAGAGAAGAGGAGAGAGAGAGAGGGGAGAGAGAGGAGGAGAGGGAGGTGAGATGGGAGAGGAGAGAGAGAGAGGGAGAGAAGGAGAGAGAGAGAGTTGTGCAAATATTAATAACAACATTTCTATAAAGCATCCAATCCTCTTATTATGTAAATAATCATATTGATAATAATAATTATAGATGACGATGATGATGATGATGATGATGATGATGATGATGATGATGATGATGACGACGACGACGACGACGATGATGATGAGGAGGAGGAATATGATGATGATGATGATGACGATGATGATGATGATGATGATTATGACGACAACGACCACCAGAGCGATGCTGCTGCTGCTGCTGCTGATGATGATGGTGATGATTGTGGTGGTGGTGGTGAGGGTGATGACGATGGTGATGATGATGATGATGATAACAACAACGACTACAGCAAACGGCAAATGAAAGGCGGAGCGATAATAGTTGTAATAATAGATGGGTTCAATACTACATCTTTGGAGAAAGAGATGTCAAATCAGAAAGATTTCATTAAGTAATTAAACGAGTTGGTTTTAAATCTTGTAAAGTTAGCGAGAGAGAGAGAGAGAGAGAGAGAGAGAGGAGAGGAGAGGAGAGAGAGAGAGAGAGAGAGAATTCTGAATACTGAACACGGGACACTGAACACTGAAAAAGTTTTATTGTACTTAGGCCTTAGGAGAGAGTTAGATAGATAGATAGATAGATAGACAGACAGACAGACAGATAGATAGATATAGATAGACAGACAGACAGACATAGATAGATAGATAGATAGATAGATAGATAGATAAACAGACAGACAGACAGATAGAGAGATAGATGGATAGATAGATAGATAGATAGATAGACAGACAGACAATAGATAGATAGACAGACAGATAGATAGATAGATAGACGACAAAAGAGAAAGAGAAAAAAGAGAGACAGAGAAGGAGAGATAGAGAGAAGAAAAGGAGAGAGAAGAGAGACAGAGAGAAAGAGAAAAGAAAGAGACAGAGAGAGAGAGAGACAGAGGACATAGAATTGGAGTTTTTCGTGTATTTTAAAGTTGATCCAGTGCTTTTGGGTTCCTGATAATATTATTTCATTATATAAAAAAAATATATAATGTTATTTGCGTGTCGTTTTACAACATCACAGATCTTTTTCCCTTCGGGTTAGTGTTTATTATATTATTTGTTTGTAAAAAGAAAATTTAAAATGGAAGGATGAATTGACAATATCACCAATTTAATGGCATTTTGCAGGGTTTTCCCGTCTGCTAAAAATGTTAAAAAATTTGATCCAAAATCTGTGTTCGATTTTGGTTTTGTCGGTTCCCTTCCTTTTCTTTCTTTGTATTTTTTATAAAGTTATTTTCATCGTTTTTCTTTTTTCATTTTCTTCCTTTCTTTCTTTTTTTGTTTTTTTGTTTCTTTGTTGTTTTCTTTCTTTCCTTTTCATTTCTGTCTGTCTTTCTTTCTTGCTTGTTTGCTGTCTTTTCTTTTCTTTGTTTTTTTTACTTTTTTTTTTTTTGCTTTTCTTTTTTCTTTCTTTCTTTCTTTTGTTTTGCTTGTTTTCTTTTTTACTTTTTTTTGTTTGCTTGTTTGTCTCTTTTTTTTCTTTCTTTCTTTCTTTCTCATTTGCCTCTTTGTTATTGTTTTCTTTTTTGTCTCTCTGCCTTTCTTTCTTTTCTTTCTCTCTTTCTTCCTTCTATCTTTCTTTTCTTTCTTTCTTTCTTTCTTCTTTGTTTTTTTCTTTGTTTTCTTTTTTTCTTTTTCTTTTCTTTCTTTACTTTTTTTTCTTGTCTTCCTTTTTCTTCTTTTTTCTTTCTTTCTTTTTCTCTTTCCTTTCTTTCTTTATTTTGTTTGAGTTTTTAAAGATATTCCCCGTTCGTTTTGTATCCCTTTTTGTGTTTTTTTCCTGTATTCCTTTTTTCTTTTTTTTCTTCATGTCTTGTGTTTGTGTTTGTGTTCCTGACTGTCATTGTTTGTTTGTTTCTTTCTGTATTTCAGATGTTTTTTCTTTCTTTCTTCTCTCCATTTTTCTTCCTTCGTTCTCTTCGTGAGTTTTTTTGGTTGAAAAATTCGTTTTGCTTCTCATTTTTCTTTTAAAAAAATGTATGCCGTTGCAAATGCACGTTCAGAACTTTTCTTTCTTTTTGACTTGATATCAATTCTATTCATTCATCTCTTCTCTCTCGTCTCTCTCTCTCTCTCTCTCTCTCTCTCTCTCTCTCTCTCTCTCTCTCCTATTACACACACACTTACACGCACAAACTACAGATAGCACGCACGCAAATACCATACACACAGGAAACGCACATATATATTATACTCCACCACACAGCACATCACATATGCTACATACAAACACACAATCCCACACACTCACACACGCGCGCGCGCGGCGCGATCTACCTCTTGCATGTGCAATGCCCCTCCCTCTACTACACACAAATACAATTAGTACACAACACTACAACATACGCACAACGTCACTTACACATACACAACAACATACGCACACACGCACAACATATCACAACACAAACAACACACACACACATCACACACAACACACACTCACACACCACACACACCACACACACACACACACACGCACACACACACACGCAACACACACACACACACGCTAACATAGAAGCACACACAATTATTTATTTCATTAATTTATTTTCATTTGTTTCATTTATACCACTTTTAAGTCACGGCAGATTTCTCTGCCTGAAAATTCGGCCTGCTCTCCTCGCCTGGGGAGACCGCGTCGCCACAAGAGCAGCGCCACCCTTTATTATATCTTTTTCTTTTCCTGTCTGCAACTGTATTGTTGTTTCCCTATCAGATTGGGTTGGGGGGGTTTTTTCTACAGAATTTTACCAGGAACAACCCCTCTTGTCGCCGTGGGGTTCTTTGACGCGCGCTAAAAAATGGTGTGTAACATACGTGCCCTCAGTTTATCAACTCATCCGGAAAAAAAACCACCTAGCACCCATACCATCACTCATGGTCTAATGGATGGGGAGGGGCGGGGAGGGATGTGCGGGGAGCGGGGAGCGGAGTTTCAGGCCTAAACGGGGATCGAGCCACCACACATTTCCGACCTGGGCTTTTCAATTTCTAGGCAAGGGCGTTAATTCCAGACCACCGACCTACAGTAGTAGGGAGGGGAGGGGGGGGGGGGGGGGGGGGGATGTAGGGGGGGGGCTCTTAAGTCACGGCAGATTTCTCCTGCCTGTAAATTGGCCTGTCTCCCCGCCTGGGGAGCCGCGTACGCACAAGAGCAGGGAGATGGGGGGGGGGGGGCGGAGGGGGGGGGGGGTGAAGGGGGGGGGGGGGTGATGGATGTGATAGCTGTAGGTGGTAGCTGATATTATCGATAGTGGGGAAACCATGAGTGGGAGTTGTGTTGATGGTAGTTCATATTCTTTTTTTAAATTTTTAAAAAATCTATTTTAAATTATTCTTATATTTCTGTTATTCTTTTATTTCAAGGATCATGGTATTAAGCATCCATTTGCTTTTTTTTAATTTTATTTTTTTATTATAAACATCCAGTCATTGTGTGTATGCAGTTTTGTCAATTTTGCCATCCGTTCCTACCGGTACATAATAATGGCCTACTCTTGCGAAAAACGGAACAGGTTTTAACGTGTGCGCAAGATATTCTGCGTGCGTTCGCACACGGGGCCTCGGTTTACAGTCTCATCCGAAGGACTTTTGGCGAGAGTGGAGTCGGCACTGATGTTAACTCCAGGGGAAAATATCCCCTTGAACGGGAATCGAACCCGGGTCGTCAGATTGCAAGCGCAATGTTCTAACCACTAGGGAGTGACAGTTGTGGTGGTTATTGATATTCTTTTCATTTTTCAAAATTCATTATTAGTCTTTTATTTTTTCTATTCTCATATATCAAGGATCATGAAATAAGCATTCATGTGCTTAAAAAAACCCAAACACATCCAAATTATTTTATTTTATTTTTTTAATTCTTTTTCATCGAGGATACAGGAATAATCACTTATGTTCTTTTTTACATCCAGTCCCCGTGTGTAGGCGGTTTTGTTAATTATTAAGTCATCCGTTCCCACCGGCACACAATGGCATACTCTTACGAAAAGCGGAATAGGATTTAACGTGTGCGCAAGATGTTCTGCGTGCGTTCACACACGGGGCCTCGGTTTATAGTCTCATCCAAACGACTTTTGGGGAGAGTGGAGTCGGCACTGATGTTAACTCCAGGGGAAAATATCCCTTTGAAATGAATGTGTGTATGCAGTTTTTGTCAGTTTTGTCATTCGTTCCTTCAAGTACACAATAATGGCCTACTCTTGCGAAAAACGGAACAGGTTTTAACGTGTGCGCAAAATGTTCTGCGTGCGTTCGTACACGGTACCTCGATTTATAGTCTCATCCGAAGGACTTGCTATGTAGAGGGAGGATATGGGTAGGGGTGATGGTTGTAGTGGGAGCCAAAGTCAGGTAAAGATTATGAAACATTCATGACACTCCGCCACAAAATGAATCGTTTTGCACCTGACCCACTTTTCTGCAACGAGCCAATTTTAGGCAGGTGGGGGTCAGGATTTTGATTTTCAGATGTTGGATGATTTTAAAACTATAGCCAGTTTTGAACTTAATGCTGACGTATCAAGGCTTAATTTTGCTTCCTTTGGCTTCCTTTGGCTTCGTTTGGGCCCGAAACTCCCTCCTCCACCATCCATTAGACCATGAGTGGTGGTCTGGGCGCTAGTCTTTCGCATGAGACGATAAACCGAGATCCCGTGTCCTACACATAATTATTCAGCGCACGTAAAAGAAGAACCCACGGCAACAAGAGAGTTGTCCCTGGCAAAATTTTTAGAAAAAAGTCACTCTGATAGGAAAACAAATACAGTTTCAGACAAAACAAAAAAAAAGGGTGGCGCTGCTCTTGTGGCGACGCGCTCTCCCTGGAGAGAGCAGTCCGAATTTCACGCAGAGAAATCTCGTGATTTAAAGTGGTATAAATATAAATAAATAAATAAAAATAAATACATAAAACGCGTTTTTAAAAATACCCTAGCCCTCAATCTGACCCCAGATTTACGATGATTTACTTGGCTATTTTCATTTTGTTACTTTCCCGCAGACTATCGTTTTAATTTGTATCAGCTTCTATGGAATCATCCGATTTTCAACCTGATGTTTTGTATGGAGAGAGAGAGGAGGAGAGAGAGAGAGGGGGGGGGGGGAGAGAGGAGTGAGAGAGTGAGAGAGAGAGAGATTTAAATCTTTTTTGTCTTTTAAAATAGTTCTCTGACATCAATTATCATGATATCAATCATCGTTTTAAGATGTTTCTGGGCAATTTTGTTTGTTAATAAAGATAAATATGATAATGATGTATGTAAAGTCTTCTAGAGGAATGATTAATATCACGATAATAATCGTTGTAAAAAAATTTGGTCATCCGTTCCAACCAGCACACAATGGCCTAATCTTCCGAAAAGCAGAACGGGTTTAACGTGTGCGCAAGATGTTTCGTGTGCATTCGCACACGGGACTTTGCTTTATTAGTCTCATCCGAAGGAGGTGGGGTTTTTTTAATTGAGGGAGGGGTGGGAGGAGGGATGGAGTCAGCACTGATGTTAACTCCAGGGTAAAAATCCTCTTCAACGAGATTCGAGCCCGGGTCAGCAGATCACGAATGCATCACTCCAACCACCAGGCTTTCCCGTCCCCTGTAAGAGCGATGTGGTAGATGGTAGCTAGATTCTGTTGACTATTGATGGTAGCAAAATTCTGTTAACTGTTGATGGTAGTTAAATTCTGTTCACTGTTGATGGTAGCTAAAATCTGTTGACTAGTGATGGTAGGTGAATTATGTTGACAGTTGAGGGCAGCTACATTCTCTTCACTATTGATGGTAGCTAAATCTGTTGACTATTGATGGTAGCTAAATTCTGTTGACGGTTGATGGCAGCTAAATTCTGCTGACTATTGATGGTAGCTTAATCTGTTGACTATTTATGGTAGCTAAATTGTGTTGCACTATTGATGGCAGCTAAATTCTGTTGACTGTTGATGGTAGCTAACAATTTGTTGATTTTTGGATGGTAGCTAAATTCTGTTGACTATTGATGGTAGCTAAATTCTGCTGACTATTGATGGTAGGTAAATTCTGCTGACTATTGGTGGTAGCTAAATTCTGCTGACTATTGATGGTAGCTAAATGCTGCTGACTATTGGTGGTAGCTAAATTCTGCTGACTGTTGATGGTAGCTAGATTTTTTGAGTGTTGATGGTAGCTAAAATCTGTTGACTTTTGACAGTAGGTAAATTCTGTTGACTGTTGATGGCAGCTAAATTCTGTTGACGGTTGATGATAGCTATATTCTTTTGACGGTTGATGGCAGCTAAATTCTTCTGACCATTGATGGTAGCTAAAGTCTGCTGACCATTGATGGTATCTAAATTATGTTGACGGTTGATGGCAGCTAAATTCTGCTGACCATTGATGGCAGCTAAATTCTGCTGACCATTAAAGGTAGCTAAATTCTGTTGACGGTTGATGGCAGCTAAATTTTGTTGACGGTTGATGGTAGCTAAATTCTGCTGACCATTGTTGGTAGCTAAATTGTGTTGACGGTTGATGGCAGCTAAATTCTGTTGACGGTTGATGGCAGCTAAATTCTGCTGACCATTGATGGTAGCTAGATTCTGCTGGCCATTGATGGTATCTAAATTCGGTTGATGGTAGCTAAATTATGTTGACGGTTGATGGCAGCTAAATTTTGTTGACGGTTGATGGTAGCTAAATTCTGCTGACCATTGTTGGTAGCTAAATTGTGTTGACGGTTGATGGCAGCTAAATTCTGCTGACGGTTGATGGCAGCTAAATTCTGCTGACCATTGATGGTAGCTAGATTCTGTGGCTATTGATGGAAGTGACTTGACAATACTAAATTCTGGTTGATGGTAGCTAAATTATGTTGACGGTTGATGGTAGCTAAATTCTGTTGACTATCGATGGTAGCTAAATTCTGTTGACTTTTGATGGTAGGTAAATTCTGTTCACTGTTGACGGTAGCTAGATTCTTTTGACTATTGAGGGTAGCTAAATTCTGTGACTATTGATGGTAGCTAAATTCTGTTGACTGTTGATGGTAGTTAAATTCTGTTGACTGTTGATGGTAGCTAAATTCTGTTGACTATTGATGGTAGCTAAATTCTGCTGACCATTGATGGTAGCTTAAATCTGTTGACTATTGATGGTAGCTAAATTCTGTTTACTGTTGATGGTAGCTAGATTCTTTTGACTGTTGATGGTAGCTAACATCTGTTGACTATTGACGGTAGCTAAATTCTGTTGACTGTTGATGGTAGCTAAATTCTGTTGACTGTTGATGATAGATAAATTATGTTCACTGTTGATGGTAGCTAGATTCTGTTGACTATTGATTGTAGCTAAATTCTGCTAACTATTGATGATAGCTAAATTCTGCTGACTATTGACGGTAGCTAAAATCTGTTGACTGTTGATGATAGCTAAATTCTGCTGACCATTGACGGTAGCTAAATTCTGCTGACTATAGATTGTAGCTAAATTCTGCTTAATATTGATGGTAGCTGAATTCTGCTGACTATTGACTGTAGCTAAAATCTGCTGACTATTGACGGTAGGTAAAATCAGTTGACTGTTGACGGTAGCTAAATTCTCCTGACTATTGATGGTAGCTAAATTCTCCTGACTATTGATGGTAGCTAAATTCTGTTCACTATTGATGGTAGCTAAATTCTGTTGACGATTGTTGGCAGCTAAATTCTGCTGACTGTTGACGGTAGCTAAGTTTTGTTGACTGTTGATACCATGTCCGCTTCAGCTATAAACTCCAAAGAAACATCTGTTGTAGATAATTTTCGAAAATGTAACAGAAATATTATATCACGTCAAATGTGTCAGCGCAACAGCTACATCTATTTGATTCAGTAATTTAAGTTTTTTGATAGTAGTATTATGTTGTGAATAATTTTTACTTTGTGGAATTTGTATCATAGTATATTTTGAGAGTTGATTATACTGCGAAGGCAGCAAAAAAGAAAAGGTATTTACAAATCCCCAGTCAAGATGAATTTTGTGATTGCCATTACTTTAATGCTTGTTAGGCTGTTGTTGTTGTTGTTTTTTTTAATATGTTTTGGTGCTTTGTTTTCCTTTTCTTTTTGGTGCTTTTTCCCTTTGAATGTATCATATAACATTCTGTATTTTTAATTTGATGAAAAGATCAAATCAATTATTTGCTTTAGATTGAAACCTTCGCTGGAAATTAAACAAATTATTGACGAGACAGCTTTCCATAGAATTTAAAACAAAGGACCGATTTAACTGTAACATGATCTGTTTGATTTCTTTCCCCTTTCTCCTGCTTTCTCTTTCTCTCTCTCTGTCTCTCTCTTTTCTCTTTTTTTGATCTCTCTGTCTCTTTCTCTCTTTCTCTCTCTCTCTATCTCTCTTTCTCCCTCCCCGTCTGTCTGTTGTCTGACTCCCCCCTTTCTCTCTCTTTCCCTCCTCCTCCCTCTCTCTCTACCTCTCTTTGTCTCTCTTTCTCCCTTTTTTCTCTGTCTCTCTGTCTCCCTCCCCTCCCCTCTTTTCTCCCCCTCCCTCACTCTCTATCTTCCTCCATCTCTCTCTCTCTCTCTCTCTCTCTCTCTCTCTCTCTCTTTCTTCCCCCTTCTTTTTTGTTCTTCTTTTTCTGTATTTATCTCTCTCTCCCCTGATCCGTCAAAATGTTTGTCCTAGTATCTGGGATTTTCTGTCTTCTGCCTCCGCCCCTTTCCCTTCCTCTCACAGAAAAAATCTGGAAACGAAATTCTAGAATGCTGTTTTCTATATACTTTTGTGATGTGATGGAATGAGGGAAATGATGATGATGATGATGTGTAAATGATGATGATGATGATGATGTGGTTGAGGGGGGGGGGGGGATGATGAGGGGGGATGATGATGATGATGTGTGGTGGTGGTGGGGGTTAATGATGTGGCGATGATGATGCTAATGGTTGATGATGATGATGATGATAATGATGAGAAAATTTGGTGGTGGTGGTCATGATGATAATGACGATGATGATGATAATGATGATTTTATAATATATATTGATATGAGATGCTCTCTCTCTCTATTTTTCTGATTTTGGTTGTGTTTTGTTGTTCGTTTTATAGGCCATAATTAGGGCAAGAGCCGGATGAAAACAGTATGTCAATGCTTATCTGTACCCCTTGAAACTAAAGAATAGTCATTCTTTTCCCCCCCCAAATTTCTTTATCTATATCTATCTATTCTTTTAAATCTATCTATTTTTATCTATCTATCAAATCTCTATCTATCTATCTATCTATTTTTTCTATCTTTTCTATCTATCTATCTATCTTTTCTACCTATGTATCTATCTACCTATTATCTATGTATCTATCTCCCTACCAAACCTATTATTATCTATCTATCTATCTACCTATTATCTATCTATTTACGTATCTATCTATCTATCTGCCTATCTATCTATCTATCTATCCTATCTATCTACCTATCTTTCTTCCCTACTACCTACCTCCCTACCATCTATCTATCATCCACCCAAACCCATCCATCCATCCATCCATCCTCCACCCATCCATCCATCCATCCTTTCATCCACCCTCATCATCCATCACCCACCCTTATCATCATCTTCTATCTATCTATCTATCTATCTATCTATATATCTTTTCTATCTATCTATTACTATCTATTATCTACTTTTTTATCTCTCTCTATCTTCCCTATTCTTCTCTCTCTCTATATATATGCAAAATGTGTGTAGTGGATATTAGATCGATCGATAGATAGATACAGAGATAGATAGATAGATAGATGATAGATGATGATAGATAGATAGAAGAAGAAGAAGAAAAAGGGAAGATAGATAGAGAAAAGAGGAGAGAGAGAGAGAGAGGAGAAGAAAGAAGAGAAAAAAAGAGCGACGGGAGTGAGAGACACTGATGGAGAGGAGGAGAGACACAGACAGACAGACGGAGACAGAGACAAAAAAGACAAAAAGAGATCGAGACAAACAGAGACAGAGATTGTGAAAGGTAAAAGGTAAAGGTAAAGGAGTCCCATAACCTATAAGGTCGTAGGGGAGCGAGGCGTCAGAGACCTCACTTCTCTAGGGCCAGCATATTGAGGGCGGCGCCCATCTCCTCTCCCTCGCTGCTTTACCTTCCCTGACCCTAAATAGGGCAGGTACCCATTTACAGCTGGGTGAACTGGGGGAACTGTACTGAAGCCAAGGCGCGCAAACGGTCACCCATCCAACTGGTAACCACGCTCGATGCTGCTTAACTTGGCTGGAGGAAAGCGAGTACTCCGACCACTGAGCTATCCCGTCCCCGATTGTGAAAGACATATCTAAAATCAGGCAAGCAAACACACATATACAAAAGAAACCAGATAAAAACAGACAGACAGACAGACAGACAGACCAATAGACGGAGAGAAACGGTCTACTCTATCCCACACTTTGTAGACCTTGATCCTGTAAAGCCAATCGAATCCCCCCAATCCCCCCATCCTCCCCCCAATGCCCCCCAATCCCCCCTTCCCCTCCCTTGCTGATCGTAACTCCTGATTTTCTCTTCTCTACTTCTCCCATGCCTCGTCCATTGATGAGTTTTCGGGAAAGAGTTGGAAAACACACAACAACAACAACAACAACAACAACAACAGTAACAACAGCAGCACCCAAAACAACAACAGCAACAACAACAGAAAACAGAGCAGACAACAACAACAGCAACAACAGCAACAACAGCAACACAACAGCAAAAACGACGCAACAGCAAAAACAACAGCAGCAGCAGAAACCCAACAACAGCAACAATAGCAACAGCAAAACAGCACCAGCAACAACAACAACAACAACAACAACAACAGCAACAAACAACAGCAGCAGCAACAAAAAACAACAGCAACAATAGCAACAGCAACAACAGCAGCAGAAAACAACAAACAACAAAAAAACAACAACAACAAACAACAGCAACAACAACAGCAATAGAAACAACGAAAACATCGACACATACATACACTCATGCACACGTATACACCCCACTTACATACATACACACACACGTACACACCACACATACAAACACACACACATTCACATACACCAAAACCACATACACATACACACACATACACTCAGACACACTTTCATGCGCGCGCTCGGTACACCGCACGCACGAAACCACACACAAATTGTACCTTTGGGAAAAAAAAAAAATTTGACTTTGATTTTGTCTCTGACAACACACACACACCACACACAACACACAAAAACACACAAACAAAACAAAATACTTTGGGGATGTTGATGATGGGATGATGATGATGATGATGATGATGATGATGATGATGATGAGATTGATGATGATATCTCCTTCGGATGAGACTATAAACTGAGGCCCCGTGTGCGAACGCACGCAGAATATCTTGCGCACATCTTGCTAACATGTTAAATCCTGTTCTGCTTTTCGTAAGAGTAGGCCATTGTGTGCCGGTAAGAACAGGTGACAACATTTACAAAACCGCATACACATGGGGACTGGATGTAAACAAGCACATCAGTGCTTATTCCATTATCCACGATATAAAAGAATAAACAAACACAGCGCAAACAAACACACACATACAAACACACACACAAACAACACACAACACACATATACACTTACATAACATACATACATGCACGCACGCACGTACTCAAACGCACAATACACACACACATCGTACCATCTGAATAAAATGTTCACTATCACTCTAACAACACACACACACATACTTTACACACATACACACATATACACAACATACACATCATACAAAACATTACATACACACATACACACGCACATACACACATACACATACATTACACACACTTTACACACAAACCACACATACGCATAAACACATACACACACATACACACAGCCACACACACAACATACACACAATACACAAAACACACACATACGCATAAACATACACACACATACAACAACCCACACACACACATAAAACCCAAACACACACACAAATGGGCATCCCTCAGGGCTCTGTGATTGCGCCCTATTTATTAATATTTTACTTCATGATATCCCTGAAAATGTGTCTGGTAATGTTGTTCTTGCCCAAATTATGCTGATGACCTTTGTATGTGGAAAAGGGTAACAATGAAAAAGGTAACCCTAAAAGACATTTAAATTTTTGTTAGAAAGTTATATCAGCTTGAGTTGGATAAAATTTATAAGTTTTTGGTGGAAAATGGGTTAGGTCTTTCTACAGAAAAGACACAGGTTGTGCTTTTTAACAATGGTGCTGATCCTCCCTAAATTTTCTGTTTTTAAAATTGGGTGAAAAGTTCTGGATTATAACCCTATGGTAAAATTTCTTGGTATCATACTTATTTAAAAATTAACATGGCATTGTCACATCGAATATGCTTTGAACAAGGCAAGAAGAAGTCTAAATGTATTAAAGGCAATTAGTAGGCAAATATGGGCACAAGATTCATTAGTACTAAAGCATTTATCAATATCGCTGGTCCGCTCTAAACTAAATTGGTCAAGAATTATTCTTTAGTGCCCAAATATTTTTGAACAAAATTCAAAGCTTAGATTGTAAAGCTTTCCGGATTGCTTTGGGAGTTCCGTTTATGGCATCTTCTTTAGGAACGTATAGAGAAATAGGAGTACTACCTCTAAGGGATTATCGTAATTTTAGCCGTTTAAAAAGTATATCTTAAGAAGTTCAACAGTTGAAAAAAATATTGCATCGGAAATTTCAATTAGATCGGACTTAGAGTTTCCCAATAGAGCTAAAAATATATTTCTTTTGTCACTTTTTAGTACTTACACTTCCAATTTATCTTCAAAGAGTCAAGTACCCAATCCTAAAGACTGGCAAAAATCCACACCTTTTTTTAACACCCTTTTCCAACATGGGAACTTCGGGAAAGCAGATTTTGATATCAACCATCTCTCTTTAAAAAAAAGAAAATGGCTTATTCTAGGTTTCTTATATAAAAGTGCACTAGAAGATACATATCCTTCTCATCTTAAGATGTACACTGACGGATCCCTTAAAAAACAAGGGGAAGCAGGGGCAGCATTCATCATTCCAGCTTTAAAGGTTAAAAAAGTCCTATCACATCGGCAAAAAATCATTCCATCTTTACTGCTGAACTTACTGCTATTTTGATGGCTTTGTACTTTCTGCTTGATTTTCCCAATAACTGTTTTGCAGATTTTGTTCTGTTTTGATTCTAAATCTGCATTACAGTCTCTAAGAAAACTCTTTCATCGACCCGTTAGGCGGGAATCTTATTACTGAAATTATTTTGTTGGTACATTTTCTAATTCTGAGGGGTTCGAATGTTACTTTCGCTGGGTTCCATCTCCTTGTGGTATTTTTTTAATGAAAAAGTGACAAAGCTGCCAAAAAGGCAGCAAAACATGATAGCTATTCAATGTTTTAGATATTCCTTTTTCTTTCATGAAGGTTATGCTTTGCTTCAAAATGTTTGCTGGAAACATGTGAAAAAGAAAACAGGAAGAGGCTGGTTATCCCCAGATACTTGTTCAGTTCTGGATTTGAGAACATTCTTTGTACTCATTTATGGTTTTCGAAAATTTCCTGTACTAGAAAAAATTGTTTCTTAATCTACAGATTAAAATTAAATGCCTTTCGAGCAAAAATTTGCCAAAAATACAATGTATATGCGGTGAAAAATTTTTCCAATGTTCATGTTCGTATCAATGTCTAGGTTTAAAAACGTTTTTACCATCATTTAAAGATAAGTCTCTGCAGGAAGTTTTAACCAATCCGAGTTAGTATGTGAGATAGCCTTGTCTCTGTTGCTTTCCCCAGTATTCTCTTTTTTGTAAAGTATGATCGTCGGAATCTACATTTTGTTGTTTTACAGCTGCCGTTACAGTAGTTACAATTGTTTGTTTTCCAAACTTTAGAGTATTTTTCAATTGTTCGGGGTTTTTGTTAATTTTTTTTATTTCTTTGCCATGTTTTTGGCTCTGTTTATTTTAGTTTGGAATGTCTTTTAATGTGCATTTATACCAACACGTTTCTATTCTACTTAAAGCCTTACCCATTATGTGCCCCCCCCCCCTGCCTCCTTTCGTTAATATCACTTTAAGTGAACAACTTTTTAAATTTGGGAAGACAAAAACACACACACAACACACACAAACACACAAACACACACACACAACACACAACCACACACAACACACACACAACATTTGTTCTTAGATAGATGGCTTGATGAAATAAAAAAAGCAAATAACATTGGTATTCAATTTTACCTTGGAAATTTAAAATTTTGACTTCACTTTGCAAAATACAACATACACAACATAACACACTTTACACATACAACCATACACACCATAAAACAATACACACAAAACCCACACACGCACACAAAGAACCCCCAACAAACAACCACACACAAAACATACCCACCACAAACACACACACACAGAACACACAACCACACCCCGGCACAAACACATCTCTCCCTCCTCCCCTTTTTCTCTCCTTCTTTCTCCCTCCCTCCTCTTTTCTCCCTCCCTCCCTCTCTCCCCCTCCTCCCTCTCTTTCTCTCCCTCCTTTCCCCTCCTCCTCTTTCTCCCTCCCTCCCTCTCTTTTCCTCCCCCCTCCCTCCTCTCTCCCTCCTCTGTCCCTCCCCCTCTCTCTCACTCCCTCCCTTCTCTCCTCCTCCCCCCCCCCCCCCCCTCTCTCTCTTCTCCTTCCCTCTCTCTTTCTCTCTTTCTCTGAACCTTAATGGCGCAGTCAGAAGGAAAGAGAAGCATAAGAGAGAGAGACAGAGACAGAGAGACAGAGAGACGCAAACGCAAACGCAAACGCAATTTTATTTCACGAGGGTAATAGATTAAGTAACAAGACTTTTTTCATCCAGCCCTCAAAAAGAAAAGAAAAGAAAAGAAAAGAAAAAGCTGCAATAAAAGCAAAAGCATGATTATGATACATATGAAAGTACACACACATTGATATCAAAAAATACACGGAGGAGAAAAGGATAGAGACAGAGACAGGGGACAGACAGACGGACAGACGACAGCCCGACAGGCAGGCAGGCAGGCAGGCAGACAGACAGACAGATAGATAGACAGACAGACAAAACAGAGGGACGATAGACAGTATGAGATAGAGACAGAGATAGCGAGACAGAGAGAGGAACAAGAAGTATGGAAACAGAGAGACAGAGGGGACAGAGAGACAGAGAGAGAAAGAGAGAGAGAAAGAGACAGACAGAGACAGAGAAAGACAGAGAGACAGAGAGAGAAAGAGAAAGACAGAGAGACAGAGAGAGAAAGAGAGAGAGAAAGAGGGACAGAGACAGACAGAGACAGACAGACAGAGAAGAGAGAGAGAGAGAGGGGGAGAGAGAGGAGAGGAGAGAGAGAGAGAGGGGAGAAAGAAAGAGAGAGAGGGAGAGAGAGGGAGATGGCTGGGGTGGGGGGTGGGGGGGGGGGAAAAGCGAGATGATTTTTTTTATTAAATAAATCAAATGCAAAGTGAAAGGCAGAGCTTTGTGATAAACGATGACGACGGACATGAAATTAGCCGGATTATTATGATCATCTTGTGCGCTTTTTCTGTTTCTTTTTTTTGGCCATTCCTCAGATAGAGCTCTGAAGTTCACTAAGTGTGAGATTGCCGCGTATTCGACCGTTTTGTTGTTGTTGTTGTTGTTGTTGTTGTTGTTTTACCTCAGTATTTAGGTAGCCGCACTCAGTCTTTGGGATAATATCTAAACGTGACAGTTATGTGCATGCTGTTTTGTTGTTGTTGTTGTTGTTGTTTTTTAAGAAAAAAAAAAGTCATTCAATCCTACTGATACCAAAATGGCTTACTCAACCCACTCCTGATTTTCTCTTCTCTATTTCTCGAAAGTCGCCTCCATAATGTGAGTGTTTTGGAAGAAATTACAAAAAGCAAAACACCCACCTTTAATACATGTGCGCGTGGACACACACAACCACACACACACACACAACACACACACCACACACCCCAAACAACAACAAACAGACACACACACCCCACACAAAACACTAATATCACTAAGAGTGAACAGACGTTAAATTGAAGACAACAAACAACAACAACACACACACAAAAAACACACAAACAATCACACTCACACATAGAACATCTTGCGCACACGTTAAAACCCGTTACACTTTTTCGGAAGAGTAGGCCATTGTGTGCCGGTGGGAATGGATGACAAAATTAGCAAAACTGCATACACACGGAGATTGGATGAAAAAAAAGCACACGATTGCTTATTCCATTATCCTGGAAATAATAATAATAAATTAAAATAATAAGGATAATAGTAATACTACTACTACTAATGATAATAATAATTAAAAATGATGATGATGATGATGATGATGATGATGATGATGATGATGACAACAATAACAATAAATCACACACATACACACTCACACACACACTTCGGTTTATGTAGTCTTTTCCGAAGAACTTTTGACATTTACGTCGGGTATTTTGTTTTGGCGTCAAACTAGGAGAGAGAAAAATAAAGAAAGCAAGGCTGAGAATCGAGCCCAGAACCTCATGGGACTTGCTTGTTAGGCAGGTGAACGTCTTAACCATCCTGCCAGCACCTCTTTCTTCTTGTCAAAGGATTGAAAGACAACCTATTTTCTTTCATGTGATGCCTCAAAGTTTTACAACAAACGGATTGAAATTAGCTAGTGTTTGACAGTACGAAATTGTTCTACGTTGTCACCGTGGCAAATTCGCAAGCCTGTTTGAGGAGACACACACATTGCTAGTAGTGCCTTGGCAGAAATCTGTGTGGAAAGTAAATTTTATTCGTTTTTACTGTGGAAGTGCTATAATTATACTCTGTGGCTGTACCTTCATTTGCCTTGTGAAGCTGCTGTATTTTTGCACGCCGAATGTTGATCCCTTTGTGTTGGGGTGAAGAAGAAGAAGAAGAAGAAGAAGAAGAAGAAGAAGAAGAAGGAAGAAGAAGAAGAAGAAGAAGAAGAAGAAGACCTCATACAAGTGTTGACTATCACAGAGTTGTTTTTTCGATCGTGTTGGTTCTAAGAATGTGCAGCACAGACAGTGGACAATCTTATTTTTTAAAAAAAGACCGTTTCTTTCTTCATTAAGTCGAAACTTCGTGTTTTACTTCTGTATTTATGTGAAAACTGTATCATCTCATCTGCTCCCGTAACCCCCTTCCGGGGTCGTAGGGGTATTGCAGTGACGAAACTGTATTAAAAAAAAACCCAGCAACAACAAAAACCCGTACTTTCTTGCAGTGTTTTAGATGTGAAAATTATACGAGCGACAATAACACAAAAAATGGAGTAACTTAACTTCATCGAGATAACGACAGCAACTACAAACAATCATTTTCCCGTGTTGTGTCCAATGAAAGCTTGAGAAACATTCTTCACCCTTTCTTATTAAAAGCAACACACACACAAAAAAACACCCTAAACACATGCGTTCAATATACCTCTGACCTAGTCGACGTCTCATCATCAGTGACGTAGAAACTATTTCACCAACTAATTGCGTACTATAACTTGATCCACGAACAAAGAAAGAAAACAAAACTAACATTCCATGAACCTCTTGCAAACGTAATAATAGTAGAAATAATAATAGTACACCTTTTTTTTTTAAACACCCAGCACAATTTCTCTAATTTCTACCTGTCCAATCTAATGTAAAAAAAGAAAAAAGAAAAAAAAAAGAAACCAAAATGCCGCGGATACAAGAGGTGGGGAGTGAGAATGCCGTGTAGGTCTGGAGGTGGTGGTGGTGGTGGTGGTGGTGGTAGTGGTGGTGGTGGTGGCGGCGGCGACGGCGGTGGTAGCGGTGGTGGTGGTGTCTTGTGCTTGGAAGCGGTCGGTGCAGCAGAGTGGCGGAGAGAGCGGCGGAGAGAGCGGCGGCTGTGGCGATGCGAGTGTCCTGGCCTGTGCTGAGTGCCCGCTCCTGGGTCACTGCCCTGGTTTCCCTGCATCTCATGGTGTCAGGTCAGTCAGGCTTGCCTTGTCCTGCCCTGTCTTGTCCTGTCTTGTCTTGTCTGGTCTTGTCTACTCTTGTCTTGTCCTTTCTTGTCCTGTCCTATCCTGTCCTGTCTTGTCCTGTCTTGTCCTGTCTTGTCTACTCTTGTCCTGTTTAGTCTTGCCCTGCCTTGTTTTGTCCTATCCTGTCCTATCCTGTCTCTGCCCTATCCTGTCCTATCCTATCCTCTCCCCTCCTATCCTGTCCTGTTCTATCCTGTCCTGTCCTAATTTGTCCTGTCCTATCCTTTCATATCCTGTCCTGTCCTACCCTGTCCTGTTCTATCCTGCCCTGTTCTATCCTGTCCTAATCTGTCCTGCCCTTCTGTCCTAATCTGTCCTTTCCTGTCAAATCTGTCTGTCTTCTATCTATCTGTTGTCCTGTTTCCTGTCCTATCCTTCAAAATCCTGTCCTGCCCACCCTGTCCTAATCTGTCTTCCTTTTTTTCCTCCCCCTGTCCTATCCTATCCTGCCCTTTTATTCCTCTTCCTATGTTGTCCTGTCCTGTCCTACCTATCCTGTCCTTTTCCTTCCTGTCCTTTCCTATCCTGTCCTGTCCTACCCTGTCCTATTCTGCCCTGTCCTGTCCTTCCTGTCCTTCCTATCCTGTCCTGTCCTTTCTGTCTTGTCCTTCCTTTCTGTCCTTTTCCCTGTCCTGTCCTGTCCTATCCTGTCCTGTCCTATCCTATCCTTCTTTATCCTGCCCTTTCATCCTGTCCCTATCCTGTCCTGTCCTTCCTGTCTGTCTGTCCTATCCTTCCTGTCCTTCCTTTTCCTGTCTTATCCTTTTTCCTTTCTGTCCTGCCCCTATCCCCTGTTTTCCTGTCATCCTTTATCCTGTCTATCTATCTGCCCTTCTATTCCTATCCTGTCTTATCCTGTCCTTTCCTTCCTGTCCTGTCCTGCCCTGTCCTATCCTGTCCTGTTCCTGTCCTGTTTCCTGTCCTTCCTTCCTTCTGTCCTGTCCTTATTCTGCCTGCCTGTCCTGTCTGTCCTGCCCTATCCTGTCCTGCCCTTCCTTTCATGTCCTATCCTACCTGTCCTTATTCCTTTTCCTATCCTTCCTGTCCGGGTCCTATTCTGCCCTCTGTCCTGTCCAAATTCCTATCCTTCCTGTCCGGGTCCTGTTTTCATGTCCTGTCCTGTCTGTCCTATCCTGTCCTGTCCTTTCCTGTCCTATCCGTCTTTTTTGTCCTGTCCTGCCCTTTTTCTTTTCCTGGTTTTTATCTTTATTTTTCCTTTGTTCTTTCCCTGTCGGTTCCTTTTATTCCTGTCTGGCCTTCCCCTTTTTGTGTTTGGTTCCTTTTCCTTTGGTCTGGCTTTGCCCTGGTTCATCCTATCCTTTGTTTATCTGGTTTTCTGGTCTTGCCCTTGTTCCGGGTTTTTCCCTTTTTTCTGTCTTTTCTGCCCTTGTCTTGTCTATTCTTTTTCCTATCTTGCCCGGGTCTTTTTGCCCTGTCTGGTCTTTGGGGTTCTTGCCTTGTCTGTCCTGGTTGTCTGGTTTTTTTTTTGTTTATTTTGGTTTTGGGTCTTGGTTTGCTTGTCTTGTTTTCCCTGCCCCATCTGGGGTGGGGGTCTGGTCAGTCAGGGTTGCCGGGGACTTTGGGTTTTTTTGTCTTGTTTCTAAGTTCTGGTCTTTGGTTTAAAAAGGCTTGGGTTTTTGGCTTTCGGTTTTCCTTGGCCCCTTCGGGGCTTTGTCTGGTCAGGTCCTGGTCTGGAAATACGGGGGTCTTTTAAAAGGTCAAAAAGGTTTTTAGGTTAATGTTCGGGTTTTGGGGGTCTTTTTTCCTTGTCTTTTGGGTCTTATCTTGGCCCGGTTCTTTTTGGTCTGTTTGGGTCTTCCCCCTTTTCATGCTTTGCGCCCTTTTTTGGGGTCCTTGGAAACTGGTTCCTTGAGGGGGTTCGGGCCTTTTGTCTTTTCCGGTCCTTGGCCTTTGTTCCTTGGGCTTTTCTATTTACATAAGGTTTGCTTGGTCCGCGTCGTGTTGCTTCTTGTCCTTGTTTTCATTGAGCCAAAATTTCTTAATTTGTCATAGGCCTTTTAGTGGGGGTCTGCGGTTACTAAGTGGTCTTTCTTGGAGAGAGAAATAGGCCCTGTGTGGCACATAAAATTAGATAGCGCACATAAAAGAACCCACGGCATCAAGAGAGTAGTCAATGGCAAAATTCTGTAGAAAAAAGCCACTATGATAGGGAAATAAATTACAGTTGCAGACAGAATTATAATGGGTGGCGCTTCTCTTGTGGCGACGCGCTCTCCCCCGAGAGAGAAGCCCGAATTTTACGCAGATAAATCTACTTTGACATAAAAGGGGTATGAAAAAAAGAAGATGACATGAGGAGACAGGGTGCAGTTCCTCTAGAGCCTGGCCCAGTTGAAAAGCTCTGTCCATATTGGATGTGAACAAAATGCTAAGGCCTCCATTAGAATAGAGCCATGGTTTAAAAAGTAATGTCAAAATTTGTTTTTCATCCACAATTTTTTTACATGCTTTTGTAGAATTGCAAATTGTACTCTGTTAAAAAAGGTGGAGTAAAGTCTCTGAAGTGTGAGTATGGCTGCCTGTATGATATACTTTCAAAACGATCATATATGCAACGTGTTTCATCTGGTATGTTTTCAACTTACGATCTCACTGTCATCATCTGGTGCGATGATGAGTAAATCAGTTTACGTTAAAAGGGCTGACGTTAAAAGGGCCCCCCCCTCCCCCTCCAAGCTTGTAAGCATCCAGCAGAAACGGCAACTGACCAATAACTCAAGTATTCACAATGTTTCTTACTCCTTGTCCCGTTTTTCATTTTGTCGTGGAACGTCACGTCACAAAACTAAACGTATTGATCCTTGCGTTTGTGGGTTGACATGTTTATAAATGATTGCGTCAGTGTTGCGATTTATCGTGTTAATTCATCATGCTTTTAAATGGATTACTCTCTATCAGTCAAAATGTTTTATTGGCCATAGATCTTTTTATATATAAATGTGTTTACTGCAGCTTTGCTTCAAAGGATCGAAGCATATCATTTACATGCCTCGGCTACAACTATGAGATTCACCAATGGTTGTTTTTTTTTCCGTATGCAACCGATTTTTGCCCTCCATATAGGTGGCTACATTCCGATTTCGGGTATGTGTTTTGGCAACCCACCTAATGCTGACATGAATTACAGGGTCTTTAACGTGCATATTGCATTTTGTACACGTAAGCATCTCCACTATAATCAAATTTCTGCCTAATTTCTGAAACAGCAGCTGCCTCCTCTGCTGTTTTGGAGGTCATCGTCGAACACGACGGACTAAATAACATACATACATACATTTGTGTATACACGAATGGACTATCTGTACTGACAGGTCTGCATTTGAAATTCACCAGGGAGATCGTAAAAAAATTCCTCACCCTTAATTCAACAGATGTCACCGAGATTTGAACCCACAGCTTTATGGACCAATCGGAGGACCATACTTATACAGTTGTTGTACCCTAATTTCCAGACAACCCTACTTTGGTGGGCCATGCAGTTTTTTGTTGATTGCTAGGTCAGTAGAGGACGGCATAGCTCAGTGAACAAAGCACTCGCTTTTGCCAAGCTAAATTGAAGCAGCATTGAGCGTGGCTGCCAAGTGGATGGATGACCGATTTGGGTGCTATGGCTTCAGTACAGTCCCTCAATTCACCCAGCTGTAAATGGGTACTTGCTCTCTTTAGGGTCAGGGAAGGTAAAAGCAGCGAAGGGCGAATAAGAGGAGACACAAAACACACACACACCCACACAAAACACACACCCCACATATATATATATATATATAAATTATATAATAAAAATAATAAAATTTTAATAGTAAAAATTTTTATAAGGCTTTTCACTTATAGGTTATGTACTCCTTTCCTTTACTTTTTGTAAGGGTTAAGGTTTCCATATCTATTAAGGGCGTAGGCGAAGGCATCTAGGTCATTCTTACCAAGAAGAGGGGGTCCCTTTGTGTTTTTACTCTCCGTGGCTTTTTAAAAGGGAAGTACTTTACATGGGGTAAATGGGGAAGTTGGGGGAAAAGGGCCATAAATGGTGTGGTGTTGGGGGGGTGGGGGGAAAGGAGGGGTTGTTGACACCGCCCCCCTTTTTTCCTTTAATTATTTTCATTGAGGATAATTAATAAGATAATTGCTTTTTTTAATTTAGGCCCCTGTTTTTTGGTGTTTTTGTCTTTTTTTTTCCACTTCTTTTTTTTTTTTGAGGGGTTTGGGTGTGGGTTGTGTGTGTTGGTGGTGTTGCAGCGCCTTTTTGTGTTTTGTGGTAATTTTGTGCTGGGTTTTGGGCTCTTTTCAAATTTCTTTACCTTGCCCTTTAACCACTGGGGTATTTCCCTTTTTTTCTTTCAAATCTGGATTGTTCCCAAATTATTTTCCCCTGCAAACACACTTGTGGTATGAAGGGGTGCAGGGTGCACATGCGTTTTCCCGCAATTAAAAAGCGTGAGCTGGTTGTTGGATGGGTTGACGTTTGTGGCTTTGGAAAATTTGTAAGTTTTAACCACGATTTGGGGCTTCCATTAGGGGGAAAAAACGGGGGAAGAGATGGGGAAACGTGGAGAATGAAAATTTTCACATAGGTTTGGTACCCTTTCCTTTACCATCATTTTGTGGTGTGAGGGAACCAAAATGTGGGAGACGAGAGAGATACAGGGAGAGATTTAAGCGGCGGGCGCAATAGACCCAAAACAGGAAGGACCCAAAAGCGGGGAAAGGGGGAAAAACGGGAAAACCAGCGACAAAGGAACCCCCCAAAGGGAACCCCGCCAGGCCAGGGGGTTGGGGAAGCGAACCCGAAGAGAGAAAAGAAGCATGAAAAAAGAGACAATTAATAACGAGAAGGAAAAAGACTCATTGGTTTAGGCGTGATTTTTTGGGGGTGTTTGGTTTTTGTTTTGATTTTTTTTTGTGAGGGTTGGGGGGGGTTTGTGTTTGGTGTTGTGTGTGTTTGTGTGTACTTTTAGGGAGTTTCTATTGACTGTTTCAAAAGGAAATCTCTTTAGATAATTAATTCTTTGTCGTTTCGTAAGAGGTTTTTCGTTGTTCAGCGAGGTTCTTCGTTGCGCTTTGTTAAATTTTGTTTAGAAAGCGTTTTTAACCCAAATGTTTCCACTTAATACTATATACACTAAATACACCATCTACTTGTATAATACTTATTCTCTAAAACTAATTGGATAATATAATTTAATAATATTACAAACACAACAAACAACATTAATAATAATAAGAAAAAAAAAAAATTAATAATTGGTAATTTAAAAAATAACAATATGGCTGTAAGAAAGACAAATAAAGCGGAAAGAAAAAGTAGAAAGCAGAAAGAAAAAGCAAGACAACAAAACCCAAAACCCAAAAAACAACAACAACAAAAACAACACAACAACAAACAAAAACAACACAAAAAAAGGAAAATTGGAGGGTGAAAAAGGATGAAAAGGAGGAAGAGAAAGAAAAGGGAGAGGAACAGGGTTGAAAAAAAAAAGGTCTCTGAGGCCCGGATTGTGTCACGGGTTTGTGGATGGTAATGGTTTGTATGGGTGCGTGAGGTGGGTGTGGTGGTGTGTGTTGGTTTTTTGTGGAATCTCAGAGGGTCTATGGACGAAACAAAGGAAACCATTTTAAACCTTTCCTTGTTCTTTCTTGAAGTTTTCCTATGTTCCAGGCTCTTCTTCCTGAAAGTTTTTAAATTTTGTTTGAATGGATAACAAGTGTTCACCTTATTTTACCACAACAAATCCTACAATCCTTTCTCACATCATATACTATTTACTCCCCTTAAAAATTTAAACTAGTAATGTTAGTTATAATAAAAATAAATTAAAATAATAATGGGTATAATGGAATCTGAAAGGTTGGTTTTAAAAATAAAGCTTTTGTTACTTTTTGTGCTTATTCCTTAGTAAAATTTTAAAATCAAGGGATAAAACACCTAACAAGTTATTTTGGAGTATAAATTTTTGCTTTTCGGGGGAAGATAAATAAAAAGGAGAAATAAATTAGGTTTTAAACAATGCTTACGGATTAAAATTTTCAGGGTTTGGCAAAAATTTACAAGGTTTTAATGTGGAAGACGGGAAAACTCCAGTTGGTAATTCTGGGTTTCCTTGGTTGGAATTTGGAGGGAAGGAGGCGCCCAAGTTTTAAACATAAAGCCCAAACGACTTTTCTTTAAAACTGGGTTTCTATATGTTTATCTTTTAACTTCTTTATTCTAAATTCTTAAATTAATCTTCCTGTCCTAGTTTACGCCCAATGGGGCTACATCAAAGTCAACCCGTTTCCCTTTCCCTTTCCCCTTCTTGTTCTGTCTTTTCAGGTTTTGGGGGGTTGGAAGGTTTAGGCACTGTAATTGGCTGTGAAACTCAGCTTTTTGGCTGGGCCCTTTTTCTTTTCCTTTACGTATTTAAAACTGGGATTTTAATCCTTTGGATCTTGTGCATGTTTGACCATTTAATTTAGCTTTTTCAGGAAAAATTTTGTTAGAAGGATCTTTAAAAGGGTGTCCTATTATGGGTTTCTGGAATTCCTTTATGGAGTTTAGTTGCTTGAAATTGTGGTTCCTTTTGGTTGGAATTTAGGAAGGGGTTCCCCAAAGCTTCATTAACCGCGTTTCTTTCTTAAACTGAATTTATATGATTTATCAGGCCTTTTTCAATATACTGTGTAGTGACAAGGGGGCATTAAAAATCTACAAAGTTATATTTTTTTCTCCCTTTTTCCCGGGTTTTGTTTTTTTCCAGGCCCGTTATTGTTGTATTCCGCCACTCTTTCTGGCTTGGCCCTTCTTTCAAATTTCCGGACTGGCTTTAATACTGTTTTCCAAACTTTGGTTTTTTAACCCTATAATTTAGTTATGCGTTGGGTTTTTAGGGGCCATGGTTTTGGTCTTTTGCACGTTTCTTCTTACCGGTTTTTTGGAGGCCCTTTCCAAAATTTCTTTAGGCCCGGAATCTTTTTCTGATCTCCTGATTCCCATCAAAATGGATATGCAAGGGAGGTTGTGTTTGGGGTGTGTTCTCCCAAGTGGTGATTTTCAAATGATTTTTCCGTGCATCCGCATACTTCTCTCGGAAGTGTTGAAAAAGGGTTAAAAGGGAGAAGTTTTCTTTTCCCCTTTTTTTCCCGGGAAACCCTTCTAATTGGTTGGTTTTTTGTACACTTGCACTGTTTTGGGCCTTTTTCGGCCCTTTTTCAGTGTTTGTTACTGGAACTCTTTTCTGTTTGCATTATCTTTTACCAAATTATGTTTGCCACCAAAGCTGTATGCCACAACCCTGTCAAATGTTCTTAAAAATGTTAAACGTGGGTAAAAGGTCCCCGTTTAATGTTGTGGAAAACCCTCCATGTTTTTGAGTTAACTGCATGGGGCGCCCTGCTGTACAGCTTGTTTGAAAGATTGTCTTGCTTTTTGGTTCAAAACTATTCAATTATTATCTGCAAATGCCTTTGTTTGGATATAGGTGAGGGGTTTTTTTGGATGTTGAGATTTCCTATTTTGAGGGTTTAATATACTGTTCCTGTTTTTGGCCCTGTCTGCCGCTTGTTTCCAGCTTGGTTGGCCTGTTTGGCTTCCTCCGTTAAAACTGCCCTTGACTTTCTTTTTTAGGATTTTTAATGCTTGTTTAATTTCCTTTTTTGGAGGGGATAGGGGTGCTGGTTGGTTTTCTTTTGCGTTGCGGGTCTTAAGGCCTGGATCTCCCCTTTCCCCCCAAATTAACCAGGTCGGACTTTTTTCCGTCATCTGTTCCAAAATTTTTCCTGGAGGTAGGGGACTTCCCTTTTTGCTTGGTTCTTAAACTTTTCCTGCTTTTGTTATAAGGTCGGGCTTTCTGTTATCTTTCGGTATTGGTCCTTGGCTTCCCATTTTGTCTTGGATTTTTAAACCTTTCCCCCTTTTTTCCCGTCAGGCTTCTGATTCTTTTTTGATTTTTTCTTATTTTTCTCTTCTTTTGGTTTCACATCCTTTTTCTTTTTCTCCTTTTCTTCCTTTCCTTAGTGTGGGTGTTATTTGTCCTGGTTTTTTGATGGTCTTTTCCAACCCCGCTTGTCGTTTGTAATGTTATTGAAATTTTTCGGGCGGGGTTCCCAAAAAGGTCCTGGTTTATCACGCTGTATTGGGGAAACTTTCCACTATCATTGCTGAAAATTTCTTAATTTACCTCTGGGTCCTTCTTTCTCTAGGTTTAAATTTGATCCTGATGTTGTTCCGCTTGTGGATTTTCTTTAGACGTGTCGGAAAGTCATCATTACAAGATCATGATCACTCCCTATGTCTGCTCTGGAAAACTTCGTGTTTTGTGCGATGTTAACGCTAGACTGAAACCGTCTTTTCACCATTGATGTAATCTATTTGGTTGGGGGTGTTCTCATTTGGGCTATGCCTTTTCCATTTTCTGGATTTCTTGAGTGGGCAAGTGTATTAACTAGCTGGAGGTGGTTGTTACTGGCAAACTCCCGGGGTCTCAAGCCCCTTTTATTTGATTGGTTATTACATGTGGCCCCCAAACGCCCTCCAATTTTCCATGCATCTTCTCCTACCTTGGCGTTTCCCGTCACCTTGCACAACGAGGATGTCTTTCTTGGGAGTTTGATTCGAAACCTCTTGTAGTGGTCATAAAATTCTTCTATGGCTTCAATCTGTGCAGTCTTGATGTAGGGGCGTATGCCTGTACTACAGTTATGTTAAAGGGGGTTGCTCTCAGGCGGGTGGTAATAAGTCTGCTGGACACAGGCTGGGCAGCTCATGACGGTGTTCATGGTGTCTTTGTGAATGAGAAACCCCCCGGGCCCGTGTTCATGTTTATCCTGTTTTCCCCTGTAGTTATTTGTGGTCTTTCCCGGGTCGTTGTTTCTCCCATGTTTTTCCACCTGATTCGGGAGAACCCAAGGATGTGCCATTGATATCTGGACATCTCATGTGTCAGTTCCTTCCACTTTGCCTGCAGCTCTTAGTGTCCGTACATTCCATGTGCCAATGATGGTGTTGTTTCTGGCACGGATTTTGTTGTGTTTTACATCAGTAGCATACTTTCGACCTTTGTCCTGATGAGCAACAGAAGGCGCGGTCCTTGGTAACCCGGGCGACGACCGATCCGGTATGGAAATTCTGGCTGTCTTTGTCATGGGTGTATCTTGGGCAAATCAAACCTGGCGGAGCCCATCCCTCTCCAGGTCGGATTTTTTGATTGGGTTTACTTCCCACATGTGGCAGGTGGTACTGGGTTACATGGTTACCAGTAGCAGAAGGAGTCTCTGACCTGACCAAAATAGACAGTGTCCTTCTATGTATATGTATAATATGTACAGAAACTAATGCAGAAGAAAATAAATCAAAATCAAGAATTCATAATTCATGTTAAAATATGAACACGTAGACAGACTTAGCACGTACTCTGTATTTCTAAGAGGAATAGCTTTTCAACAGGTTCTCCTTGTTCAAACGAGAAAATGCACCCTATAGCGAATTATAGCTTATTATGTAATCTTACTTTCATATGTACTTACATGGATACTTAGTTCAAAGCAAAAACCTTACAGAAAAAACCCCCAAATGACGCTGTCTCCACCATCTTGTACACAATAACCTTCTTCTTCGTCGTCGAACGCTCAGACAGCAACTATTATTGCCTGTTATATGAGCGAAAATGCGTCGCTTTGTTAAGCGCCTGACATGTCAGCCCCGCATCCGACTTCGACATAAGAGAGAATTGCTATAATATTCTAAGTCTTTCTGGAAAAAAATGGACCAGACAATAGACAAGAAGGACAGGAGCTAAAGAAACAAGACAGAAACAAAGAGAGTGATAGAAAAGAAGGAATTCCTAGATCATAATTTCCAGAAGGTGGGGATGCTATCTAAACTGACAGGCCCCTGGAATCCCCACGGGGAAGCACGAAATAATCAGAAATAAACCAAGATTTGTTTTTTTTCCATTTCCTCTGACAAATCAACCAACAAGAACCTGCCCCCTATAAGTCGGGCACACACGCACGCCAAATCTCTCTCCCCCTTTCCCCCCCCCCCCCCCCCCCCCCCCCCCCCCCCCCCCCCCCCCCCCCCCCCCCCCCCCCCCCACACAAAACACAGATGCGAGAGGCTAGCTATTCTGTTCACGGCTGACAAGGCGGAACTCCACCAAGGAACGGTCAGTGATAGAGTCATTATGTCCAGTTGCCTCCTAGACCTTGCCAAGGCAGGTGAAGAAGAGGTCAAGAGGGTTGTGACATGGAGGCCTCTTCTTAATCGATTGTCAATCTCCCCTGCCTCTGCTACTGGCATTGGGAAAGGGTAGGGGCCAAGAACGAAGTTAGCACAGGGGGAAGGGGGTTTCGTCAGGATTTAATTTAGAGGAAGGGAGGGGTGGGGGAAAGGGGGAGGGGGGGGGGGGGGTGTTGGGGAGAGTGGGGGGGGGAGAGTGTGGGGGGGGGTGGGGGAGGGGGGGTCAGGATGTTGCCACAGTCGTGTACGGGTGTTGAACGTAATGCTTGATTGCTTTCTGAGACAGGGAACTTCGCACTCTCTTGCTTGCCAAAGGGCATTTTGCATACAGATTGACCCGGACTAATCCATCAGTTCTAAGCGTTGGTTTTATTCCAGAAAAGTTATTGAATCTGTCCTGAAGACACACCTCGTCACTGGAGTTAACACCAGTGCAGACTCCACTCTCCCCCAAAAGTCCTTCGGATGAGAGTATAAACCGAGGCCGCGCGTGCGAAAGCACGCGGAATATCTTGCGCACACGTTGAATCCTGTTCCGCTTTTCGTAAGAGTAGGCCTTTGTGTACCGGTAGGAACCAGATGACAAAGCAGAAAAAACTGCGTACGCACGGGTACTGGATGTAAAAAGCACATAAGTGCTTATTCCATTATCCTCGATATTCCTTTACAAGATTCAGCGCTGTATAAATTCTATACATTATTATCATTATTATTATTATTATTATTATTATTATTATTATTATTATTATTATTATTTATTATTATTATTATTATTATTATTATTAGATCCTTGACCTCGGCGGTCGTGGGGGAGACACGAAAGACGATGCCGTGGTAAGCCTCCTCCATCCATCTCGGTCCTCGGCTCTGCGCAGTAGTGCCGAGTCATTCATCCTGGTCCATTCTCTGATTGTGTCCATCCATGACTTGTTTTGTCTTCCCCTCTTTCTGCCACCTTCGAGTGTTCCCTGCAGTACTGTTTTTGGCAGAATGTTGTGGCGGGTGACGTGGCCGAACCATGTCAGCTTTTTCTTCTTGACGATGGTGAGAAGGGGTTCCTGTGGACCTGCCAGCCGTGTTATTTGACTCTTGACAAATTCATTGGTCTTTCGTTCTCTCCAGGATATGCCCAGTAGTTTTCTATGGCATTTTGTTTCAAATGACTGGATTCGCTTTGCTGTTTCAGCATCAATGTCCAGGTTTCACTTCCGTACAGCAGGATAGTCTGAATTAGGGCTTTGTAGAGCTTTAGTTTGATTGGGAAACTGATCTCTTTACTTTTCCATATGGTGGTGAGTTTTGTCATGGAAGATGTTGCCATTGCTATTCTGACTTTGATTTCTGTCGTCGATCGCCCGTCCTTTGTGAGTGTAGCGCCAAGGTATTTAAAAGCGTCTACCTCCTCCAGTTGTTGGCCGTTCATGTAAATTTTAGCAGTGGCGTTGCTCGTGCTGTTCACAAGTACTTTACTTTTCTCAGAGCTCACCTCCATCCCATATGCTCCAGCTCTGTTCTCAAGTCTGGTCGTAAGATCTTGCAGCTCTGTGTTACTTCCGCCCATGAGGTCAATGTCATCGGAAAACCGCAAGTTGTTGAGGGGTCTGCCGCCAATGGAGATGGTAGAGTGGAAGTCATGGAGGGTCTCTCTCATAATGTTTTCCAAGAACAGATTAAACAGGACTGGAGATAACAGGCATCCTTGTCGGACTCCGACCTGATTGTTCAGAAGGACTGCACTGCTTGCGGTGTTGTATAGTGCTTGAATGGTTTGCACTAGTCCTTCTTCAATGCCAAACATTCTGAGGACCTGCCACAGGCCTTCGTGCCATACTCTGTCGAAAGCCTTCTTGAAGTCGATGAAGTTGTGGAACAGGTCTCTCTGATGTTGAAGATGTTTTTTCCATCAGGATGTGGCAGTTAAAAATCTGTTCGATTGTGCTCCTGCCTGCCCTGAATCCAGCTTGTTCCTCTGCAAGGTGTTCTTTTCCCTCCTTGTTCAGTCGATTCAAAATAGCTTTGAGCATGATCTTGCTGGCGTGGCTGATGAGGCTGATTGTTCTATAGTTTTGGCATTGGCGTAAATTCCCCTTCTTGGGCAGGGGTATGATGAGTGATTGTGTCCATTCTGTTGGCCACTGTTTTGTCTCCCAAATATTCTATTATTATTATTATTATTATTATTATTATTATTATTATGATTATTATATTATAGATATATATTATTATATATTAAGAATACATTTTTTTAAAAACTTTAAAAGAAATCTCTTGCGCTGCCAAAACCAGCAACTTAGAATGAAGGGGAACGGACAACAGAGATAAAGAAAGGTACCACAAAGTGAAGCACATAGATAAAAAGAAAAGGTAAACGGTCAAGGTGTTCCCATAACCTACGTTGTCATAGGGGAGCAAGGCAACAGAGCCCTAAGCTTCTCTAGGGGCCAGCATATGAGGGCGGCGCCCATCTCCTCTCCCTCGCTGCTTTACCTTCCCTGACCCTAAAGAGGGCAGGTACTCATTTACAGCTGGGTGAACTGAGGGAACTGTACTGAAGGGAAAGCGCGCAAACGGTCACCCTACCCATCCAATTGGTAACCACGCTCAATGCTGCTTAACATTGGCTTGGGGAAAAGCGAGTGCTCTGATTGCTGAGCTATCCCGTCCCCTAACGTGGTTTAAGGGGGCATAAGACAAGCGAATGTAAAGAGGTAGAGGTGGTAGGGACAATCTGCAGGGAATGGTCTTCCAAGTTGTGCTTAACAGGGACCAAATCCATTACAGATTTTTCACTGCTAGAGGTAACACGGAATTTGTAGTAGGCAAGTACTTGCCACCCCTAAGCGAAGTATGTAAATGATGTCTTTTCACAAAGAAACAGTGATTTCCCTTGTGTCCCTTTAGGTTAACAAGTTGTCTGCCCCTTTTAAAATCCCAAATGATGTTTGCTTTGTCCTCACATAGAACCAAGATTTCTATTTAACCTTTCCAAGCTAAAATGAGGATAGAGTTATGTCTTTAAATTTGTTTTCCTTCAAAGGAGACTAATTTATGGCGTCTTTGAAAAAAATAAACATCACGCAAAAAGAAAATTGTCCTTTACAATAAATAAGTCATGAAAATACGTTACCAACTCACACATGTAAAAAAATAATGCGCAAAATTAGACTCATTTTTACTTAATCATCTGAATTCAATAGTATATTATCAGTAGTATACCACAACTTAGGCTGAACACTCTCTTCAGACCAGAAAATACTTATGCTTAAATGTAGAGTGTATATACTTAGTATTTAATTACATTCCGTAGAAAAATGTTATCATGTAGAAGAAGAAAAAGATGTTAAGATGAAAAAACTTTCTAAGAAAGTATCCTACATCGCATTCTCAAAGAAAACTATCAACACCATCACCAAGACAAATCCTTCAACAACACAACATCCACAACAATCTCGTTCAAGAGGACTTTTCCTCTGGATTTAACATCAGTGCCGGCTTCACTCTCCACAAAAGTCCTTCGGATGAGACTATAAACCGAGGTCCCGTGTTCGAACACAAGCATAACACCTTCCGCACATGTTAAAACCCGCCCCGTTTTTCGGAAGAGCAGGCCATTGTGTGCCAGTGGGAACGGATTTCAAAATGTTCACAACTGCATACACATGGGGACTGGAATAAAAAAAACAATAAATGCTTACTCTATTATCCTCAAAAATAAAAGAATAAATAAAATTAATTAAGAAAATAAATAAATAAATAAAACCAAACAAAACTGTCAATCCTCACCTGTCATTAGGAAATACATACTAATTATGCAGACACACACCTGCACTCAAGGGTATACACAGACGATCACACAGTACATAACAAACATGAAGCTGACCTTCCACAAGTCATAGTCACTCCTACACCTATGACAACTTAGACGGGTGCCAAACAGCCAGCACTAGAACGATGACCAGGCAACTGCAGGAAGGCTGCGACATATGAAAAAGGTAAAGGTAAAGGAGTCCCATAACCTATAAGGTCGTAGGCAAGCGAGGCGTCAGAGACCTCACTTCTCTAGGGCCAGCATATTGAGGGCGGCGCCCATCTCCTCTCCCTCGCTGCTTAACCCTGACCCTAAAGGGCAGGAGCAGGTACCTGTTACAGATGGGAACTGGGAAAGTAAAGCCAAACGGCACGCCACCCATCCAATGGTAACCACGCTCGACGCTGCTTAACTTGGCTGGGGGAAAGCGATGCCGTGCTGCGACCGATCCCTAACGGTCTCACGGGACATATGACCAGAATGAAAAAGTCTCACGTACGTTATATGGCGGGAGGTTCCTAGTGGTCAAACAGGGACGCAAACCAACGGGTTCAATTCCCGTTCAAGGGTTATTTCCTGGAGTTAAGTAGTGCAGATACACTCTCCCCAATTCCTTCGGATGAGATTAAACCGAGCCCGTGTGGAACGCCGCAGAACTCTTGCAACGTTAAAATCTGTTCCGCTTTCGTAAGGTGCCATTGTGTGACGTGGTAACAGATAAATTACAAAACTGATTACTATCCGGCGATAACAAGATTCATATTGACCTTTATTCCTAATCGATAAATTTTTTTTTTAATTTGTATCATAAAAAAATTTTTTTTTATCAAAGGCATGAAAAAACTGAAACATCGCAGAATTCTTGTTTTAGCAAAATAAGTGAAGTGATAGTTATGAAAATCATTGTCTAAAGATTCAGCGTAATTAGTCTTTTCAAACATCTCAATTTTGTATATCATATTCTACACAATATGTTGAACACTCTTTCGTTCTAAAACCAGAGTTGAAAATATAAATGACATCTGTAGATTGTTAAAAGATGCGGACGGGATAAAGTTGTCGAGACTCGGATCCAAGCAATGTTAAGCAGACACTGACTGTACCAAGTAATGGGTGCCGAATGTCGTCTTGGCTCACTAAGTCCCATTTACCAAGCTAAAAGGTCACACATCTCGTTTAAGGTCCTAGGAGTGTAAAGCTAGCGACGAAGATGAATGGGTGCCAGCCCTCAATAGCGACCCCAGAAAACTGAGGCTCTGATTGCATCACTCCCCTACGAACATAGGTTATGGACAATTGCCTTCCTTTTTCGAAAAGAGGAATTCATATTTCTAAAATTTCTTGTTTTTCTCAAACGCTAAAGCGGTATACATTGGTCTGAATACAGAGCAAAATACTTGCGCTGCCGTTAACCTGAAGTGAAGCTAGGCATCACAATCGTAAGGAAAAATTGGATATCTTTTATGGTCTTTCTAGACAAAGGACAAAATAAATGGCTGAGCCCATTTTTGCATATAGTTAGTGCACTCAGAAACATTGCTTTTTTTAAAAACATTATATATTGACGCTAATGCTCATGTAACTACAAATTTGTCTTTTTGTCAACGCTGAGACAGAAACTATTGTTGCCGTATATAGCGAAAATGCACACGCATGCCGTTAAGGCTGACAAGTCAGGACCCAGACCAATCCACTATGGCACAAAGAGGAGGTTATTTCTGAATCTTTCAAATTTGGTAGAATTACAAAAAAGCAGAACTGAGACAATATGGAGGTGACAGGAAGAAAAAAGAACAAGGCAGAAACAAAGAGAGTGATAGAAAAGAGGGCATTTCTAGCACATAATTGTCAGTATGTGGTGATACTGTTTATACTGATAGGCTCCAGGGGACCTCATGGGGGGAAATGGTTTAAACCAACGGACAAGGAAGACAGAACATAGACAGGAAAGACGTGACAGGAATAAAAAGGAACAAGGCAGCAGCAATAAGGGATAGAAAAGAGGAAATTCCTAGCACAGATTTTTAGAAGGTTGACTTGACTTACTTGACTTATGCCTCTTGGTTCCTTGGGGAACATAGGGCTGCAACAACACCCTCCAACAACTCGGTTTTGGGAGATCCTCTTCAGCTCGGTCCATGTCATTCCGGCTGCCTTCGCTTCTTCGTCAACATTAGAAGGTTGAGATGCTAGTAATTTTATACTGTCGGTCCACTGGCATCCCCACGGGGTACAAACTGATCAAATAACGAGAAAGCACTTTTGCAGAAAACAAAAGGTACAGTAATTGGACACATAACCTCTTTTTTTTGGTAAAACAAAATACATTAACGGCTGAACAAAAATGAGTTATTTTGGTGACATTACGCCTCCATACATACATAACCCAACATAAAAGTGCAAAGAAAGAGTGTATTGTATATAAAGTACAGGTCATGGTGTCAAACGCGGGGAAGGGATTTTAGAACCTCTGTTGTAGCAACGGATGACCAGTGTCTACTGCTCTGGACAGGTCATTTTCTTTAATAAGAAGGTCAGTTTCAGTAGTAAGTGTAATCCATGTGAAGGAAGGTGGCAGGATGGTTAAGACGTTTGCCTGCCAACAAGTAAACCGTGAGGTTCTGGGTTCCATTCCCAGCCTCGCCCTTTCTTCCCAGTTTGACCCCCAAAAATCGAACTGAATGTCAAAATCCTTCGGATGGGACTATAAACCGAAGCACCGAGTGCGAACGCATGCAGAACATCTTGCGCACACGTTAAATCCTGTTCCGCTTTTCGAAAGAGTAGGTCGTTGTGTGCCGGTGGGAACAGATGACAAAATGTACAAAACCGCATACACACGGGGACTGGGTGTAAAAAAGCACACGAGTGCTTAT
>CM054135.1:18747521-18750021 GCA_028751875.1 Rapana venosa
AATCCGGAGCATAGCTGTGCGTTTGCAAGAATGGTCCCCTTTAATAATGGTGGCATAATTTTCTGTCTCTAATAGTCCGCGAGTTCTTTGGAAGAAACTGTAAAATGAAATCCCGGTGTGCAAGACCAGATATTGCCGCACATGCCAAACATTCATCCATATTGCATTTCAAGAGTAGATATGCTAAAGCTAGTGTAAGGCATGGTACAAGTGAGACGAGCATGCACTTTGTGTCTTTAAAAATGATGGGCTCCACCAGGTTGTTTTTATTGCTGGGGATTTTTGTTTGGAATTTTTTTTTCGAAGTGGGGCGGGGGTGGGGGATGGTGGTGGGTTCTTACTCGGCTAGAGCTCCAGGGTTCACCAATGGTGAGAGTTTTGCGTGGGTTTTATTCATTTATTTATTTATTTATCTATTTATTTATTTTTTGCTTACCAAGAATATTACCCCCATTCCGACTTTGCTAATGTATGCTTTGCATGTTCATGTTTTCGTAACCTACCAAACGCTGACAAGAAGCATAAGATCTTTAACATGGATTTTTTTTTAAATCTTCTGTTTGTGTATTATCGTACACAAAGGAAATTAAGGCACTGGCAAGTCTGCCCTATAAGTTAACCTGGGGGGATCGTAAAAATCCTTACCCCTTTAATGCACCAGACGCTGCCGAGGTTCGTAGCCGCTGGACCTAGGTTAATTAATAAAGGTAAAGGTGTCCTCCCATAACCTATGCTGTCACATGCAAGGGAGCGAGGCGTCAGAGACCTCAACTTCTCTAGGGGCCAGCATATTGAGGGCGGCGCCTATCTCTTCTCCCTGGCTGCTTTACCTTCCCTGACCCTAAAGAGGGCAGGTACCCATTGACAGCTGGGGGGAACTATACTGAAACCAAGGCGAGCAAACGGTCACCCACCCATCCAAGTGGTAACCACGCACGACGCTGCTTAATAACGTTGGCTGGGGGGGCGGGGGGGGGGGGGGAAGCGAGTGCTTCGACCACTGAGCTATTCCACTAGGTTTGTTTCTGTCAAAACATACTCAATGAAAAGAAGGTATGCATGATGCCACCTTTCGTGAAGACATTGAGGAAAATGGAAAAAGAAGAAGAAGAAGAAGAAAGAAGAAGAAGAAGAAGAAGAACAACAACAAGAACAAGAAGAAGAAGAAGAAGAAGAAGGAAAAAAACCCAAAAAAGAAACAGCTCCTGCTAATACACGGGGATAAAGCAACATATTCTGTGTTTACTCCAAACATAGCTAAGTGTATCAGTGAGCAGCTACTGGCTCTCTCTCTTTCTATCTCTGCCACTGTTTCTCTGTCTCTGTATCTCTCTCTGTCTCTCTGTCTGTCTTTCTCTCTGTTTTTCTCTCTGTCTCTCTTTCTATCTCTTTCTCTCAGACTACTATGTGTGTTTGTCTGTCTGTCTCTTTCTGTCTTACCCAGTCTTTCTCTGTTTGTCAGTCTGTCAGTCTGTCTCTCTGTCTGTCTCACTCTGTCTCTGTTTCTCTATCCCCCCCTCTCTCTCTCTCTCTCTCCTCTCTCTCTCTCTCTCTCGCTCTCTCTCTCTCTCTCTCTCTATCGATTCTTTCCCTTTCAGCTTCTCTTTTTAACAAAAAATCCTTCCTTCCCTTTTGCTAAACTCCCTTCTCAGCAAACCAACAAATTATAAAGATGCAAACCAACACAAATCTAACTGTAAACATAAAATTCCGTTGCAGTAGATACGACCGTGACTAGGAACTTGAATATTGAATGCAATTTCTCTATGTACCTTACACGAAAAAGGAACAAACAGGATAACTAATAAAGAAGAAGTAGAAGAATTGCGAAGAAGAATTGCGAAGAAGAATTGCGAAGAAGAATGCGAAGAAGAATTGCGAAGAAGAATTGCGAAGAATAATAAGAAGAAGAATTGCGAAGAAGAATTGCGAAGAAGAAGAAGAAGAATTGCGAAGAAGAAGAAGAAGAAGAAGAATTGCGAAGAAGAATTGCAAAGAAGAATTGCGAAGAAGAATGACGAAGAAGAATTGCGAAGAATAAGAAGAAGAAGAAGAATTGCGAAGAAGAATTGCGAAGAAGAATGGCGAAGAAGAATTGCGAAGAAGAAAAAGATTTGTGAAGAAGAAGAAGAATTGCGAAGAAGAAGAAGAAGAAGAAGAAGAAGAAGAAGAAGAAGAAGAAGAAGAAGAAGAATTGCGAAGAAGTGCGAAGAAGAAGAAGAAGAAGAAGAAGAAGAAGAAGAAGAAGAAGAAGAAGAAGAAGAAGAAGAAGAAGAATTGGTCAGAAGAGAAACTGGGCAGAAGAAGAATTGCGAAGAAGAAGTGCGAAGATGATTTACGAAGAAGAAGGAGAAGAACAATTGCTAAGAAGAAGAATTGTGAAGAATGAAAAAAATTGCGAAGTAGTAGTAGTAGTAGTAGTATTGCGAAGAAGAAGAAAAGTAAAAAGAAAACCAATTGCAAAGAAGAATAAAAAGAAGAAGAAGAAGAATTGCAAAGA
>CM054135.1:18755021-18757521 GCA_028751875.1 Rapana venosa
CTACATTTCCCGCTTAATGAAGGAACTCGCGTCATGTGGATAACTAGGCCGGTCCTTGATGCACACGAGGGAGTGGAACCAGATGCAAAGGCTGCAGAACAACAGACTTCTGGGGCCAAGGTGTGAGACTCGCTCAATGGCCACCAGTCTTTGATTAGCTCAAATTAATGGCCCACTGGGTTCTCAGCATACAAGGCAGGGACGGGAGAGGTAGGGTGTGGTAGGAGGGTGGATAGGGGGTGAAGAGGGTAATGAACTAGATGACACGCCAATGGGTCTAGTGGTAAACAAAGGTAGCGGTCTTAGAAAGTTAGAGAAGGAGTGTCGAGGTTCGATCCTTTTGTTCCTTTTGAGCCCGCACTTTGTGTCTGTATGTCTCTGTGTGTGTATTTGTCTGTCTGTCCGTCTGTCTGAATGTCTGTCTGTTTGTCTCTGTGTGTATGTGCGTGTGTGTTTGTGTTTGTTTGTGTGTATGTCTCTGTCTGTCTGTCTGTCTGTCTGTCTGTCCCTCTCATATCTCATTCCCTCACCCACACCCACCCCCGCCATCTCCTAGACCTTTAATGGAAATCTGGGTACTAGGGTTGTTGGTTTTTTCCCCAAGTGAGATGATAAACAAAGGTTCTGTGTACAGCACATATCCAAAGCACGTGAAAGAACCCAGGGCAACAGAAAAGTTGATCTTGGCAAAATAGATGTAGGGGGAAAAAGTCACGCTGATCGGGAAAAGAAAAATAAAATCGGTAGCGCTGGTCTTGCGGCAACGCGCTTTCCCAGGGGAAAATAACAGCCCGAATTTCACACAGAGAAATCTGCTGTGACTTAAAGTTGTATATATGCAATATGGCCCTCGGCCTACTGTTTTATTTTTAATTTTTGTTTATTTAATTGTTTTATTTCTAAGATAGTGGAATAAGTTCTCATGTGCTTTTTAAAAATCCAGTCCTCGTGTGTATACAGTTTTGTAAATTCTGTCACCCGTTCCCGCTGGCACACAATAGTCCAAATTAAAGGAAAAGGTGTCCCATAACCTATGTGTTCGTAAAGAGGGCGTGGCTTCAGAGACCTCAGCCACAATGGCCTACTCTTTGAAAAGCGGAACGGGTTTTAAAGTGCGCGCAAGATGTTCTGCGCGCGTTCGCACACGGAACCTCGGTTTATAGTCTCAACGGAAGGACTTTTAAGGGAGACTAAAATCAGATGTTAACTCCAGAGAAAAAAACAAAATTCCCTTGAACAAGATTCGAACCCTGGTCAGCAAGTCACGAGCGCAATGCGCATCACTCTAACCACCAGGCTATAATAATAATAATAATAATAATAATAATAATAATGTATGGAATTTATATAGCTCTGAATCTTGTAAAGCAACAAACCAAAGCGCTCAAATGACACGGGTTCCCCCCCCCCCCCTCCCCCCGTGATAATGGAATAAGCACTCATGTGCTTTTTTTTTTACATCCAGTCTCCGTGTGTTTGCGGTTTTGTAACTTTTGTCATCTGTTTCCCACCGGCACACAATGGCCTACTCTTTCGAAAAGTAGAACAGGATTTAACTGTGTGCGCAAGATGTTCTGCATGCGTTCGCACACGGAGCCTCGGTTTATAGTCTCATCCGAAGGACTATTCCTGCCCTCCAGTACCAGGGTGATGGTTGATTAAGAAGTGGAGAAAGGAGAAAGTGATGAGCTAGGTGATGGAGCCATGGGTCTAGTGGTAAATGCACACCCACTCGGCCTAGAAAAGTGAGAAGTGCGGGGTTCAATTCCCTGGCCTACGTTGGAGCCCGCTCCCCACCCCCACCCTTTCACCCCTACAACCCCACCTCTAGACCTTGTGATGCTCTGAGCGCTAGTCTCTTTTTTTTTTTTTTTTTGGGGGGGGGGGGATACAAAAAAGAGAGGTTCCATGTGTAGCACACATTTATAACACGTGAAAGAACCTCACGTCAAAAGGAAAGTTTTCCTTGGCTAAATTCTGTTTAAAAATTCATTTTGTATCGAAAGACAAAATTATTCATTTTTTATATGTAGATATTAAAAAATGAAACAACAACAACTAGACACCAAGCAAAACAAATAAGCAAACGACAGATGAAAATAACAAACGCACAAATGTTTTTTAAAAGAAGAGAAGATTTAACAGAAAATTTGAACATAGAAACAACTGTCAGAGCCTAAAAGGCAAGAAAGGACACAAAAATCAAAATAATACAATCAAACAAAAAAAAAACCATTCCACCACATCTTTCCATAAACTAACTAAAACAAAATGAATAGCAAAGAAGAACTCAGTTTGTTTGAAATGTTCTTCTGTGGACTCGAAATAATTTCCACAGGCCAAAGAAATAAAAATAAAACAACTTAAAAGAACAACCACGCCCTACTCTTACTTAAAAGTACAAGATTTTAAAAAACAGAGAAAAACCAAGCCAACTGAATACAGCACAATTTAAAAGCAAACATTAAACCCTAACATAACCTCCTCCCCTTCCCTCCCC
>CM054135.1:18762521-18772521 GCA_028751875.1 Rapana venosa
TATCTCACAATGATTCCCAGGTGGGATGAGTGAATCAGAGTGCATGTTCTGGGTGACCCCCCAGGGTGTTACGCTGGGAATGCACAACAACTGGAGCTCCGGGTCTTGTCAAGGTGTAACTTAAAGTTAGCGTGTCAGAACTTTGCCTTCGTAGTCTTTCCTCAAACAAACAATTAAGACTGCTCTTTTGCTCTTTTGCCTTGAAAACTGATATTTTCTTAATTGCGGGGTTTTTTTTTCAAATTCATAGTATAACCAGCAATAGACATGTTATTCTTTACTTAATTTTACTTCATTTACCGATTTAACTTGTTTTCGTCGTATTCTTCCTCTGGGGACGGGATAGCTCAGTGGTCGGAGCACTCGCTTTCCCCCAGCCAAGTTAAGCAGCGTCGAGCGTGGTTACCACTTGGATGGGTGACCGTTTGCGCGCCTTGGCTTCAGTACAGTTCCCCCAGTTCACCCAGCTGTAAATGGGTACCTGCCCTCTTTAGGGTCAGGGAAGGTAAAGCAGCGAGGGAGAGGAGATGGGCGCCGCCCTCAATATGCTGGCCCCTAGAGAAGTGAGGTCTCTGACGCCTCGCTCCCCTGCGACTTTATAGGTTATGGGACTCCTTTACCTTTACCTTTTACCTTTATTCTTCCTCATTCAGTTAAAAAACACATATACTCGTTTGGTTTGAAATGTAAGATGTTTGCTCTTTTTGGCCTTTCTTTGGGTTAGATAAACGTAATGGTTCTATCTCGATCGTAAACTACTACAGCTCAAACTTGTTTTTTGTTAAATCTCATCTTGAAAAGTTTATTATCTCTTTTCAGGAAGACTATTATTACAGTTATATAATCATCTTCACCCGCAGTATCAGTGACGTTGACACTATTTTCTTGTAAAAAAGTATCACTTTCTTTTTTTCTCAGGAAAGAAAATGTTTTTCGAATTTCATTAGCAGTAATTTCAACATTAGGGTAATGTTCGCTTAGAATAATGAACTTTGGGAGCGGGGAGGTTTGTATCGTGTTCTTTATCGCAAGAAGAGCAATGTGTCTGTTCTTTTGTCGTGTGTGTGTTGTTGTTGTTGTTGTTGTTGTTAATGTTCTTTTTGTTGTAGTTAATCTAAATCCGTTCACTCTCTGTGATATTAGACAATATATTCATAAAGGGATGGGTGGGTGTTAGGGTAGTGTTGAGGTGGGGGTGGAGGTCCTATTGAAAAGAGTATATAAAAACAAGCAAAAACACACAAAAAATACAATACATACAATATCATCATATTTCCAAACTGCTTACTACATCGTTTACTATCAAAACACTTGAAAACACGACCCAAAATAATGGCAATAAAAAGAATATTACCTACATAAAAAACACTTAGTCGAGGTTGCAAACATGGAGCGTATATCCCCTAACATTCCTGGGAAAAAGCATTTGTTTTACCCATTCCCAAAGACAACAATAGAAGTTATCAGATTTGAAGCCAGTTCTCTTTGCCATTTGCAGTCAGATTTGAACTAGTTTGTCGAACAGTTTGCAGTATGTGCAGTGGCAACTTATCCTCTCCTTGTCATTCGGTCAGTCACGAAAGACTATGGAGTTGCGCTCTAGGTATTGATTCTCCAGGGCGCAAAGCCTGCGTAAGTAAGTATGGAGGGCAAGCTGTTACCCATGCAGCAGACAGACGCCCCCCCCCTTCCACCCCCCCCCCCCCACACTACCACTTTCTCCACGTCGCTGGAATGGTCCAATGGAAAAAAAATCAATCGCCGATACATATGGTTCCAGTGCCTGTCGCAGAAGTTGCCAGAACGTGGCTGTATACAGCCTCAAACTGCCTCGTATGATGAAGGAAAAGAGAGGAATTTTTTGTCATTGTTTTTACTGCAAAAAAGTGTTCAGATCCAGGGAGAAATTCCTCTTTGTTTACCCTGCTTACTTCGCAACAATAGCCACTGTACAGCACAACATCTGCTTCACGCTAAAAAAAAACACCAACATCTCTATCATCAAACTGCTGCATGCAATCGTGCCATAATCGATATCGAGAATCTGACCATCCAGCCTGTCCGTGATGGTCTTTCATCATCATGATCATTATCTCTGGAAAGCACTCACTCAGATTTGCATGGCTATGGAAACCAGTTCGGTCCTGTGCTGTTCCGTAACGTCGATGCCACGCATAGATTGCTCCCATGAGACTGTGTAGCCTCAGGCTGGTCACGTCTTTCTTTAGCAAGTCATTTTGAACATCAGGGTAATGTTGGCTTAGAAAAATGAACCGTGAGAGCTGGGAGGTTTTATCTTGTTCTTTATCGCAAAAAGATCACTGTGTATGTTCTTTTGTGGTTGTGTGTGTGGTGTGTGTTGTAGTTGCTGTTGTCTCTGGGGGACGGGATAGCCTAGTGGTTAGAACATTGCGCTCGCAATCTGACGACCCGGGTTCAATTCCCGTTCAAGTGGGATATATCCCCCCGGAGTTAACATCAGTGCAGACTCCACTCTCCCCCCCCAAAAAGTCCTTCGGATGAAATGAGACTATAAACCGAGGCCCCGTATGCCAACTCACGCAGAACATCTTGCGCACACGTTAAATCCTGTTCCGCTGTTCGTAAGAGTAGGCCATTGTTTACCGGTGGGAACAGATGACAGAATTTACAAAACCGCTTACAGACAGGGACTAGATGTAAAAAATATATAAAAAAAAAGCACATAAGCGCTTATTCCATTATGCTCTCGATATAAAAGAATTAGATAAAATACCGTCACTCCCTGATGTAGGAATGGGGTCATTTTCTTCTTCGTCATCCAATGGTGAGACTGCATCTATTTGTCTATCTATTACAGTAGCTATTAGCTATTGTCTAGCTATTACAGTGGCATCTATCTGTCCTACTAGCAAAGATGTGTTTCGCTGCAATCAAGGCTCAGCACGTTCGACTCTGGCGTGTGCAGGGAGAGAATTGTTATCTGTTACTAAGTCTTTCTGGGGAACACTAGGTAGGAGAATGGACAACGAATGCAGAAAATAGACCAGAAGGAGGCGACAGGAAGAAACGGAATGAGATAGAAACAAAAGGGGGGGATAGACAAGAGGGAAAATCCGAGGATAGAATTTCCAGGAAGTAGGAATGCTATGTATACTCACAGGCCCCCCCCCCCCCCCCACATTCCTTAAGGGGAAAGTGATGAGATAATATATTTATTTCTGTATTTATTTACACCACTTTAAGTCAAGCATATTTCTCTGCGTGAAATTCGGGCTGCTCTCCCCGGGTAGAGCGCGTCGCCACAAGAGCAGCGCCACCCATTTTTTTCCTGTCTGAAGCTGTATTTGTTTCCCTATCAGGGTGGCTTTTTTCCCACAGAATTTTGCCAGGGACAACTCTCTTGTTACCGTGGGTTCTTTTACGTGCGCTAAATAATTATGTGTAACACACGGGACCTCGGTTTATCGTCTCACCCGAAAGACTAGCGCCCAGACCACCACTCATGATCTAATGATGGGGGAAAAGTTTCGGGTCCAAACGGGATTCGAACCACCGCACACTTCCGACCCGAACTTTTCGCTTTCTAGACAGACGCGTTACCTTCTAGACCACCGATCCATCTAGGTTGTGTGCTTCGTTTTGTCACTGCCTGATAAATGATGGGGTGATTTAATTCATATCTATATTTTCCTATGCATCATCATTGCTGATAAATGGCAATATGATTTAGGTCATGTACCATTTGTATCGTTGATGTTTATATTGTTGGTTGCTAGTAAGTGAATATGCAGTGTGTGTTTAACATTGATAAAAGAATATGTAACACAGTTATTTTATTAAGTAACATATTCTTGTAATTCGAGCAAAATTCTTGTTTTGCTGGTAAGTGACTAGATGATCTAGGTCATGCTTTGTGTCTGTCCTTGCTAATAAATGATGAGACGATTTAGGTCATGTGTTTTGTCAATGAGCTGATAAATGATGGGAAGATTTAAGTCACGTGCTGTCTATATGGTCACTGCCTAAGAAATGACGGGAAGATTTAGGTCACGTGCTGTCAATATCGTCACTGCCTAAGAAATGACGGGAATATTTAGGTCACGTGCTGTCTATATGGTCACTGCCTAAGAAATGACGGGAAAATTTAGGTCACGTGCTGTCTATATGGTCACTGCCTAAGAAATGACGGAAAATTTAGGTCACGTGCTGTCTATATGGTCACTGCCTAAGAAATGACGGGAAAATTTAGGTCACGTGCTGTCTATATCGTCACTGCCTGAGAAATGACGGGAAGATTTAAGTCACGTGCTGTCTATATGGTCACTGCCTAAGAAATGACGAGAAAATTTAGGTCACGTGCTGTCTATATGGTCACTGCCTAAGAAATGACGGGAAGATTTAGGTCACATGCTGTTTCTTCAGTGCAGATAAATGATGATACAGATGGTGTCGTGTGCTGTCTATTATCATGACTTTGGACAACTGATGGCATGATTTAGGTAATATTCCTTTTATATGTCGTTAATATTGGGCCATCTATCTGCAGAGGCCAAATCGAGAGCTACTTCAGTCTAGCTGTAACAGCATTGATTGAAATGAAGATTAAAAACCACACTGTATATTATAAGCAAAACAACGAAAAGGGAAAAGGACCAAGGTTTCCTGCGCGAACATAATATTATTATCAACGTCCAAAATCTCATCCAGCAAGAGACCGTGAGGGGACTGGCACAGTATCACTAGGAGGTAGCAGCAGGAAAGATCCTCCTGTGTAATTCTCAGCGATCAAATTACAGTCGCGGGATGTGTTCTGTCACGGGTATAATGATGGTACTCTGGAGAGAAGGCCAGCGGATGGGCATCATTGACGATGTCCTTCCTCAGAAGCTTTCAGTAATCTGCTGAATTGATGGCATTGGACCCTGGGGGATTTCTCTGAGGACGATAACAACCTGAAGCGCAGTTAGGGCACTTTCCCCCCCCCCTGTCCTCACCTTTTGTTGTTTATGACTTGGTTATGGGTGGGGGTGGGGTGTGGGGGGTGTGAAGGGGGGAGGGTGGTACTGCTGACTTGTGTGGCATAAAAAGTGAGAGTTGTGGATATTTTGAGATGTTCCCCTTACTTCCATCTTTCTCACCCCCCCCCCCCCCACACACACTCTTTTTTAATAAAAAGTTGTTTTTAATTCATCTAATTAGTTGTTATTTAGCTTTCGTCTTTCGCTGGTCTTGTTGTTTTATTTCCACCATCATAAAGACCCTTGTTTTGATTTGAAAAGAAGTGGAGGATTTGCTTTTTTTTCTTCAAATGTTTTGATAATTATGTGGGCACTCAAAGTGTTAGTTTCTGATTTTGTTGTTTGGATTGGTTTAAGTGTAGGTTTAAGTTTTGGTTTGTTTTTGTTTCTTCTTTGTCTGATAGGTTTTTTATTTGGCGTTGTAATTTTGATTAGTTGTTTGATTATTGTTGGGTTCTTTTTTCGAGGTGGGGGGATATAAAACAAGCACTGTTATTAGCCAGTCTATGCCTTGCCAGCTCTAGAGATGTGCTTTGTTTCATTGAAGTCACAAATATAAAACCAGTCAGCGTATGACACCGTTTTTTACCCACCATTAAGGTAGCCGTAATCCGACCTTCGGGATGTTTGTAGATGTGTATGTGTGTGTGTGTGCGTGCGTACGTGCGCAAGCGTGCATGGGTTTGAAATATGTTGTTCATTATGTTTAAAGAGAGTTGCATGCGTGTAAATGATTTGAGTGCAAGCTCTTCGATTTGTTTGTTTTTGACAAGATTCAGCGCTATATAAATTCCATATATTATTATCATAATTATTATTTTTGTTGCTGTTGGTAATGGAAGTTTTTCTTCAATGATCTTTTATCTCCAAAACATTCCACAACAACAAAAAATATTGAAACACAAAGTCATAGTCAAGACTTTATTAAGTATTCCACTGTTATGTCTCTCATATTTCATGGATATGTGTGTTACTAAGTATAAAATATAAACCAGCAGAATTCAAGTGTCGTAGAATTGTGATTTGTGTTTTGGTTTAATTTTGCGTTGTACCTGTCTGTATGAGTGTTGTTCCTGCCACAGTAGTCTTTTAAGAGATAACAAAGTCGTCTTGTTGTCTGTAGTGTTTAAGAAAAGTCTCATGATTTTACTGACAAGCAGCCCAGAGGACATCTCTCTAAAGGTTCAAGCGGGATTGATGGCAAGATATTGATAAATGAGTGTGCCAGGAAGTAAAAGACGTTTCCTTAGGATAAACTCGCTTTTTCAAGTTTGTTTTGGAGAAGGTTTTTGCTTCTTTTTAAAGTCGTGGTGCTAGTATTTCCTGGTTTTCAAGTTTGTTATTATTTTTCTTTATTTCTCTCTCTTTGAATCTGTTTGTCTGTCTGTCTTTCCGTCATTCTGTCTTTCCGTCATTCCGTCTGTCCGTCTGTATGTCTGTCTGTCTATCTCTCTCTGTCGGTCCATCTGTCTGTCTGTCTCTCTCTGCCTCTGTCTCTCTCTCCCTCACACACACACACACACACACACACGCACACACACACACACACATACACACACACATATTGTGTAGAACGTTTGATGGATTGAAACAGTAGACATCAGTACTTCTAATTTTCCATCTGTAAATGAAAATCTCTTTTTGCCTGACGTTAACACTATAAAAGGCTTCTGTCTTAAACATCGAGAATATAAGAAAATATCTACTCAGGCTGTAAATAATTGTAATTGGCTTTCTGTCTGTATGCTTTACTAACATAATAATTGACTGACTAACTAGCTGACTGGGTGAAGCAGTCAGTTATTAGATATTTTTGACTAATAATGTTATTTTTTGCTTTGTTAGTTTGCTCGTACGTGTGATTTTGCTTAGTTTTCTTTTGCTTTTGTTGCTTGCTCCATCAAATGAACGTTCCACCACGAACTGAGTCACTTTGCACCTGACCCACTTTTCCGCTAGGAGCCATTTTAGGCAGGTGGGGGAGAGGGGGGGGAGGGGTCAGCTTGTCAATTTTGAGATTTTGACTGATTATAAAAACTATAGCCATTCTTCTACCTTGTACTGTAAGCGCTGTATTGTAAGAGGTTCGATTTGTTTGTTTTACAAGATTCAGCGCTATATAAATTCCATATATTATTATTATTATTATTACTGAAGTATCATGGCGAATTTGTTATTCCTTTGTGCGTTAAAAACACGTTGAAAAAACACCCAAGTCTTCATTCTGACCACCCATCCACTATGATGCAAAACTTGACATTTTTGTCATTTTCTTACATCATGCAGCTTATTATTACAATTTGTAAATCAACTTTTTTGTGAAAGGGAGGGGAGGTAGAATTGTCAGATTTTCAATCAGTATTTTTTTGTAATCTGTAGCCTTTTCGTTGCGGATTAACAACGCGTTAACGACTGATGATATGGGACGGGATAGCTCAGTGGTCGGAGCACTCGCTTTCCCCCAGCCAAGTTAAGCAGCGTCGAGCGTGGTTACCAGTAGGATGGGTGACCGTTTTCGCGCCTTGGCTTCAGTACAGTTCCCCCAGTTCACCCAGCTGTAAATGGGTACCTGCCCTCTTTAGGGTCAGGGAAGGTAAAGCAGCGAGGGAGAGGAGATGGGCGCCGCCCTCAATACGCTGGCCCTAGAGAAGTGAGGTCTCTGACGCCTCGCTCCCCTACGACCTTAATATAGGTTATGGGACTCCTTTACCTTTTTCTCTAACGACTGATGATTGACCTCTGGTGCAATGCGACTGTTTAATATGGCGGGGCGTCACATTTTCATACACATATCCTTATAATAGTGTAGCAGACAACCCTGGTACTGGAAGAAGAGTTGTCCCATCCTGCTTATGCCAACAAAGGGAGTTGTTACTTCACGGCGAGATTAGGCAAAAACAGCGCGAGTAATCTCCCCCTTCCCAATTCTTCTTTCGGGTCTCATCAAGCGACTTGCGCGTGTGTCTATTTGTATGCAGAAAGAAGAATTGCGAAGAAGAATTGCGAAGAAGAATTGCGAAGAAGAAAGAAGAAGAAGAAGAAGAAAGAAGAAGAAGAAAAGAAGAAGTAGAGGAAGAAGAAGAAGTAAGAAAGAAGAAGAAGAAGAAAGAAGAAGAAGAAAGAAGAAGAAGAAGAAGAAGAAGAGAGAAGAGAGAGAGAGAGAGAGAGAGAGAGAGAGAGAGAGAGAGAGAGAGAGAAGAGAGAGAGAGAGAAAACACTTCCTCTGTCTCTTTGTCTCTGTTTCTCTCTCTTTTTTTCTCTCTCACTCTTTCTGTCTCAGTCTATGTCTCTATCTCTCTCTCTCTTTCTTTTTTCTCTGTCTGCCTTTCCCTTCTCTCTCTCTCTCCTCTCTCTCTCTCTATCTCTCTCTCCTCTCTCTCTCTCTCTCTCTCTCTCTCTTTCTCTCTCTCTCTCTCTTTCTCTCTTTTCTCTTTCCCTCTCTGTCTTTCTATCTGTCTGTCTTGCAGTCAGTCTGTCTGTCTCTCTCTCTCTCTACTCTCTCTTTCTGTCTGCCTATCTGTCTGTCTGTGTCTTTCTGTCTCTGTCTCTCTACCCCCTCTCTCTCTTCCCCCCTCTCTCTGTCTTCCCCCACTCTTTCTCTCTGTCTTTCCCTTAGCCCCTGCTATTAACCTTTCATTTCATATCGACCAACACATTATGGCAAAGGCTAAAATGAAAGCTATCGGATTTGGATGTAAAGATTTTACTCTGTTGTTGTTGTTTTTTTAAATTCGTACAGGGTTTTTCTTTCTGCCTTTCTTTCTCTCCGCCATCAACATGCAAGTATGGGGGGAGGGAGGGTGGTGGTGGTGGTGATTTTTTGTTTTATATACTAGAATGGAGAAGTAGAAGAAAAAGTAAATAATAAAGACGTACACGAAGAGAGGGAGAGAAAAAATAGAGAGAAAAAAATGGGACACGAGTCACGTAATCAAGTTCAGAGTGTTTGTCTTCTGGTGGGTTTTTTTGGTTGTTGTTGGTGTTGGTGTTGTTTTTGTTGGTGGTGGTGGTGGTGATGGTGGTGGTGGTGGTGGTGCTGGTGGTGGTGGTGATGGAGGTGGTGGTGGTGATGGTTATGGTGGTGATGGTGGTGTGTTGGTGGAGGTGGTGGTGATGGTGGTAGTGTTGTTGTTCTTGGTGGTGGTGTGGTGGTGTGGTGGTGTTGTTCTTGGTGGTAGTGGTGGTGGTGATGGTTGTGGTGGTGGTAATGGTGGTGGTGGTGGTAGTGGTGGTGGTGGTGGCGGTGGAGGTGGTTGTGATGGTGATGGTGGTGGTGATGGTGACGGTAATGTTGTTGGTGTTGTTGTTGGTGTGGTGGTGGTGGTGGTGTTGGTGTTGGTGTTGTTGTTCTTTGTGTTGGTGGTGGTGGTGGTGGTGGTTGTTGTGATGGTGGTGGGTGGTGGTGGTGATGGTGGTGGTGGTGGTGGTGATGGTAGTGGTGATGGTGATGGTAGTGGTGATGGTGGTGGTGGTGATGGTAGTGGTGATGGTGGTGGTGATGGTGGTATGGTAGTGGTGATGGTGGTGGTGATGGTGGTGATGGTGGTGGTGATGGTGGTGGTGGTCGTGATGGTGGTGGTGATGGTTGTGGTGGTCTTCTTCTTCCTCTCTTTTTTTATTTCTACATTTTGATAGCTCTCACTGTCTCTCTCACCCCCTCTCTCTGTCTCTGCCTCTGTCTGTCTGTCTTTCTGTCTATCTGTCTCTCTATCTGTCTGTCTGTCTGTCTGTCTGTCTATCTGTCTCTCTCTCTCTCTCTCTCTCTCTCTCTCCTCTCTCTCTCTCTCTCTCCCCTCTTTGTGTGTGTGTGTGTTTGTGTGTGTGTATGCGTGCGTGTGTGTGTTTGAGTGTGTGTGTGTGTGTCTGTGTGTGTCTGTGTGCTTGTGTGCTTGTGTGTGTGATACTTTTATTTGATCTTTCTCTGTCCGTTTGTGTGTGTGTGTGTGTGTTTGTTGTGTGTGTGTGTGTGAGTGTGTACACATGGACAAATAAAGAGATAG
>CM054135.1:18780021-18787521 GCA_028751875.1 Rapana venosa
TTCTTTTTGAAAAAAGAGAAAAAGAGAAGTAGAATACAACATGTTTTTAGTGTACATCACTTTTAGCCAAAATAGATAATAATTATAGGTGATGTTTTTGTTGTGTCAAATAAGTCTACATGACTTAAATGGCAATAAAATATTCTGAATCTGAATCTGAATCACACAAAAACACACACAGCTTACACAACACACACACACGACACACATAACACACACACTACACAAAGACACACTACACACACAACACTCACACACACACACACACAAACACTCATACAAACACACAAACACATACACAACACACACACACATTCGCACACACAGACTCAAACCTGTTCATGATTACTACAAACATACACACATACATACATACATACATACACACACACATACATACATACATACACACATACATACATACATATACACATACATACATACATACATACATACATACATACATACATACATACATACATACACTGACTTTTGCAGTATACACACACACACAGAGTTTTGTCTGAAGTTTCTTTCCCGATACCCCATTCTTCAACTTGCTGTAAGAGTAACGCACACCAACGAACAACTCATCAGAGTGAAACATGGTAAGAAACGTTGAGAAATCGTAACTGCCATAACAATTCCAATATTGAGCAGAAGGAGAAACTTTGGACAGGGTTGGTGCGGTGGGGATAGCAAAAGGTGAGAGTGAGTGAAAAGGGTTGAATGATTGTTTGACTGATGATTGGTTAGTTGATTGATTTGACTAATTGATTGATGGACTCTCTCTCTATCTCTCTCTCTCTCTCACTCTCTCTCTCTCTCTCTCTCTCTCTCTCTCTCTCTCTCTCTCTCTCTCTCTCTCTCTCTCTCTCTTTATTTTGATGTTGATGTAACCTGAAAATTCTCTCTCTCTCTCTCTCTCTCTCTCTCTCTCTCTCTCTCTCTCTTCTCTCTCTCTCTCTCTCTCTCTCTCTCTCTCTCTCTCTCTCTCTCTCTCTCTCTCTCTCTCTCTCGCTTCTTTCTGTCTCCCACTCTATTTTACTGTATCCATATTACTTAATTATAAGCAGTGTATCAGTTTTCATGTTAATGTTTAATTCATTTGAGAATGATAGGTTTATTAACGCATATCTCTTTTCTAAAAACATATAAACTATGTATCTCTTGAAAATAATGTTCAAGTCAGTTAGGGATTATATATTGTTAAATATATACTTATCTTTTTTTAAAATCATGTTGTCGTTGTTGTAGTAGTATGGTTTTCCGCTTGTTTTGTTGATAGTCCCTAATCAGGGCAAGGGCCGGATGAAAAAAAAAGTATGCGCATGCTTATTCTGCTACCTTTGAAAAATAAAGATTCATTCATTCTTTTTCTTCTTCTTCTTCGCAATTCTTCCCAATTCTTCTCTTCTTCTTTTCTTCTTCTTCTTCTTCTTCGCAATTCTTCTTGCATTCTTCTTCAATTCTTCTTCACAATTCTTCTTCGCAATTCTTCGCAATTCTTCTTCGCAATTCTTTTCTTCTTCTTCGCAATTCTTCTTCTTCTTCGCAATCTTCTTCGATTCTTCTTCGCAATTCTTCTTCGCATTCTCTTCCAATCTTTCTTCGCAATTCTTCTTTATTCGCAATTCTTCTTCTTCGCAATTCTTCTTCTTCTCCTTCGCAATTCTTCTTCTTCTTCGTAATTCTTCGTTTCGCAATTCTTCTTTTTCGCAATTCTTCTTCTTCTTCGCAATCTTCTTCTTCTTCTTCTTCTTCTTCTTCTAATTCTTCTTCTTCTTTTCTTCTTCTTCTTCTTCTTCTTCTTCTTCTTCTTCTTCTTCTTCTTCTTAATTCTTCTTCTCTTCTTCTTCTCTTCTTCTTCTTCTTCTTCGCAATTCTTCTTCGCAATTCTTCTTGCATTCTTCTTCTTCTTCTTGCATTTTCTTCTTGCAATTCTTCTTCGCAATTCTTCGCAATCTCTTCTTCTTCTTCTTCTTTCGCAATTTCTTTTCGCAATTCTTCTGCAATTCTTCTTCTTCTTCTTCTCTTCTTCGTCATTCTTCTTCTTCTTCTTTCTTCTTCTTGCTTTCTTTCTTTCTGCAATTCTTCTTCTTCGCAATCTTCTTCTTCTTCGCAATTCTTCTTCTCTTCTCCTTCGCAATTCTTCTTCTTCTTCTTTTTCTTCTCTTCTTCGTTCTCTTTTTTCGTCAATTCTTCTTCTCTTTCGCAATTCTTCTTCTTCTTCTTCAATTTCTTCGCATTCTTCTTCTTCTTCTTCTTCTTCTTCTTCTTCTTCTTCTTTTCTTCTTCTTCTTCTTCTTCTTCTTTCTTCGCAATTCTTCTTCGCAATTCTTCTTCTTCTTCGCAATTCTTCTTCGCAATTCTTCTTCTTGCTTCTTCTCTTCTTCTCTTCTTCTTCTTCTTCTTTCTTCTTCTTCTTCTTCTTCTTCTTCTTTCTTCTTCTTCTTCTTCTTCTTTTTCTTCTTCTTTTTTCTTCTCTTCTTCTTCTTCTTCCCATTCTTCATTCTTCTTCTTCTTTCTTCTATTTCTTCTTTCTTCTTCTTCTTCTTCTTCATTCTTCTTCTTCTTCTTTCTTCTTCTTCTTCTTCTTCTTTCTTCTTCTTTCTTTCTTCTTCTTCTTCTTCTTCTCTTCTTCTTCTTTCTTCTTTTTCTTCTTCTTCATTCTTCTTTTCTTCTTCTTCTTTCTTTTCTTCTTCTTCTTTCTTCTTCTTCTTCTTCTTCTTCTTCTTCTCTTCTTTCTTCTTCTTCTTCTTCTCTTTCTTCTTCTTCTTCTTCTTCTTTTCTTCTTCTTCTTTTCTTCTCTTCTTCTTCTTTCTTCTTCTTCTTCTTCTTCTTTCTTTTCTTCTTCTCTCTTTCTTCTTCTTCTTCTTCTTCTTCTTCTTCTTCGCAATTCTTCTTCTTTTCTTCTTCTTTTTTCTTCTCATTCTTCTCTTCTTCTTCTTCTTCTTCTTCTTGCATTCTCTTTCTTCTTCTTCTTCTTCTTCTCGCAATTCTTCTTCTTCTTTCCCCTTCTTTGTCCATCTCTCTCCTTACTTGTTTCTGTACCAGTTTTTTCCCCTCTGTCTGACACAATTGATCGTACTGTCAGCTCTCAGAAGTCTCACCACCCCAATTCCCCTCCTTAGTGGGAGGGCACACATCCACACTGCCTTGTGATCAACACGTGATGTATTGAACTGTTCCACAGTTCACAAAGGTCTCAGACCTTTCGACAAAGTGGACCAAACCAATCCAATCTTGTTGCTGGCTCAGTTGGTTTTAGATTTTTTTTTTGGCATATGTATAGAAGATATTGAAGACTAAGGGATTTTAGTTTTCAATGTCAGGAAACTGAAACCACGAATATATCGAATATGTTTGGGTTGGGGGTGAAAGTAAAAATGTCGATAGAGAAAGATGGAAAGGTTAGGATCTCCGTGAAACACTGAAATATAGAAGGTGAATTGAAGTATCTTTGTTTTCTCTAGTTTCATAGGGGCTCCGCTTTTATATCTGCTTTTGCGGAGCTATGTCCTTAGACGAGTAATTCAGAAAAGAAAAACATAGCCATAACGCCATGTTCTTTGTCGAAAGTTCAGAGAGCAACTGTTGTCTCGTGATATTGGTGAAAAATGAGTTGCGCTGCCGTTAACCACCTGACAAGTCAGACCCAGTGTGTCTGACCTTGGTGCGGGAGAGTAATTTTTTTATGTCTTCTGGGGGGAAAAGTAGGATAATATAATTAAGAAGGCAAAAAAGACAAAAAGGGACTGTAAAATAAGGTAAGACAGGAATAAAGAGAGGGATAGAAAAGAGGGAATTCTGAATAAGTCATTTTCAGAAGGAGGGGACAGTTGTTTATACTGACTCGCCCCTGATATACCCATAGAAGATTCGTAACATTGTGAGTATCATGATAAGAATATATATATTCGAAATGGCTTCATTAAAAAATGAATAAGCGCTCTGATTTGTCTTTGCAAGATATAGCGCTATACAAATTTCATTTTTTATTATTATAATTATTATTATTATTATTATTATTAATGACCCATTTTTCATAAAGCATCAAAGTATTTTTTGGTCATTTACTTAAAAAGATATTCACCAATGATTCCTATAATTCAGAAAAAGCGCTATGTTATAACGTCAACGAGAAGATGAGAGGTACCTCCTTACTTCCACATGAGGGTCATGCCCTTATTTCTCAAGCAAAAAGTCCTCCATATTCATCAACTGGTTTAGAAAGACGTATGTTAGCATTTCTATAAAGCCTTCCATGGGCTTTCACCCTCATAAAATTATCATAATGTCACTATCTCCCCCATGAAGAGAAGCCATGGTCTTAGCTCCTATAGCCTGAAGAATAAAGAGTATGCCCGGATTTGTGGACATTAAAAGAAGGCAAGTTTCTGCCTAGTTTCTGCCAGCTGTCAACAAAAGAAACCATTGTCATGATATTTATGAACTAGGCGAAGGTTTTACTCTCATAACTGAGACTCGGGGGATTTTTTGGAGGTCACATAGCTATCAAACAGAAGAAAAGTAGTCCCTGTTGTCATCTGTTAGAAGCAAGTTACGTCTCATGTTTAGTGTACTGAAATTGTCTTTAATAGAGTGCTGGAATTTTCTGTGTATTGAAATTGACAATTTCAATGTATTGAAAGGCTGAAGCGTTACATTTCCACACCAGGAGTAGGTTTGGGTCTCGTATTTAGGACATTTATGTCCTGGTTCAGCCAACATTTGTCTTTTTCTTTGAGAGCTCTGCCTAAATGGCCGCCATCACTGTGGTCAGTGGTTTGAGAGGGCTACAGGAAATCGTAGGACCCATCAGAGACAGAGAGATGACGGACATACTGAGCGTAATACACGTGGAGCTCCTACCGACGACAGCGGCGATGCTGACATTTGAGATGCTATCCTGTTATAAAAATATGTACATACGAGTTTTACGCTGTTAAGTAGTCAGACCTTGCTCTCACAAATAGATACTCTCGCTTTCTTATTGCCAAGAGAAGACTTTTGCCATCTATTTACGGTGTCTTTTCTCCTGTGCTTGATTAATTCAACAAAGTAGTTGTTCCCTCTTAATGACACCGATGTAATTATGGACTCAGATGTGGACGGGGTCATTCATGATTTCACTGCCAAAGGAAAGTAGCCTGGAACAGTACTAGAAGTATGGAACCATTTATTTATTTTGTTTATTTATGTATTCATTCATTTTTATCTATTTATTTATTTATGTATTTATTATATCATTTATTGATTTATTTATGCATTTCATTTACTTATATATTTATTTATTCATTCATTTATTTATTCATTATTTAGTTAATTATTCATTCATTTGCCCATGTATTTTGGAGGATAAAGGAACCAACACACTAATGTGCCTTTTTACATCCAGTCCCAGTGCACATGCGGTTTCGTACATCATGCCATTCATTCTCACCGACCCAAACGGCCAGCTATTCTGAAAGGGGGTACAGGCTTTAACGTGAGCACAAGATGTTCTACGTGCGTTTGCACACTGGGCCACGGTCTATAGTCTGCTCCAAGCAAAACAACACCCCCAATCATTCTGAATAAAGCATAGGAAAATTAAAAGGATGAACAAAATCTAGCTGAAGAACAAGCTGGCTTTTAACCTGGAAGGAACTTAACCGAGCGGATCTTTAACTTAAACTTCTCAAAACAAGCATCTACAACACCAGAAAGATCTGTTCCACGTGTTCATTGACTTCAAAAACACATTTGGTAGAGTGCTGCATATTAGACTGTGAAAAACTGCATTTTGTATGTCAGGACGACAGAACTAAATCCTTTTTTTTTCGGCCAACTCGGTCCATTATCGTGCCTTTTTATTTTTTTAGAAAGACTTCAAAGATAACAATTCTGCCTCATGCCGAAGTCAGATGCGCTGGGCCTGACTTGTCAGGCGCTTAGCGGCAGCACAATGCATCTGATGACAGACAGAAATAGTTGTTGTTGGAGCGTTTGACAAAGAAGAGGTATACCCCTTTAATCTACTCTGTTCGTTTCTTCAATTTGGAAGTCTTGAGCGTTTTCCACAAGCGTATTCAGTTCTGTTGTCTTCACATACAAAATGCAGTTTTCGTTTTTGTCTTTAGCATCTTTCAAGTTTGTTTTTTTATATCTTTTACTCTCATTCTGTTTCTACCTAGTTTCTCCTTTATCTACCTTTCTGATATGTCTTTACTTGCTGTCTTTATCAAGAGAGAATCGGTGGTCTAGATGCAACGCACCTGCCTAGTTCGGGTTTGAAGTGTGCGGGGGTTCGATTCCCGTTTGGGCCCGAAACTTTTCCCCCCATCCATTAGACCATAAGTGGTGGTCATGGTGCTTGTCTTTCGAATGAGACGATAAACCGAGGTACCGTGTGTTATACAAAATTATTCAGCGCACTCTAAAGAACCCACGGCAACAAGGGAGTTGTCCCTGGCAAAATTCTGTAGAAAAAAGTCACTCTGATAAGGAAAATAAATACAGATGCAGACCAAAACACAAAAAGGTGGCGCTGCTCTTGTGGCGACGCGCTCTTCCCGGGGGAGAGCAGCCCGAATTTCACGCAGAGAAATCTCGTGACTAAAAGTGGTATAAATAAATAAGTTAAATAAAATAAAATAAAATAAACTTAAAAGAACCCACGGCTACGAGAGAGTTGTCCCTGGCAAAATTGTGTAGAAAAAAAGTGACTTTGATAAGGAAAGCAATACAGTTGCAGACAGGAATAAAAAAAATAATGAGGGACGCTGCTCTTGTAACGACGAACTCTCCCTGAGGAAAGCATCCTGAATTTGACGCACAGAAATCTGCCGTGGCTTAATGTGGTATACATTTTTGTTTAAAAATAATTTTTCATGTTATGTGGCTTTAAAAAAATAAGTTGCCTCTTAATCATTCTCAAATTCTGCGAAATAGGAACATGCGGTAAATCATGCTTAATGGATTAAGTTCTCAGGCTGGAAGCAAGTGTAAAACTGGATTGATTTTTATGCGGGTCATTTTTCATTTACGGAACAGTAGGCTGATGCAATACTAAGTCCTGAATATCAAGGCTTGACAATACTGGGTCGATAAGTGGAGCGTTACGCTTGAGTGGCTAAAGCTTGTATTGCCCATGAGGTTTGCTTTCTGGACGCTGACAGGATTATTGTCATGTACTGAATGATTTATTATCATACGAAGAGTGTATTGCTGAGAATGGATCAAGAAAATCTATAAATCTGTTATTAGAAACAAGGTTTGACTGTGTGTGGGAAACATATTTATTCATTGTATTTATTCTTTTATATCGAGGATAATGGAATAAGCACTTGTGTGCTTTTTTACATCAGGTCCCCGTGTGTATGCGTTTTTTTGTAAATTCTGTCATCTGTTCCCACCGGCACACACTGGCCTACTCTTACGAAAAGCGGAACAGGATATAACGTGTGCGCAAGATGTTCTGCGTGCGTTGGCACAAGGGGCCTCGGTTTATAGTCT
>CM054135.1:18792521-18795021 GCA_028751875.1 Rapana venosa
ATCAAACTAAGAAAGAGGAAATTCTAAATCTTAGGGATTATGTCACCATTTCTATCATAACATAGGTAATGACATATTAACAATGAGATGCCTCGTTCTGCTCTTAATACTGTATACATGGCACCTTACACTACATCAAACACGTTGCAACAATGGCAGCAAAGTAAAATGTTGTGCATACAGTACCTGTGATTTGAGAGAACCAGTCCGCTCACTTTCTCTCTTGACGAAAACAATGGCCTCTGTGTATCACAAAAGCGAAAGATTCAGTGTCTCATTATGTAAGACAATCACTGTGGGTTTATTCATAAATTTCCTATTAGACTTCTTAGGGGAGGATCCCAATGGCAACTGAAGAGAAGTAAAATAAAATTTCAGACCAAACTGTCCGCAAAATGCATAAACCTTGATGAAGATGCAACAGATGCTTTAATCAAAGTAAGAGGTCTGACAGTCTCAAATAGTAGGATCTCAGGTGCTCTGTAATTGCCTGGAAGTAATAATGCATTTGGGAATTGAATAGCTCAGTGGTCGGAGCACTCGTTTCCCCCCAGCTAAGATTAAGCAGTGCGGAGCATGGCTACCATTTGGATGGCTGACCGTTTGTGTGTCTTGGCTTCAGTAAAGTTCCCCCAGTTCACCCAGCTGTAAATGGGTATCTGCCCCTTTAGGGTCATGGAAGGTAATTCCAGGCTGGCAAATCAACCATAGATGCAATATTTATTGTGAAACAACTGCAGGAAAAGTATATGGAGAAGAAAAAGAGCTAGACGCACATCTTTGTTGACCTGGAAACAGCTTTTGATAGAGTACCCAGAAAGGCAATCCAATGGGCCTTGAGGAAACAAGGTGTACCGGAGCACACCATCTCAATGGTTATGACTTTGTACAAGAACTCCAGATCAAAAGTGAAAACTATGATTGGGACGTCAGAAATCTTTGAGATAAAAGTAGGAGTGCACCAAGGATCCGCATTGAGCCCTCTGCTCTTTATCCTCGTGATGAATGAAATATCCGGCCAGGGAAGTGGAGAGGCCAGAAGAGATCTGGGAACTGCTGTATGCTGATGACTTAGTACTGGTAGCTGAAAACAGTGATGACGCTAATCAAAGATTTGACAATTGGAAACAGATATTAGAACACAGAGGAATGACGGTAAATGTTGACAAGACCAAAGCAATGACAGTTGGAAAAGACTGCAGAACACATAGAGAGCAAGGAAAATACCCGTGTGGTGTCTGCCACAAAGGTGTAGGAACCAATTCGATCAAATGCTCCAAATGTCAATATTGGTGTCACAAAAGATGCCCCAAGCTCAAAAGTCTGAAGAAGGAGGATGGAGTATTTGTCTGCCTCAGTTGTATGAATAAGAAGAGTGAAGACAATACTGATGCAGGAAAGAAGGAGCTAGAATTTGAACAAGGGAAGATAGAAGTGGTAGACGAAGTCTGCTACCTGGGAGAGATGATGAGCTGCGAAACAAAATCTGAGTTAGCTGTCAGAACCAGGATTGCGAGTGCTTGGAAGAAATGGAGAGAATTGGCAAGTCTGCTCGGAAATCAGAAAATCCCACTGGAGAGACGCTGTCTGATATATAAGGCCTGCATCAGACCTGTTCTCATGTATGGTTCGGAGACATGGGTTTTCACAAAAACCATCAAACGTTTGTTGAAGAGCTGTGAAAACCGAATGCTACGCTACATGACAAAGATCAAATGGGAAGACAGGATCACGAATAAAGAACTATGGAGAATGTGCAAAGTTGATGATCTGAAGTAGTTGTAGCTAGTAGCAATAGACTGCGCTGGTTTGGGCACGTTCAACGGAAAGCAAACCACCACATCATAAAACGAGCAATGAACCTCGTAGTGGATGGAAAGAGACCAAAGGGAAGACCTAGCAAAACCTGGGCTGCCTGTATTGCAGATGATCTTAGAGAAAGGGGCATAAAGAAGGAGGAAGCTCAAAACAGAGAGAGATGGAGAAGGCTCATCAATGTCAAACCTCCCCTGGGAGAAACATGACAAAAAACGAAGAAGAAGAAGGTAAGCAACAACGGAGAGGATGTGGGCACTGTCCTCAATATGCTGGCCCCCTAGAGAAGTGAGGTCCCTGGTGCCTCGCTCCCCTATAACCTTGTATGTTATGGGACACCTTTACCTATTAATGGCGCATTTGCTGGTTTCCCACTTAGCACGTATAATTATCTTTTCGACTTGCTTTCAAAACTAAAAAAAAGAATAAAGAAACTTCCCAACTGCAACATAGAAAAATAGAGGAAAATAAAGAGGGCTGAAAGAGAAAGCTAAGGGTAAGGCAAATATGTCTATTGTCATTACACTCTGTGCAAAGATAGGACTGGAAATGAGTTAACAATGGTGATTTGGGAACAACAAAAATACAGCATATTGCTAGGTTGAGAAATATCAGCACAAATGTTTTGTCAAAAAACCCATAATAGCCTGAATTCTACACATTCAATCATTTTTTGGATGAGACT
>CM054135.1:18800021-18815021 GCA_028751875.1 Rapana venosa
TTAGGGTTGGAAGACCTGGTTGGTTTCAGTGGCTCTTCTTGTATCGCAGAGGTCCAAGATGTCATTGGTAGTCCATGGCTGGTGTTTATTCCTCTGACGACCGAGTACCTCCTCTGCTGTTTCTCGGACTGCCTCATTGAAGTTGTTGGTGAGGTCATTGATGTCATTGTCCAGGAGGGTTAATGCCGCAAAACGTCCGCCAAGCTTAGCTTGGAAGATCTCCTCGACATCTGGATCTTTTAGTTTGTCCACGTCAAATTTGATACGTGGGTTTGCAGGCTGTTTGTTTTTCTTCAGCTTCATTTTGAATACCAGCAGCACAAGGTCGTGGTCACTGCCTATGTCAGCTCCAGGGTAGGTTCTTGTTCTGGCTCTGTTGATGCTGGATTTGAAGCGCCGTGGTGTTAAGATAAAATCTATTTGGTTATGGATCTTGCCGTTTGGCGCATGCCAGGTTGTCTCCTTGACTGCTTGTGGGGATAGGGGTATTGGCAATGGTAAGTCTGTGGGTGCAGGCAAACTCCAGCAGACGTAGTCCCCTGTCGTTGTCTCCCCAGTTCCAAACTGACCAACTGTTCCGGCCCATTGGTTGTAAGAGTCAGGACCTACTTTGGCGTTAAATCCCCTTGGATGATGATGATGTCCTTCTTGGGTATTTTCTTAATGGTCACTTCAAGATCTTCATAAAATTCTTCTACTTCTTCATCTGTATGGTCAGATGATGGTGCATAGATTTGTATGATGGTGATGTTCTTGGGTTTGGCCGACACCCGGATGCTGATAATCCTGCTGGAAGCCTGTGTACAGCTGATAATGCACCCCACTACTTCCTTTCTGACATTAAATGCCACTCCATGTTGGTGATGTTTCTCTTGGCCACTGTACCAGATCTTGTTGCCTTCTTCAGTCAATGTCTCACCAAATCCTGTCCATCTCACTTCTCCTAGTCCAATTAATGTCCCATTATATCGGCTAAGCTCATACTCTAGTTCTTTGATTTTTTTCCGCACTGGTAGAGTGTACGGACGTTCCATGTACCAATGGTGATTTGTTCTCTAGGGAGCTTAAGTAATGTTTTAACTCCAGTAGCTGACTTGTCACTTCCACCCTGGTGTTGATCAATGGAAAGCGCGGTCGTTGGTAACCCGGGCCTCGACCGATCCGGTATCATTTCGGCTTTGCATTTGTCTTTCATGTTTTTTCTGTGGGCTTAGGATATTCCTTGGTGGCGCCAATCTCCTCTCCAAGTCTCCATATGTTTTGGGTTTTTTCTATTGGGGTTTCCTCCCCCACATGCGACAGGTTGTACTGGGTTACATGGATACCAGTAGCAGTAGCAGAGAACTTCTCTGACTGACCTGACCTTTTGGTGTATATACATATATATATATATATTATATTATATTTATATATATATATATATTATATATATATTATATTTATATATATATGTATGTATATAGTTTATATATGTTTATATATCTCTCTCTCTCTCTCTCTCTCTCTCTCTCTCTATATATATATATATTATATATATATATATATATATATTATATTATTTCTGTGTGTGCGTGTGTGCGTGTGTATGTAGATAAAGAGAAGGAGGGTGGAATAGGGAGAAAAACAACAAGAAAAGAGGGACAGATAGACAGTCAGACAGACAGACAAACCAACACACAGACACACAAATAGACACACCAATGAAAATAGACAAAAACCATCAAAGGCAAAGGAGAAAAAAAAGAAGAAAAATGGAGAGAGAAAATTTTGACACCATAATAGAAGTTCTACGTTGAAAAACAAAAAAACAACAACAAAATCATCATCACAAAAAAGAAGCACACAAGCGCGCGCGCGCACGCACACACACTCACGCACGCACGCACGCACCACGCACACCACACACACACACACACACACACACACACCACATACACACACCATCTTATAGTGAAAAGACGTTAAATTAAAAGAACGAAACCGCGCACACACGCACACACACATCACACCACTCACGCATCAACACACACACACACACACACACACACACACACACACCACACACACACACACACACACACACACACGTCTAATATCACTTATAGTGAAAATACGTTAAATCAAAAGAACGAATAAGCACACACAACACCCACACACACACACAACACACACACAACACACACACACATAACACACACATATCACACACATACACATACTCACACACGTCTAATATTACTTATAATGAAAAGACCTTAAATCAAAAGTGCGCGCACACACACATACACACACACGCACACACACACATCACACTCACTCACACACACACACACACACACACACACACACACACACACACACACACACACACACACACGTCTAATATCACTTATAGTGAAAATACGTTAAATCAAAAGAACGAAATGAACACACAAACACACACAAACACACACACACACACTCACACACGGACACACATCACACACACATCACACAACACACACACACACACACACACACACACATCACACAACACACACACACACACTCACACACGGACACACTCACACACTCACACACGGACACACATCACACATCACACACGGACACACATCACACATCACACATCACACACACACAACACACACACACACACACACACACACATCACACATCACACAACACACACACACAACACACACACACACGGACACACTCACACACGGACACACATCACACACACACACACACACATCACACATCACACACATCACACAAACACACACCACACATCACACATCACACACACCACACACACACACACACACTCACACCACACACACCACAACACCACACACACACACACACACCACACACACACGGACACACAAATAGTGATAATTTCCTTTTTTATATATAATCATAGGCTGCGGCACATCACTCGCCACCGCCACCATCCTTTTTCCTCTGTTACACACTGCTAGTTCCAGTCTGTCTCCGCACCTCCTGCTTCCATTAAACTCCAGCTGTGAACACTGGTTTTGGTTCCAGATGATTATAGGAGTACTGGACTATACCATTCTGAGAATGCCCAGATTGTTGTTGTTGTTGTTGTTGTTGTTGTTGTTGTAGTTCATTCCTTCGGAAGGAAGGTGGCAGGATGGTTAAGACGTTCGCCTGCCAACAAGTAAACCGTGAGGTTGTGGGCTCGATTCCCAGCCTCGCCCTTTCTTCCCAGTTTGACCCCCCAAAAATCGAACTGAATGTCAAAGTCCTTCGGATGAGACTATAAACCGAGGCCCCTCGTGTTCGAACGCATGCAGAACATCTTGCGCACACGTTAAATCCTGTTCCGCTTTTCGGAAGTGTAGGCCTTTGTGTGCCGGTGGAAACAGATGACAAAATTTACAAAACCGCATACACACGGGGACTGGATGTAAAAAAGGACATGAGTGCTTATTCCATTATCCTCGATATAAAAGATTAAATAAATAAGTAAATAAAGTCCACCGAGGTTATTAATGGTGAGGTTGTATTTTTTTGTATGCGACCGTGGTTTTTTTGTTGTTTGTTGTCTTTTTTAAAACCTACAATCATTATTAATGTAACAGCATTCCCCCATGGGGATGGGGGGTGGGGGCAGGGTGGGGTGAGGGCTGTCAGTATCACTAGCATCCTCACATTTTGGAAATTCTGTACTAGATTTTCCCCATTTTCCATCACTTTCTGTCTGTCTTCCTTGTTCCTTTTCTTCCTGTCCTCACCTGACTTGTGTTTATTTTCTGTCTTCTTAGTCTATTTATTTTGCCTGCCTTTATTCCCAGAAAGACTTAAAAGATAACGATTCTCTCTTTTGCCCAAGTCGGATGTGCTAAGCCTGACTTGTCAGGCGTTTAATGGCAGCGTGACGCATTTTTTTGGTTATATAACAGCAGATTTTGCTGTCTGAGTGATTGATGAAGAAGAAGAAGGTGGCAACATTCCGAATTATAGATTGATGTTTAGACACTACAAATGTGTGCATGAGGGTTTCTTTTTAATTGTGTCATACATTCCAACCCAGCACAGAGTGGCCTACTTTTCTGAAAGGTGGAAAGGGTTTTTAATATGAGTAAAACATTCTCCATGCATTTGAACTGGGAGCCTTAGTTTATAGTTTGAGCTGAAGGACTTTTGGGGCAGTCATGTATTGGCTTAGTAATATGCTCAGCAGTACTAAAAACACAAAATCCGTGTTTAGATGTGTTTTCTTCTCCCGTTGGGGATGCCAGAGCCCTGTCAGTTGGAATTGTAGCTAGGAATGTGCTAGAGATTAGCTAGGAATTCTCTCTTTTCAATCCCTCTCCTAATTCTGCCTTGTCGTTTTTTTCTTCAAGGCACCTCCTTCTTGTCTATGTTTCTGCTTTGTTCTCGCCCTGACCAAAGGCAGATGAGCTGAACTTGAGTAATCAGGCACCTAACCGCAGTGCAGCGCATTTTTCATTCATGTGACAGTGTTACAAGTTGCTTTGGCTGAATTTGACACTTAGGGAGTATTGCCAAAGCTTTTGGGTTTAATTTTAGTGATGGAGTGTTGCCAAAAGCAGGAAGTGAGGTTCATTGTTTGAATGAACATTCTAAGCTAATCAGAGTAGCTGGTGAGGGAGCAAGGCAGACTGGTGGCTCTGCTGCATAGTTCCTTCCTGGGATGATTGGGAGATCCAATTTTGACTTTTGCTGCTAGTTTAGCAGGTTAGTGAATAGAATATTATTATATTTTTTATTGGAACTTATTTTCTAAAGCTAAAATGCAATTTTATTTCTGTTTGTTTCTGTTTATAGCTGATTAGTATTCACCAGGTTGACAGTAATAACTTTGGCTTGATCATTTGTTTATTTTGACTGTACTCTGACATGTCTGGACTGTAGCAAATTACTAAATGAACTTTAACAGTTTTGAAGCTTGTGAAAAAAAGGAAACTAGCGGAATTAATTATATCAAAGCAGATAGGTCAGTGAACAATTGCGATGATATATAGATCTACATGTTTCAATCTTGTTATCTAAAATGTAGGTCTACATGCGTAAAACCTAAATCTGTTATTGATTGAAAGAGAACCTAGTGAAAGAAGAAAGGAACTAAAAAATAAAATCTAGGAACTAAAGTGAATGCTAGGAATATTTATATTGATAACTAATGGACAATAAAAATGTTCTCAGTCCTGTTGCGACTTGACAAGACATTTACTGGCGATACTGAATATTAATAGTTTGTGCTCTAAGCCAGGTGTACAATAACGTGTTGTGCAGCGGGACAGTGTGGAGAGCAAGGGGTCCTGATGTTAGGTGACCCAGATAACTTCCACCTTGACCTGGAGCATGGGATTCCAGTGCTCAGAATATAATATCATTATGCCGCTGGGAAAGCGGGTAGCAAGATTGATATGAAAGCCAGTAGCAAGACTGATATGAAAGCGGTTAGCAAGATCGTTATGAGTTGTTATTAACAGTCAAACCTCAATGTGAATATGACTGTAACATGATTGGTTTATGTTGGATATTAAAAGATTTCTTTCTAATAATTATATGTGTGAGATCTCAGTGAAGTTTCTGGATGTTTTGTGTGCAGATATGTGTGTGGATGTGAAAGAAAGATCGCAACATTAGAGAGATAGAGCATGCTATTTTATATTCTGTCTTTCGTGTCGGTATACATTTCTGCATGGATGTGCGCATCCATGTATACACATTGTATGATCGATCTTTAATACGCACAAGAGTTTTATATCTGGGATTAGCGTTAAATCTCATATCATTACAGATAGACAACAACAGTTGCTGTATGAGCGTTTGATAGAAGATCAAGAAGATAAAAGGCACTTAGTTGACCCTGGGTTGCTGCTAATCCTGTAGTTTGGTGCCTAGCCTCTGATGTATAAGGGGATGTGCTTACATATCCTACTAACCACCCCTTATGGCACCAACGCACGCAAGCAATTTTTAAGCACAGAGAAATAGTCACGAATGCATTGACTCGTTAAGCTAGCCAGCTCCTTCACAAGCTTACAGACACGTTATCACACACACACACACACACACACGCACAGACACAGAGACACAGACACACACAGACACACACAGACACACAGACACAACAAACAGAGAGAGAACTCGAACGAACTTGAAAATTGAACTCCAACTGTTCATTGAGAGTAAATGGATAGCTGAGAGAGAGAGAGAAAGAGAGCGAGCGAGCGAGCGAGAGAGAGAGAGAGAGGGGAGAGAGAGAGGAAGAGAGAGAGAGAGAGAGAGAGAGAGAGAGGGAGAGAGAGAGAGAGGAAAAACGGAATTTTATTTCACGTGGATAATCGGTTTTAAGTAAAAGAGGACTTTTTTCTTCATCAACCCTCAAAGTGAAAAGGAAAAACATTGAAAAGTAAACACAAAAAAGTGATGTGAATGAATATATTATACACACAGGGGTACCAAGAAACGCACAGTGTGTGTGTGTATGTGTATTTGTGTATATGTGTGTGTTGTGTGCGTGAGAGAGAGAGAGAGGAGAGGAGAGAGAGAGAGAGAGAGAGAGAGAGAGGAGACAGACAGACAGACAGAGACAGACAGAGACAGAGAGACAGACAGAGAGAGAGAGAGTGCGTAACCTTACTATGACGAGTGCAAACTACAGCCTACTTTTAGCCAACCCAAATCCTCTTTCTGTGTGTATACCCCCAAAGCACTGATTCTTTCTTCTTTTTTTGGGTTGGTTTCATTTTGACCACTCACTAAGTCTGAGACAGTAAGATGGGAGGACAGAAGGGAGGGAGGGAGGACATCAGCAAAGACATTTCCATTTCCGGGCCTGAAGGTACTCCGGCACTGCAGGTATCAATCAAGAAACCATTTGCGTGCTAGCCTAAGGGGCATCGGTGGTCTAGAGGTTACGCGCCTGTCTAGAAAGCGAAAAGTCCGGGTCAAAAGTGTGCGAGGGCTCGAATCCCATTTGGGCCCGAAACTTTTCTCCCCATCCATTAAACCATGAGTGGTGGTATGGGCGCTAGTCTTTCGGATGAGACGAAAAACCCAGGTCCCGTGTGTTACACACCATTTTCAACGCACGTACGTAAAAGAACCCACGGCAACAAGAGAGTTGTCCCTGGCAAAATTCTTAGAAAAAAGCCACTCTGATAGGGAAACAAATACAGTTGCAGACCAAAAAAAAAAAGAAGGGTGGCGCTGCTCTTGTGGCGACGCGCTTTCTCCGGGGAGGGGCAGCCCGGGAAATTTTTAAAGCAGAGAAATCTGCCCCCGGGACTTAAATTGGTATAAAAATAAATGAAATACAATAAATAAATCGTTTTAACTCATTTATCGGGGACGGGATAGATCAAAGGTGGGAGCCCTTGCTTTCTCCTAGCCAAGTTAAGCAGCGTCGAGCGTGGTTACCAGTTGGATGGGTGACCGTTTGCGCGCCTTGGCTTCAGTACAGTCCCCCAGTTCACCCAGCTGTCAATGGGTACCTGCCCTCTTTAGGGTCAGGGAAGGTAAAGCAGCGAGGGAGAGGAGATAGGCGCCGTCCTCAATATGCTAGCCCCCTAGAAAAGTGAGGTGTCTGACGCCTCGCTCCCCTACGACCACATAGGTTATGGGACACACTTTACCCTATTTTTACCAAAACATGGGTTAGGGGGCGGGGAGGTGTTTGCAAGGAAAGAAAACTTAATGTCATCAGGATATTATTTGACAGAGCAATGTTATTAGTGTTGTTGTTTTTTATTATAGATATTCTGGACTATTTTTGGTATGGTTTGTGTTATGTTGTATTGAAGTGTGTTTGTAATATACAGCATTACGTGATGTGGTGTTAGTAATGTATGGTTGATTTGTATATACCTATCATTAAAGGTAAAAATCTTTACCCAGTGTATGTTGGCTAGGCTTTGATTAGATTTAATAATTAATAATAATTATAATAATAATGATAATAATAATAATAAATGGAATTTATATAGCGCTATATCTTTCAAAACAAGTCAAAGCGCTTGGATTCATCTTACTCTTACACATGCATCATGTTACGATTACTAGTTTTTTACAAATTCAAATGTATACACACTCACGCTCGCACGCACGCACGCGCGCACACACACACACCACATATATAGGTTGTACACTTTGATAGGGTGATTGGGGTTGTGTCTGTTGAGAGCAGGGACAGAAATGAGATGAAACAAAAGGGGAGAATCTTAGGGTCTGATTAGATTTAGATTGTCTAAACATCGTAACTTTTTATAGAGTATAAGGGATCAACATGCTAAAACTAAGAGACGAATATAATTGTAATAATATTTGTCCCTAGGCATAAATAGGGATAGAATTTTCAACTGTTCATATCCTGTTCTCAAACACAACAGGTCTTGACAGTTAAACAGAAATACTGTTTATTCTCACATTTTAAAAAACTGCTAGAAAACTCAAACCTATTGATAAATGATTCGCACAAAGTGGGTCAATCCTGGGTAAATTTGAACACAAAAATATCTCTGTAACTCTAGACAGTATTTTTGGTTTTTCCAATGACATGATTGTAATGTTATAGTGAAGTATTGTTCAAAATTGGGTTAATTCTATTCATGCTGGCCACACTCCGGCATTATTATAGTTTCACAACACTTTGTTGTTGTTGTTGTTGCTGATTTGTGTTTTTTTGAGAAGGAGTCATTGCTTTTACTTCTGCCGCAGGCTTTGCTTGTATTTCCTTAGCTTACACCTCCCCCCCCCCCCCCCCCAACGGGGCCAAAGCTAGAATTAAAAACTACTTCAAACTGTTCAGTTTTTTAATTTTATTTCGAGGATAATGGAATAAGCACTTATGTGCTTTGTTTACATCCAGTCTCCGTGTGCATGCAATTTTGCCATTTTTTCACGCGTTCCCATCTGCACACGATGCCTTAATCTCCATAACTGTTAGACCTGTTGCGTTTTTATAGCTGGATGTCAACATTTCAACAGATAGCGAAACTCGTTCCAAATTTTCTCCCCTTAAACAGATGCAATAACCTACTGTCCAGAAAAAGCGGAACAAGTTTTTAATGTGTGCGCAAGATGTTCTACGTACGTTCGCACACTGGAACTCAGTTTATAGTTGTCTCCGAAGGAAGTTTGTGGGGATTGAGGTCGGCACCGATTTTAACTCCTGAGGAAGAAGCAAAAAAAAAAAAACAACCCAACTTGAACGGGATTTGAACCCAGTTTCGAACTGGTTGTGGTGAGATGTGGTGCAGTGTAGTATGCTATGCTCTAGTTCAGAGTTGATTTTGCGTGGTGGTGTTTGGCGTGACGAGGTGTAGCGGGGAACCCTTCAGTATAGCGTTTCACAGGCATGGCACTGACGTGACTTCGTATTAACAAAGATTAGAAAGGACTTGATGTCACGGCAGAATTCTCTCCCAGGGATATCCAGTTGCGATTCCAAAGGGAAATTGGTTTACCGCCAGAAAGTACTATACATGTTTTTTTTCCATCTTTCACTTGTAAATCATGTGCGTGAGGGTCTACGTCTGGGTTAGGTTTTCTTCTAAGTTGTTGAATATTGTACTTAACTAAGGGTTATGACACTTTGGCAACGTTGCTTCGTTTGCTTTGTTACATAGAAAGAAATCTCGGTGTATACTTTCATTGGAAACAACAACAACAACATCAAATTCCAACATGACCAGCACGTTTGACCTTTTGAATATGAGGGGAAAAAACACAAAATTTTAGGCAGGTGCTAATTTTATACTTCTCGTGCATTGCCTCTAAACCATCAAACCCATCAGGTATAGCAGCAGCTAAAACAAAACAAAAGCAGAATAAGTTGAAAAAAAGAAAACAAACGGGTATGCTTGTCGAGGGTAAATATGTTATTTGGGACTGTAGAATAGTAGAGTACATATTGTAGTGGTACACACATTGTATTTAGTGTAAAAGCAGTACACAGTATAGTAGTAATAGTATTAGTAGTAGAAGTAGGAGTATAGTAGAGAGTATTAGTAGTAGTGAGAGCGCAGCACACCCCGGGAGTAATATAGTATAAGATAGTAATGTATAGTAGTAGTCTCGTCGCGTTTTTCGCAATCTCTTTTCTCTTTCCAATTTTTCTTTTTTCTTTGTTGGCGAAAAAATGCCAATGCCTTTTTTGAGTGAAATGTTTTGTTTTTTTTCACTTCTTCTTGTTTTTTCAGGGGAAATAAAGTAATTTTTTTATTTATTTTTTCAATTTTTTTTTTTAATCGAAAAAAAGGGGTTTAAGTATTTATAATAAAAAAGGCCATCTGAAATACCAACAACATCAAATTCGATCTTTGCTCAAAAGCTTGTAAATCTACGTTCAAGTTCGTCTCTATGAAGAAGAGAGAGAGAGAGAGAGAGAGAGAGAAAAAGACAGACAACAACAACGACAGACGGGCAATAGACAAAGACAACGACAGACACAGAGAGAAGACAGACAGAAAAAGAGAAGGTAGAGATATTTGGAATTAGGTACTATGTGTGTGGGTGTTTTGTTGTGTGTGTTGTGGTGTTTTGGGGGTATGCGCGCGCGTGTGTTGTGGGGTGTTTATGTTTAGTTATGCGTGAATGTTTATTTATTTATTTATTTTTATTGTCTCCTTTTTAATTATTTATTTATTTTCTTTTATTCGAGATAATAAATAAGCATTTTGTGCTTTTTACATCCAATTCCCGTGTTATGGGGTTTTGGAAAAATTTTGTAACGTTCCCACCGGCACACAATCGCCTACTCATACCAAAAGCAGAACAGTTTTAACGTGTGCCAAATGTTTTTGGGCGTTCGGACAGGGGGCCTGGGCTTTAGTCCATCCAAGGATTTTTGGGGGGAAGTGGAGTCTGCACTTTTTACTCCAGGGGAAAAAAACCCCTTTGAAAAAAAAATCGAACCCTTTCGCATTTTCGAGCGCATTTTTCCTAACCCTGGGTATCCGTCCCCTGTGTGTGTGTGTGTGTGCGGGGCGTGTGGTGTGTTGGGGGTTGTGTTGGTGTGTGTGTGTGTTTTGGGGTTTTGTTTTGGTTAGTGTTTTGTGTGTTATGGTTAGTGTGTGTTGCATCTTTGTGTATTGTGGTATTTGTCGTTTTGTTAGTGGGGTTGGGTGGGTGTGTGGGGGGAGGAGGTCGTAGTATTTAATTTGGTTTGCGTTTGTTTCAACTTTCTGTCTGTCTGTCTTTCTGTTTGTGTGTTTTCAATTAAAATCAAACACTTTATTATCTCACAAAGGGGTACACCCGTACATTTACACAAAAAATTAACACACCATGCGTCTCCCTCCAACAAATAAAAAATTACCATACCAATAAAAAAAAAACCCTTTCCTAAAAAATACTCCTTTTTATGTCTTCTTTTGCCCTCCGTTTCTCCATTTTCTCCCCTTCCCTCTCTCTCTCCCCCTTTCTCTCTCTCTCCTCTCCTCCCCCCCTCTCTCCTCTTCTCTCTCCTCTTCCCCTCCCCCTCTCTTTTCCCCCATAACTATCTATTTTTCTATAATCTATCCACCTATTCCTCTTTTTCTCCCCTCTCCCCCAAAATTTCCCCCCCCCCCTCTCTCTCTCTCCTTGTCCTGGGATGAACTATCCCCGGGGCCCGTTGCAAACACACGCGACCATTTTGTTTTTCCTTCTTCTTTTTTCTTTCATCGCCGCGGGTGCCTTTCGGCGTCGCGGGGACACAGACGCTGCTGCAGCAGGCGGGGGGGCTTGATGTAGGACGGGTCTGGCCGCAGGGTGTCACCACGGATCGCTCCATCGTCCCTTGGTCAACCTCGGCTTCCAGCCATTGTTTTTGGTGTTTTCCCCGTAGGGGGGTTGGTTGGGGGGCATTCATGGGGGTGCCCAAACCACCTGTTTCTTTGTTTCGTTGGGGGAGAATTGGTGTTAGTCCACTTTCCCTGATCACCTCTTCTTTGATCTTGTCGGCTGGTCTTTTGACAGCTTTTCTCGGGCAGCGCATTTCACATGTGACCAATTTTTCCTCTCAAGGTTTTTGTTAGGGCCCATGTCTGACACGGGATGTATGTTGGAACGAAGTGCTTGAATTTTGCCTTGGGTCATTGGAGCGGAATTTTTTAAAAGGGGGCGGTTGGAAACTGACTGCTTCGTTTTCTGCATTTGTTTCTACCCCTCTGCCCAAATTTTTCCATCTTCATGAAGGGGCTCCAAAGGGTTTTTAAATTTTTTGGTCTTTTCGCTGGATGCCGTTGATTTGTGTCCATTTTCCGGGATTTCTGCGCAACAAAATTTTTTTGGTGATACTTCTTCATGCCATACCTCTCGCAGCTTGTGTTGATTGGTCTGTGGGGGTTTTTAAAGAGCTCTTTGTTATATTTCACAAGGACTGGTCATCACAAATAATATTCGTTCAGGGGCCCCAAGATCTGGGGTTGGCTTCCTTTAATCTGGGCCCCGTAATCACGAAGAGAAGGGGAGAGAGTACCAGCTTGCCTACCCCCATGAACCGGGGGCCCAAAATTTGGGAGTTTTCCCTGGGCCCGTTCGGAAAGCGCCTACGTTATAGATTTCTGAGTTTTCAAGCAACCCCTTCCGCGTACTGTTCCCAATCTTCAGACTTGTCTCTTTGACTCGTCGAAAGCTTTTTTCTGATCAACGAAATTTTTCAGTCTTGGTTTATTCGCTGGCTCTTTCCACGCTGCCGAGGGGAAAATGGCATCTGTGCCCCTCTTCCTTTCCCAAAGCCCCAAATGGCATTGCTCAGAGGTGTTTCTGCTTTGGTCTTTGGGCTTTCCCGAACTTTTCTACTTTTCCCTACAGGGTGAGAATGAAAGCCTCGTAGGGGGCTGCATCTCTCTTGCTGCCCTTCTTTTTCCAAATTGGCACCCATCTTTTTTTCCAGTCCATTGGGGATTTCCCCCTCGTCCCCGCTTTTTGGAAGATATGGTTCCACTTTAAATCCCGTTTTTTTTCCCATGCAAGGTTTGGGTTTTTTGTTATGCCGTCATCGCCTGCCGCTTTTTCCCTTTTGGGGTTCTTAATTGCTTTTCTTGTTTCACTTCAAGGGTTGGGGCTCTAATTTGGGCTTTATACCCTGGGAACTAGAGCTGGAATTGTTTCCCAGAGGGGTTTTAAAAATTTTTAAAAAATTTTTCCCACGTTTCAAATTTTCCCCTTCTTTTTACAGACCTCTCCATTGCATCATTTACAAAGTTTTGGATTAATGCTCTCTCTTACCTCATCTCTTCACACTTTTAAAAAAACCTTGGAGGTTCTGCAAATTTTACTTAACTTTTCCCCATAAGTCGCCCAAGATTTTTTTCCCTTTGGGGGCTTTTCACAACACGTTTTCATGTCTTTTTTGCGATTTTGACTTGACTGCCACTTTTGTCTTGGTCTTGCCCAAACTTTATAAGCTCCATATTTTCTTGATGCTTCCTTTACCTCTTTGGGGGCCACCAAGCGTAGCTTTTCCGTTTTTTTTTCCCCACATTTTTTTGCCCCAAACTTCCCTTTAAGTGTCAAAGAGCTGGCTTGAAGGGGCCCAGACTTGCTCCTGTTGAAGGGGTTGTACAAGGATCAATTTCCCCTTGATACACTGTGAATCTGTTTTTGCACTTTTTTCTCTTCCATTTGAGGAGGGGTTTTCCTTTTTAGGCTGGTTCTTCCACAGTTGTTATTTTTTTTCCTTTTTTAGTACTGGAGGGTAAAAGACAGGGGCCTTTTTCATGTCAAGGGGTTGGCATTGGGGAGCTTTTACCTTTTATGGGGAACGGTTTTAGATCTTCAAGTATAAAGTCGATTTGAAGACGAGATGTTAGTTTTCTCAAACCCTTTCCCCTTTCGGAAGAGTAGCCTTCTTCCGGGGGAACATTCAAAATTACAAATGCATCACACGGGGGTTGGATAAAAACTCACCATCTTATTCCATTATCCCCCAAAAAAAAAAATGAAAAATTGATTAAAAAAATAAAATTTTTTCTATCACTATCTACTATCTTTTTTTTTCTCTCTCTTTTATGTGCATTTGATAGGGGGGTAATTCTTTTTCCCTTTAAATACTTTTTTTTCAAATTTTCACTTGCCCTCTTTCATAAGGGGCTTGGCCTTACGTGAATAAAACGTTTTAAGTATGACGTTTCTCTTCTCTCTCTCTCTCTCATCTCTCTCCTCTCCTCTCTCTCTCTCTTCTCTCCTCTCTCTCTCTCATCTCTCTCTCTCTCTCTCTCATCTCTCTCTCTCTCTCTCCATCCATTTTCTTTTTCCGTATCAATTTCTGTATTTTCCCTATTACCTATTGTTCTGCGGTTCCATTTAGAAATGTCCTTTGTTTAGGAAGGAGAAGTATCATCGACTAAAGAAAACTGACGTACATTTTCTGGTCATGTCAACAAATTTGCAGATAAGTATGTAAAACGTAGACTGTAGCAGCAGTCGTTGAAACAAGGATACAGGCAATGGAGACTGGATGATTTCGTAAACTTTTATGCATCTCATACAAAGATCACAATACTAGCGAAGAAGTAAAACAAATCACAGTTTAAGTCACCATCAAGCCATATAAAAAGCTCCTGATTTCAGTTTCAAAAAGACATACAAACTGAACTGATACGGGCACGTCACACGAACATCTGGACTGGCCAAGACAGACTGCCTTACAGGGAACAGTACAAGGAGGGAGACGAAGAGGCAGACAGAAAGAAGAAAACAATACGACGGGGAGAACAGCATCAAAGAGTGGACTAGCTTTGAATAAAACGCCATACCACAGAAACCCTAAGAAAGGAGGTGGAGGAAGCTGGTTGCAAAATCTTCAGTGGTGGGCCCCCCACGGTCTATAAGACTTATAATAGGATAGGTGATGGTGAAAAGGGAAGAAAGAAGACACAAAACTTTACAAGCTCATAATAAGAGCAAACTAACGGAGTACACGGCAATAGTACTTTGACGGCAATACTTCGACGCAATACTTCTACTTACAGGCAATACTTCGACCGCAATACTTTTTCTACTTGCAGG
>CM054135.1:18820021-18830021 GCA_028751875.1 Rapana venosa
TATATATATATATATATATATATAATATATATATATATATATATATATCACATATAATATTAATAAAATAAATTATTCTGCAGGCGCGTGTGCTCGCGAGCGTGCATGTTCGTGTCTGTCTCTCTCTCTCTGTATATATAATATTGTAAATATTGTATAATATATGTGATATATATTATATAATGTATATTATATACATTATGTGATATATATAATATATGTATAGACATTTGAACTTGTAAAAAGAAATCCTATTAATTGTATCTGGCTGCATGTAAATGAATAGGATGAATGAAAGCGCTTTGATTTGTTTTGTTGCAAGATATAGCGCTGTATAAATTGCATGTATTGCTACACAGAGAACTATACACTTGCCCTGTGACCAACAATAATAATTGTAAAAAATTCCCAGAATGATGGCTTCTGTTTAACAGTCATCAACATACATCTTTGAGTGTGTGATACCCCTAGAGCACTATTTGTTGATCCGTTTATTGATATGTCTGTCTGTCTTTCTATCTGTCTGTCTGTCTGTCTGTCTTCCTATCTGTCTGTTTGTCTTCCTGTATGTTTGTCTGTCTGTCTCTCTCCTCTCTCTCTCCTCTCTCTCTCTCTCTCTCTCTCTCTCTCTCTCTCTCTCTCTCTCTCTCTCTCTCTCTCTCTCTCTCTCCATAATAATAACAATAAACAGTACCTTTTATTCCCTTACCCTTCTTCTTCTTCTTCTTCTTCTTCTTCTTCTTCTTCTTCTTCTTCTTCTTCTTCTTCTTCTCTTGTTCGCAATTCTTTCTCTTCGCAATTTTTTTCTTCGCAATTCTTCTTCTTCGCAATTCTTCTTCTTTCCATTCTTCTTCTTCTTCTTCTTCTTCTTCTTTCTTCTTCTTCTTCTTCTTCTTCTTCTTCTTCTTCTTCTCGCAATTCTTCGCAATTCTTCTTCTTTGCATTCTTCTTCTTTTCATTCTTCTTTGCATTCTTCTTTGCATTCTTCTTCTTCTTCTTCTTCACATTTTTCTTTGCATTCTTCTTCTTCTTTCTTTCTTTCTTTTCTTTTTTTTTTTTTTTCTTTCTTTCTTTCTTTCTTTCATTCTTCCTTTCTTTCTTTGTCCACGTCCTTATCATTTACTGCACTTCTTTTTTTACCATCTTCCTCCCTGTATCATTTTTCTCTCTCTCTTTTTTGTCTCCTATTAATTATTCTTTTGTTCTTTATTTTCAAATTTAATGGAAACCTTCACAGGCTGTTCCTGCATATTTTACCCTCTCCATGTCCTGTTTCACACTCTTCAGTCGATCCCCTGTCTAGTATCGATTTTTAAATTTCATGGGGTGGTGGTGGGGGGGGGGGCAGGGTGGAGTTGGTGGTAGGGGCTAAGGAGGCAGAGGTGAGAAGGGTTAGTTAGGTTGCTGGGAGGGAGGCCCGATCTTTCTCACTTCCAGTCAATCAAGTTAGATGTTAGAGAATGTTCCATGACCTCTCTGTCCGTCTGGCTGTCTGATTGTCTGTCTGTTTGTCTTTGTATGTTTATCTGTCTGTCTTGTCTGTTTGTCTGTCTTTCTGCCTGTTCTCTGTCTGTCTGTCTGTCTGTCTATGTGTATTTATATGTCTCTCTGTCTCTTTGTCTTTCTGTCTCTCTATCTGAGGTATCACTCTCTTTCTCTCTCTCTCTCTCTCTCTCTCTCTCTCTCTCTCTCTCTCTCTCTCTCTCTCTCTCTCTCTCTCTCTCTCTCTCTTCTCTCTCTCTCTCTCTCCTCCCCCTCCGTCTCTCTTCTCTCTCTCTCTTATCCGCTCTCTCTCTTCTCCCCCTGTTCCTCTCTTTCTATATCCGAGCCTCTCTCTCTCTCTCCACCCCCTCTCTCTCCTTCTCTCTCTCAAACACAGTTCTCTCTCTTTCTTCTTCTTCTTCTTCTTCTTCTTCTCTCTTCTTCTTCTTCTTCTTCTTCTTCTTCTTCTTCTTCTTCTTTTTCGCAATTCTTCGCAATTCTTCGCATATCTTCGCAATTCTTCTTCTTCTTTCGCAATTCTTCTTCTTCTTCTTCGCAATTCTTCTTCTTCTTCTTCTTCTTCTTCTTCTTCTTTCCTTCTTTCTTCTTCTTCTTCTTCTTCTTCATCTGTTCTCTCTTTCCTTTAAAGTTGGATGGAACCTTTCCAGGCTGTTCCTGCATGTTTTCTCCTCTCCACGTCCTGTCTCAGACCCTTCGGTCCATCTTCTCTCTCGTATTTATTTTTAGTTTTCGTGGTGGGGAAGGGTGGGGGGGGGGGGGTGAGAGGGGCTGAGGAGGCAGAGGTGTGTGAAGGATTAGTTAGGCCGCGCGCGGGGATGGAAGCGCAAACTCCCACACTTCCAGTCAATCAGGTCAGGTGTTGGAGAATGTTTCATGGCCTCTCTGTCTCTTTCTGTTTCTGTTTGTTTTTCTGTCTGTCTGTCTGTCTGGTTGTCTCTGTCTGTTTGTTTGTCTGCCTGTCCGTGTCTCTGTCTCTGACCCTGCCTGTCTCTATCTCTGTCTCCCTCTCTGAGGTGAAGTCTGATGTCTCTCTCTCTCTCTCTGTCTTTCTGTCTCTCTCTGTCTGTCTGTCTCTGTCCCCCTCTCTCTCTCCCTTTTCTTTACGTTTGTCTTTGTCCTTGCCTCTGTCCCTGTCTCTATCTGTCCCTCTGTGTCTGTGTCTGTCTGTCTGTCTGTCTGTCTGTCTCTCTCCCTCTCTCTCTATCTGTCCCTCTGTCTGTGTCTGTGTCTGTCTGTCTGTCTGTCTGTCTGTCTGTCTGTCTGTCTGTCTCTCTCTCTCTCTCTCTCTCTCTCTCTCTCTCTCTCTCTCTCTCTCTCTCTCTCTCTCTCTCTTCTCTCTCTCTCTCTCTCTCTTAGTCTTGTCCTTCGGATGAGACTATAAACCGAGGCCCCGTGTGCGTACACACCCAGAATATCTTGCGCAACACGTTAAATCCTGTTCCGCTTTTCGTAAGATTAGGCCATTGTGTGCCGGTGGGAACAGATGACAGAATTGGAAAAAAAACCGCAAACACACGGGGACTGGATGTAAAAAAGCAATAAGTGCTTATTCCATTATCCTCGATATAAAAGAATAAATAAATAAAATCTCTCTCTCTCTCTCTCTCTCTCTCTCTCTCTCTCTCTCTCTCTCTCTCTCTCGGGCGAAATTTTGCTGCGTACATTTTTTGTTTAAATTGCCAAATTAACTAGCACCATGCTAGTTGTCGGGTTGCCAACAACGCTGGAAGTGACACTAGGTGCCCTGCTGCAACAACACTGCATCACCTCATGGAAGGTCTGTGGAGAAGGCGAGCAAACGACTGTTGTGCTTCGACTGAAGGCTGGCTCAAGTGATGGGAACATGGCGGGTCAACAAACCCCTGTGTACTTCCGCAGAAAGCCGCCCAGTCAGACCAACAGGGACCGACGAAGGACAGAGGAGAGGAGACAGGCAGAGGAGAGGAGGCGGGCAGAGGAGAGGAGACTGGCAGAGCAGAGGAGACAGACAGAGGAGACGAGACAGACAGAAGAAAAGCAGGAAGACAAGGCAAGTGCATTGTTGACATCTGAAAATTTGCCAAGTTTGTTTATGCCAACACCCCCCATCACCCAGTCTGTCTCACACACCAACACCCCAGCCTCTCCAAACCACACACCTTCGCAATCCCTGCTTCCCGCACGTGATTATCGCCGTGTGTCACGTGCTGTCACGGTGTTGGAAGCTGACACAGTGGCTGAACAAGGTGGAATTGACCTGGTTGAGGTGCCTGTACCTGACATTACGATGGAGGGGGAGGACTGTGACGAATATCTAGATCAGATTCGGGATGCAGGCTACAGTGGAGATACCATAAAGAACTATGTGGGTGGGCTGAGAAACAGGTCCCTGCAGAGAAATCTCAGGGACATTTCTAGAAACAAGGATTTTCTTAATGTGTATACCTCTGATGACGTACCTGACACTATCATTTGTGAAAGTGAAGATATGATTTTTCAGTTTATCTGGACAGATGACACTTACAACCCTGCAGATTACTTTTGGTTTGCAAAAAAGAACATCAGGCAGATGACTAGGGAGGAGAAAGACATTTATTCCAAGCTGCAGCTGTGGACACCTGCCGATCGTGAAAGAATCAAAGACAAAATTAGTGCTGGACTGGATGTTTTACATGTTATGATGGATGTGATCAGATTTTTTCTGGGTTAGATGTGACTGGTTGCCTGTACCCCCTTGTGTGCGCATGCGCGCGTGTGTGGATATGTGTGTGTGCGTGCGTGTGTGTGTGTGTGTGTGTGTGCGCGCGCGGGCGTGTGTGCGTGCGTGTGTGTGTGCGTGCATGTGTTTGTGCGTGCTTGTGTGTGTGTGTGTTATGCGTGCGTGTGTGTGCGCGTGTGTGTGCGTGTGTGCATGCATATGTGTGTGCATATGTGTGTGTGAGAGAGAGAGAGGAGGAGAGAGAGAGAGAGAGAGAGAGAGAGAGAGAGAGAGAGCAAAACAGGACGGTTACGCATATTGTGAGTTAGGTTTTTCACGTGTTGGAAAGAGCACAGTTACAGATCAGACGGAACGTAGGGACACGGAAGCCCTGTCACAGACTCGGTGTTTATATAATGTTTGTGGTTGTTGTTACCCTCTCCCCTTTCCTCATTTGCAATGGGCGAAAGTGTTAGGCACCAATTCATATGAATCGTAATGTAAAACACTTCACCATGTCGTGGAATCCATGCCATGTCGACCATTTGGGCTGTAAAAATTATACATCTGTATTTCTGAAATTATGTGTTTCGTGCCCAGTCCCTTTCCCACTGTCCCCTTGTAAATGGGCTTTAACAGCTTATTACAATAAAATATTGTCATTGTCATTGTCATTGTCATTGTCTCTCTCTCTCTCTCTCTCTCTCTCTCTCTCTCTCTCTCTCTCTCTCTCTCTCTCTCTCTCTCTCTCTCTCTCCTCTCTCTCTCTCTCTCTCTCTTTCGTTGTCCGTGTAATTATCCCTCTCTGCCTGCCTGCCTGCCTGCCTATCTGTCTGTCGGTCTCTCTGTCTCTACCGCCCCCCACCCCCCCCCTTCTCTCTCTCTCTCTCTCTCTCTCTCTCTTCTCTCTCTCTCTCTCTCTCTCTCTCTCTCTCTTCTCTCTCTTGTTATCTTCCTTCTCTCTTCTGCACTTACACCTTGCTGGAACAAGATTTGGAGGAGGTTAGACTATGCTTCAGACGTTGGTTTCGTCCATTTCTGACATAAAGGAGAAATCGTGCTCCGAAAAATTGATAATGGGTTTGACAGGGTTTGTTTGTTGTTTTCATGGGGGGAGGTTAGTTCTTTTTTTCTTCTTATGTGTGGGTTGTTTGTTTTTATTATTCTCTTGATTTTTCAAGTCATTGAAGTGTTTATGAGTCACTCCACTGAACTTGATTTTTTTTATAGCTGGGTATATTTCTGGTATATGTCATTACCACTGGAGCAAAAAAAAAGAAAATGACCAAGGTATGTTTCGATACTTACATATGCGGTAATATATATTACGCTACTGGGGTTTATAGCCTACTTGATATTTATAGTTTGTCCATGTAAATGCCGTATATGACACACACACACACACACACACACACACACACACACACACACGCGCGCGCGCGCGCGCGCTCTCTCTCTCTCTCTCTCCTCTCCCTCTCTCTCTCCCCCTCTCTCTCTCTCCCACCCTCTCTATCTCTCTCCCTCCCTCTCTCTCTCTCTCTCTATCTCTCTCTCCCTCTCTCTCTCTCTCTCTCTCTCTCTCTCTCTCTCTCTCTCTCTCTCTCTCTCTCTCTCTCTCTCTCTTAGCTATCAGCTCCAGTTATCACAAACACTGCTAACATATATATTTAACCAGGAAGAACGGTAATATTATTGTGGCTAGTTTTTGGTATTGACACACACAAAATAAAATTGCCAGCACTTTTGAGGTTGTCTATATAAACAATGGCAGTTTGCTTAAAAAAAATTTTCCTCCAAAATATTATGTTGTACAATTTTTTTAAACAGGTATAAAGGTTGAATAGGAACATTTGCAAAGCAAAAACAAGGCTGAAATCCTTGACCAAATACCGGCGTTATAATCCTCACCATCAGCTGTACACGAAACTAAGATGTTTCGTTAGGGGGGACATGCGGGATGCGCTAGTCGATTATCAGCTTCAGACTGACCTGTCTTAAACCTTTGGCACTAACAGCCCCCATGCCAAGACCGGTTCCATTCAATCTGTGATGTTCTGCATCCAGTTCTTCATCTGTTTGCGTACAAAGTTTGACAAGAAATTGCTGGGTCTTTGTCTTCTTCTTCGTCCATCGGGATCGATGATGACCATCTAGTCATCCTGGGATTGCGAGGGTCCATTTCTGTGGGTGCGAAGATGACTTATTTGGCCACACTATGTGGCATACAGAAGGAATGTCACCCTATCACCACCATAGAGGCTGCAACGATCTAACCATAGCAAAAACCAGGAGTTCAGATTACCAAGAACCCTGCAGGGACATGAATGGAACAGGGCGTCAGTCTAACACCACCTGTGTAAAGATCGCTGGGATTATATGACACCTTGGTTTTGCTTCTTTTTTTTTTTTTAGCTCGACAAAGACAATGCTGCCCATAGTGATGATCGCGGCGGTTAGGATAATCAGGTTGAGAACGATGACGACGAAATAATTATCATGACAATGATTATGACAATTGTAGCTGATATACTGGGAGGTGTTGTTTTTAAATGACTATGTAAATCAGCACTGTAGATCTTGAAGTTCATATAAAGTGTACATCTGTCTGTCTGTCTGTCTGTCTGTCTCTCTCTCTCTCTCTCTCTCTCTCTCTCTCTCTCTCTCTCTCTCTCTCTCTCTCTCTCTCTCTCTCTCTTTCTCTCCCAGCTTCTGTCTGCCTGCCTGCCTGCCTGCCTGTCTCTCTATGTCTGTCTGTCTGTCTGTCTGTCTCTCTCTGTCTCTCTATCTGTCTCTGTTTGTCTGTCTGTCTCTCTCTATCTCTCTGTCGGTCTGTCTCTCTCTGTCTGTCTCTTTCTCTCTCTTTCTCTCTCTTTCTCTCTCTGTCTGTCTCTTTCTCTCTCTTTCTCTCTCTTTCGACTTCTCTCTATTCTCTCTCTCTCTCTCTCTCTCTCTCTCTCTCTCTCTCTCTCTCTCTCTCTTTTTCTCTCTCAGAGAAGATGAATCCAGAACGGCAAGACTGGTTTTTTTCTCTCCGTGAACTGAACTGTCCAAAACCTTAATGGCCCCACCAGACAACGAGTCGTTATGTCCCTCTATCTACCCAGGACTTGCTCACAGAACATTGAACATGAAAGACTAATCAGTTCACTGCCACGCCCCACTGAGAACGAAAGACGAGAAGAAACCACGAACGAAAGATAACCAAGGAAAGAGACAGGAGAAGACTGACCGACAGACAGATAATTATGCCTTAATAGACACGCAGGCGGTCGGAGATAGACCGACCGAGACAAAGAGACAACAGGATAGAGTGAGCGTGTGAAAAAGAATAAACAGAGAGAGCGAGCGAGAGAGAGAGAGAGAGAGAGAGAGAGAGAGAGAGAGAGAGAGAGAGAGAGAGAGAATGACAAGGACAATTTTTTTTTATTTCGAGGATAATGAATAAGCACGCATGTGCTTTTTTACCTCCAGTCCCCGCCCGTAGGGATACATCTTAGTAATAACCCAATACTTATACTCTCACACAGTAGAAACAAAGGGAAATAACCCTTAAAAACACAAACAATTTTTTTTAACAAAACAAAAAGAAATAATAAAACAAAACTTTTTTTTTAACGCACAACAACAAACAAACAAATAAAAGAAAATCCTAAAAACGCCCCCACTAAAAAAAAAACAGCCAAAAATAACCAAAAAACAAAAAACAAAAACAAACAAACAAAAGAAAAAGAAAGCAGAAAAAAACACCACCACCACCCCAAAAAAGAGAAAAACAAACAACAACAACAACAACAAAACCAAGAAGAAGAAAACAACAACCAAACTTATAAAGTCATAAAAATAAACATCTACACATTGTTAAATGGTACACATAGTTGGAGAGAGAGAGAGAGAGAGAGAGAGAGAGAGAGAGAGAGAGAGAGAGAGAGGGGACAGACAGACAGACAGACAGACAGACAGACAGACAGAGACAGAGACAGACAGACAGACACAGTGACAAGAGGCGATACTGCAATTTCGGAAGACTTTCTGAAATACACAGATGTAAGCTGGTCAGTTTTTCAAAGATTAAGAATTTGAGAAATCGAATGTTTAGGTTGATGAGATTTGTCAGCATAAAAAGGTTAGGTGTTTTTTCTTGTGTGAAAAATAGAGTAGCTTAAAAAAAACAACATAACTTGTCACATCAAGTTAAAGAAGACAGAAGTGGCGGAATGAAATTAATCATACCGTAAAGTTTTGAGAGGGATTGGGGGGGGGGGGGGGGGGAGTAAATTGACAAATTCCAGGATCCAGAGTTCCAGGGTGCTCTCCCAGGAACAGCGCGTCGCCACAAGAGCAGCGCCATCTTTTTTTTTTCTTTTTTTCTGTCAGCATTCATATCTTGTTTCCATGTTAGTGTTGGGGGGGGGGGGGGGGGGGGCGGTGCTACATAATTTTGCCAGAAACAACTCACCTATTGCCGTGGGTTCTTTTACGCGCTCTGAATGTGTGTTGCGCACGAGACCTCGGTTTATCACCTCATCTGATAGACTAGCACCCAGACCATTACTCAAGGATGGGTAAGAAAAAAAGGTTTCGAGCACAAACGGGAATCGAACCTGCATTTGTAACTAGGTGTGTCACATCTAAACCACCGATCCATTTACTGTTATTACAACTGCATGTATCTAGCTTTCATAAAACAATTTACTATATAAAAAAAATGCTTTCGATTCAGTAGGGCCTCACACAATAGAGTATTGTGATGGAAAATAACTTCTTTCGTCAAACGCTCAGACAGTAACTACATTGTTGTCTGTCATATGAGCGAAAATGCGTAGCCATGCTGTTAAATGTTTGACAAGTCAGGTCCAGCGCATAATAATAATAATAATAATAATAATAATAATAATAATAATAATAATAATAATAATAACAATAATAATAATGTATTGAATTTATATAGCGCTGAATCTTGTAAAGCAACAAATCAAAGCGCTCACATGACTTTCTTTTTATGCGTGTGTATGCGGTTTTGTAAACTTTATCATCTGTTCCCACCGGAACACAATGGCCTACTCTTTCGAACAGCGGAACAGGATTTAACGTGTGCGCAAGATCTTCTCCATGCGTTCGCACACGGGGACTCGGTTTATAGTCTCATCCGAAGGTGAAATCTTGAGTGAAAGATTATTTTAACATTTTAAGCTTTTTCTGGGGGGGGGAAGCAGTAGGATGTACAAATAGGGCGGGGGGGGGGGGGGAGGGGGAAGCAGTCAAGGAGTTGACAGTAAGAACAGGAACAAGGCAGAAACAAAGAAAGGGATAGAAAAGAGGGAAATCCTAGCACAGAATTTTCAGATGGTGGGGATGCTATTTATACTGACAGACCCCTGGCATTTACGTGGGGGTAGAAGAAGGAAAAACCAGTATCGTACACATTGTCATCAATAACATGTAATTAAACAAATGTATGTTGATTGAAAAGTACAGGAACAGTTAATCCATTCTCCTCTGAAAAAAAACATCAATAATAGATTTTACCAAAATCGTGCTCACGAATGGCTGTTGGGGTGATATTTTATAGAGCAGGATTATTATTTTTGAAAAGCACTACAAAAAAAATTGTTTATTCAGATTCCATAAACTTGCACGTGAACAAAACACACGAAAACAGAAAACATACCAAACATCAAAGTCAAATATTACAACCAAACGTCAGCGCTTGCTTATTCAGATTTCATAAACTTGTACGTGAACAAAACACACGAAAACAGAAAACATACCAAACATCAAAGTCAAATATCAAAACCAAACGGCAAAGCGAAATAGAAAAAG
>CM054135.1:18832521-18845021 GCA_028751875.1 Rapana venosa
TACATTTGAACTTGTAAAAAAAAACTCTTATTAATTGTTACTGGCTGCATGTGAATGAGTAGGATGAATGAAAGCGATTTGATTTGTTTTGTTGCAAGATATAGCGCTTTATAAGTTCCATGTATTATATATATATGTATATATATACATATATGGGAGCTATGGTATCGGATAAAGGATCAATACTGAAAGTTCTCTCCAGGACAGTCCGGACTGCTGCTGCAATGACCAAAGAAAAAAACCCATCTCAAACAACATGACCATCGCCATCTGCTTCGAGATCAGTCCGATGCGTCCCATGGTCAGGTTATTTTAGATCCATATTAAAAGTGTACCATGCCACATAAGAAGGACTCAGGCAACGGAAGATGAGATGCTTTTTTGCTAACTTCGTGGTATCTCACACTGTAATCACACAACTAACATTGGGCCATGTAAAGATCTCCTAACTTCAGAGAAAATACGCAAACTTAAAAGGGGTACGGGCTCGTAACACGAACATCTGGACTGGCCAAGACTGTCCTAGAGGGAGCAGTACAAGGAGGGAGACGAAGAGGTAGACAGAGAAAGCGATGGGAAGACATCACCAGAAAGTAGGTTGGCAGTGAGTGAAACGACATACTGAGGAAAGCTGAGAACATTGAGAAGTGGAAGAAGCTGGTTGAAAAATGGTCAGTGGCGCCCCAACGATCGACCAGACTAAGGGACAGGTGAAGATGAAAGGGAAGGAAGCCCTGGTTTCCACACCATTCCATTGACGTTACTTTTTATGTGTAGACATAACTGGGTTTCTTTGTGCAAACGCTGTTTGATATCCTGTCACAGTTTGAAAACTCGTTAATCTTTCATCATAATTTTATACTAGGCAAGCTGTTGTATCGTGGCCTAGATGACGCTAACATACCAAGCATGCAGTTTGAAATTGGAAGAGGATGGGCTCCGCTCATTGTTCTAACGTGTGTTTGTTCTTGGATGTTGTTATCTGTGTATGTATGTATGTAAGCATGTAAGTATATTATGTTCCTACCTCTTTGTATATGTATATACATAATATTTATGTATGTGTGTATGTATATATATATTTACATATATTTATATATATATATATATATATATATATATATATATATATATATAAGTGTGTTATATATATATATATTATATATATGTGTGTGTGTATCTTTAACGTGTGCGTGAGTGCGTGTACGCGTGCGTGTATATGTGCGTATGTGTGTGTGTAGAGTTGTGTAATACAACCAAAAGCAGAAGCATTATTTGCATAAACATCATGAAACCCCAACTGTGTACTTTTTAATTCACAATCAGTAAAATAACTAGTCACTCTCTACACGTAGAAGCGAAAGCGACAAAGGGAGAAGGGGGGAGAGAGAGAGAGAGAGAGAGAGAGAGAGAGAGAGAGAGAGAGAGAGAGAGAGAGAGAGAGAGAGAGAGAGCAGAGAGACAGACAGACAGACAGAGAGACAGACAGACAGAAAGACAGACAGACAGACAGACAGAGACACAGAGATACAGAGATACACAGACAGACACAGAGACACAGAGAGACAATGAATTAGTGAAAGAGTACGGATGGGAGTGGAAGTTCAGATCAAGGAGAGAGCATGGGAGAGGGGCACAGAGAGGCAATAACAAAGAAAAGGAGGGAGAAAGAAAAACAGAAGACAGACAGACAGACAGACAGACACACACACACACACACACACACAGAAGAGGGGAGACAGACAGATAGTCAAACAGAGAGGTTCTTACAGGAAAGGTAGACCAACAAAGACAAACAAACTTATCTTGGGGCGAGTAAATGGTCTAAAATAATTAGATAATCTAAATAATTTGCGTAGCAAGCGAAAGGGGAAAAAAAGACACCACACACACACACACACATACACACACACATACACACTCTCTCTCTCTCTCTCTCTCTCTCTCTCTCTCTCTCTCTCTCTCTCTCTCTCTCTCTCTCTCTCTCTCTCTCTCTCTCTCACACACACACACACACACACACACACACACACACACAACACACACACACACACACACACACACACACACACACACACACGAAGGAGGATGGGCAAACAGACCAGCCAGAAAGTATACTCAGACAGACTCTTCATCACTCTGATCGAGTTATGAAGAAAACGAAAAGAAAAGAAAAGACCAAACTCGAAAATTATTAAAAAAACACACGAAGAAAACGAATGTCATTGGACAGTAGGTGAAAGCAGAGTGGCATTCTTGCAGCACAGGCTCCCATTCTTCCTTCCTTCCCTTTTTTTCTTTCCTTCTTTCCTTCCTTCTTCCTTCTTCCTTCCTTGCTTCCTTTCTTCCTTTCTTTCTTCCGTCCTTCTTTCTTTCCTTACTTTCTTCCTTCCTTTCTTTCCTTTCTTTCTTCCTTCCTTCCTTCTTTCTTTCCTTACTTCTTCCCTGGCTTTTCTTTGCTTCCTTCTTTCCTTCCTTTCTTCCTTCCGTGACTTGTTTGCTTCCTTCTTCCTTCATTTGCTTTCTTTCTTCTTCCTGCCTTCCTTCTTTCTTCCTTCTTTCCTTCCTTCCTTCTTTGCTTCCTTACTTGCTTCCTTGCTTTCTCCCTTGCTTTCCATCCTTCATTCTTTTTTCTTCTTCTTCCTTCCTTTCTTCCTTCCCTCTTGCTTGCTTCCATCTTCCTTCATTTTTTCTTCCTTCCTTCCTTCTTTCCTTCCTTCTTTCCTTCTTTTTTTTTCTTCCTTTCTTCCTTCTTTCTTCCTCCTTGCTTTCTTGCTTCCTTCTTCCATCCTCCATTTCTTTCTTCCTTCTTCTTCCTTTCTTGCTTCCTTCATTTAATTTATTCTTACTTTCTTTTCTTCCTACCTTCCTTCCTTCCTTTCTTTCTTTCTTCCTTTCTTCCCTGCCATCAAGAAAAACGACACACTGACAATGCAGATACGCAGCCGCCATATCTGGAAGGTAAACAAGCTCTGACACACTATTTACCACACGTCTTGGAAAATGGGTTGAGGTCATTTTTGTTGGTTTGTTTGTTTACAAAGCCATTTTTTATGTGTATTTTCTGTGTGGCCCTTTGCTCCACAACGCTGCTTCCCGTGCCACATTTGTCTTGAAAATAGGCTTCAAACCAGTAAACAATATTTTTGCCATGTTGAAAACTTTCAAGCGTAGGCTTTACAATAAGGTTTGGGAGAATTTCTGTTTCTGATTGTGTGTCAGTATAAAGGTGTTAGTTGCTAGTCTGTTTGTCTGTCTGTGTCTGTTTGTCTCTTGCCCCGTGTGTGTGTGTGTGTGTGTGTGTGTGTGTGTGTGTGTGTGTGTGTGTATATGTGTGTGTGTGTGTGTGTTTGTGTGTGTGTGTGTGTGTGTGTGTGTGTGTGTTGTGTGTGTGTGTATGTGTGTGCGCGCGCACTCTCTGGGCACTGCACTGCATAACATTGCTTTCTTTTAAAAAAACTTTTTAATTAAGTTTCTTTTTACATTGCACAGTTGTAAACATACAAAATACATAAACAATTTTTTGAGAAAGAGAGAGAGAGAGGGAGACTGCATAACATTCCTTTGGTGTGCTGTCTTTCCTGAAATTAGGGTATCAATCACTTTTTTTTTAAGCTTAACTCTCTGTCTTTAACAATTGAAAATTAAGCTTCACCCTCTGGTTTGGGATAGGTTTCCCACGTCTCTTGGTGTGAGTGAGTGAGTGAGTGAGTGAGTGTGTGTGGGTGTGAGTGTGTGTGTGAGTGAGTGTGCGTGCGTGAGAGAGTGTGTGTGCATGTGACAGGGCGAGAAGAAAGGGAGAGGGAAAATGAAGAGGGAAAAAAACACATTCAAAGTAAAAGCAAAAAATAAATTATGGAGACAAGAGAGAAAGACAGACTACTAAACGGACATAGTCAGACAGACTCGTCATTTCTTTAAAAAAAAGTGTCGAAAATAAGAGAGAGAGAGAGAGAGAGAGAGAGAGAGAGAGAGAGACAGACAGACAGACAGATAGACAGACAGAGAGACACAGAGAGAGACAGAGACAGACAGACAGACACAGAGAGAGAGAGAGAACTCAGAACTCAGAAATTTAATGTATCTCAGCCTTAGGCCATAATACATGGTTGGCATAGAAGAGAGAGAGAGAGAGAGAAGAGAGGAGAGAGAGAGAGAGAGAGAGAGAGAGAGAGAGAGAGAGAGAGGAGAGAGAGAGAGAGAGAGAGAGAGAGAACAAACCCCAAAGACTGAACCAAGAAAGAAAGAAAAGAACAGAAAAATGGATGTCATTGAACATGAGCTGAGGGAAATGTAGAGTGGCATTTATGCAGCACTGGCTTCCTTCCTTCCCTCCTTCCTTCCTTCCTTTCTTTCTTCCCTCCTTTCTTCCATCCTTCCTTCCATCCTTCCTTCCTTCCCTGGCATCAAGAAAACGACACACTGGCAATGCTCTGATAAGCAGCCGCCTTATTCGGAAGGTAAACAAGCTCTGGCACAATATTTACCGCTTGTCTTGGAAACGAACCGATTTCTTGTACAAAGATGTGTTCGTGTTTACTTTCTGTATGGCCTTTCATTATACACATTGCTCATTGTGAATATAAGGGGGGGTGAGGGCAACGGAATAAGAGAGGGGGCAGAAAGAAGCATGGATGAAGAGAGAGAGAGAGAGGGAGAGAAAGAGAGCAAGAGAGAGATAAAGAAATGGACAGACAGACAGACAGATAGAGACAAAGATATAGAGACAGAGAATCAGAGAGAGAGAGGAAATGGACAGACAGACAGACAGAGACAAAGAGATAGAGACAAAGAGTCAGAGAGAGAGAAAGAGACAGACAGACAGACAGACAAACAGTCACAGACAGAGAGACAGACAGGCAAACAAACAGAAACTGAAACAAATAAAGATAGACAGAAAGGGGCACATACAGACAGAAAGACACAGAGAGAGTGAGAGACAGACAGAAAAATACAGGAGGGATGGACACAGATACAGACTCAGACAGACAAACAGACAGATAGAAAGAGAAGCATATATTTTTTATTATTCTTTGATATCGAGGATAATGGAATAAGCACTTATGTACGTTTTTTTACATCCAGTCCCCATTTGTATGCGATTTTGTAAATTATGTCATCTGTTCCCACCGGCACACAATGGCCTGCTCTTACGAAAATTGGAACAGGATTTAACGTGTCTGCAAGATGTTCTGCGTGCACTTGAACACAGGGCCTTGGTTTATAGTCTCATCCAAAGGACTTTTGTGGAGAGTGGAGTCTGCACTGATGTTCACTCCAGGGGAAAATATCCCCTTGAACGAGAATCAAATCCGGGTCATCAGATTGCGAGCGCAATGTTCTAACCACAAGACTATCCCATCCCCGTCAAGCTAGATACAGAAACAGATAGAGAAAAATAGGAGAAAGGAAAACGGAAAATGGACACAACAAATATTGAAAACTAAGTAACAAAAAATATGAAGATGGACAGAAAGACAGTCATTTAAACAAAGATAGACTCTCCATTTATTTTTCCTGAGAACGCTGTAAGTGAAAGAAAGAAAGAAACAAACGAAAAAAACGACCAAAAGACAGAAAAGAAAGGAAACCGATGTCGCTAGACATACGCTGAGGGAAATGTAGAGTGGAATTCATGCAGCACTGGCTTCCTTCCTTCCCTCCTTCCTTCCTTCCCTCCTTTCTTCCATCCTTCCTTCCTTCCTTCCTTCCTTCCTTCCCTGCCATCAAAGAAAACGACACATGCAATGCTCTGATAGGCAGCCGCCTTATTGGGAAGGTAAACAAGCTCTGGAACAATATTTACCGCTTGTCTTGGAAACGAACTGATTTCTTGTACAAAGATGTGTTCGTGTTTACGTTCTGTTTATTTTTGTACGGCCTTTCATTATACACATTGCTCATTGTGAACATAAGGGGGATCAACGGGATGGGAGAGGGGGCAGAAAGAAGCACGGATGAAGAGAGAGAGATAGAGATAGAGAGAGAGAGAGAGCGAGAGAGAGATAAAGAAATGGACAGACAGACAGATAGAGACAAAGATACAGAGACAGAGAGAAGAGAGAGAGAAGAGAGAGAGAGAGAGAGAGAGAGAGAGAGAGAGATGAGAGAGAGAGAAGGAGAGGAAATGGACAGACAGACAGATAGAGACAAAGAGATAGAGACAAAGAGTCAGAGAGAGTGAAGAGAGACAGACAGACAGACAGGCAAACAGAAACTGAAACAAATAAAGATAAACAGAAAGGGCACATACAGACAGAAAGACAGAGAGAGAGTGAGAGACAGACAGAAAAACACAGGAGGGATGGACACAGATAGACTCAGACAGACAGACAAACAGACAGATATACAGAAAGAGAAGCATAGATACAGGCAGACGCAGAAACAGAGAGAGAAAGATAGGAGAAAGGAAAACGGAAAATGGACACAACAAATATTGAAAACTAAGTAACAAAAAATATGAAGATGGACAGAAAGACAGTCAGTTAAACAAAGATAGACTCTCCATTTATTTTTCCTGAGAATGCTGTAAATTAAGGAAAGAAACAAACGAAAAAACGACCAAAAGAAAAGAAAGGAAACTGATGTCACTGGATATGCGCTGAGGGAAATGTAGAGTGGCATTTATTCAGCACTGGCTTCCTTCCTTCCCTCCATCCTTCCTCCCTTCCTTCCTTCCGTCCGTCCTTCCTTTCTTCTCTTCCTTTCGTCCTTCCTTCCTTCCTTTCTTCCTTTCTTCTTTCCTTCCTTCCCTTCCTTCCTTTCTTCCTTTCTTCTTTCTTCCTTCCTTCCTTTCCTTCCCTTCCGTCCTTCACTCCTTCCTTTCTTCCAACCTTCCTTTCCTTCCCTCCTTCCTTCCTTCCTTCCCTCCCTTCCTCCTTCCTCCTTTTCTTCCTCCTTTTCTTCCTTCCTTTCTTTCTTCCCTTCTTTCTTCCTTCCTTTCTTCCTTCCTTCCCTTCCTTCCTTCCTTCCCTCCTTCCTTCCTTCCTTCCTTCCTTTCTTTCTTCCTTCCTTTCTTTCCTTCCTTTCTTCCTTCCTTCCCTACCCCCTTCCTCTCTTCCTTCCTTTGCTTCCTTCCTTCCTTCCTTCTGTTCTTTCTTCCTTCCTTCCTTCCCTCTTGCCTTCCTTCCTTCCTTCCTGCCTTCCTACCTTCCGTCCTTCCTTCCTTCCTTCCTCCCCCCCCCCTTCCTTCTTCCCTTTCTTCTTTCCTTCCTTTCCTTTCTTCATTTCTTTCCTTTCCTTTTTTCCTTCCTTTTTTCCTTCCTTCTTTCGTTCCCTGGCATCAAGGAAAATGACACACACGCAATGCACAGATGAGCAGCCGCCTGGTTTGGAAGGTAAACAAGCTCTGACACTATATCTTACCACATGTCTTTGAAAATGACCTGAGATCTTGTACAAAACCTTTGCCATTTTTTTCCCGTTGTTTTGTTTTCTGTGTGGCTGTTTTGCTATACAAGGGTCTTGTTTTCTGTGTGTCATCTGGCTTGAAAGCAAGCTTTCGATCATTTAAGAACCTTTAGTTCCCTGTCTTTGAAAATGGGTCGTCCTTTTTTTCTCTTTTTTTGTTGTTGTTTTGCTTTTGCCTCTCCCTCTGTTTGTCTGTTGGTCTGGTCGTTTGTCTGTCTATCTGTGTGCCTGTGTGTCTGTGTGTGTGTGTCTCTATCCGTCTGTCTGTGTCTGTTTGTGTCTGTCTGTCGCTCTCTGTCTCTGTCTGTCTGTCTGTCTGTCTGTCTGTCTGTCTGTCTTCTGTCTCTCTCTCTCTCTCTCTCTCTCTCTCTCTCTCTCTCTCTCTCTCTCTCTCTCTCTCTCTCTCTCTTTCTTTTCTTTGATAAGACTATAAAACGAGACCCCGTGTGCAAACGCACGCAGAACATCTTGCGCACACGTCAAAATCCTGTTCCGCTTTTCGTAAGAGTAGGCCATTGTGTGCCGTTGGGAATAGATGACAAAATTTTGCAAAACAGCAAACACACGGGGACTGGATGTGAAGACACACATGAGTGCTTATTCCATTATAATGAGTAACTAAATAAATACATACATATTTGTATTTGTTCATTTCATTTTTGCTCTAGTTTTCATTTTAATGTTTTCTTTTCATTTTGAGAAGATTAGATGATTTTTTTAAAATCTGTTACTTGATCTATGGTCCTCCTGAAAAAAACAACTGCGTTTGCATTTGCGTCTCTCTATAGGTGTGATAAAATTCGTTTGTTTTTTTTTTCAAATTTTCCTATCTACACACCTTCATGAAAATAACCTTTTTGTTGTTAAGTGGCAGGGTTTGGGGGAAGTGGAGGGGTGGTGGTCTATTTTTGCTTTGCTCTCGAAAAGACAAGCATGATGGTCCAGGTTTCTGATACATACATTGGGTCAGGGTGATACTGACCCTCCCCTACTCTCTGAGATAAGATGATGATAATTATGTGCTTTCACTGATCTGGTCTGGCCTTCTCGGGATTTGTCTCGTCCATTCTGGCTTTCCAGTGTAAGAGTTGGTATAAGAATGAAGAGGGAGGGGAGGGGAGATGGGGGGGGGGGGGGGGGGAAGTGGAAGGGAAGAAAAGAGAGAAAGAAGGGGGAAGAGAGTAGACTGGAGTAGAGGCTGGCGTAGATCTATTTTTAGATTGTACTTTGATGGATGCCGCAGCTGAATGGTTAAGACCAGTCGATTTCAATCACGTGCGGTTATAAAGTCGGGGGTTCGAATCTCGGCGGCGTCTATTTGAATTAAGTGTGGAGATTTTTTTTTTCCAGGTCAGCTTTAAGTGCAGATCTGACAGTGCCTCAATTCCCTTTTGTGTAATATTTATTTATTTATTTCATTCTTTTATATCGAGGATGATGGAATAAGCACTTATGTGCTTTTTTACATCCAGTCCCCGTGTGTATGCGGATTTGTGAATTTTGTCATCCGTTCCCACCGGCACACAATGGCCTACTCTTACGAAAAGCGGAACAGGATTTAACGTGTGCTTAAGATGTACACAGCATATATATAATACACAGCATGCAGAAGATTAAATATGCACGTCTAAAGATTCTGTAATTCATGTCAGCGTTCGGTGGATGGCGGAAACACAAACATACCCAGCATATATCTCCGAAGTCGGAATGCGGCTACCTTCATGGTGGGCAAAAAAACCCAGTCGCAGACGCAAAATCTCACCATTCGTGATCTTCAGAGCTCTAGCCGAGGAACGAAAAAATAAAAACACTGTAATGCATTGCATTGTACTGTTCTGTACTGTGCTGTACTCTGCATTACAATGCAGTGTATTTTATTGTACACAACGGGATATCTCAGTGGTCAGAGTTGAGCGTGGATACCTCTTGGATAGGTGGCCATTTGCGCGCCTTGGCCTCAGTACAGTTCCCATTTTAAGGTCAGGGAAGGTAAAGCAGCGAGGGAGAGAGGAGATGGGCGCCACCCTCAATATGCTGGCCCCTGGAGAGATTGAAGTCTCTGACACTTTTCTCCCCAATGACTGCATAGGTCATGGGAACAATTAAACCTTTTTTTTAGTTTATATTTTACTGTATTGTACTGAACTGTACAGAATAGCTCAGTGGTCAGAGCACTCGCTTTCCCCCAGAGAGTTTTAAGCAGCATCGAGCGTGGGTACCAAGTGGATAGTCCTTGGCTTCAGTACAGTTCCCACTCATGGAATTCCACTTTACAGCTTAGTCTAGTGATCGACTATGACTCTCTGACTAGGAGGCCTGACTCGCACAGTCCTTATGTGCTGCAGCCCTGGGGGCTGGTTGGCCTTTGGAGAACATCTCCAACGCTGACTGTCCTTATGCCCACTTGGCCGAGAGAGTGGGGATGTACTGTGGGCAAGGCATCTCCATTGTAATCAAATTTCTGCCCAGTTTCCAAAACAGCAGCTGCCTCCTCTGCTGTTTTGGAGGTCATCGTCGGACACGACGGACAAACATACAGTTCACCCAGCTGTAAATGGGTACCTGCCCTCTTTAAGGTCAGGAACGGTAAAGCAGCGGGGGAAAGAAGATGGGCGCTGACCTCAATAAGCTGGCCCCTGGAGAGGCTGAGGTCTCTGACACCTCGCTCCCCAACGACCGCATAGGTTATGGGACACCTTTACCTTGTGTTTTTAAGGTCTGTATTCTACTATACTGCATGGTGCTGTCATGCTCTGTAGTGGGCTGTCGTGTAACGGACTGCACTGCGCTGCATTGTACATTACTCTTCAGTACTATTGTACACTATGCTGTGTTGTACTGTGTTGTACGTTACTGTACTATACTACATAGTGTGATATACTGTACTGTGCTACTGTATCACTTTGAAGTATGAGCAACATTTTTCTTCATCAAATTAGAAGACAATGCACAATATCAATAAAATGATGAACACTATCAGAAATAGTATGTAAACTGTATTCAAAGAGCTAAATATGTATAAACAGACACTTTTTTCGGTTTTATAGTTTAATGTTCAAATATCCAGTTACATGGTGCATGTATGTTGTTCAGGTATAATTTTGTTCATTGATATTATCTAAAATCCTCCATATCCCTAAAGGGATGACAGGAAATAAAGAATATACAATTTTTTTAATTGAATTGGATCTAGCTTACTAAACTGTACCATACTGTTCTGCAATATTTGTACTACATTCTCCAGCAGTTTACTGTGCAGATGCTTTAACAACATAGCCATAACAAGTATATTCCTGTGCATTAGTTTTACGCATGCCTTCTTGAAAAAAAGTGCGACATGATTGCAGGCATGGTCAGGCGTGTTAATATGTGTATGTGTGTGTGAGTGTGTGTGTGTGTGTGTGTGTGTGTGTGTGTGTGTGTATCTCTGTGTGTATAAGTTTACCATTCTTTCAGATTCATACTCCAAAAACATTCTTGCCACCATGAAAAGGATGAAAGCTCCCGTGCCAGCCTTCAGTTTCACACGTTACGACACCACTAACCTAGTCTTTAGGTTTTCTTCCGCCACCCCACCCCCTCCCCCTCTTTTTTGTCTGACTTTGGATAGTTTGATAATGCCTTTATACAGAGAAACGTAATGTTGAATCCTTAAGTTAATCGCCTCTTATGTTTGACCCAGAGTCAACGAAATGGCACTATCTTTTAGGGGGTGAAGGGTGGGGAGGGGAGATAACTGTGGAAGCTGCAGAAGTCATCTTGTTAAACCTGATCAGGTTTTCTTTCTGTAAGGCTTCCTCTCCTTTCTGAGTGTTCGTATAAACTGCATTAGCTACACCCGCCCACTCACATGCACACCCACATACACAAACGAACGCACGCACGTACGCACGCGTTCACACACATACAAGCACACACACATACACACAAACATATACAAATGCATTCGCACGCGTGCGTGGCCGCGAACATGCACGCAAACATTCACATGCATACACATGTCTCATCTATCTATCTATCCATCTATCTATCTATCTATCTATCTACCTATCTCTCTCAGTATTTTATATATATAAATAAAATAAGTAAATAAATAAATAAATATACGCACGCACAACGCAAATAACGCTCACACATACACAAACATGCATACACATTAACACTCACATCCACAAACAGGAAACACACAAGCAAACAAGCAAATACAAATACATTCACATTAACAAACACACAAACACAATTACATACACACGTATACTTACACGCACACGCCCCCCTCCCCCCCCCCCCCCACACACACATACATACATATACGCACACACACACAAACACACACATATACAAAACACCAACCACCCCCCACCCCCACCACACACACATATATACATACACAATCACACTCATCCACGCATACCCAGTATGATATAATCATAACATCATGAATAGCTTTTATGTGATCCTCTTGAATCTGACAGAGCATTGACACTCTTATTTTTCTCTCGGAAACATATACAGTTTCATGACAGACAGACAGACAGGCAGACGGACGTACAGACAGACAGACAGACAGAATAAAACAAGAACATGTGGAAAACTCACATCCAAAAAAAACAACCTCGAAAACCGAAAGAAGCAAGAAATAAACTAACAATAAATAACTTTAGGCACTACCTTTCACCCATTCCTTGCTGTTTAATGCAGTATATCACACCTTCATGTGCATAAAATCGTTTTATAAAGTAAACTTTTGCCTTTCCTTACCACGTATTGCCTTGCCTTGCCTTGCCATGCATTGCCTTGACTTCTCTTGCCTTGCCATGCATTGCCTTGCCTTGCCTTGCTTTCTCTTGCCATGCCTTGCCATGCATTGCCCTGCCTTCTCTTGCCATGCCTTGCCATGCATTGCCCTGCCTTCTCTTGCCTTGCCTTGCCATGCATTGCCTTGCCTTCTCTTGCCTTGCCTTTCCATGCCCTTGTCCTTGTCTTCTCTTGCCTTGCCATGCATTGCCCTGCCTTCCCATGCCCTTGTCCTTGTCTTATCTTGCCTTGCCATGCATTGCCCTGCCTTTCCATGCCCTTGTCCTTGCCTT
>CM054135.1:18850021-18857521 GCA_028751875.1 Rapana venosa
CATTACTAAGCATTAGCAAAACTTGTTTTGTTGGTTGGTGCCTGGGGCGCGTGTGTGTATGTGTGTGTGTTATTGTGGGGGGGGGGGGGGGGGGAGTGGGGATGAATTGAGGACTGTGAGCAGGGTGTGTGTGTAGGGGGGGGGGAGGAGGGGGGATTTCTGTGTGTGTGTTGTGGTTTTGTGTGTGTGAGATCAATTTACTATGAGGTAGAAAGTGTGTGTGTGTGTGTGTGTGTGTGTGCGTTTGTGTGTGATCAACTTACTACAACTCATAAAGTGGGTGTATATGTGTGTGTCTGTGTATTTGTGTGTGTCTGTGTTTGTGTGTGTCTGTTTGTTGTGCATCTCTGTGTGTATGTTTGTGGTGTGTATGTCTGTGTGTCTGTATGTGCATTCACACTTTGTTTGTTTACTTCCTTCTTTTCTTTCATGTATCTTTCCTTTCTCTGTGTAAGTGTATCATTGTTTCTTTTTTCTATCTTTCTTTCTTTCTGTCTTTATGTCTTTCTTTCTTAGCTTGCTTGTATATTTGTGGTGATTTTTATGTTTGATATGACACAAGCAGAAATGTCAAGAGGATTATGCATGCAAGGCTCGCTTTTTAACCCTGTGGCGTTTCTGCAAAGTAAATGGACCATCATTGCTTGTTGGGTGGTGTGTTGTTTTTCCATAGCTCTGTCTCTGTGCTGCAGCAGTGGTGTTTTGATTCTACCAGTGTAATGGGCTTCTTGCCTGCAGCGTTCCTCTGTAGCTGCTTATAGCTTGATAAATCATTACTAAGCATTAGCAAAATTTGTTTTGTTGGTTGGTGCTTTGGGCGCATTGTGTGTATGTGTGTGTTTATGTGTGTGGGGGGAGGGTGGATGAAGTGAGTGGAGGGCTGTGAGAGGGTGTGGGGGGTGTGTGGGGGGGGGGGGGGGGATTTCTGTGTTGTGTGTGTGGTTTTGTGTGTGTGAGATCAATTTACTATGAGGTAGAAAGTGTGTGTGTGTGTATGTGTGTGTGATCAACTTACTACAACTCATAAAGTGGGTGTATTAGTGTGTGTTCTGTGTGTTTGTGTGTGTGTTTTTGTGTGTGTTTGTGTGTGTTGTTTGTTGTGCATCTCTGTGTGTATGTTTGTGGTGTGTATGTCTGTGTGTCTGTATGTGCGTTCACACTTTGTTTTCTTCCTTGCTTTCTTGCATGTTTGTTTGTTTCTCTGTGTACGTGTTTCTTTATTTTTTTTTCTTTATTTTTTTCTTTATATACTTGCTTGCCCGTTTATTTTGGGGTGTTTTTCCTTTGATATGACACAAGCAGAAATGTCCAGAGGGTTATGCATGCAAGGCTCGCTTTTTAGCACTGTGGCATTTCTACAAAGTAAATGGACCATCATTGCTTGTTGGATGGTGTGTTGTTGTTTTTCCATAGCTCTGGCTCTGTGCTGCAGCAGGGGTGTTTTCATTCTACCAGTGTAATGGGCTTCTTGCCTGCAGCGTTCCTCTGTAGCCGTCCATAGCTTGAGGAATCATTACAAAAGCATTAGCAAAACTTGTTTTGTTGGTTGGTGCTTGGGGCACGTGTGTGTATGTGTGTGTTTATGTGTGTGGGGGGAGGGTGGATGAATTGAGGGCTGTGAGTGGGGGGAGGGGTGTGTGTGAAGTCAAAGTCAAACTTTTATTTTCAGATGGTACATTGAATAAGCAGTGCATTTGCTTTTTTTCATCAAGCTATCTATCTGAAGAATGTGTCTGTATGTGTGTGTGTGGGGGGAGGGGGGGCAGTGTTCTGTGTGTGTTTGTATGTTTGTGCATGTGTGCATGTGGTGTGTGGTGTGTTTTGTTGTGTGTGTTTTGTGGTGTGGTGTGGTGTTGTGTGTGTGTGCGCGCATGCTGTGTGTCTGCGTATGTGTGTGTGTCTGTGTGTATGTATGTGTGTCACTGCCTGTGTCTGAGTGTGTCTTTTGGTGTGTGTGTGTGTGTGTGTGTGTGTGTTTGTCTGTCTGTCTATCTGTCGTCTGTCTCTGTGTCTGTGTGTGCTTTCACACTTTGTTTTCCTCCTTTTCTTGAGTGTTTGTTTCTCTTGTTTCTTTCTGTCTTTCTTTGTATACTTGCTTGCCCGTTTATTTGGGGGTGTTTTTCCTTTGATATGACACAAGCAGAAATGTCCAGAGGGTTATGCATGCAAGGCTCGCTTTTTAACCCTGTGGAGTTTCTGCAAAGTAAATGGACCATCATTGCTTGTTGGGCGGTGTGTTGTTTTTCCATAGCTGTGTCTCTGTGCTGCAGCAGTGGTGTTTTCATTCTACTAGTGTAATGGGCTTCTTGCCTGCAGCGTTCCTCTGTAGCCGCTTATAGCTTGAGGAATCATTACTAAGCATTAGCAAAACTTGTTTTGTTGGTTGGTGCCTGGGGCGTGTGTGTGTATGTGTGTGTTTATGTGTGTGGGGGGGGGAGGGGGGATGAATTGAGGGCTGTGAGCAGGGTGTGTGTGTAGGGGGGGAGGAGGGGGGATTTCTGTGTGTGTGTGTGGTTTTGTGTGTGTGTGAGATCAATTTACTATGAGGTAGAAAGTGTGTGTGTTGTGTGTGTGTGCGCGTTTGTGTGTGATCAACTTACTACACTCATAAAGGGGTGTATATGTGTGTGTCTGTGTGTTTGTGTGTGTCTGTGTTTGTGTGTGTCTGTTTGTTGTGCATCTCTGTGTGTATGTTTGTGGTGTGTATGTCTGTGTGTCTGTATGTGCATTCACACTTTGTTTGTTTACTTCCTTCTTTTCTTGCATGTATCTTTCTTTCTCTGTGTAAGTGTATCATTGTTTCTTTTTTCTATCTTTCTTTCTTTCTGTCTTTATGTCTTTCTTTCTTAGCTTGCTTGTATATTTGTGGTGATTTTTATGTTTGATATGACACAAGCAGAAATGTCAGAGGGTTATGCATGCAAGGCTCGCTTTTTAACCCTGTGGAGTTTCTGCAAAGTAAATGGACCATCATTGCTTGTTGGGTGGTGTGTTGTTGTTTTTCCATAGCTCTGGCTCTGTGCTGCAGCAGTGGTGTTTTCATTCTACCAGTGTAATGGGCTTCTTGCCTGCAGCGTTCCTCTGTAGCCGTCCATAGCTTGAGGAATCATTACTAAGCATTAGCAAAACTTGTTTTGTTGGTTGGTGCCTGGGGCACGTGTGTGTATGTGTGTGGGTGGAGGGTGGATGAAGTAAGGGTGTGTGTATGTATTTCTGGGAGGGGGAGGGGCGAGGATTTCTGTGTGTGTGTGTGTGTGTGTGTGTGGTTCTGTGTGTGTGACGATTTACTATGAGTAAGAAAGTGTGTGTGTGTGTGCATTTGTGTGTGATCAACTTACTACAACTCATAAAGTGGGTGTATATGTGTGTGTCTGTGTGTTTGTGTGTGTGTTTTTGTGTGTGTTTGTGTGTGTGTTTGTGTGTGTCTGTTTGTTGTGCATCTCTGTGTGTATGTTTGTGGTGTGTATGTCTGTGTGTCTGTATGTGCGTTCACACTTTGTTTTCTTCCTTGCTTTCTTGCATGTTTGTTTGTTTCTCTGTGTACGTGTTTCTTTATTTTTTCTTTCTTTCTTTTTTTCTTTATATACTTGCTTGCCCGTTTATTTTGGGGTGTTTTTCCTTTGATATGACACAAGCAGAAATGTCCAGAGGGTTATGCATGCAAGGCTCGCTTTTTAGCACTGTGGCATTTCTACAAAGTAAATGGACCATCATTGCTTGTTGGGCGGTGTGTTGTTTTTCCATAGCTGTGTCTCTGTGCTGCAGCAGGGGTGTTTTCATTCTACCAGTGTAATGGGCTTCTTGCCTGCAGCGTTCCTCTGTAGCCGTCCATAGCTTGAGGAATCATTACTAAGCATTAGCAAGACTTGTTTTGTTGGTTGGTGCCTGGGGCGCGTGTGTGTATGTGTGTGTTTATGTGTGTGGGGGGAGTGGGGGGGAGGGGTGTGTGTGAAGTCAAAGTCAAACTTTTATTTTCAGATGGTACATTGAATAAGCAGTGCATTTGCTTTTTTTCATCAAGCTATCTATCTGAAGAATGTGTCTGTATGTGTGTGTGTGTGGGGGGGGGGGGGGGGGGGCAGGGTTCTGTGTGTGTTTGTATGTTTGTGCATGTGTGCATGTGTGTGTGTGGTGTGTTTTGTGTGTGTGTTTGTGGTGTGGTGTGGTGTTGTGTGTGTGTGCGCGCATGCTGTGTGTTCTGTGTATGTGTGTGTGTCTGTGTGTATGTATGTGTGTCACTGCCTGTGTCTGAGTGTGTCTTTTTGTTGTGTGTGTGTGTGTTGTGTTTGTCTGTCTGTCTGTCTGTCCGTCCATCTCTGTGTCTGTGTGTGCTTTCACACTTTGTTTTCCTCCTTTTCTTGAGTGTTTGTTTCTCTTGTTTCTTTCTGTCTTTCTTTGTATACTTGCTTGCCCGTTTATTTGGGGGTGTTTTTCCTTTGATATGACACAAGCAGAAATGTCCAGAGGGTTATGCATGCAAGGCTCGCTTTTTAACCCTGTGGCATTTCTACAAAGTAAATGGACCATCATTGCTTGTTGGTGGTGTGTTGTTTTTTTCCATAGCTCTGGCTCTGTGCTGCAGCAGTGGTGTTTTCATTCTACCAGTGTAATGGGCTTCTTGCCTGCAGTGTTCCTCTGTAGCCGTCCATAGCTTGAGGAATCATTACAAAAGCATTAGCAAAATTTGTTTTGTTGGTTGGTGCTCCGGGCGCGCGTGTGTGTGTATATATGTTTCAAAGGGGGTGTGGGGAGAGGTGGGTCGAGGTCAGGGGTGTGAGAAGGGTGTGTGTGTGGGGGAGGGGGTGGGGGGGTTGGTGGGTCTGTGTGTATTTGTGTGTGTGTATGTGTGTGTTGTGTGTGTGTGTTTGTGTGTATGTGTGTGTGGTGGGGGGGGGAGTATGTTTGTGTTGGGGGGGGGGGGAGGGAGAGTATGTGTGTGAGAGAGAGAGTGAGAGAGAAAGAGATAGACAGAGTTAGAGAGACAGAGACAGACAGACAGACAGACAGATAGACAGATAGATAGACAGAGGAGTGATAATGAAAGAGAGAACCGAAACTTGTATTCTTTGACATTTTAGGAATCATTCCCAAAAAATGTTTGGTGCCACGGTGATAAAGACGACTCTCTTTCTTCAGCAACAAAGGCCACTAAATTCCTTTTTTCTCTGCCAACCCCCCGCCTCCTGTAAACTCCATCATCTAAACAGAAAAAAGTCTTTCCTTCAATCTGCCACACATTTCTGATGTAATGTCACTTCCTCAATCTCAAGTAAAACAAAACGCCAGAGGACTTGTGTGAACTTTTTCGAAACTGCTAGACCATTTCTATTTATGAGTTAATGCGCAGTTTATAAAGAAAATCGGTCATTGTATGTGTGCTGAAGTCATAATGTCCAGGTGTAAATCTTTAAAGTGCCTTTTATGTTGCGAAATTGTTCCTGTGGTTTTCTCTGTCTCTGTCTCTGTCTTTGTCTGTGTCTGTGTCTGTCTGTCTGTCTCTCTCTCTCTCTCTCTCTCTCTCTCTCTCTCTCTCTCTCTCCTCTCTCTCTTCTCTCTCTCTCTCTCTCCTCTCTCTCCCTCTCTCTCCTCTCTTCTCTCTCTCTCCTCTTCTCTCTTCTCTCTCTCTCTCTCTGCTGTCTCTCTTTCTCTCTCTCTGCCTCTCTGTCTTTCTCTCTCTCTGTCTGACTCTGTCTCTCTCTCTGTTCTCTCTCTGTGTCTCCTCTCTCTCTTCTCTTTTCTCTCTGTTCTCTCTCTGTTTTCTCTCTGTCTCTCTCTCCTGTCTCTCTCTGTTCTCTCTCTCTGTCTCTCTATCTGTCTCTATCTCTCTTTCTTTCTTTATCACCACCACCAGCACTAGCAGCAACAGCAACAATAACAACAGCAACATCAATAAATCACAAATTAATCATTTTATGCTACTGTACTTTATTTGCAAGGGGTCATTGCCCACCACCACTGCCACCACCATCACCATCACCTCCACCACCCCCTACCATCATCGCCACTATCACCACCACCACCATCAACAACAACAAAGTCATAAAATATACATTGTATGCGTTGTGCTTCGTTTGCAAGGAGTAGAGTCAAGTCAAGCCAAAATCGTATACCTTAATCATCTCATGAATGGAAATTACACCAATGAAATGCACATAGTTGATAGGAATAGTAATATCGCGAGAAAAAAAGCCCACAAGAAAGCTACATTACATATGTTTAACATTCCAAGATAATTTCAAAACACACACACACACACACACACACACACACATACACACACATACACACACACGGGAGTGACGGGATAGCCTAGTGGTTAGAACATTGCGCTCGCAATCTGGCAACCTGGGTTCGATTCCTGTTCAAGGGGGATATTTTCCTATGGAGTTAACATCAGTGCCGACTCCACTCTCCCCCCAAAAGTCCTTCGGATGAGACTACAAACCGAGGCCCCCGTGTGTCAACGTAAGCAGAACATCTTGCGCACACTTTAAATCCTGTTTCGCTTTTCATAAGAGTAGGCCATAAACACACACACACCCAAACAAAAAGGATTCCATAACCGACAAACATCAATTCCACAACCACCACCACCACCACCACCACCACCACCACTCACCACCACCACCACCATCATCATCATCAACACCAACAACAAGAACAACAACAAAATCATAAAATATCCATTTCAATGCTGTTGTGCTTCGTTGATAAGAAGCTGATTGCGTGGGTTGTTAATCCATATCAGGGTTCATCGTGGTAGTTAGGAAGCTTTCTAGATTGCGAGAAAAGCTTTCTAAGATCCCGTTGGACTCATTACCGCCTTTTGCATGCTCGCTAAAATTAATGTTGTTTAGCTGAGCTGTTCGGAATTACTCTCTCTCATTAATCTCTGTTCGTGTTGAAGTTTTTTAGTCTCTGTTTATTTTTTTCATTTGTTTATCTGTATGTATGCACCGACGTTTATGTGTTTGATTGTATTTGTATTGTATGTGTGTGTATGTATGTTGTATGTATGTATAGTATGTATGTAGGTAGGTAGGTATGTAGGTAGGTATGTAGGTAGGTAGGTAGGTAGTTATGCAGGTGTGTATCTGTCTCTCTCTCTCTCTCTCTTCTCTCTCTCTCTCTCTCTCTCTCTCTCTTCTTATCTATCTATCTATCTATATCTATTATATATATATATATATATATAATATTATTTATTTTTTTTTTTATAACTATCTATCTATCGGATATCTATCCTTCGGATGAGACTATAAACCGAGGCCCCGTGTTCGAACGTATGCAGAACATCTTGCGCACACGTTAAATCCTGTTCCGCTTTTCGGAAGAGTAGGCCATTGTGTGCCGGTGGAAACAGATGACAAAATTTACAAAACCGCATACACACGGGGACTGAATGTAAAAAAGCACATGAGTGCTTATTCCATTATCCTCGATATAAAAGAATAAATACATAAATAAATAAAATATCTATCTATCTAACATAAATATAGA
>CM054135.1:18867521-18880021 GCA_028751875.1 Rapana venosa
GCTGCTGTGTGTGTGTGTGTTGCAGTGTCGGCTATCAAATGTCTCCAGTGCCACTCTATGCAAAGGCCGGAGTGTGAGAGTGGAGACTTGTCATCATCATCATCATCATCATCACCATCATCATCATCATCATCATCATCATCATCATCACCGTCGTCATCAACATTAATCAACATCATCATCGTCGTCGTCGTCGTCATCTTTATCATCTCATATCATAATTCATCATTACCATCATCATTATCCTAACAATCCTCCTCCTCATCCCCCTCATCTCCTCATCTCTTTCATCTTCATCATCCTTGTCCTCCTCCTGGGTCGTCATGTCTTCTCTCCCCTTTCCTCCTCCCTCTCTCCTCCTTTCGCTCCCCCTGCTCCTCCTCCTTCTCCTCCCCCTTCTCCTCCCCTTCTCCTCCTCCTTCTCCTCCCCCCTTCCTCCTCCTTCTCCGCCTTTCATTACATCAACAAAAGCAGCAGCAGCATCATTTTCCTCCTCCTCCTCCTATCTTTCACCATTTTTCTTCCTCCTCTTCACCGTTATCATGATTATGATGATGGTACGTGTGTGTGTGCGTGTGTGTGTGTGTGTGGGGGTGTGTGTGGGGTGTGTGTGTGGGTGTGGGTTTTGGGTGTGTGTGTGTGTGGTGGTGTGTGGGTGGTGTGTGTGTGTGTCCTGCGTGTCGGCTATCAAGTGTCTCCAGTGCCACTCTATGCGAGGGGGGAGGGTGAGAGTAGAGTCTTGTCGTCGTCGTCATCTCTCATCTCATCTCATCATCTTCTCATCGTATGATCATCATCTTCAATCATCATCATTCATCATATAATAACTTCTTCATCCTCTCTTTCTCCCCTCCTTCTTTCTCCTCCTCTTTCTCCTCCCTCCTCCTCTTCCTCATCAATCATATCATCATCATCATCATCATCTCATCATCATCATTATATCATGCCCACTTCATCATTTTAAACCCTTTTCGCCCCCCCATCCTTCTCCTCCCCCTCTCTAATTGTCCCCCCTTAAACCTCCTCCTCCTCCTTCTCCTCCTCATCATCATCATCATCATCATCATTATTGTCTTCCTCCTCTTCACCATGATCATGATGACTATGATGGTGCTGCTGTGTGTGTGTGTTGCAGTGTCGGCTATCAAATGTCTCCAGTGCCACTATATGCAGAGGCCAGAGTGTGAAAGTGGAGACTTGTCATCATCATCATCATCATCATCATCATCATCATCATCATCATCCTCATCATCATCATCACCGTCGTCATCGTCATCATCATCATCATCATCATCATCATTGTCCTCCTCCTCTTCACCATGATCATGATGACTATGATGGTGGTTCTGTGTGTGTGTGTGTGTGTTGCAGTGTCGGCTATCAAATGTCTCCAGTGCCACTCTATGCAGAGGCCGGAGTGTGAGAGTGGAGACTTGTCATCATCATCATCATCATCATCATCATCATCATCATCATCATCATCATCATCATCATCATCATCAACATCATCATTATCCTCATCATCCTCTTCCTCCTCCTCCTCCTCCTCATCATCATCACCATCATCATCATCATCATCATCATCATCATCATCATCATCATCATCATTGTCCTCCTCCTCTTCACCATGATCATGATGACTATGATGGTGGTGCTGTGTGTGTGTGTGTTGCAGTGTCGGCTATCAAGTGTCTCCAGTGCCACTCTATGCAGAGGCCGGAGTGTGAGAGCGGAGACCTGCCGGCCACAGAGTGCACTGACCTCAAGGATCGCTTCTGCATGAAGTACACGGCAGAGTCAGGTAACTGGACTGTAAGCACACGCACACACACACACACACACACACACAGACATGCATAGACACACGCACGCGCGCGTGCGCACGCTGATACACATACATGCACGCATGCACACATTCACGCATGTGCGCCGCACACACATACATATACACACACACATCATTGATTATGCTTTTATTCTATGTCTGCATATATATTATCTTTTTTTCTATCTTTTTTTCTTTAGATAGATTGCTTGATGGAAAAAAGCAAATGCCCTGCTTATTCAATGTACCATCTGAAAATATAAGTTTGACTTAGACTTTGACTTTGACGCACGTACGCACACACACACACACACACACACACACACACACACACACACACACACACACACGCACTTGCACACACACACACACACACACACACACACACACACACACTGATACATACGCATATGCATGCACGCACGCACACGCATACACCACCACTACCACCCCCACACACGCGCGCGCACACACACGCGAGTCTTCTCTCCCTGCTGGCATGCATGGGTCTACTCTTCAAAAAGACAGCATGGGTTTTAACATGAATGCAAGATGTCTTGTGTGCAGTTGCACATGGGGTCTTGGTTTATAAAGGTAAAGGTGTCCAATAACCTATGTGCTCGTAATGGAATGAGGCATCAAAACCCTCAAATTCTCTAGGGGCCAGCATATCGAGGCCAGAGCCCATCTCCTCTCCCTCGCTGCTTTACCTTCCCTGGCCCTAAAGAGGCAGGTACCCATTTACAGCTGGGTGAAATGGAAGACTGTACTGAAACCAAGGCGCTCAAACGGTCACCCATCCAAGTGGTAACCACGCTCGACGCTGCTTAACCTTTGGCTGGGGGAAAAGCGAGTGCTCTGACCACTGAGCTATCCCGACCCTTTGGTTTGTAGCTCTTTTCAAAGGACTTTCGTGGAGTGCAGTCTGTACTGATGTTAACTCCAGGAGAAATATATCCTCAAACGAGTGCCTCAGTGAGGGCTTAAACCTAGGCCATCAGGTCATCAGCTCAGTACTTTAGCCACTGGGCTATCACCCCCCCCCCTACAACCACCACCACTACTACTACCAACACCACCACCACCACTACCACCAACACCACCCCGCCACCATCATTTGTCTTTTTAAGGTAGACTTTTCATTTTTGAATATATTTTATCATCTATTACTTCGAAAAGAAACAGTACATTCTTGGTCTTGTTTGTGTTTCACTATAAAAAAAATGCAGTCTTGCAGTATACTTTAGTATTAACAGAATCCTGAAGTGTCTTTCCTTTTTAATTGTTTTCCATCCTTGCGGTAATGCCTTACAAGGACTGTCGTCATAAAAAAAATAATAATTGTCAGTTTTACTGTGCTTGACTTGTTTTGATCTGCAGCTCGACTGGTCCTAAGAAAGAAAAAAATCTGAACACATCACTCCTCTTCTGCGATCTCTTCACTGGCTGCCTGTCTCACAAAGACTGGATTATAAGATCAATACCCTCTGTTTCAAATGTCTCCACAAAATCTGCACCCTCTTATCTCTGTAACTGTCTTCACCTGTACACTCCATCCCGTTCCCTTCGTTCAGCCGCAGATACTTTGTGCTTTCGAACACCCAGATTCAAACAAACCACTGTTGGCCGTCGCTCCTTCTCTGTTTCTGGTCCATCCACCTGGAATGACCTCCCTCTTTCACTTCGCCAAAAGCCTTCACTTGATACCTTCAAATCCAGCCTCAAAACACACTTATTTCCTACCTGAGACTTTCCCCCAAATATCTGTCCCTAATTTTCAACAGCATTTTTCACCTTCTAAGTGTTGTTCCGAGTGAGTGTGTGTGTGTGTGTGTGTGTGTGTGTGTGTGTGTGTGTGTGTGTGTGTGTGTGTGTGTGTTTTGTGTGTGTGTGTGTGTGTGTGTGTGTGTGTGTGTGTGTGGTGCGTGTGTGTGTGTGCGTGTGTGTGCGTGCATACGTGCGCGTGCATGGTTTTGAAATCTGTTGTTCATTATGTTTAAGGAGAGTTGCATGCCTGTAAATGATTGAGTGCAAGCGCTTCTATTTGTTTGTTTTTACAAGATTCAGCGCTATATAAATTCAATATATTATTATTATTATTATTATCTTCAACATATGATATCGCTCTCTGTCTTTCTGTCTCTGTCTCTCTCTCGCACACATGCACACACATATACAGACATATACATACATACACACATACACACACAAACACGAGGGGGGGGGGGGGGGCGGGATAGCCTAGTGGTTAGAACATTGCGCTCGCAATCTGACAATCCGGGTTCGATTCCCGTTCAAGGGGATATTTTCCTCTGGAGTTAACATCAGTGCAGACTCCACTTTCCCCAAAAGTCCTTCGGATGAGACTATAAGCCGAGGCCCGTGTGCGAACGCACGCAGAACATCGTGCGCACAGGTTAAAACCTGTTCCGCTTTTCGTAAGAGTAGGCCATTGTGTGCCGGTAGGAACAGATGACAGAATTTAGAAAACCCCATACACACGGGGACTCGATGTAAAAAAACACATGAGGGCTTATTCCATTATCCTCGATATAAAAGAATTAAAAAACTTTTTAAAAATAAAACATAAACATGCACACGCACACACACGCGTGCGCGCACACACACACACACACACACACACACACACACTCACACATACACAAACACACACACAAACACACACAAACACACACAACACAAACACATACACATACACACACACACACCCCGGTCATGTCCTTCCCTTTTCTCTACCCCTACCTTCAACCTTATCAGAACGAAAAAAAATTTCCTATTGTGATGAGCATTATTTTCAGAGAAAACCAACATTTCTCAATCGAAACTATCACAAAACATCGAATAATGACCTAACCTGTCAACTCCGCTTCATGAATGTTCCTGGCACAACTACAGCATCATCGTCAACATGACCATCAAACAATGCCTCCACGGAATGAACGTGGCGAGACAGAACCCACCCACAAGGTTCCAGTGATGCCAAAAGTGCGATTTGTGTTTTCCGTATGTGATGCTGGGGACGGGATAGCTCAGTGGTCGGAGCACTCGCTTTCCCCCAGCCAAGTTAAGCAGCGTCGAACATGGTTACCAGTTGGATGGGTGACCGTTTGCGCGCCTTGGCTTCAGTACAGTTCCCCCAGTTCACCCAGCTGTAAATGGGTACCTGCCCTCTTTAGGGTCAGGGAAGGTAAAGCAGCGAGGGAGAGGAGATGGGCGCCGCCCTCACTATGCTGGCCCTAGAGTAGTGAGGTCTCTGACGCCTCGCTCCCCTACGACCTTATAGGTTATGGGACTCCTTGACCTTGACCAATGTGATGCTACAGTATCCCAGCCACGTGATGAGTAGGCGTGTCAGAAAAAAGCGATGGGGAAGACATCATCAGAGAGTGGAGTGGGGACGGTTTGTTACGGTAAAGCTGAAAAACCGCGAAGAGTGGAGGAAGCTGATTGCAAAAATCTTCAGGAGGTGTCTCAACCAGGTCTACTAGACTACGGGGATAAGTGGAGGGGAAGATTCAGACCGGAGTGGGTTGTGTAGGCTTAGTGGAATGACTTGAGAGAACCTAGGTAAATATGTTACCGACTTCAATTAAATCGATTTGAGAAGGGTTCTCTAGTTTCTTCTCCCCAATCAGCCAAAAATGTTCCTGTCTCCTAGGAAGTCTGACGCGGTAGCAGGGATAATTTTATAGAAAGAGAGATCAAGTCTATCGTTGCCGTTCAGATTCAGAAAACTAGTTGAGTTGTTTTTGTTTTAAATAACATTCCAGTTTTTGAACATTTACAGCTATCCTAGCATGGCCTAAAAAAATATCTCAAGTTTGAGTTTCTTTTCTGTCTTGATTTCATAGTGATTTTAGTTTGTTGTTGTTGTTATTGCTGTTTGCTTGTTGGTTTTTGTGATAAATATTTGTGGGCGATTTGCTGGCTGTTTTGTTTTGTTTGATTTGTGTATTTTGGGAAGCGAGTGAGGGGGGGGGGGGGTGGAGGGTGGACTGTTAACTTTCTATCTTCATTTCTAAGGCTTGGAAACTTTAAGATTTTTAGGGATCGATATTGTCGTGGAGCTGATCTCTACTTTATTGTGATCATCTTAAACAGTCTGCTTCTATAACTATCGTCAAAAGATATATTATCCATAACTAGCATAGGGAAATGTATTACTGAACACTATTAATATCCTCCTTTGTGGTCAGCTATTGTTGTCTTTCAAAAAGCAAAAATATATTTCGCTGCTGTTTAGTGGCTGACAAGTCAGGCCCAACGCATCTGACTTCAGCGTGCGAAAGATGTGTTATCTTTTAAGCCTTTCTGGAACAAAACTGCAAGAGAATGAACCAAAAAAGATAGAAAATAGACAAAAAGAAGTTGACAGGAAGCAAAGGAACGAGGCAGAAACACAGAGAGAAATAGAAAAGAGGGAGTTCCTAGCACAGAATTTTGAAGAAGGTAGGATGCTATTAATTTTGTACTGGCAGGCCCTCAGCATCCCCACTGATATGACCCAGCAACAGTGAACAGCCTCACAGCTGCCTACGATTAGTAAGTCCCCCAGTAACTGTTATTCTTGAGATGGTAAATAGAAATATACTAAAGTACACTGTATCGTATTGTATAGCATCTTTCGTCACTGCAGATTGCTATTATTATTATTATTATTAATATTATTGTTAGGTTGTTGGACGCTCTCGAGCTGAACATTCCCGGTTCACCCGGAATATCCACCCTGTCTTACTAGCTAAAAACTGAGAATTACTATAAGACTGTATATGCACACTGAATGAGACATTCAGATATATCACTGCTGTTGAATACCTTGCCATAGAGGCGGCCATATTCCGAATTCAGAGGATGTACTCTGCTTTCATGAAGAGTAGAGCTTATTTAGCTAAGAGCTTTTCCTGGACGAAAAACACTGTCAATGACATGACGTTTCAAAGCGGAACGACGTTGTATTGTAGGCTGATTCTGGAAACCAATGTCCTAAGCTTTATGTCGTAAACTGTTTTGCACGGAACAGATGTCTTCACCTTCAATTCACCTAACCCGTAGTCTTGTAGACCGTTGGGGGGCACCACTGAAGATTTTGCAACCAGCTTCCTCCACTCCTCACGGTCCTCAGCTTTCCGTAGAAAATCGTTCCACTCAAGGCCAGTCCACTCTCTGATGTTGTTTCCAGTCGTTTTCTCTGTCTGTCTCTTTTTTGTCTACCTCCCTAGTCTGCTTCCTGTAGGACAGTCTTGGCCAGTTCAGATGTTCGTGTGACGTGCCCGTACCACTTCAGTTTTGAGGGGTTTTTTCTCTGAAGTCGGGCGTTTTCCATACGATCCGATGGCGTGTTCAAATCGGGGTTTTCACTTCCTCATCAATAATGTGATCTCTGTGTGAGATACCAAGAGGTTTGTGAAAGAGGTACCAACACTTAACAGACTGCTACCAAACAGTAGCAGCATAGTTGTCTAGGGCTAACATACCTGCCTAGAAAGCAAGAGGTGTGGGTTCCATCCTTGTTTGTCCCTGAACCTTTTCCCTGCGTCCACTAGACCTTACGTGGTGGTCTGGATGCTAGTCTTTCGAATGAGACGACAAGCTGAGATCTCGTATGCAACACACATCCAGCAAACGTACGCGAAGAAGGTACGGCAACAAGAGAGTTGTCCCTGGACAAATATTAATTTGTAGAGAAAAGCCGCTCGTTTAGGAAAACAAATACACATACAGACAGGAGTAGAATTTTCTTTGAAATGGGTGACACTGCTCTTGTAGCGGGGGTGGACGGGATAGCCTAGTGGTTAGAACATTGCGCTCGCAATCTGACGACCCGGGTTCGATTCCCGTTCAAGGGGGATATTTTCCCCTGGAGTTAATATCTGTACAGACTCCACTCTCCCCAAAAGTCCTTCGAATGACACTATAAACCGAGGCCCCGTGTGTGAACACACGCAGAACATCTTGCGCACACGTTAAAATCCTGTTCCGCTTTTCGTAAGGAGTAAGCCATTGTGTGCCGGTGGGAACAGATGACAGAATTTACACAACCGCATACGCACGGGGACTAGATGTAAAAAAAAAAGTACATAAGTGCTGATTCCACTATCCTGGATATGAAAGAATTTATTTTGTTAAATGTAGCGACGTGCCCTCCTTTTGGGAAGATGGAGAGCAGCCCGAATTTCACGTAGAGAAATCTGCTGCGTCTTAAAGGGGTACACAAATACAAACACAAATTGATATGCAGAGCATGTTTCGCAATAATAATTATGTCGACATTGTCTGAGCTTTCGTTCCCCCGGCATATTCCTCGACAAACTACGCGTGTTAATTGGAAGATTTTCTCAGATATTGACTTTTTAATCATCATCATCATCGTCGTCATCATCGTCATCGTCATCGGCGTCGTTATCATCATCATCATCATCATCATCATCATCATCATCATTATTGTTATAATTACTATTATTATTATTATTATTATTATTATTATTATTATCGTCATCATCATTATCATTATCATTATCATCAGTAGTGGTAGTGGTAGTAGTAGTAGTAGTAGTAGTAGTAGTAGTAGTAGTAGTAGTAGTAGTAGTAGTAGTAGTTAGTGGTAGTAGTAGTAGTAGTAGTAGAGAAGAAGAAGAAGAAGAAGAAGAAGAAGAAGTAGCAGTAGCAGTAGCAGTAGCGAAGTAGTAGTAGTAGCAGTAGTAGTAGTAGTAGCAGCAGAAGTAGTAGTAGTAGTAGTAGTAGTAGTAGTAGTAGTAGTAGTAGTAGTAGTAGTAGCAGTAGTAGTAGTAGCAGCATAGTAGTAGTAGTAGTAGTAGTAGTAGTAGTAGTAGTAGTAGTAGTAGTAGTAGTAGTAGTAGTAGTAGCAAAAAGAAAAAGAAGTAGTAGTAGTAGTAGTAGTAGTAGTAGTAGTAGTAGTAGTAGTAGTAGTAGTAGTAGTAGTAGTAGTAGTCTGTGTGTGCATCTTTGCGTGTATGAGTCTGTGTGTGTGTGTGTGTGTGTGTGTGTGTGTGTGTGTGTGTGTGTGTGTTGTGTGTGTGTGTGTGTGTGTGTGTGTGTGTGTGTGTGTGTGTCGGTCTGTATCTCTGGAGCCTTTCTTCTGTCTGTGTTTGTCTGCATGTCTGTGTTTGTTTCTGTCTGTAAATCTGTCTGTCAGTCTCTGCCTGTGTTTGTTTGCCTGTGTCTGCCTGTGTGTCTGTCAGTCTGTGTGCGTGTATCTGTATGTCTGTCTGTCTGTCTCTGTCTGTCTGGCCTGTGTGTGTGTCTGTGTATCTGTGTGTCTGACTGTCTCTGTTTCTCTCTCTCTCTGTCTCTCTCTCTCTGTCTCTCTGTCTCTCTGTCTCTGTCTGTCTACCTATCTCTCTATCTCTGTCTGTCTGTCTGTCTGTCTCTGTCTCTCTCTGTCTCTCTGTCTCAGTCTCTGTGTCTCTGTGTCTGCATCTGTGTCTGTGCCTGTGTCTATCTATCTGTCTGTCTGTCTGTCTCTCTCACTCACTCTCTCTCTCTCTCACTCTCGCTCTCTGTTTGTGCGTGTGTGTGTGTGTTTGTGTATGTGTGTGTTGTGTGTGTGTGTGTGTGTGTGTGTGTGTGGTGTGTGTGTGTGTGTGTGGCGCGCGTGTGTGTGTGTACCGTGTTAGATCGTGATGCTTTCCCCAATCTCCTTTGCATTGTACTCTGGCCAAAGGGCAATGTGCAATTAAACCATATCAGAGCTCTCTAATCTGGAGGAGAAGCCTGCATAGTGAGCTGAGAGACTCCAGCCTGACATGGGAAGAGGCCAAGACCCTTGCCAGAGACAGGAGAAGGTGTTGAGGATCTATGTTTGATCTCATTGATCGCATAGATCCTCAACAGCGTGTGTGTGTGTGTGTGTGTGTGTTGAGGATCTCTGTTGAGGATCTCTGTTGAGGATCTATGCTTCGCTAGGAGCTATAAGGAATAAGGAGGAGAGCTCTCTAAACGCTCTCGCTCTCTCACTCCCCCCCTCTCTCTCCTTCTCCCTCTCTCTCTCCCTCTCTCTCTCTCCCTCTCTCTCTCTCTCCCTCTCTCTCTCCCTCCCTCTCTCTCTACCTCTCTCTCTCTTTCTCTCTCACTCTCTCTTGATTTACAAGGGAAGAGCGGAAGAGGGGAAGAGAAGGGCACACAGCGAGCTATACATATTTCAAAAGGTTCGTTTAACTTTCAATACTAAACTTCCTGAGACTCTTTCGACCCAAAATATGGAGTATTAGGTAAAGGAAAGGTAAAGGAGTCCCATAACCTATAAGGTCGTAGGGGAGCGAGGCGTCAGAGACCTCACTTCTCTAGGGGCCAGCATATTGAGGGTGGCGCCCATCTCCTCTCCCTCGCTGCTTTACCTTCCCTGACCCTAAAGAGGGCAGGTACCCATTTACAGCTGGGGGAACTGGGGGAACTGTACTGAAGCCAAGGCGCGCAAACGGTCACCCATCCAACTGGTAACCACGCTCGACGCTGCTTAACTTGGCTGGGGGAAAGCGAGTGCTCCGACCACTGAGCTATCCCGTCCCCATGGAGTATTACACTCTGTATATTATCATTTTATGTTTTTAAATATCCTTTATTTTTAGTGTTTCTACATATTACGAGGGGATAGAATCTGATTGGAGGAGTTTTGATGTAGAGATATTTGAGATTTTGGAAGTTGTGTACAAAAAACAATAGTTATAGCTTTTCTTTGTCTATAAGCAAAGCCCATTGGAAGTACCGAGTGTGTGTGTGTGTGTGTGTGTGTGTGTGTGTGTGTGTGTGTGTGTGTGTGTGTGTGTGTGTGTGTGTGTGTTTTGTGTGTGTGTGTGTGTTTGTGTGTGTATGTGTGTGAGTTTTGTGTGTGTGTGTGTGTCGTTTGTGTGTGTGTGTGTGTGCGTGCGTGCGCGTACGTGCGTGGGTGCGTGCGTGGGTGTGGAGGGGGTGCGCCTTTGTGTGTGTGTGTGTGTGTGTGTGTGTGTGTGTGTGTGTGTGTGTGTGTGTGTGTGTGTGTGTGCATGTGTCCTTGCGTGCGTGCGTGTTAGTCGTCGCCTACGTGTGTGTGCGTGCGTGCGTGCGTGTGTGTGTTTGCATTTGTGGTTGAGTGTGAGTGTGTGTGGGGTGAGAGAGAGAGAGATTGTGTGTGTGTGTGTGTGTGTGTGTGTGTGTGTGTTGTGTGCGTGCCTGCGCGCTTGCGTGCATGCGTGCGTGCGTGTGTACGAATCCTCGACTACGACTTAATGCCTTCATAGCTTTGTTAAAAACCTCTTTCCATTAGCTCGCAAAGCAGAACTGAATATGTTCAGGAGAAAGAGGCATTTCAAAGAATTTACAAGTTTGAAACATCGAGAGATGTTAAAGCTGTTTTTATTCCTTTTCATATTGATATAGATATTGAAAGCGATGTTGATGGGTTTATGTTTAAAGAGGGTTTTTTTCAAATTACATATTTTTTCATTTCATTTATTTTCATTTATACCACTTTAAGTCACGAGATTTCTCTGCGTGAAGTTTGGGCTGTTCTCCCTGGGGAGAGCGCGTCGCCACAAGAGCAGCGCCACCCTTTTTTTGTCTGCAACTGTATTTGTTTCCCTATCAGAGTGGCTTTTTTCTAAAAATGTTGCCAGGGACAATTCTCTTGTTGCCGTGGGTTCTTTTACGTGCGCTGAATAATTGTGTGTAACACACGGGACCTCGGTTTATCGTCTCATCCGAAAGACTAGCGCCCAGACCACCACTCGTGGTTTAATGAATGGGGGAAAAGTTTCGGGCCCAAACGTGATTCGAACCATCGCACACTTCCGACCCGGACTTTTCGCTTTCTAGACAGGCGCGTTACCTCTAGACCACCGATCCACAGGGTCATATCATCAGGGTCAGTAGAAATCAAAATCGAGATTGTGTGAAGGTTCTCAGCAGTTGTGCTGTACTATTAGAACTGCTGCTATTTTTTTTATGTCAGAGCATTTTAGTATTATGAAATCTGTCTTGGAATGTCAAGTGTGTGTGCTGTATTGTAAAGACTGTTGGGGACTTTAAGTCAGTGTGTTCTAATATAAAGACTGTTGGGGATTTTAAGTCGGTGAGTTTTAATATTGAGACTGTTGTTGGTTTTAAGTCAGTGTGTTTTAATATAAAGACTGATGTGGATTTTAAGTCAGTGCGTTTTGATATAAAGACTGTTGGGGACTCAAAGTTAGTGTGTTTTAATATAAAGACTGTTGGGGCCTTAAAGTTAGTGTGTTTTAATATAAAGATTGTTGGGGCCTTAAAGTTAGTGTGTTTTAATATCAAGACTGTTGGGGATTTTAAATCAGTGTGCTTTGATATAAGACTGTTGGGAACTTTAAGTCATTGTGTTGTGGTATAAAGATTGATTGAGGATTTTTAGTCAGTGTGTTTTAATATCAAGACTGTTGGAGACTTTAAGTCAGTGTGTTGTGATATAAAGACTGTTGGGAACTTTAAGTCATTGTGTTGTGGTATAAAGATTGATTGAGGATTTTTAGTCAGTGTATTTTAATATCAAGACTGTTGGGGATTTTAAGTCAGTGTGTTGTGATATAAAGACTGTTGGGAACTTTAAGTCAGTGTGTTGTGGTATAAAGATTGATTGAGGATTTTTAGTCAGTGTGTTTTAATATCAAGACTGTTGGGGACTTTAAATCAGTGT
>CM054135.1:18885021-18892521 GCA_028751875.1 Rapana venosa
AGGGCAGCGATATTTTTGAGAGGATTTATATTGCTGTATTTTTTGGTTCTGATTTTGGGTTGTATTTTATTTGTAGCTAATGCTGCTATTACATGGTTTTGGGGTTTTGGGGGGTTTTTTGTTTGTTTTTTGTTCTAAGCAAATCTTTGAGCTTGATCAGGAAACGAAGAGTCTGAGTGAATCGGGATTATGTGGTCATTTTTAGAAGCTGTATTCTCTTTTATACAGTTAGGCTCAACTCGTGCTGAATTTTTTTCTTTAACCTCACTGCTCTCTTGTGTTCAATCTTCATCTTTATCCTAACTGCTCTGTTGTGCTCAATCTTCATTTTTATCCTAACGGCTCTCTCATGTTCAATTCTTATCTGTACGCTAACTGCTCTGTTGTTTTCCATCTTTATCTTTATCCTAACTGCTCTGTTGTGTTCCCAATCTTTACCTTTATCCTAACTGCCCTCTCATGTTCAATCTTCTTCTGTATTCTAACTGCTCTGTCGTGTTCAATCTTCATCTTTATCCTAACTGCTCTCTCGTGCTCAATCTTCATCTTTATCCTAACCGCTCTCTTGTGTTTTATCTTCATCTTTATCCTAAATGCTCTGTTGTTTTCAATCTTCATCTTTATCCTAACTGCTCTATCATATTCAATCTTCTTCTTTATCTTCACTGCTCTATCGTGTTCAATCTTTATCTTTAACCTCACTGCTGTGTCATGGCAAATCTTTATTTCTATCTTAAATGTTATCTCGAAGCTTCATCTCTATCCTAAATGCTCTCTTATGTTCAATTTTCATCGTTATCCTAACTGCTCTGACGTGTTCATTCTTTATCTTTATCCTAACTGCTCTGTCATTTTCAATCTTCATCTCTATCCTGACTGTTCTCTCGTTTTCGATCATCATCTTTATCCTAACCGCTCTCTTGTGTTGACTCTTTGTCTTTAACCTAACTGCTCTGTCGTGTTCAATCTTTATCTTTTTTTGCTAACTGCTCTGTTGTTTTCAATCTGTATCTTTATCCTGACTGCTCTGTGGTGTTGTATCTTTACCTTTATCCTAACTGCTCTGTCGTGCTAATTCGTCATCTTTATTCTAACTGCTCTCTCGATTCTTTATCTTTACCTTCACTGCTCTCTAGATTCTTTATCTTATCTGCTCTCTTGTGTTCAGTCTTCATTTTTATCCAACTTGTTCACTTGTGTTGAATTGTTGTCTTTATCCTAATTGTTCACTTGTGATGAAGCCTCATCTTTATCCTGATTGTTCACTTTGAAGAATGTTCATCTTTTTCCTAATTGTCCACTCGTGATGAATCATTATCCTAATTGTCGTTCAAGATGAATCATTATCCTAATTCTTCACTCGTGATGAACCCTTATCCTAATTGCTTACTCGTGACGAGTTATTATTCTAATTGTTCACTCAAGATGAATCATTATCATAATTGTTCTCTCGTGATGAATCATTATCGTAATTGTTCATTCGTGGTGAATCATTATCCTAATTGCTCACTCAAATGAATCATTATCCTAACTGCTCATTCGAGCAGAGTCCTTACTCTTATAAAAAGGTAAAAGGTGTCTCATAACCTATAAGGTCGTAGGGGAGCGAGGCGTCAGTGACCTCAACTTCTCTAGGGACCAGCATATCGAGGGTGGCGCCCATCTTCTCTTCCTCGCTGCTTTACCTTCCCTGACCCTAAAGAGGCAGGTGCCCATATACAGCTGGGTGAACTGGGGGACTTTACTGAAACCAAGACGCACAAAAGGTCACCTATCCAAGTGGTAGCCACGCTCGATGCTGCTTTAACCTTAGCTGGGGGAAAGCGAGTGCTCCGACCACTGAGCTATCCAGTCCCTATATTCTTATACTTATTGTTATTATTTGTTATACTTATTATTTGTTATACTTATTGTTATAATTTGTTCTCTGTCTGTCTCTCTGTCTCTCTGTCTCTCTGTCTCTCTGTCTCTCTGTCTCTCTCTCTCCTCTCTCTCTCTCTCTCTCTCTCTCTCTCTCTCTCTCTCTCTCTCTCTCTCTCTCTCTCTCTCTCTCGCCACTTTGGCAATGACAATATATTGGTCAAAGCGTCAAAGCGTCTCTCTCTCTCTCTCTCTCTCCTCTCTCTCTCTCTCTCTCTCTCTCTCTCTCTCTCTCTCTCTCTCTCTCTCTCTTTAGGGGACGGGCTAGCCTGGTGGTTAGAGCGATGTATTCGTGATCTACTGACCCGGGTTCGATTCTCGTTCAAGAGGATTTTTCCTCTGGAGTTAACATCAGTGCCGACTCTGCTACCGTGTGCGAACGTACGCAGAACATCTTGCGCACACGTTAAACCCTGTTCCGCTTTTCGGAAGAGTAGGCCATTGTGTGCCTGTGGGAACGGATGACAAAATTGACAAAACTGCACACACACACACAAGGACAGGGTGGAAAAAAGCACATAAGTTCTTATTCTAAAAAGGTAAAGGAGTCCCATAACCTATAAGGTCGTAGGGGAGCGAGGCGTCAGAGACCTCACTTCTCTAGGGCCAGCATATTGAGGGCGGCGCCCATCTCCTCTCCCTCGCTGCTTTACCTTCCCTGACCCTAAAGAGGGCAGGTACCCATTTACAGCTGGGTGAACTGGGGGAACTGTACTGAAGCCAAGGCGCCAAACGCTCACCCATCCAACTGGTAACCACGCTCGACGCTGCTTAACTTGGCTGGGGGAAAGTGAGTGCTCCGACCACTGAGCTATCCCGTCCCCAAAATCCTCAAAATAAAAGATTTAAAAAAAACACCTCTCTTTCTCTTTCTCTTTCTTTCTCTTGTTCACTCATCCTGAACAATCATTATCCTAATTTATTGTTCACGCGTGCTCAAACCCTTTGTCCTCATTGTTCACGCGTGCTCACAGATCCTTTGTCCTCATTGTTCACGCGTGCTCAGATCCTTTGTCCTCATTGTTCACGCGTGCTCACAGATCCTTTGTCCTCATTGTTCACGCGTGCTCAGATCCTTTGTCCTCATTGTTCACGCGTGCTCACAGATCCTTTGGCTTCATTGTTCACGCGTGCTCACAGATCCTTTGTCCTCATTGTTCACGCGTGATCAAATCCTTTATCCTCAATTGTTCACGCGTGATCAAATCCTTTATCCTCAATTGTTCACGCGTGATCAAATCCTTTATCCTCAATTGTTTCACGCGTGCTCAAATCCTTTGTCCTCAATTATTGTTCACGCGTGATCAAATCCTTTATCCTCAATTGTTCACGCTTGATCAAATCCTTTATCCTCAATTATTGTTCACGCGTGCTCACAAATCCTTTACCCTCAATTGTTCACGCTTGATCAAATCCTTTGTCCTCAATTATTGTTCACGCATGCTCACAGATCCTTTATCCTCAATTGTTGTTCCCCCTCGTGTCGGCAGGTCAGTTCGTCTACAGATCCTGCAGCCCCGTGGAGATGAAAGAATGCCGGACCACCTCCATGTACGGACAGCAGATGGTGGTCTGTTTTTACACCTGTTACACTGACGGATGTAACGCCGCCACGACCCTCAGCGATCGCCCTGCTTCTAAAGCCCTCGTCGTCATCGTCGCCGCCGCCGTCGTCGTCGCCGTCGCCGCGATGGCCACCCTCGCCTACGACTACAACTACAACCACTTCTGGCGCGACTGTGTCGTGGTCTTCGTGTGGGTCGCTGCGTTCGTGACGCCGTTTCCATCCTCTACTATCTAAATGATTCTCGTTGTTGTTGTTGTTGTTGTTTGTTGTTTGTTGTTGTTTGTTGTGTGGTGTGTGTTGTGTTGTGGTGGTGGTGGTGGTTGTGGTGGTGGTGGTGGTGGTGTGGTTGTCTTGGTGTACATTTGGTGTGGGTGTTTGTCAGGGATTTTTTTTTTGTTTGGGGGTTTTGATGAAGTTGAAATGGTTAGGGTGGGGTGGGGTGGGGTAGGTGGCAGGGTGGGGATGGGCGGTGGTTGGTTGTGTGAGGGTGAGAGTTGGGGATAAGCGGTGGGGAGTGGGGGGGGATGGGGTGGTTTGGGGTGGATTGGGGTGGGTGGGGTAGGGTGGGGGGGGGAGTAGGAGGGTTGGTAAGATGGAGATGTGGTTTGGGCAGGTGAAGTGAATGGACGTTTGACGGGGGAGGGGGGGGGGTTGAGATTGGGTGAGGGAGGGTTTGGGTTTATTGGGGATTTTTGCCAAGTGTGCGTATGTGTGTGTGTCAGCGTTGTATGTGTGCGCGTGCGTGCGTGCGTTCGTGCGTGTGTGTTTTATGTGTGTATGTGTGTATGTTTGTGTGTGTGTTTGTGGGTTTGTTTGTTTGTTTGTTTGTTTGTGTGTGTGTGTGTGTGTGTGTGTGTGTGTGTGTGTGTGTGTTGTGTGTGTGTGTGTGTGTGTGTGTGTGTGTGTGTGTGTGTGTGTGTGTGGCGTTTTGCAGTATTGTTGTCGAATTTCTTTTTTAAGAATTAAGGTTTTTTTTAATAAAATGATGTTGGCATTTGTATAGGTTCCTTTTGATAGTCTGCTACTTCTGTCAAAAAGTATTGTTTTTGAATTATTGTTCACTGTCCCTTCTGTCTTCCATTCTGCTTTTTACCAATTTTGTTTTATACCTTTTGTCTCTGTCTGTATCTGTCTGTATATCCGTTTGTCTGTCTCTGTGTCTGTGTCTCTGTGTCTCTGTCTCTCTCTGTCTCTCTGTTTCTGTCTGTCTCTTGTTTTCTTCTCTCTCTATCTCTCTCTCTCTCTCTCTCTCTCTCTCTCTCTCTCCTCTCTCTCTCTCTCTCTCTCTCTCTCTCTCTCTCTGCCTGTTTGTTTATTTCTTTGTTTCTGCCTCTGTCTTTCTATCTGCCTGTCTATTCCCCCCCCCCCCAACTCTCTCTGTCTCTGTCTCTCTCTCTCTGTCTCTCTCTGCCTCTCTCTCTGTTTCTCTCTGTCCCTCTGTCTCTTTCTCTCCCTCTCTCTTCCTCCCTCCCTTCCTCACTCTCTCACTCTCTCTCTCACTCTCTCCATCTATCTTTTTCCCTCTCTCCATCTCCCTCTCTCTCTCTCTCTCTCTCTCTCTCTCTCTCTCCTCTCTCTCTCTCTCTCCTCGCTCCCCCCCCCCCCCCCCTCTATATTCTATGAATATGTTCTTTCTTTTACTACTAATTTATAACCCACGTCTTTTTGTTGTTATGTTCTATTTTTGTGGTGCTGATAATTATGGTCGTTGTCTGTTATTTTCGTTGTATGTCCTCTTTCATTTGTCAACAAGACCATGTTTCGGTTTTTTTTATTTAACTTTTTCTATATGTTCTGTCATTTTCTTGTCCCGTCTCTTTTCGTCTTTAATGTAGTTGTTCTTTCTTTTATCAATAGGGCCTAAGTATTCTTATTTCTATGTATTTATTATTTCTTTTATTATTAAGGACTATGTTTTCTTAGTTTCTATGTATCTATTATTTCTTTTATAACTAAGGCCTATGTTATCTTAGTTTCTATGTATCTATTGTTTCTTTTATTACTAAGGACTATGTTTTCTTATTTTCTATGTATTTATTATTCATTTTATTATTAAGGCCCATGTTTTCTCATTTTCTATGTAGTTGTTCTTTCTTTTATCAGAAAGGTCTATGCTTTCTTATTTTCTCTATAGTTGCTTTTTTTCTTTTATCAGTAACGCCTATGTTTTCTTATTTTCTATGTAGTTGGTTCTTTTTTATAAGGTCAATGTTTTTGTCATTTTCTATGCATTTATAATTTCTTTTATTACTAAGGTCTATGTTTTCTTATTTTCTCTATAGTTGTTCGTTTTTTTATAAGGCCAATGATTTTGGGTTTTTTCTATGTGTTTATTCTTTCCTTTATCAGTAAGGCCTATTTTTTCTTATTTTCTCTATGGTTGTTCTTTTTTATTAGGTCAATGTTTTTTGTTATTTTTCTATGTATTTATCTTTCTTTTATCAGTAAGGCCTATTTTTTCTTATTTTCTATGTGTTTATTATTTCTTTTATTACTGATGCCTATGTTTCTTATTTTATAAGGATTTGTTTTGTTTATTTTCAATATGAACCCTGTTTCTTATTCTATATGAATTTGTTCTTTTCTTCCAACATCGACACTACTTTGTATTTTATATGGTTTTTTTCTTTTTTCAATATGGACCATGCTTCTTATTTTATATGGACATTTACAATATGGACCTTGTTTCTTATTTTATATGGATTTGTTCTTTTTTCCCAACATGGACCGTTTCTTATTTTGTATGCATTTGTTGTTGTTTTTTGGGGGGGGTTCCAATATGAACCTTGTTTGTTATTTATTATGGACTTTTTCAATATGGACCCTGTTTCTTATTTTATATGATTTGTTCTTTTTTCCAACATCAATCCTGTTTCTTATGTTATATGCATTTATGGTGTTGTTGTTGTTGGTTTTTTTTTGGGGGGGGGGTTCAATATGAACCTTGTTTCTTATTTTATATGGACTTTTTCAATGTAGACCCTGTTTCTCATTTTATATGGATTTTTTTCAATATGAACCCTGTTTCTTATTCTATATAGATTTGTTCTTTTCTTCCAATATGGACCCTACTTATTTTATATGCATTTTTTCAATATGGACCATGTTTCTTATTTTATATGAATTTGTTTTTCTTTTTTCAATATGGACCCCGCTTCTTATTTTATATGGATTTTTTTTTAATGAACCCTGTTTCTTATTTTATATGGATTTGTTCTTTTTTCAATATGGACCCTGTTTCTTAGTTTATATGAATGTCCTTTTCCAATATAGACCCTACTTCTTATTTTATATGGATTTGTTTTCAATATGGACCCTCTTTCTTATTTTATATGGACTTGTTCTTTTTTCAATATGGACCCTTTTTCTTATTTTTATGAATTTGTTTGTTTTTTCAGTATGGACCCTGTTTCTTTTTTTTATGGATTTTTCTTTTTCCAATATGGACCATACTTTTATTTTATATGGATTTTTCAATATGGACTGTTTCTTAGTTTTTATAGATTTGGGTTTTTTCAATATGGAACCTGTTTCTTATTTTATATAGATTTGGGGGTTTTCAATATGAACCCTCTTCTTATGTTTTAATGGATATACTATTTTTTCCATATGGACCCTACTTCTTATGTTATATGGATTTTTTTTTAGTATGAACCCTGTTTCTTGTTTCATATAGATCTGTTCATTTTTTCAATATGGGTTCTGTTTCTTATTCCACATGAACTTGTTCTTTCTTTATTTATCCCTTTTTTCTATGATATTTTATGTCTTTTGTTAATATTGCCCCTATCTCTTATTTTTCACGAATAATATATTCTTTCTTCTATTGTTATAGCCGGTATGTCCTTTTTCCTTTTTGTCAATTTCTTTTATTGATATGGCCCCATTATCTTAATTTCTATATACATGTTCTTTCTTTCGAATATTTGGTCCCTAGCTTTTATTTTCCATGTATTTGTTCTTTTCTTTATTGATATGATCTCTGTCTCTTTTTTGCACGGGTATAATATTTC
>CM054135.1:18902521-18910021 GCA_028751875.1 Rapana venosa
GGATTTTAACCAAGGTCTCGTCGTTTCGCATACTAGCTCTTAATATTATTCTGATAAGGATTCGCTTTTCTGTGGCAGTGGGGACAAATAATAATGTGGAGACTGTCGATGACGTCATACTGTCACCGATTTTTTAGCAGTAGTGGACATAACGCTTGCTCCATTCTGTCTGTCTCGTAAGGCTTCTCCCCACCGTCAAATATGTTTTTTCTCTTCTTCTCTACAAGGAAAATATGTCCCATAACCAGTATAGTCAGGGGACGGGATAGCCTGGTGGTTATAGTGATGTATTTGTGATCTGCTGACCCGGATTCGAATCTCGTTCAAGAGGATTTTTCTTCTGGAGTTAACATCAGTGCCGACTCCACTCCCACAAAAATTGGATGATACTATAAACCGAGGTCCCGTGTGCGAACGCACGCAGAACATTTTTGGGCTCACGTTAAAACTCGTTCCGCTTTTCGGATGAGTAAGCCATTGTGTGCCTGTGGGAACGGATGACAAAATGTACAAACTGCATATACACGGGGGACATGTGTAAATAAAAGCACATAAGTGTTTATTCCATTATCCTCGAAATAAAAGAATAAATGAATGAATAAAATAGTCAGTTGGGACCAAGAGAGACCTCAGCATCTTCACCCCCTTTAAGAATGCGTAATTTCTTATAATTACCAAGCCCCCCTCCCCCCCACACCCCCGCTACCCTGGATGATACAAAACCATCTGCTGTATCACGCTAAACTACAACACCGTCTTGTTACCAAAATTAATAATCTCTAGTGCACTCTAACCACCACTCCCGGGATATAAACGTTAATAGCTTCCCATCCCTACACAGCTACAGCCAACTCTGAAAAACAAAGCCATCTCTTCTTCGTCGTCAACCACTGCTGTCTGTTATATGAACGAAAATGTGTCACGCTGCCGTCAAACGCCTGACAAGTTGGGCTCAGCGCATCCGACTTCGGCATAAGAGTGAATTGTTATCTTTTAAGTCTTTCTGGGGGGAAAAAGGCAGGAGAATTGACCAAGAAGGCAGAAAATAGACACGAAGGAGGTGACAGGAAGAAAAGAAACAAGGCAGAGCCCAAGAGAATAAAGAGGATATTTTTAGCACAGGATTGACAGAATGTGGAGATGATATTAATACTGACAGGCCCTCGGCATCTCCACAGGATTTGATTGGATTGGTCGAGGGGGAAAAAAAGCCATTTAAAACACTGTAACCATCTCCCCAAAACACAACCATCCCTCCTAACACTGCAGCCTGTCTTCACGTTTAACCCTTCACCCTGGCCAAAGACTTTGTCAGATGTAAGTGTAAGCAAAATTTATACCTTACATTTTGACATTGCTTTGCACTTGGCGCAGTGGTTAGCGCCTTGGATTACGGACCGGAAGGTCAGGGGTTTGAATCCTATAAGAGTCATATGGATTTTTGTTTTCGGGCGCTTGCAAGCTCCCACCCAGAATGAGTGCTGTGGGCTCATTGGGAAGACTGGGACCACACAGTTTTTTGCTTTATCCTCTCTACAGATGCCATTCTGAGAGTGCCGTTTAAATTACCTGACCAATACTACCAGGGTTTATTATCTTTTGATGCCAGTTTGCTCCGGGATATATTATTAGGACAGTAAGCGTAGAGTACAACCCTGCCAAGTAGCCTCAAAGCACATGCACTTCTATAGCAGCATCATTACGTCATCCTCATTGTCATTGATCATCATGCAATGAGGGGGAAAAAAATGCCTCTGATTCGGTGTCCCGGTTTCTCTGGTCTCATGGTGACCTCAGATTCGGTTTCTTCATACACCTCTTTGCCAGTGGTGAGTTTGTGTGAAAGCCTTTGGGCTTGGAGGTTCACGAGGGAGGGTCTTTGGCGGGGAGTTGTGGTGGTTGCCACCTCGGGTGGGCGACTCACTCAGTCTGGCTCCGCGACTGACCTAATACTGTCGTAAGTAGGGAGCTTAGTGTTAGGTGTCCTGCGTATGTTATTAACTCAGAATAGGCATCAGCGAACACTACCAAAGCGACCTAGCAGCAGTGCAGGGTCCCTCTGGCTGGTGGGCCCACGGAGGCCTGGTGTTGACGGGCTCCCTGTGGGCTTTTCATCCTGAGGTTGCGACGTGTCTTTATTTATTTATTTATTTATTCATTTATGTATTCTTCATTATCGAGGATAATGAAATAAGCACTCATGTGCTTTTTTTAATCCAGTCCCCGTGTGTATGCGGTTGTGTAAATTTTGTCATCTGTTTCCACCGGCACACAAATGGCCTACTCTTTCGAAAAGCGGAACAGGATTTAACGTGTGCGCAAGATGTTCTCCATGCGTTCGAATAGGGGGCCTCGGTTTATAGTCTCATCCGAATCTTCGTATAGCTGTGGAGGAGAGATTGAAATGAGCGGCGTGAGAACAGCAGGACAGAAACGCCACAGAGGATACGACAGCAAAAAGATAATTATTTTAAAAAAAAACTTATTATTTGAAATTGTATGTACATTTATGCATCCTAGGCAACCTCCTAGAATGACAATTTGTATTAACCATTAAAAACAATTGTTAAAAAAAATCTTCAAGTCAGAGTATGAGTGCATAATTATAACACCACGAGGTAATTGACAACAGTCATACACGCAAACCTCTCTCTCTCTCTCTCTCTCCTCTCTCTCTCTCTCTCTCTCTCTCTCTCTCTCTCTCTCTCTCTCTCTCTCTCTCTCTCTCTCTCTCTCCTCCACACACACACACACACACACACACACACACACACACAAACACACACACACACACACACACCACACACACACACACACACACACACACACACACACACACACACACACAACACACTCGTCTAATATCACTGAAAGTGAACAGACGTAAAATCGAAGACAACAACAACAACACACACACACAAAATACACATACATACACACTCATACACACACAGTCATGCACGCATGCATGAATACACACACGCACGCGCGCGTGCGCACGCATACACGGACAAAGCACGTGCACTCCCACGTGTGCGCATACATACACCAATTCTACCCTTGGTTCAATGCCTATTCTCTCTTAAGCGATAATTATAGACAGGCAAACTTTCATAATAAATCAAGTTATACAAGTTTTCTCTCACACACACATACACACACCACCTACGCGTGCATACACCTGCACATGTGAAAGCAATTTATAGCTGACTTATAATTTTTAAAAGGAGAAAAAATAAACTTATTCAATTTATTTCATTATCTTTGACCTTTTTCATTTGCTTAACTGTGTTTCGTTGACCTTCACATTTTGTGTTTGGGTCGACTACTTGGTTGATTGGTTGGTTGGTTGGTTGGTTGGTTGGCTGGCTGGCTGGCTGGTTGGTTGTATAGTTGTTTGGTTGGTTGGTTGGCTGGTTGGTTGGTTGGTTGGTTGGTGGGTGGGTAGGTTGGTTTGCTGGTTGCTTGCTTGCTTGGTTGGTTGGTTGGTTAATTGGTTGCGTGGTTGGTTGGCTGGTTGGTTAGTTGGTTGGTTTTTTGGTTGGTTGGTTGGTTAATTGGTTGCCTGGTTGGTTGGCTGGTTGGTTGGTTGGTTGCCTTGTTGGTTAATTAGTTGCCTGGCTGGTTGGCTGGTTGGTTAGTTGGTTGCTTGCTTGGTTGGTTGATTTACTGACTGGTTGGTTGGTTGGCTGGTTAGGCTCTACCATTGAAGGTATGACATACACCTTTTTCTATTTTCTAATCCGAGTGATTCAACAATGTGACAAAACGATATTATACTTATTTGTAGCAAACTCATGTGTTTTGTCTTGTTATTGTTGTTGTTATTACTGTCATGTTTTTGTTGTTGCTTTTTGGGGTGTTATTTTGGTTTTCTGTTGTTTTAGTTTATGTTTGTTGGCAATTTGTTTGTTTGTTGGGTTTTGCGTGTGTGTGTGTGTTTTTTTTGTTTTGTTTTTGTTTAATGTCCATTCACTACTTGGTGATAAGGACACACCCGCATTCAAACCAACATCTCTCTCTATCTCTCTCTCTCTCTCTCTCTCTCTCTCTCTCTCTCTCTCTCTCTCTTTCTCTCTCTTTAATGTACGTATATTTATATTATCACAACTATCTACAGTAGTGGTCTTACTGGGGAAGACTATATAATCTCAGCAACTGATGTTATGAACTGCTGAGAGTCATATAAAACTTCTTGAACAGTGGCATATTTTTTATGAATATCTATTCCTTTCCTTTTAAACAGGTCAGTTAGGATTGGACAATCAAACAAAAAATGGTGGATTGAAAGAGATTGAGAACAGCAACATGTCATATTTTTAGAGTATTTGGTGTTCCATGCATTTAGCCTCATTTTATATATTAAAGTGTCTACTTTCCGTGAGCAAGAAATGTTTTCAAAGTGTGTTTTCTTCATTTTGGAATGCATGCAATTCATCAATTTAGCATTAATTTCATGGGAGGACAATGCGAGATTGGAATCAAACTTTTCAATGTTGCAATCAGAGACACCTTGTTTTGCTAAGGAATCAACCAATTCATTTAAATAGATTCCACAGTGAGAAGGGACCCAGCAAAAAGTTATTTGTATGCCTCTGCTTGCAATACAATGTATCAAGAATTTTATCTCAAATACAATATCTTTCCTTATGTTCCCCTGCCAGTGCTTTAGTGTCATCAATACTGCTTTTGAGTCAACGCAAAAAAGAATCTGGTGAATATCAAGCGCAGTATTTGACAATAAATTCAAGGCCATAAGGATCGCAAACAATTCACACGTAAAAATAGAAAAATGTTTTCCTAAATGAAATGATTTGTGTACTTTTAAAACAGGAATCACAAATGCTGCCCCATTTCTTCCTGATTCCAGTACAGATCCATCAGTATATACTTTTAAATAATTAGCATAATTGCTTTCAATGTGACTTTTTACATCAACAGTGAGCAAATTTGGATCTTCATTCTTTTTTACATCCGTGTAGTCAGTGTCAAAGTTCGCTGATATATGTTTCCAAGGAGGCATTTGAGGAACCATTGGAAAAATTGGAATTGTTGTTAGGTCAATACCAATGTCTTTCATTAATGAATCTGTATAATTTTTAATTGGAAGAAGAAATGAAATATTGCTTGCTCGTTTTGGATAATCAGTGTCTTGATTCATAAGAATTTCCCCTTTTACTGAATTTGGAACAGAGAGACTTCGAATCACATACTTTGATATGGCTAATTTTCCTTGATCAGAAAGAGAGAGTAGCTGTGCTTCTTTATAAGTATTAGTTATGTTAGCATGGACTGGAACACCAAGTGCTATTTTTATGGCTTTACTGTCTAAACTTTGTAATTTTTTAAGAAGATATTCTGCAGCAGAAAAATAAACTTCTTGTCCATAGATTAATTTTGAGCGTACTAAAGATTGAGCCAAATATATCAGTGTCTTGGTATTTTGGCTCCATGCCTGAGAACTTATTATTTTTAAAAAGCTTAGTCTTTTCTAGCCTCAGATATTAACTGGTTGATGTGCAACTTCCAACTCAGCTTTCTAGTTAAAATTACACCTAAGAATTTGACATCTGGTTTATACTTAAGCACTGTTCCCTCTAATTTCAGGATTGGTAATTTTGATGGGTTTTCACCATTATTAAAAAGCACCAGACATGGTTTTTTCTGCAGATAATTCTAACTTATTCTCACTCATAAAACTACAGAATTTATTAAGCTCGTCTTGATATATTTTTTCAACATGATTGATTACTCTTTTTGTGGTGTTTTTTCCGAACGGAAGTATTTATCCATATAGCAATGTCATCAGCATACTGAACAACTTGTGTATCAGTTGACAAACAACTAGGAAGATCATGTACAAGAATAGAGAACAAAATCGGGGCAAGCACTGATCCCTGCGGAATACCTAAATCAATAGACTTAAAGGATGAGTAGACTGGACCCAGTTTAGTACAAATTGATCTGTCAGATAAAAAATTTATAAGATATTTATATAACATTCCATTGATACCAATGTGCTTCAATTTATGCAACATATGTTCATGACAGACTCTATCGTAAGCTTTCTTCACGTCAAAGAATGTGGCTAATACGCTTTTTCTTCTGGAAAATTGTTTTTTAATTTGATGGGTTAATTTAACTAAGTGATCAGAAGTACATCTTCCCTTTCGAAAGCCAGCCTGATTGGTTGGGATAACATCATTCTTTTCACAATAATGAAACAGACGCTTATGTATAATTTTTTCCATTACTTTACCCACTTGGGAAGTAAGGGCAATTGGTCTATAACTATCTACTGATGACCGCATCTTACCTTTCTTAAGAATTGGAACTACTATCGACTGCCTCCAGATATTAGGAAGAGTGCCATTTATCCAACAATTTTGGAAAAATTGAAAAAGTAGCCTTTTCCATTTTAAAGGCATATGGGTCAACATTTGATAAGATATACCATCGGGACCAACATGTGAAAACGAATCTAACGTTTCAATAAATTCGTCATATTGAAAGGGAGCATTCAAATAATCAGCATTATATGATGATGGATTTTCTGATTTGTTTAGTTTTTCTGAGTCATTACTTTTGAAGTCCGACTGAAGCTTTAAGGATGAACTATTTTTTGAAAACATTGTGACAAAGGCTTCTGCTTTTTCATCTGTACTTGGAAATCTATTATATTCAAACTTGATTGGCAATGATGGGAGTTGAAATCCATTCTTCATTTCAGTAACTTTCTTCCAACTTTATGTAAGTCCTTGGATTCTGATACTTCATTTGTACAGAATTCTGTCCAATACTTGTTTTTGGCCTGGGCAATTACTTTTTTACAATGACATTAATTTAGCACATTTCATACGAATAAAGTTTTCTTCCGATTGATCTTTTAACCATGTTTTGTACTGTTCCTTTTTATAGTTTACTGCTTCTTCACATGTTTTAGTCCACCATCTATTGCCTGATCGCTTTCCATTCTTGCTGGTTTTGCGTTTGGGTATGGAAAACTCAGCTGCAAGCATGAGCTTTGCCACAAAATTTGAATAGAATTTATCAACATCATCCTCTGCAATCGCTTCAATATCAATAGCTTGCAGAAATGATTGAAAAGTACTCCAGTTAGCCAGTTTGTATATAAATTGAGGGATTTTATCTTCTATATGTGGTAGATCTGATGTGGCAAGGTCCTCAAATGACAATGTAATAGGAAAATGATCACTTCCGAGACAATCTTCTTCAACATTCCAGGTGCAATTAATTGCTAACCCTGGAGATATCAGAGCTAAATCAATGGCACTGGGTTTATGAGTAGAAATATCAGGGATTCTAGTTACTCTACCATCATTTAATAAGCAAAGCTTTGAATCTACAATGTTTTCTACTAAACGATTGCTGGTGATGGTAGAGCACCCACAATCCCAAAAAGGAGCATGAGAATTGAAATCTCCCAGAATGACCCATTTACGTTTTGTGAAGTCTGTGTTTTTTAACCAGTCAGTGTTG
>CM054135.1:18915021-18970021 GCA_028751875.1 Rapana venosa
ATTCTCTGATGTTGTCCATCCATGACTTGTTCTGTCTTCCCCTCTTTCTGCCACCTTCGAGTGTTCCCTGCAGTACTGTTTTTGGCAGAGTGTTGTGGCGGGTGACGTGGCCGAACCATGTCAGCTTTTTCTTCTTGACGATGGTGAGAAGGGGTTCCTGTGGACCTGCCAGCCGTGTTATTTGACTCTTCACAAATTCATTGGTCTTTCGTTCTCTCCAGGATATGCCCAGCAGTTTTTTTATGGCATTTTGTTTCAAATGACTGGATTCGCTTTGCTGTTTCAGCAGTCAATGTCCAGGTTTCACTTCCGTACAGCAGGATAGTCTGAATTAGGGCTTTGTAGAGCTTTAGTTTGATTGGGAAACTGATCTCTTTACTTTTCCATATGGTGGTGAGCTTTGTCATGGAAGATGTTGCCATGGCTATTCTGACTTTGATTTCTGTGTCGATCGCCCGTCTTTTGTGATGTAGCGCCAAGGTATTTAAAAGCGTCTACCTCCTCCAGTTGTTGGCCGTTCATGTAAATTTTAGCAGTGGCGTTGCTCGTGCTGTTTACAAGTACTTTACTTTTCTCCGAGCTCACCTCCATCCCATATGCTCCAGCTCTGTTCTCAAGTCTGGTCGTAAGATCTTGCAGCTCTGTGTTACTTCCGCCCATGAGGTCAATGTCATCGGTAAACCGCAAGTTGTTGAGGGGTCTGCCGCCAATGGAGATGGTAGAGTGGAAGTCATGGAGGGTCTCTCTCATGTTTTCCAAGAACAGATTAAACAGGACTGGAGATAACAGGCATCCTTGTCGGACCCCATCTGTGGTTTTGAAGTAGTCTCCGACCTTATTGTTCAGAAGGACTGCACTGCTTGCGGTGTTGTATAGTGCTTGAATGGTTTGCACTAGTCCTTCTTCAATGCCAAACATTATGAGGACCTGCCACTGGCCTTCGTGCCATACTCTGTCGAAAGCCTTCTTGAAGTCGATGAAGTTGTGGAACAGGTCTCTCTGATGTTGAAGATGTTTTTCCATCAGGATGTGGCAGTTAAAAATCTGTTCGATTGTGCTCCTGCCTGCCCTGAACCCAGCTTGTTCCTCTGCAAGGTGTTCTTCTGCCTCCTTCTTGAGTCGATTCAAAATAACTTTGAGCATGATCTTGCTGGCGTGGCTGATGAGGCTGATTGTTCTATAGTTTTGGCATTGGCGTAAATTCCCCTTCTTGGGCAGGGGTATGATGAGTGATTGTGTCCATTCTGTTGGCCACTGTTTTGTCTCCCAAATCTTTTGACAGATAGCTGTAACATGTGTGATGACTGTTTCGCCACCATGCTTGAGCAGCTCTGCTGGTATGTTGTCTGCTCCTGGGGACTTTCCTACTGGTAAGCTGCGGATGGCTTCTTCCACTTCTTCCCTCAGTATAGGTAATGGCGAGGGTGCTCTTGATGTTGCTGCTTTCTCTTCTATTATGCTCTTGTCAGGTTGTATTGGGTAGTTGTACAGTTCTTGACAATACTCAGACCACCTGTTCAATGCAGCTGAGCTTTCTGTGAGGAGGTTTCCGGAGCTGTCTTCAATGACTGATGATTTGGTTTGAAGTGGTTTTGTGAGTTTCTTCAGGGTGTCGTATGCCTTTTTACTGTTGCCTACTTTCAAACAGCTGTTAGTGAAAAATGAAAGAAGGAATGGAATGGTTTAATTAAGTGAAATTTGGAATTAGGAGTAGGGGTGGGGATGGGGGTTGGTGGTTAGCATACGAATAGTTGTGCACCTTAAAATGGTAATTTGATTTTGAATGATAGGATAGTTCTGTTTATTACCATGCATTGTTTGTAAGCATATGTGAAATAGATATACACAGACTGTAAGAAGATAAGATAGATAGATAGATAGATAGATAGATAGATAGATAGATAGATAGATAGATAGATAGATAGATAGATAGATAGATAGATAGATAGATAGATAGATAGATAGATAGATAGATAGATAGATAGATAAGTATGATGCAGTTGGTATAATGATTTGTAGATGTATTATTATAATAATATTTTGTAGATGTAATATGTAGTTAATCTTAGAAGAAATTGTAATGCATTGTAATGATGCTGTGTTTTTTCATATTGTATTGTGTAATGTTTATCGTTGGTTGATGATGTATGCTTGTTGTGTTCGTCTTTTTTTTTTTTTTCTTCTCTTCCTCTCCTTTTCCTTTCTCTTTTCCTTTTTTCTTCTCCTTCCTGCTTTTTTTCACTCCTCTTTTGCCCTCATCTTCCTGTTGTTTTTTTCGGTTATCCTCCTTCTTTTTCTACTTCTTTTCTTCTGCTACACCACATTTTTCTGTCCTCCTCTCCTCCTCCTCCTCCTAGTTCTTCTTCTTCTTCTTCTTTTTCTTCTTCTTCTTCTTCTTCTTCTTTCTTCTTCTTCTTCTTCTTCTTCTTCTTTCTTCTTCTTCTTCTTCTTCTTCTTTTTTGTAATGTTTCTTCTTCGCAATTCTTCTTCTTAAATCTTTTTCTTCCTCTTCTTCTTTGCAATTCTTCCTCTTATTCTTTGCAATTCTCTTTCTTTTTTGCAATTCTTGTTCTTCTTCTTCACAATTCTTCTTCTACGCAATTCTTCTTCTTCGCAATTCTTCTTCTTCGCAATTCTTCTTCTTTTCAATTCTTCTTCTTCGCAATTCTTCTTCTTTGCAATTCTTCTTCTTCGCAACTCTAATTCTTCTTCTTTTCAATTCTTCTTTGCAATTCTTCTTCTTTGCCATTTTTTTCTTCGCAATTCTTCTTCTTTTTCAGTTCTTCTTCTTCGCAATTCTTCCTCTTCTTCTTCGCAATTCTTCTTTTCCTTCTACTCCTCCTCCTCCTCATCCACCTCCTCCTTTTCTTTGCAGTTCTTCTTCTTCTTCTTCTCCACCTCCTCCTCTTTTTCCTCCTCCTCCTCCTCCTCCTCCTCCTCCTCCTCCTCTTCCTCCTCTCCTCCTCCTCCTCTCCTCCTCCTCCTTCTTCTTTTTCTTCTTCTTAATTCTTCTTCTTCGCGATTCCTCTTCTTCGCAATTATTCTTCTCCTCCTCCTCTTCCTCCTCCACCTCATCCTCTTTTTCCTCCTCCTCCTCCACCTCCTCCTCTTCCTCCTCGTATGTCTTCTGCTTCTTCTTCTTCTTCGCAATTCTTCTTCCTCTTTCGCAATCCTTCTTCTTCTTCTTCTTCTTCTTCTTCTCTACATCGTAGTTCTACTTTGTCTTGTCCCATTTCATTCCTCTCAAACCTTTCACAATAGATGACAAGGAAATCGGCTCTGAACTATGAGCCCTGGGCTAAATGCGCCACAAGTGGCTACCCTTAGATTTTTTTTTAAAAAGGACAGAAACACGATGTAAAGAGACACCCAACACCAGAGAAAAGCGGTCAAGACTGATTGGGAATGACAGTAACATAATGAGTTTGAATGGTAGAGTGTTGCGAAAGGGTTTTTTTGCGTTTTCCAATCTTTTTTGTATTATTTCTGGATATATTATTATACATGTATATATATATATATATATATATATATATATATATATATATATATATATATATATATTATATGTATATATGTATATAATATGTGTATATATATATATGTATATATATAAGTACTTACACACACACACACACACACACACACACACACACAGCAGGAAGACAGACCCCGAGAAACATACAGAACATCTTACGTGCACGTTAAATCCTGTTCCACTTTTCGTAAGAGTAGGTAGGCCATTGTGTGCCGGTGGGAACGGATGACAAAATTTACAAACCCGCATACACACGGGGATTGGATGGAGAAAAGCACATAAGTGCTTATTCCATTATCCTCGATATTAAAGAATAAATAAATGAATAAATAAATAAATTAAACACCGATTTGAGAAAGAAACGGGTGTTTTAGAGGTCGAACAATTATGTCACACTGTTGAATAGGGACAGGGGAAAAACTGAAGAAGAAAAAAGACGAGGAAGAAGGATGAGGAGGATAAGAAGGATGATGAGAAGAAGAAGAAGAAGAAGAAGAATGATAATAATAATAATAATAACAACAACAACAACAATAATAATAATGATAATAATAATAATAATAATAATAATAATAATAATAATAATAATAATAATGATGATGATGATGATGATGATGATGATGATGATGATAAGAAGAAGAAGAAGAAGAAGAAGAAGAAGAAGAAGAATACATGGAATTTGTACAGCGCTAGGTTCATGTCATTTCATATATTGTATGTAGCCCTACCCTACCAACAGCGAAGATCATACCGGGGCTGTCACCTTATTCAATAATAGCAACTCCACTTGCGTGCATTCACCTCTTCTAAGTTCAGCCAAGCATTGCCTGGATTGAAAACGGAGAAGAAGGAAGGTGGCAGGATAGTTAAGACGTTTGCCTGCCAACAAGTCAACCGTGAGCTTCTGGGTTCGATTCCCAGCCTCGCCCTTCCTTCCCAGTTTGACACAACAAAATCGAACTGAATGTCAAAGTCCGGATGAGACTAGAAACCGAGACCCCGTGTGCGAATGCATGCAGAACATCTTGCGCACACGTTGATGATAGAGGATGATGATGATGATGATTGTTGATGATTGTTGATGATTGTTGATGATTGATTATGATTGATTATGATGATTGATAATGATGATTAACAATGGATGATGATGATAATGATGAAGAGCATGACAACGACGACGACGAAGACGACGACGACGACGACGACGATGATGATAATGAGGAAAGAAAAAGAAGAAAAAGAGAATAGGCAATTGCTAATAGGAAAGTAAAGTCGAAATATGAGAAGAATCAGAAAAGAAAAACAGGACGATAACAACTAAATAAGGAACAGAAGAAAAACAAAAGAAAGAGATTGGAGGGGGGAGGGTGGGCAAGTGAGTTGCACCCCTCAGGAGATTACAGGGGAAAAGTAAAAGAGGATGTTACATAACGGGAGAAGAACAAAAGAAAGAAGACGACGTTGAGAAGAAGAAGATCAGGAGAAGGAAGAAGAGAAGGAGGAGGAGGAGTAGGAGGATAAAGAGGAGGAGAAAGATAGGGAGGAGAAGATGAGGAGGAGGAGGAGTAGGAGGAGGAGGTGGAAGAGGAGGAAGCGAAGAACGAGGAAGATGAGGAGGAAGAGAGGATGTGGAGGAAGAAGATGAGAAAGAAGAGGAAACTGGAAGAATTAGGAGGAGGAGGGGGAGAAGGAAGAGGAGGAGGAGGAGGAGAAGGAAGGTAAAGAGGAAGAGGAGACGGAGGAAGGAGTGAGAAGGAGCAACTTCTTTTATAACAAATGTTACATTCTCCTTGCTTTGAAAGCAATACATTTAACTCACAAATTCTGTTTAAAATAAAACAACAACCAACAAAGCAAAAACCCAAATCCAAAACAGCAACAAAAACAAAAGCAAAATAAAACAGAACCCCTAAAACCCCACTTCAGCTGGAGATTGTCACAGTAGATCTACTTATCCAGATGTTGTGGGTTTGGGGTTTGTTTGTTTGTTTGTTTTTTGTTGTTGTTTTCTTTGGGGCGGGGGGTTGGGGATTGTTTTCTTTTTATTTGTTGTTTTTTTTTATACCACTAAAAGTCACGGAATATTTCTCTTTATGAAGTTTAGGCTGCTCTTCCTGGGGAGATCTCGTCGCCACAAGAGCAGTGTCACCCATTTTTGTTCTGTTCCTGTCTGCAACTGTATTTTTATCCCTATAAGAGTGGGGATTCTACAAAAAATTTTGCCAGGGACATTTCCCTGGTCGCCGTGGGTTCTTTTACGTGCACTCAAAAATTATGTATAACACACCTCGGTTTATCGTCTCGTCCAAAAGACTAGAATCCAGATTACCACTCATGGTCTAATGAATTCGGGAAAAGTTTCGGGACCCAAACGGGGATCAATCCACCGCACGTTTCCGACCCAGACTTTTTGTGTTCTAGGGAAGTGTGTTACATGAAAACCTCTAGACCACCGATATACACGTCTTGGCTAGAGCTCCGATATTTACCATTGGTGAGATTTTTATGCGTATGCAACCGCCCCCTCCCCCCCCCCCCCCCCTGCGCCCGCCCCCCACCCCCCACCCCCACCCCCACCGTTAAGGTAGCCGCATTCCGACTTCGGGGATAATGTCTAATCACAACGCTAGTGCGCATGTGGTTTTCTTTTCGGGGTTTTTTTTTGGTGGGGGAGGGATTATTTTTTAATGAGAGGAGGGGTTCGTCCGTTCTTTACTCTCGCGAATGGTACAGTCTTCCGAAAAGGCAGATACGGGTGTTAATGTGTGCGAAAGATGTTCTGCGTGCCCTTTGCACACGGGAATTTAGTGTATAGTCTTATCCACGGGACGCTTGGGGGGATAGGAGACAATACTTAAGCTAGCTTCTGGAGGCAAAAATCCTCTTGAACAGGTGTGTCGATATTGGTTTGAACCTGAACTTGATCCTAGGCCCGTCAAATTGTAAAGCGCAATGTTCTAACCACTAGGTTATTTATTTATTTATTTATTTATTTATTTATTTTTATTTATTTATTTATTTATACCGCTTTAAGTCACGGCAGATTTCTCTGCGTGAAATTCGGGCTGCTGTCCCCCCGGGGGAGAGCGCGTGACCACAAGAGCAGCGCCGCCCTTTTTTTGTTTTTTTGTTTTTGTTTTTTGTCTGCAGCTGTATTTGTTTCCCTATCAGAGTGGCTTTTTTCAAAGAATTTTGCCGCGGACAACTCTCTTGTTGCGCTGAAAATTGTGTGTAACACACGGGACCTCGGTTTATCGTCTCATCCGAAAGACTAGCGCCCAGACCACCACTCATGGTCTAATGGATGGGGGAAAAGTTTCGGGCCCAAACGGGAGGTTACACCCCACTCCCCCACCTCCCCCACTCCCCTCCCCCCCCCCCCCCCTCTTCCATCCAGCTTAGCCAGAATTTTTTTTTTTAAACTGAAAAGAAGAAAACAAGAATGAATACAGAATTTAAAAGTAAGAAAATTAAATCGAAAATAAAGAAAAACAGAACAAATAGATATATGTGCCGTAAAAAAACTGCGTTTCCATTGTTTTAAAGTTCAAAAAGTTAACTTAAAATGGCTCCAAAAAGATGTGTTTGGTCCACAAAACGAATGAGAGGAAGGGAATGGAGGGGATGACCAGAAGCTTTACTGAAAATCTAAAGTTTTTTAGCTCAATTATGAACTTTGGTTTTAATGGAAAAAAGAAAGTAGCTTAGATCATTTAAATTGAAATACGCTTACGTCAAGTTGTGAAAAAAAAGGTTGGAATATACCCTTAAAAACAAAATATACGTACACACATTTCGATGAATGTATATGGAAAATTATATTACAATTCTTCTTTATTAACTTGGAATGAATACAATCCAGCAGATCAGATATTAAAGCTGAGATGGATTTTTTACAAACGAGAAGTAAAATGAACGTGGCACCTTGTGTTATTTGAAAATGGTACAACAGAGGAGAGTTGTTTTTTTTCTCCTTTAGACACATAGACATGACATGCATACTTGTTTTTACATGATGAATAAATAGTCAGTTCTACGACTGTGGAAAAAAAATCAGATGTCTACATAGTCCATTAATGGATTTTGCAATTATTGATCGATCATTACATAAAGTCATATTTCTGGTCAAAATTTTAAAGCGGGAGTAAAAAGAGAACTGTGGTGGGAGAGGAGAGAGAGAGAGAGAGAGAGAGGAGAGAGAGAGAGAGAGAGAGGAGAGAGAGAGAGAGAGAGAGACAGACAGACAGAAGACAGACAGACAGACAGACAGACAGACAGACAGAGACAAAGAGAGAGAGACAGAGTGAGAGACAGAAAGAAACAGAGACAGACAGACAGACAGACAGACAGATAGGCAGGCAAGCAGGCAGGCAGACAGATAGACAGACAGACAGAGACAAAGAGAGAGAGACAGAAAGAGACAGAGAGAGAGAGAGAAAGAGAGATTTTTCTTAAAGCTCAAACAAATGAACAGTGAACTGTCCAGCTGGTCCGTCAAATTCATGGTTTTTCAAGGCCTTAAAACCTATACACGCGCTCACGCGTACGTGTGCACACACACACACACACACACACACACACACACCTAATACATACATAAAATGCTCTGATAATATGAAATAGAATGACAAATAAACAGACGTTAAGAAGGAATATTGCTGAAACCAGCAAATGAAGGCATTACCGAAAGTAAGCCTCTGTTTAAAGACAAAAACAAAATCGGGGAAACATTCGTGACTAGCTAAACCTAGCCTTAAATCTAAACATTTTCAACACTGTTGCTTCCCACATGTGTTGCGCGCGTCGTAAAGTGATATATGTCGTTAAGTGGAAAGGCTCAACAGAAATGAAATATCCTCCCAACTTCCGGAAGCTTCCTATGAAAAACAAAACAAAACTTTTCACCAGCTGGTCTACCAATACACACACTGCAAATTGCGAGACAAACGATTCCAAAATCTGAAAATTCCTAGTGTCTTTCTGAGTGTGAGAATCGGGTAAAACAACATATTTTTTTCAGGAAATCAAGAGATAAGCGTTCATTACACGTTTTAAGTCTCCACTAAGTTTTATTTTACATGACAGTTATCTTGTTTTGCCATTATTTTTAATCTTGTTTTCATCTGTGTAGATAGATTTTAAAATATTATGTGTTAAGAAGTTTGATGATGATGATGATGATGATGATGATGATGATGATGATGATGATGATGATGGTGATGATGATGATGATGATAATTTAAAAAATAATAATAATAATTATTATTATAACTATTATTATTATTATATATTAATTTCATCTAGCGCTTAATCTTGTGAAACAAGCAAATCGGAGCGCTTGCCCTCAAATATAACTGCAAGTTACTCTTTGACCAGGTTTGGGCAGTTGAACGACATAATTTAGTTAAGGACAATCAGTCTATTTAACGACACCACCACGCACGTGCAAATCATGTCTGGGTAGAGGTGAGTTGTTTCTCTTTTGCCATTGCAAAATGGCCGATACTTGTGCGTAGAACAGACCGGTTACTCATCTGAGAATGAACAAAAAAATCCAAACCTTGGGGCATGACTATCAGCAACAAAACCGGTGAGCATTTTAAATTTTCATTTATTTTCTTATTCGTATTTATTTGTTGGTTAAGACCTTTGAATGCGTGAAACAAAACTGCATTGAAGAGAATCGCGAAAACGTGTAGCAAAATTGTGAGGCAGTACGCAAAAGTACTTGAGTAGTAGGTTAGAGTGTTGTGTGGAGTGGAAGAGCGATAGAAACTATCGATGGTATTTTTTGGGGGGGTCAAACGCTCAGACAGCAATTACTGTTGTCTGTCATTTGAGCGAATATGCTTTGCGCTGCCGTCAAGTGCCTGGAAAGACAGACCTAGCGCTTTCCACTTTGGCATGGTGGTGGTTGATGATGATCTTTTAGCTAAGTACTATGAAATCGCGGACGGGATAGCTCAGTGGTCGGAGCGCTCGCTTTCCCTCAGCCAAGTTAAGCAACGTCGAGCGTGGTTACCACTTGGATGGATGACCGTTTGCGCGCCTTGGCTTTAGTACAGTCCCCCAGTTCACCCAGCTGTAAATGGGTGTCTGCTTCTTTAGGGTCAAGGAAGTGAAGCAGCGAGGGAGAGGAGATGGGCGCTGCCCTCAATATGCCGGCCCCTAGAGAAGCTGAGGTCTCTGACGTCTCACTCCCCTACGACCATATAGGTTATGGGACACCTTTACCTTTTCTACTATGAAATCTTTGTTTGCAGAAACACTAGAGTTCTGTAGAGTTTCAAGATTTGAAACTCTACGAAGTAGGAACAGCTTTCATTCAATCTCAGTTCAGCCACTAAACAAAATGGAAATGCATTCTGGGCAACATTGAAACAAAGACAGACAGACGTACGCACGCGCGCGCGCACACACACACACACACACGCCGCGCGCGCACACGCACACACACACACACGCGCGCGCGCGCGCACACACCACACACACACACACACACACACACACACACACACACAGTCATATGAGAAATGGAAAGGGTGATTGCTCGAGAGAGCGCATGTGCTTTTTATGAAAGTGTTCTTGATACTTGAAACGGTAGGCAGGATTTACACTTACAAGTGTTTTAGACAATTGACGACGACAATCATAGGTGTTTTCTGGAGAGAAAAAAACCAGGTGTTTTTTCAACGTTTTATTTTCCAATTCTGAAATGTTCGCACCATTTTTTTTAAAGTAAGCTTTCTTCGTTTTTTATTAAACTGTGATGAATTTGTTACTATTATTGTGCCTACGTGCGTGCATGCGGGGGCATATGTGCACGTGCACGATCACGCGCGCGCGCGCGCGCGTGTTTTTTTTATTTATTTATTTATTTATTATTTTATATCGAGGATAATGTAATAAGCACTCATGTGCTTTTTTACATCCAGTCCCCGTGTGTATGCGGTTTTGTAAATTTTGTCATCTGTTCCCACCGGCACACAATGGCCTACTCTTTCGAAAAGCGGAACAGGATTTAACGTGTGCGCAAGATGTTCTGCGTGCGTTGGCGCACGGGGCCTCGGTTTATAGTCTCATCCGAAGGACTTTGACATTCAGTTCGATTTTTTGTCAAACTGGGAAGAAAGGGCGAGGCTGTGTGTGTAGTGTGCTTGAGCATGTTTGATTGTGCGCTTTGTGAGTGTGCGTGAGTGTGCACGCGAGAACCTGGGTCCATGTAGAAATGTAAAAACCGTGAGCATGCCTCAAATGTATAGACCTTATAGATACGATTATAATTTTGTGTGTTAATATACATGTTCTTATTTGGCGAGAAAGATGTTATCCATTATTTTTCCATATCACAATAATTATCTGCTGTGAAACGTCAAATGCACTGTCTTTATGACTTCTATCATTATGACTATTCTATTATATTAATGCGTTCATTTTGTGTGTGTGGGCGCGCGTGCGTGTTTGTGCGTGCGTGCGTGCGTGAGTGTGTGTGTGTGTGTGTGTTGGGGGGAGGGGGTGTTTAAATGCTTGCACTCATGTTACATAAACTTATTTGTTTGAGATTTAAAAAAAATATTTGTACTCATGTTGGTCACCTGAAACGGTTTAAATTGCTAGACTATTTTCTTTTTTAAGAGAAAAAAATGCGGGTCAGCGGGTCTTTAAACAACAAGATTGGAAGAAGGATATATGAGCTAATGAATAAACAAACCAGTATATGTATCAATAATTACCTACATGCATAATTATGAAGATCCATAAGTAATTTAATTTAAAAGATATTAAGAAAATGACACCAAATTCAGCAAAAGCTAATCTGACATCAGAATCAGATTTGAATACTGTATATTATTATTCGTGAGTTAAAAGACTAGGAGATTTGATCAATATACTGCAGTGGCCTTTTATTGACAGTAGCAAAATCCAGTGCTATATCATTCACTTTGTCCATTACTAATAATTAATAAAAGATACTCTGCAACGATTGAGAACTATGTTAGCAAGGAAACGAGAGAGAAAAAACACTACTGCCCTTGTTTTAACGTAGGTGTTTATTTTTCATACATTTTAAATGAATTTGATTTGTCTTTGCAAGGTATAGCGCTATATAGATTCCATGTATTATTATTCATTATTATTATTATTATTATTAATTTTTGACACCAGTGTACCATTTCTTGCTTTACTTTTATACTAGCCTTATTGTCAATTTTTTTCCAGGTAATGCCTGCGTGGCTACACGACCTGCCAGTATATACAACCAGTCTGAAACCAGCCAGCTCTACAGACTTTCAGCTGACGACTCGGACACCGAAAAAGGAAGAGCTGGGTTTGCATCATGAAGAAGGACCAGCCAGACCTCGGCGTGACAGAGATGCCTGCAGCAGCAGCAGCAGCAGCAACAGCAACAGCAACAGCACCACCACCACCACCACCACCACCACCACCACCACCAGCAGCAACCTGACAGGGAAAGATAACCACTCTCATCCCATGCAGCTTTTCAGCCTTTCCCTACGATCATCATCGTAGCTTTCCTACCGCGTTAAGATAACTATAGTGAGTGGTGAATCTTTTTTTTCCTTATACTATGTGCTTTCATTATAGGGATAGCTTAGTGGTTAGAGTGATGCATTCGTGATCTGCTGACCCGGGTTTGAATCTCCTTCAAGAGGAACTTTTATCCCTCTGGAGTTAACATCAGTGCCGACTCTACTCTCCCCAAAATTTCTTCGGATGAGACTATAAACCAAGGTCACGAGTGCGAACGCACGCAGAACATTTAGCGCATACGTTAAGAATCTGTTCCACTTTTTGGAAGAGTAGGCCATTAGGTGACGGTGGGAACAGATGACAAAATTTACGAAACTTGCATACACACTGGGAATGGGTGTAAAATAAAGCACATGAGTGCTTATTCCATTATCCTCGAAAGAAAAAGAATAAAACAAAATAAAATAAAAACATTTTCAGTTAACGAGGGTCCAAATACAGCAATGTTGCCAAAAGGTTCGGTTTTGTCATCTGAAGTGATGCAAGGGCACACGTTTGAGTCGCTACTGAGCTGTGTTGTGTTCGGATTTTTACCTCCTGGAAATAACATTATTCCCGCCCCTCCATTCTGCCTAGAAAGTGAGGCGTGTGTGTTCAGTCTTCTTTCCTGTGCGAGTATTTTTTTGTACCATTCACTAGAACTTGACTGGTGGGCTGGGTGATAGTCTTTTGGATGAGATGATAAATCGAGGTTTTATGGGCAAAATGCATGCATTCAACGCACATGTCATTGGACAACATCTCTGTAGAAAAATCATTTTCATAGGGAAACATAATTACATTTTTACAGAAAAATGTAAAAAGAAAATATGGGTGGCGCCGATCTTGTGGCGACGTGCTCTGCCCTGGAAGGGGCAGTGCAGTCCCAATTTCTTGCAGAGAAATCTCTAGCAAACCGTGCAATGCAGGTAACCTGAATGAATCTCTCCCTCTCCTCTCTCTCCCTCTCTCTCTCTCCCTCTCTCTCTCTCCTCTCTCTCTCCCCTCTCTCTCTCCTCTCTCTCTCTCTCTCTCTCCTCCTCTCTCTCTCTGTTTTGCGCGCGCGTGTGTATGACTTTCTCACGTGCAAGCATGCATGCAGGAACGTGTGCGCACGCACACACACGTACACAGGACAGACAGACAGACACACACAATCAAGGTAACTTTTTTGGTACTGCAAGCCGTTAAGGGATTGTAGTTGAGTGTAGTATCAATTGTGACCTTTGCATCTAGTAACAAGCTTGGTGGAAACAGTTTTGTTTCATTCTGCCCCTGGATTATCAGTTACAAACATCATTACCTTTTCCTCATTTCAATAGCTGTTAGGAACATTAACTAATTGTTAGAAATGTTGCACGTAGAATTAACTGAAATCACGAAACTACTGAAACAAATGTTGCACACTTCTGCAATTCGGTGATGAGCAGTTCTCGAAAACAGACAAAACAATGTTGATAAAAGTATTTGGATTATTTCTCACAAATTTTATAAACAAAACTTTTTACAATTAAGCACAAAATGTAAAAATAGGTAAAACAGCAAATTTTCAATTTGAAAAATATGCTATTAAAACCCGCACTTTTCTATTTAGTAGTAGTAGTTTTCATTTTTTTTTAAATACTGCTGTGTGTACTAAAACATCATTAGGGTCATTTCCTACAAACTTCATGAAGAAAACTTTTACAACTAAGCACACAATGTAGAAATAGGTTAACTGAAAAGTTTGATTAAAACATGTAGGCTAATTATTAAAACCCGTACTTTTCGTTGTAGTACTAGTATTTATTTACAAACTTACTGTTATCTATTCCAAAACTTTTACTGGATGTATGCACTGAAGGGGGAAGGGGGGAGTTGCCTAGCAGAGCATTGCTCTCATGATCTGAAGGCCTGGGTGGGAACCACTCGGAGGCACCCATTTTAGAAGTTTTGCCCTGAATTTAACATTAGTATTGACTTAATTTCCCACCAAAAGTCCTTCGGATGGGACTATAGACCATGGCCGTGTGTCAGAACACACGTAGAACGTCTTGCGCGCGCTTCAAAAACTCGTTCAACCTTTCAGAAGAGTAGGCTATTTTGTGCTGGTGGCCCACGTGGAAACAGACGACAAAGTTATAAAAACGCCACATGCATGCAGATGTATTTGAACATCTATTTTCATAGTCAGATCGCGGCTTGTTCAGATTGGAGTTCCAAAACTTGCATAATGTAGGACAGTACCTGTGTCTACGAATACCAAGGATTCAACCAAATCCACCGTTCACGCCGCTCTTTCTATTTTACCGGGTCCATTGACCTGGAATAGCTCCTCTCTCTCTCTTCGCCAAAACCTAGTTATGACAACTTTTAAATCCAGCCTCAAGGCATATTTATTTCAACTAAGATTTCCCCCTCTGTTTATATAAGAACCACCCACCTTACTAGCCTATGTCCTATCACCTGAAAAAGTATACGCCTGTTTGAGTGTGTGTTGCTTTTTCCGAAAAAATTCGCTATTGAAATTTTAATTCTGATTTTGTCTGCAGCGCACCATGTTTGTAATATCCGTTTGTTTAAACTATTGATTATTTATCATTGATTGCGTGACTGTGTAGGATTAGGTTGAATGCATGCGCTTTGATTTGTCTTTGCAAGATATAGCGCTGTATGCAAGATATAGCGCTGTATTATAAGTTCCATTTCTTCTTCTTATTATTATCAAAATCTCGCAATTGGTGCAGTTCGGAGCTTTATTTGAGGCAAGAAAACAAATGTGCACATAGCAGTAGGAGATGAAGCCAGTTGTAAATGTTCAAGTACATCTGAATCCAGTCAAACTGTTATCATCTAAGTGATCAGTGACCTGTCCATCTTGATATTTGATACTTTTCTTTCCTGCCTTTCCTATCTGAGATATTGTTTGGGCACTGCATAGCATTTTTTTTTCAAATACGCAGCAGCAGTCGTGGATGATTGCCGTGGCAGTCAGTGATATAGATATGTGCTTGATTGTTATTATGAAACAAAACAAAACAAAAAATACCAAATTAGGTATCCTTGTTGAGTCCCTTTTCATGGATTTTCTTGCAAGGAAGGAGTGAACATTGCCTTTCTTCTGAGTTGGCAAGAAGTTTAGATGCTTCCATTTCTTTGGTGGGGGTTTTATCCCTGAGCACCCCCACACTACATCAGTGGTAATACATTGTGCCAGAAAATGATCAATGCCTGCTTCAAACTGTTCAAAATGTGGAGAGACATTGTCCAATAACTATGCTTCTGCCTGGGGAGACAGGAGGTGAGGAACCTGCCAAACGTAAACCGTTGGCACTCCAAGCTCCTTCCATAGTGCTTTAATTCACTTGCTGGAGTTACTGCCGGAGTTTGTGGCTTGCTGAATAGAAAATCAATGGTCCTACATGATCATCTGAAGAATAAGGTCACAGTGTTCTTAAGAGGTAGCAGTTGCTGGTCTTCCTGATCTCGAGTCACCCTCCACATTTATATACCATGCTCAAATAATGTCACCAAGGCTTTGACTGTGGCACATGAAGGAACGCTGCTATGTGTATACTATTCACCATCCATCTCTTGGAGATTTCTTATGGTTCATGCCTGTAGAAACGGCTATTTAATCAAGGCCCTGCATTCGAATTTGAAAGCTATTCAAAATCGTGACCCCTGCTATTTTAAAGGATCTGCGGAAATAAATCAAACCTATAATTAATCATAGCTACCTCTGTTTGACCAGTTTAAATTATAAGTTGTGTAGACTAGACTCGGAGCTATTCAGCTACATTTGTATGTTGCTGCAACTATCTTTTTGCAAATTCCTATTGTTCTATACATAGTTTTGCTAGACCTCTTTTGCTGTAGTTGTTTTGATATAGCCTCACCATTTGCTTATGCTTTCTTTTGTCACCAGATCGTCCCACTCCTCCTGGACCCCCCACACCAGGCTCTGGAGACGCCACGCCAGCCCCACACTACTGGAGCACAAGACCCATGGACTTGTCCTAACCCACATGACGTGAATATGTTAGACTGAAAGGAATGAAGGGCGTAGAACTGTACTAAATGCTTAAAGAAAAACCATTGAGGGTACAGTTCTAAATTTCAAAGGGTAGAAGACTCAAGATCATGAAAAGGTAAAGATTTAAAGGGTGAATCCGTAAAGCCGCAAAGGCAAAATAGAGAAGCCCTTTAAGGGCTAACTGCTTTGCTAGAAGACAAACCATTTAAGGCAAAATAGAGAAGCCCTTTAAGGGCTAACTGCTTTTCTAGAAGACAAACCATTTAAGTGTAACTTCTTAAACGACAACCTCCTGAAAGACAAAATCTTAAAAGACAAATTCCTGAAGGTTAAAATCCTAAACAACATAACATAGAAAAGGCAAAGTCCTAAAAAGACAAGTCTCATTAAGGACAAAGTCGTAAAGACGAGTCCCAGGAGAATAATTAATCTTAAAACACAGGCCCCCGAAGGGCAAACTTTTAAAATACAAGTCTGTAAAGGGCAAACTTCCAAAGGACAAATCCTTCAAGGGCAAAACCCAAACAAGACAAGTCCTAAAAAAGGAAAAGCCTTAAAAGAAAAGCCACAGAATAGCAGAATCTTAAAAAGAAAAACGAGCTCCCGAAAGGCAAAATTATAAACAAAACAAACCCTGGAAGAATATTTCTCTTAAAAAATTAAATCTTAAGTCTAAACCCTAAAACAAGCCCTTGAAGGGTAAAGTCCTAAAAGACAAAATCGTAAAAGACATAACCATAAAATGCAAAATCCTGAAAGACAAAGCCTAAAAGGCAAAGTCATAAAAGGCAAGCCCCTCAAGGGCAACATTCTAAAACATAAGCCACTGAAGGGCACAATAACAAAAGAAACAAACCCCTAAAGGCAAAAAAAAAAATTTTAATGCCCCTAAAGGACAAATTCCTAGAAAATAAGCCCCAGAAGGGCAAATTCTAAAATCATAAACCCTCGAAGCAAGATCTTAAAACGCAACACCTTGAAGGGCAAAATCTTAAAATATATAATTTAAAGACAAAATCCTTAAAGTCATAACCCTGAAGGGCAAAGTCCTAACCAACAAGCCCCTGAAGGGTAAATGCTAAAAGATGTCCATAAAAAGAAAAATCCTAAAAGATTTCCATAAAGTGAAAAATCCGAAACAACAACTCTCTGAAAGGGAAAATCCTAAACAACCCCATAACGAGCAAAATCCTAAACAACAAGCCCCTGAAGGGCAAAATCCTAAAAGATATCCATAAAGGGTAAAGTCCTAAAAGATATCAATAAAGGGCAAAATCCTAAACAACAAGCCCTTATATGGTAAAATCCTAAAATACAAGTCTATAAATGGTATACTCCTAAAAAAAACAACAACCTTAGGCTAGTTCTTAAAAGAAATAACCCTGCAAGGCAAAGTCTCAAAAAATCCCCTGAATGGAAAGATCCTAAAAACACCTATATACCTAAAGGGCAAAATCAGAAAAATACACCATAAACCTGAAAGTAAACATCCTGAAAAACAAGCCCCTGAAGGGCAAAATCCTAAAACCCAAGCTCCTTAAGGCCAAAATACTGAATGTCAAACCCCTAAAGGGCAAAATCCTGAATGACAAACTCCTAAGGCAAAATCCTAAATGACAAACCCCTAAAGTCAAAATCCTAAATGACAAACCCCTAAAGGAAAAATCCTAAATGACAAACCCGAGAAGAGCAAAATCCAAATCAACAAACCCCTGGGGGGCAAAATCCTAAAAGACATTCACAAAGTGAAAATCCTATACAACAAGCCCATAAAGGGCAAAATCCTCAACAAGAAGCCCCTGAAGGGCAAAATCCTCAACAAGAAGCCCCTGAAGGGCAAAATCCGAAACAAGAAGCTCCTGAAGGGCAAAATCCGAAACAAAGCCCTGAAGGGCAAAATCCTTACCAACAAGCCCCAGAAGGGCAAAATCCTCAACAACAAGCCCCAGAAGGGCAAAATCCTCAACAACAAGCCCCAGAAGGGCAAAATCCTAAACAACAAGCCCCTGCAGGGCAAAATCCGAAACAAGAATCCCCAGAAGGGCAAAATCCTTACCAACAAGCTCCTGAAGGGCAAAATCCGAAACAACAAGCCCCAGAAGGGCAAAATCCTAAACAAGAATCCCCAGAAGGGCAAAATCCTAAACAACAAGCCCCAGAAGGGCAAAATCCTAAACAACAAGCCTCTGAAGGGCAAAATCCTAAACAACAAGCCCCTGCAGGGCAAAATCCTTAACAACAAGCCCCAGAAGGGCAAAATCCTAAATGAGCCTCTGAAGGGCAAAATCCTTAACAAGAAGCCTCTGAAGGGCAAAATCCTAAATGAGCCTCTGAAGGGAAAAATCCTAAACAAGCAGCCCCTGAAGGGCAAAATCCTAAATAAGCCTCTGAGGGGAAAAATCCTAAATAAGCCTCTGAAGGGCAAAATCCTAAACAAGAAGCCTCTGAAGGGCAAAATCCTAAACAACGCCCTGAAGGGCAAAATCCTAAACAACAAGCTCCTGTAGGGCAAAATCCTAAACGCCCTGAAGGGCAAAATCCTAAACAAGCCCCTGAAGGGCAAAATCGTAAATAAGGCAAGGCAAAGTCTCAAAAAAGCCCTTGAAGGGCAAGACCTTTTAAAAAATTCATAAACCTAAAAGATAAAATCCTGAGAGGCAAGCTCATGCAGGGCAAGATCAGGGAAAAAACCTTAAAAGTATACATCCTGAAAGACGAGCCTGTTAAGGGTAAAATCCTAAGCAAAAGCCCCTGAAGGGGCAAAATCCTAAGGCACAGGCTCCTTAAGGGCACAGTCCCAAAAGGCAAGTATGTAACGGGTACAATCCTAAAAAAACAAGCCCTTATGCCAGTTCTTAAAAAGAAATAAGGATGAAGGGAAAAGTCTTTAGAAAAAAAAACCTAGAGGGCAAAAAACTAAAAGACATTGATCTCAAAAGACCAAAGTCCTAAGAGCCAAAATCCTGAAAGGGAAAAACCCAGAAAGACAAACCCCGAAAGGGCAAAGTCTGCAAACAATATAAACCTAAAATTAAAAATCCTGAAACACAAGCTCCTGAAGGGGCAAAATCCAACAAAAATTCAAAAGGCAAAATCTTAAAAGACTAATTCTAAAAGACAGCTATGAGCCCTTGAATGGCAAATTAATAAAAGCTTAAATTCAAAAGGCAAAATCCTAAACAACAAAAATCCTAAAAGACAAGCCCCTGAAGGGTAAAATTCTGGTGGAAAAACAAACTCAAAGGCTAAAACCTAAAAGAAAAACCCTTGAAGGGCAAAATTCTAAGAAAGATCGAATTGAAGGGCAAAATCCTAAAAGACAAGCCCCCGAAGGGCAAAAGTCCTGAAAAACAGACTAAAAGGCAAAATACTGAAAGATAGACCCCTGAAGGGAAAAATCCTTAGAAAAAAAACAACCTAAAAAGGCAAAATCCTTAAAGACAAGCCCCTGGAAGGCAAAATCCTGGAAAAAAACTGTCAAAGGCTAAAACCTAAAAGAAAAGCCTCTGACGGGCAAAATCCTGAAAAACTGTCCTGAAGGGCAAAATCCTAAAAGAAAAAAAGATCAATCTAAAAAGGCTAAAACCTGAAAGACAAGCCCCTAAAGGCCAAATCCCTGAAGGGCGAAATTCGCAAACAATAAAAACCTTAAAGTCAAAATCTGAAAAGTCCAGCCCGTGAAGAGAAAAAATTTTAAAACAGTTTATAAGGCAACATCTTAAAGCAAAAAGCCTAAGGGCAAAATCCTAAAATACAAGTCCCTGAAGGGCAAAATCCTAAAGCAAAAAGCCTGATACGGGCAAAATCCTAAAATACAAGACCCTGAAGGGCAAAATTCTAGGAAATAAAACAAACTAAAAGGCAAACACCTAAACGACAATTCCCCGAAGCCTGCAATCCTGAAAGACAAGTATAAAACAGGCACAATCCTAAAGATATCAACCTAAAAAGCAGAATCCTAAAAGACAAGCCTTTGAAGGGAAAACTCTTTTAAAAATAGCATAACTTAAGAGCCAAAATCGTGGGGGGGGGGATCCCCTGAAAGGTAAAATCTTTATTTTTTTTATAAAAAAATTCCCAGGAGGACAAATCTAATGTAGAGCCTGGCATCGTTGTCCAGGGATCTAGGGCACATATGCCTGTTTTAGATCTCTCTGGTTTGAACAGCACAGTTGATAGTTTTTAGGGCCTTTTGTATGAGAGTGGCATCTACATGACCTCCCATCTTAAATCCAAATGCAAATAGAGCAGTATGGACTGTCGTTTCTTTGAACAGCCCGTAATCGAAATGCCACAGGAAATTAGGAATAAGTCATGGAAAACCTCTAAATATGCTGACACTACTTCGTATATTTCCACAAGTTTATTAGTACAGGGTACAACCTGTCAATGTGTATAATCTCCACTAAACATTCCAGTCATACTTTTTACATTTTACGAGATCGTATCAAAAAAAACTTTATCCTGGGAGTTATATATAAGGCTTAAAGATCAGGATTTCAAAATTTCTTCAGTAGTAGTTGAATCTTAATCAGTAAGGAGCCAGTCTTGGAGCACACATTGATTTGGGTGTCCTAAAATGGCACAACTGGTAAAATTATTGCGCACAGTTCTTATGAGGGGAAGGGAGACATTCTGCCCCGAGACTCTTTCTTTAAGCATTTGATCGACCTAAGTGGTCTCTACTCTCTCTCGCCCTGATTCCTTAAAAGTCTTAACATAGATGTCAAAAAGTCGTCATTTGGGTCATCTGAAAGTTCTCTGGCATTGTGTCTGGTGGCTGTTACTCGAATCAAGACCTTACAGAGGTAAGTGCTTAATTCATTTGTTTGGATTTTACTCTTTGTAGCACCATTGTGAAGCCTCAATTTTGAAAGTAGTAATTGGAGTAGTAGTAGGAGTAGAAGTAGTAACGTTTTTATTCTCAATATTATTGTATTTTACTGTATGTTTGTCCGTCGTGTTCGACGATGACCTCCAAAACAGCAGAGGATGCAGCTGCTGTTTCGGAAATTGGGCAGAAATTTGATTATAGTGGAGATGTCTTTCCCGCAGTACATCCCCACTCTCTCGGCCAAGTGGGCATACGGACAGTCAGCGTTGGAGATGTTCTCCAAAGGCCAACTACCCCCCAGGGCTGCAGCACATAAGGACTGTGCAAGTCAAGCCTCCTAGTCAGAGAGTCATAGTCGATCACTAAAGACTTAGGCTGTAAAGTGGAATTCCATGAGTGGGAAAGCCACTGGTCATACAGCCTCTCACTTTGCTGTTGTCCCCAGCGTCAATGGTTTAATCAAGAACTGTGATAAAGCCCAGGCGCTGACGGCACTATATTATTACTGCTGTTATTACTATCATTACTTTTTTCCTTAAACACAGAAATTCTTTGTTGTGTTATTTCTGATGGCATTGTTTTCATAGAGTTATGTTGATCATTGATAGAGATTTATCTGCCTTTGCGCCTGTCGGCAGCACTGTGTGGGGCTCTGTGTTTGAGTGCTGGATGTGTGTGTTTTTCTGCTTCCTTTCCAGAAATTTTTACATCTTCTTGTTCATGTTTTCACCCTGAGTTATTTGGTCAGAACATTTTTCCTTGTTATTATCTACTTTTTGAGATATTTCGATTTATAATTTTCATCTTTGTTTGAATTGTTCAAAATTTCGATTCGACTTATGAATTGTGTTTACCTGACTGTGCTGGTCTTTGTGACCCATTTTAATCTGACCCTGCTGCCGTTCAACAAATTGCACGTGATTCACGAACTGACACCACCCCATCAATCAAATCTAGTGTGTGTTGTGCTGCTACCATGACAGTGAGAGCCACGGACTATAGAGCTATGCTCGCACCTGAATTTTGTCAAAAACAGTACATGCTTGCTCCTCAGATTAAGCAGCAAATAACAAACTTAGGCATTCATCGCTGCAAAACCAGACGGGGAACACGGGCAGGCCGACGTCATCGCCAGTGGTGGGCTTCCCTCTCCCATGTCTCCCCCCTCACCTCTGACGTCACTTCTGTTACCCCTGACAACGCTTCTTCCCCATGCTGCCGTCCACCCGCCCCTTCAGCTGTTCACTGTTCTGTTGTTTGTGACTCTGATAATGTTTTTTGTTCTGATGATGATGATGTATATCATGATGTGTTTCAAACACAGAATCCCCTGATTAGCACAGTTCTTTCACCATCTTCTACTCCTGATTCACTATCCAAACTCTTGTCTGTTCTTCCGCTAGCCGCATCTCCACCATCGCCTTCGTCCTCTTCCTCTGATGCTTGTCCAAACTCACCACTTTCATCTTCAACCTCTCCACCTCCTTCTCAAGTTTGTTTGTTCAATGTGCAGTCTGTCTGTCCAAGTGGAAAAGTCGACTACATTTCTGACTTCATCTCTGAAAAAAACATTGACTTAACCTTCCTCACCGAAACTTGGCTTAAACCACATGGCCATGAGCCCAAAATAAAACAGCTGACTCCTCCAGGATATAAAACTATTTCTTTTCCCAGACTCTCTCGAGGAGGTGGGATTGCCATAATTTTCAAAAACACATTGGAACCAGCTCTTTCTTTCAGCCACAACCTTCCATTCCCACACGACTCTTTTGAAGTTTGCGAAATCAACCTCAACTTACCTGGCCACTCTATTACGTTCTGTTGCCTTTACCGTCCACCTCCTAGCCGTAAGAACAACCTGACATCTTCTGTTTTTCATCAAGAATTCCAGTCACTCCTCGACCACTACAGCCTCTCTCCTACTAAACTTATGATTCTCGGTGACTTTAACTTCCATTTCGACAACCAGTCTTCTCCAGATGTCAAACGTCTTTCTCTTTCTCTGTCCAACCATTCTCTCTCCCAACTGGTAAACGAAGCAACGCACAGATCTGGCCATATTTTAGACTGGCTGATTACTTCTTCTTCTTCTTCAAGTGTCCGGTCTGGTCCTGCAGACATCGACGATCATGGCTCTCCATTCTTCCCTGTTCTCGGTCCCTCTCATGAGCTCATTGTTAGTGCCCTCTTTATTCGTTGCGAATTTGTTTAAGCTGTCTGTGAATTTTGTGCGTTGTTTTCCCTCTGCTCTTGTTTCCACAGATTGTGCCACTCCATAACAGTTTCTCTAGTCCGTCAGCCTGATTATATGGCCGAAAAATTTGAGCTGTCTTTCTCTGATGGTGTTGAGAAGGGATCTCTTGTACCCAGCCATTTCATTACTTCTGCATTAGTTTTTCTTTTTGTCCATGAGATTTTCATGATTCTCCGGATGAACCACATTTCCACTGCTTCTAGTCGCTGTTCTGTGTCTTTGGCTAGGGTTCCAGCACTCACATCCGTACAGAAGAATGGACCATACGTAGGCTCTCAAAACATGGATCTTTGTCTTGAGGCTTATCTTACTGTTGGTAAAAATGCATTTCTGTTGTTAAAAGTTGCTTAGATTGACCGATTCTCTTCTTGATTTCTGTGTCACACTTGCGTCCGGGGTGATAGTACAACCAAGGTATTTAAAGGTGTTTACTTGTTATTCTCTCTCCTTTACAGGTATGTTGCATTGTGGTATAAACAGCTTTTTTCGAGATCACCATGCTTCTGTCTTCTTTGCATTGAGCTGTAATCCTTTCTTTTCGCTTTCGTCTGTTACTGTTGTTAAAATCTTTTGCAGTTTTTCTTCAGAGTCGGCGATAAGGCTTGTGTCATTGCATATCTCAGGTTTGTTATGTTGTGGCCACTACACTAATTCCCTCATGACTCTAATATTTCGTGGGAATTATTTCACTATATTACATTAAATAAATCAGGCGAGAACACGCAGCCCTGCCTCACACCCTGCAGATTGGTCTATATTGACTGATGTTATTGTCGACTCTAATGGGCTGCCTCCTGTTCCAATATATGTTTCTGAGGACTCGAAGATCTTTCCCGTCGATGTTTAGCCCTGCCTGAATATCAAACAAGTCGGAGTGTGTACTTTGTCGAACGCTTTTGAGTAGTCAATGAAGCAGAGGTACAGGTCTTTCTGGACCTCGATGGATCTTTCCATGGGAGTTTTCAATGCGAAGATTGCATTTCTGGTGCCTTTGTCTGCCATGAATCCAAATTGCGTTTTGATATTTCTGGGAGTATTTTATTTCTCATTCTCTTCATGAGTATTCGTAAAAGAACTTTGGTGAGGTGACTCATCAGGCTGATTGTACGATGTTGGTCACATTCAGCTGTACCCAGTTTCTTAGGGATCGCAATGTAGATGGACTTCTTCATATCTGTCGGAATCTCTCCTGTGTCATATATATTGTTTAGTAGTTTTGTGACCGCCTTAATTCCCACTTCATCCAGGGCTGTTATCAATTCAGATGAGATAATCTGCTGATTACTAATGCTTCATTTAATCTTGTTACATCTGTTTCTGTCACTGACGAACTGCATTCTGATCATTCCGCCATTCTTTTCCACCTCAACATCACAAAACCTGTCAGAAAGAAGAAATATGTTACTCGTCGCAATCTTAAGGCCTTAGACATTCATACTTTCTCTTCACAAGCTTCCGAACGTTTTTCACAAACCTCTGACCACACTGACCTCTCTGAATACTATAACACTGTTCTCCGCCAATTGCTTGATGAGCATGCACCTCCTACTGACCATCTCCTACCTGACAGACCTGTGCGCCATGGTATACCAAGACATCCTGATAGCGAAGCGCAAAACGCCGGCAACTAGAACGGCAGTGGCGGAAATCAAAAACCGAAATCCACAAACAGCTTTTCCGAAAACAAATAAAGTCAAACTCTTAATCCATTCAGCAAAGACAGAATACTACTCTTCCCAAATTCTCTGCGCTACATCCATAAAATCTCTTTTTTCCCTCACCTCAAATCTCCTTGGGTCTGCAAAAACAACTCCTCTGCCTACCACCCACAGCCTGTCTGAACTTCCATCTATCTTTTCTGCCTTCTTTTCAGACAAAGTCCACAACATACGCTCCAGAATGGATCAGACTCTTTTTCCAGCCTACACCTCCTGATCCCAGTTCACTGGCACTCCTCTCTTTTCCTTCTGTTCCACAAGTGAAAAAGAAATCATGACAATTCTGAAGGAAATGACTATAAAATCATGCGCCCCTCGATCCCATACCTGCTCCTGTTTTCTTACAATCCCTTTTCCACAACTTGTACTATTATCACTAAAATAGTAAACTCATCTCTTCTGTCAGGACATTTTCCACAAGCTCTTAAAACCGCAATAGTCACACCTCTACTGAAAAAGCACGACCTCGATCCCAACATTCTGAAGAATTATAGACCTGTCTCAAACTTACCCTTTGTCTCTAAAGTACTAGAAAAAGTTGTTCTCAAACAGCTCAACAGTCACCTTCATTCCAATGATCTCCTTCCCCTTTTCAATCTGCCTATCGCCCAACCACAGCACCGAAACCACCCTAGTCCACACTTTAGATACACTTCTACTTGTTCTGATGCAGGAAAAATCTCCCTCCTCATCTTCTTGACTTATCTGCAGCCTTCGACACTATAGATCACTCAATTCTTCTTTCTCGCCTCCAAAATACGTTTGGTATTAATGGCACAGCCCTCACCTGGTTTACTTCATACCTCACAGACAGATTCCAGAAAGTTATTGTAAACAAAAATTCAATCAAAATCTGTCAAAATGGAATGTGGAGTCCCACAGGGATCAGTCCTGGGCCCCGTTCTCTTTACTCTCTACACTGCTCCACTCTCACATATAATAAACAACCACCATATTGATCATCATTTCTATGCTGATGACACTCAGCTTCAGTGCAGTGATACTGTTGAAAACTTGCCTTCCCTCCTGACAAATATGTCCTACTGCCTTCGGGACATTCAAAACTGGATGACTCGGAACAGGTTACAACTTAGTGCTGATGGAACCGAAGCCGTGCTCATAGGGACCCAACATAGGCTTTCCTCCATCACAGCAACATCAATAGAATTCGGCAGTGCGTCAGTTCCTTTGTCCAACTCTGTGAAGTATCTAGGTGTAGTTCTTGACAACACACTCTCTATGAAAAAATTCATCACTCAGACCTGCCAGTCTTGCTACTATCAACTACGGCGCATAAGCGCGATTCGCAAGTATCTGTCCACTGATGCAACTTCCAAGCTCGTCACATCTCTCATTCTTTCACGTTTAGACTACTGTAATTCTCTTTTGGCTGGCCTACCAGCATCATCCATCCACTCTCTTCAACGCATACAAAACTCTGCAGCTCGACTGGTCCTAAGAAAGAAAAAATCCGAACACATCACTCCTCTTCTGCGATCTCTTCACTGGCTTCCAGTCTCACAAAGACTGGAGTATAAAATCAATACCCTCTGTTTCAAATGTCTCCACAAATCTGCACCATCTTATCTTTGTAACTGTCTTCACCTGTACACTCCATCCCGTTCCCTTCGTTCAGCCGCAGATACTTTGTGCTTTCGAACACCAGATTCAAACATACCATGTTGGCTGTCGATCGTTTTCTGTTTCTGGTCCGTCCACGTTGGAATGACCTCCTCTTTCACTTCGCCAAAAACCTTCACTTGATACCTTCAAATCCAGCCTCAAAACACACTTATTTCCTACTGACACTTTTCCCTCATATCCGTCTCTACTTTTTCAACAGCAAACCTTCATCTCCTAAGTGTGTTCGCGGTGTGTGTGGGGTGTGGGGTGTGTGTGTGTGGGGTGTGTGTGTGTGTGTGTGTGTGTGTGTGTGTGTGTGTGTGTGTGTGTGTGTGTACATACACGTGCATAAATTTGAAATATGTTCTTTATTATATTTGAGGAAAGTTGCATGCGCGTAAATGATATGAGTGCAAGCGCTTCGATTTGTTTGTTTTACAAGATTCGGCGCTATATAAATTCCATATATTATTATTATTATTATCATTTCCCACATTACTTTTGACTAATTTTGCTCTTTTAGGTGTGCCACAGTGTAAACAATCCTTTTGCTGCTTGAAAAAAATAAAATTCCAGTAAAACATGTAGGCTTCTTGGTCTTTTTTTTCACTAAAACAAAGGAGTAAGCGAATGTGCAAATTTTGTACCTTGGAGATAACATAAGTACTGATTCCACTCCCTCAAGAATCCTTTGGGTAAGGCTAGCCAGGCCCCATGCGCGAACACACTCAGAACTTGCGCACGCGTGATAAACCCTTTTGGAAGAGTAGACCATTTCTTGTAAGTAAAAGCGGATGACAGATTACCCCCCCAAAAAAGCATCCGCACAGGTGGTGTGTTTAGACACTACTCCCGAAGTCGGAATGCGGCTACCTCAACAGTGGATAAAACTAGTCACACACGCAAAAGTATTATCATTGTTGAACCACAGAGCTCTAGCTGAAGAAAGAAAACAAAACAAAAACAAACAATTTTGTAATCATAAGTCTTTCTTGGGCAATTGATTAATCTCCTTGCTGAGGTACCAAGAAAATAGTTTTAACTCAAGATTCAAGATTTTATTTCAAGAAAAAAACCCAAGGAGTACATGAAATTTAACAAAACCACAACTTGCGGATATGGGCGTGAGAAAAATACTCACACACAAATTCGCTCCAAAATGAAAGAGTACAAACACTATAATGTAAGTAAATTAAAAACCAAGAATGTTTTTGTTTTTCATTCTTAAAAAGCATCTCTTTCTGTTCAGGTCTCACTGATGTCATGGAAGACAGTCCCCGCCAAGATCATTCATAGTCGGGGGTTTCTGTCACATCATTATTGCACACCTCAGGAGAGGAACTGCAAGACTTTATCAGGTATCTTCTTCTTTGTCTTACTAGAGTGGAGTGGAGTATCGTGTGTTGTGTCGTGTCGTGTCGTGTACTATATATTTAGTCATGGCAACTAGGAGGGAGCGTGTCACCATAATAGCAGAGCCACCCATTACTTTATTGGCCCTCGTCTAGATTTCCAGGGGTCACAGGCAGGTGTGAGAGATTTGTGTATGCCACCATTTTGCCCACCATTAAGGTGGCTGCATTTTCGACCTTGGGGATACTCTCTCTCTCTCTCTCACTCTCTCTCTATCTATCTATCTATATATCTATATCTCTCTCTCTCTCTCTCTCTATATATATATATTATATATATATATATGATCTCCCTTGCACCCTTTTGATAGAAAAAAGGATCCCCAAAGAACATAAGGCACAAAAATTCATTAGCCACTTATTTTCATACCTTTTTTTAAAGAAAATTTTTTTAACCACTATTATTTTTGCATAGTTTTCTTCTCTTTCTGTATTTCATTTTTCGCTGGCAGCGGTGGTAGGCCACAAAAATATCTATTTATTCTTAGGTTGGCGATAGACACTTATAAATTCTGCAGGGTGTCTTGCTGTTACCTACCACAAAGGATGAGTGAGGTTTCAAATAGTGCTGGGACCTCTGAAGAGTGCTCAACCAGGAGCCGAAACTCGAGTCAGGTCAGGCCAAAGGCATGGTCCTTACTCAAATATTCCCCTAATGCTGCCTTCAAAGTTTTATCTTGTAGTGATTTTTTCCCCTCTCAAATCTTGGACAAAAACTAATTTATGATGAGAATGAAGTTGTAATTGGTTACCTGCACTTGTTTTTCCTCACTCTTTTGTCTCAGTTATATGATTGGTCAAGTGGGGAAATAGCATCTCTTCTGAGATCCAAGTAAAGGCCATTTATCTTCAATTTATCTTCAACTTCTTCTGCCTGTGTCAACACTCAAATGTGTCTGACTATGTTGGGGTTAATAATGCTATCCAGCTAAAAATTAAAAATAGACCCATTGGCTGGACACAGACTGTATGATCTCCCTTGCATCCTTTTGATAGAAAAAAGGATCCCCAAAGAACATAAGGCACAAAAATCCATTAGCCACTTATTTTCATACCTTTTTAAAGAAAATTTTTTAACCACTATTATTTTTGCATAGTTTTCTTCTCTTTCTGTATTCCATTTTTCGCTGGCAGCGGTGGTAGGCCACAAAAATATCTATTTATTCTTAGGGTGGCAATAGACACTTATAAATTCTGCAGGGTGTCTTGCTGTTACCTACCACAAAGGATGAGTGAGGTTTCAAATAGTGCTGGGACCTCTGAAGAGTGCTCAACCAGGAGCCGAAACTCGAGTCAGGTCAGGCCAAAGGCATGGTCCTTACTCAAATATTCCCCTAATGCTGCCTTCAAAGTTTTATCTTGTAGTGATTTTTTTCCCTCTCAAATCTTGGACAAAAATTAATTTATGATGAGAATGAAGTTGTAATTGGTTACCTGCACTTGTTTTTCCTCTCTCTTTTGTCTCAGTTATATATATATATATCTATATATATATATATATATATATATATATATATATATATTGTGTGTGTGCATTTGTTTACCTCCAAATGTTTGTTTTTTTTAATTATACGTTATTTATATTTTTTCTTGTCTGCGTAAGCATTTGTTCCCTTGTAAAGGTGATAGTTTATAACAGAACGTTTGCCAGGGACAGCTTAAATTTTTTTTTGCCGTGAATGTTCCATATCTTTTGCACTTAATGTGATTTATGCACAAGGCCTCAATTTAGTGTATGATACAAAAGACTAGCACCTAGACCACCACTCGGGGTCTAGGGGATAGGGGTATGTGCTCAGGTTCAAACGGGAATCGAACCCAAATTTTTGTTCAATCTTGGGCAGGTGTGCTACCTCAAGACCACTGATCACCTGTGTGTGTGTTTTATTTTTTATTTTATTCTTTTATATCGAGGATAATCGAATAAGCACTTATGTGCTTTTTTTTTTTATCCAGTCCCTGTGTATATGTGGTTTTGTGAATTATGTCGTCTGTTCCCACCGGCACACAATGGCCTACTCTTACGAAACGCGGAATAGGATTTAATGTGTGCGCAAGATGTTCTGCGTGCGTTTGCACACGGGGCCTCCGTTTATAGCCTCATCCGAAGGACTTTTGGGGAGTGGAGTCGGCACTGATGTTAACTCCAGGGGAAAATAGCCACTTGTACGGGAATCGAACCCGGGTCGTCAGATTGCGAGCGCCATGTTCTAACCACTAGGCTATCCCGTCACCCCTGGCGTGCCTCTCCCCCGTGCGTGCGTGCGTGCGTGTGTGTGTGTTCGTGCGCTTGCGTGCGTGTATGAGTGTGCGTGCGTGCGTGCGTGTGTGTGTGTGTGTTCGTGTGTGTGTTCGTGTTCGTGTGTGTGTGCTCGTGTGTGTGTGTGTGTGTGTGTGTGTGCGCGTGTGTGTGCGTGTGTGTGTAGAATCAAGTCGGGTCAAAATTATCTTTATTGAGGGTAAGATTTTAAGTTTATACAGATTTATTTTTCAGCCTGCCCTCACAAAAAATAAAACTCAAGAAAATTGACATGCAAAAGTAAACAAAGACGATACTAATGTGAAATTCTGAATGAAATAAAATAGAACATGAAAAACATTCCTGATCTCACGATATGAGATAAAAAGAAAACCCGGACACGACAGCATGCCTTCAAATCAGTTAAGTAATTGAGAAAGCAGGGGTAACAAGAGTGAAAATGGCAATTTACAATGCAAACCAGATAAGATTTTTTTTTTTAAAGTCGAGCATAAAAATGGTCTTACAATTTGTCCGTGAAATGCTTCTTCAAAAGATTCTTAATTTTTTTTTTAGAGGAGCTAGTTTTAAAAAGGGAGATAAATCATTCCACAACGTTCTTCCTGATTAAGCGAGGCTAACTTAACAGAGAATTATAAGGGAGGCTGAACCGAAACAGTTTATGACTAAGCCTGCTTTTATAGACAGCAAAATTGTTCACGATGACATTTATTTAGCTCAGGGCTTTTCCATATATAGTATTGTGTACATATAACGACAGGATAGCCTGGTGGTTAGAGTGATGTATTCGTGATCTGCTGACCCGGGTTCGATTCTCGTTCAAGAGGATTTTCCCTCTGGAGTTAATATCAGTGCCGACTCCACTCTCCCCCCAAAGTCCTTCGGATGAGACTACAAATCGAGGTCCCGTGTGCGAACGCATGCATAACATCTTGCGCACACGTTAAAATCCGCTTTTGGAAAGAGTAGGCCATTGTGTGCCGGTGGGAACGGATAACAAAATTTACCAAACTGCATACACACGGGGACTGGATGGAAAAAAGCACACGATGGCTTATTCCATTATCCTCGAATTAAAAGGAAAAAATATAAATGAATAAAGAGAAATAAAAAAAAGATTTCTTGAAATACAGACTGCCTGTGAGTGGAAGACTATCTATCCTTGTGTACATGGGCCTGGTCAGTGTGCTGGATTCAGTGTCTTACTTGTTTGAAAGCTCGTTCATGTAGGCGGCTATTATGCTTTAAGTTTATTTCTTAAGCCCTGTGTGTTTGTATGTGTAAGTGTGTGTGTGTGCGCGCGCGCGCAGGCGCGCATGCATGTGTGTGTGGGGGGGGGGAGGGGGATTTTTTTAATGTAGCTGCATTCCAACTTCGGAGGAATTTTCTTCACATGATTTGTATACCTCTTTCTTTTTAGGCCTAGGAGATACCATGGAAGACTGGCACGTTGGAGGAAATCAACAGAAAACTACACCAGGAAGAAAATACTACAGGAAAGGAGGAGATTGCTACACCAGGAAGGAAAGACTACACCTGGAAAATTACACCAGAAAAGAAAAGGACTACACCAGGAAAACTTAAAACTACACCAGGAAAAACTACATCAGTAAAAGAAATACAACACCAGAAAGGAAAGACTACACCAGGAAAGAAAGGAAAGGCTACACCAGGGGAAAAAAATTACATCAGGAAGGAAAGACTACACCAGGAAGGAAAGACTACACCAGGAAAGAAAGATTACATCATGAAGGAAAGACTACACCAGGAAGGAAAGACTACACCAGGAAAAAAAACTACACTCAGGAAAGAAAGAAAGACTACACCAGGAAGGAAATACTACACCAGGAAGGAAAAACTACACCAGGAAGGAAAGAAAGAAAGACTACACCAGAAAAGAAAGGAAAAACTACACCAGAAAAGAAAGGAAAGACTACACCAGGAAAGAAAGAAATACTACACCAGAAAGGAAAGAAATACTACACCAGGAAAGAAAGAAATACTACACCAGGAAAGAAAGAAATACTACACCAGAAAGGAAAGAAATACTACACCAGAAAGAAAGAAATACTACACCAGAAAGGAAAGAAATACTACACCAGAAAGGAAAGAAATACTACACCAGAAGGGAAAGAAATACTACACCAGGAAGGAAAGAAAGACTAACACCAGGAAGGAAAGAAAGACATCAGGAAGGAAAGACTACACCAGGAAGGAAACACTACACAAGGAAGGAAACACTACACCATGAAAGAAAGATACAACATGAAGGAAAAGACAGACTTCACCAGCAAGGAAAGAATACACCAGGAAAGGAAAGACTACACCAGGAAAGTCAGTCTACACCAGAAAATATTACACCGGGTAAGAAGGAATAAACCAGAAAATATTACACCAGGAAGGAAGGACACTAACAACAAAACTGTACCAGGAAATAAAAGACCACACCAAAAAGGAAATAATACACCAGAAAAGAAGAAAAGTCTACACCAAAAAGAAAACGCTACACCAGGACGAAAAAATGGAAGACTACACCATGAAAATGAAGTTTACACCAGAAAAGAAAAGATTTACATCGGACATGAAAGACTACACAAAGGTAGAACAGCCTATACCAGACAGACCACACCAGGAAAAAAAAGATTACACCAGTAAGAAAAGACTACACCAAGAAAGAAAAGGAAAGACTACACCAAAAAAGAAAAGACAACACTAGGAAAGAAAGAAACGATGACACCAGGAAGAAAGACTACACCAGAAAAGAAAGAAATGACTACACCAGGAAAGAAAGACTACACCAAGAAAGAAAAGAAAGACTGCACAAGGGAAGGAAAGACTACACCAGAAAAAGGAAAGGCCACACCAAAAGGAAAGACTACACCAGGAAAGAAAGGAAAGACTACACCAGAAAAGAAAAGACTACACCAGGAAAGACTACACCAGGAAAGAAAGGAAAAACTACACCAGGAAAGAAAACAAAACTACACCAAAAAAGAAAGATTACACCTGGAACGAAAAATTACACCAGGAGAGAAAGACTACACCAAGAAGGAAAGACTTCACTAGGAAAGAAAGACCACGCCAGGAAGGAAAGACACCAGCAAATAAAAAAGCCCTGTACCATTAAATAGAAGACCACACCAGGAGGAAATATTTTACCAGAAAGGAAGAAAAGTCTACACCAGAAAGAAAACACAGCACCAGAGGAAACAAGAAAGACTACACCAGGAAAAGAAAGATTACACCAGAAAAGAAGAGTTACATCAGACATGAAAGACTACACTAGGGAGAAAAGACTACACCAGGAAGGAAAGACTACACCAGGAAAGAAAAGAAAGACTACATCAGGAAAGGAAAGACTACACCAGAAAAGACTACACCTGGAAAGAAAGGAATGACTACACCAGGGAAGAAAGAAAGACTACACAATGAAGAAAGACTACACCAGAAAAGAAAGACTTTACCAGGAAGAAAGACTACACCAGAAAAGAAAGAAAAGACTACACCAGAAAAGAAAAAGACTACAACCGGGAAAGAAAGACTACACCAGAAAGAAAGACTACACCAGGAAAGAAAGACTACAGCAGGAAAGACTACACCAGAAAAGAAAGAAAAGACTACACCAGAAAAGGAAAGACTACACCAAGGAAGAAAAAATAGACTACACCAGGAAAGGAAAGACTACACCAGGAAAGAAAGACTACACCAGAAAAGAAAGACTACACCAGAAAGGAAAGGCTACACCAGAAAGGAAAGGCTACACCTGGAAAGAAAGACTACACCAGGAAAGAAAGGCTACACCAGGAAAGAAAGACACCAAGAAAAAAAGACTACACCAGAAAGGAAAAACTACACCAGGAAAGAAAGACTACACCAAGAAAGAAAGAAAAGACTACACCAGGAAAGAAAGACAACATCAGAAAAGAAAAGAAAGACTACACCAGAAAAGGAAAGACAGATTACACCAGGAAAGACTGCACCAGGAAAGAAAGAAAAGACTACACCAGGAAAGAAAGAAAAGACTACACCAGGAAGAAAGACTACACCAGGAAAGGAAAGACTACACCAAGGAAGAAAGACTACACCAGAAAAGAAAGAAAAGACTACACCAGGAAAGAAAGAAAGACTGCAACCGGAAAGAAAGACTACACCAGGAAAGAAAGACTACACCGGGAAAGAAAGACTACACCGGGAAAGAAAGGAAAGACTGCACCAGAAAAGAGAGACTACACCAGAAAGAAAAAAAGACACCAGAAAAGAAAAAAAGACACCAGGAAAGGAAAGAAAGAACTACGCCAGAAAAGAAAGACTACACCAAGAAAGGAAAGAAAGAGTACACCAAGAAGAAAAGATAGACTACACCAAGAAAGACTACAACCAAAAAGAAAGAAAGACTACACCAGAAAAGAAAGAAAGACTACACCAGGAAAGAAAGACTACACCAGGAAAGAATACACCAGGAAAGAAAGGAACGACACCAGGAAGTACATCACCAGGAAAGACACACCAGGAAGGAAAGACTAAACCAGGAAAGAAAGGAAAGACTATACCAGGAAAGAAAGGAAAGACTATACCAGGAAAGAAAGAAAAGACTACACCCGAAGAAAGACTATACCAGAAAAGAAATAAAAGATTACAACAGGGAAGAAAAAAAGACTACACCAAGAAAGGAAAGACTACACCAGGAAAGAAAAGACTACACCAAGAAAGGAAAGACTACACCAGGAAGGAAAAGACAGACTACACCAGGAAGGAAAAGAAAGACTACACCAAGAAAGAAAGGAAAGACTACACTAAGAAAGAAAGGAAAGACTACACCAAGAAAGAAAAACACTACACCAGGAAAGAAAGACTACACCAGGAAAGAAAGACTACACCAGGAAAGGAAAGAAAGTGTACACCAGAAAGAAAGACTACACCAAGAAAGAAAGACTACACCAGGAAAGAAAGACTACACCAGGAAAGGAAAGAAAGTGTACACCAGGAAAGAAAGACTACACCAAGAAAGAAAGACTACACCAGGAAAGAAAGACTACACCAGGAAAGGAAAGAAAGTGTACACCAGGAAAGAAAGACTACACCAGGAAAGAAAGACTACACCAGGAAAGAAAGACTACACCAGGAAAGGAAAGAAAGTGTACACCAGGAAAGAAAGACTACACCAGGAAAGAAAGACTACACCAGGAAAGGAAAGAAAGTCTACACCAGGAAAGAAAGACTACACCAGGAAAGGAAAGAAAGTCTACACCAGGAAAGAAAGACTACACCAGGAAAGAAAGACTACACCAGGAAAGGAAAGAAAGTCTACACCAGGAAAGAAAGACTACACCAGGAAAGAAAGACTACACCAGGAAAGGAAAGAAAGTCCACACCAGGAAAGAAAGACTACACCAAGAAAGGAAAGAAAGACTACACCAGAAAAGGAAAGACTACACCAATGAAGAAAAGATAGACTATACCTGGAAACGCTACACCAGGGAAGAAAGACTACACCAGAAAAGAAAGGAAAGACTACACCAAGAAAGGAAAGACTACACCAAGAAAGGAAAGACTACACCAGGAAAGAAAGACTACACCAGGAAAGAAAGACTACACCAGGAAAGAAAGGAAAGGCTACACCAGAAAGGAAAGACTACACCAGGAAAGAAAGACTACAACAGAAAAGAAAGGAAAGGCTACACCAGAAAGGAAAGACTACACCAGGAAAGAAAGACTACACCAGGAAAGAAAGACTACACCAGGAAAGAAAGACTACACCAGGAAAGAAAGGAAAGACTACACCAGAAAGGAAAGACTACACCAGGAAAGAAAGACTACACCAGGAAAGAAAGACTACACCAAGAAAGAAAGACAACACCAAGAAATAAAGACTACACCAAGAAAGAAAGACAACACCAAGAAAGAAAGTCAACACCAGGAAAGAAGAGAAAGACTACACCAGAAGAGAAAGACTATACCAGGAAAGGAAAGACTACACCAGAAAGGAAAGGCTACACCAGAAAGGAAATGCTACACCAGAAAGGAAAGACAAACCTGGAAAGAAAGGAAAGACTACACCAGGAAGGAAAGACTAAACCAGGAAAGAAAGGAAAGGCTACACCAGGAAAGAAAGACTGCACCAGGAACGAAAGACCACACCAGGAACGAAAAAAGATCACACCAGGAACGACTACACTAGGAAAGACTACACCAGGAAAGACATAAATGTCTACACCAAGAAATATTACACCAGAAAGAAACGATTACCCAAGAAAGACAGATTACACCAGTGAAGACTACACCAGGAAAGAAAAGAAAGACTACACCAGGAAGGAAAGACCACACCAGAAGGGGGGGAAAGACAACATCAGGAAAGACAGAAATGTCTACACCAAGAAAGACTACACCAGGAAAGAAAGATTACACCAGGAAGGAAAGACTACACCAGAAAGGAAAGACCACCAGAATACACAAGGAAAGACTACACCAGGCAAGGAAAGAAAGACTACACCAGAAAAGAAAGACTACACCAGGAAAGACTATACCCACGAAGACAAGACTACCATCATTGGAACCAAAAAATTCTGCTTCTGTCATATTCAAACTACATAAAAATAATATATATTAATTTTTTTTTCTCTTCATATCAAACTTTTTTTTTAATCAATGTAATAATTTTATTGATACTATTTGGTATAATCAGTATTGAACCGGTAGGAGTCAAAGAATGATATTTTACTTTTTATACTGAGGTAGGCGATGCACAGTTAAAGTTTATTCCAGTCATAAGGAGGTTAGTTTGTATCTAGGTTGTTTGGGGGTTTTCTTTGCATTTCTGCTAGAGTTCCGAGGTTCACCAATGGTAATTGCCCTTCATGGGATGATTTAAGTGTTTTTGACTTGAGTAGGAGTATGTGACCAACAGTTATTGCCCATTGTATTGAATTGAATGAATGTTATTTAAAGAGGGTAATGGCATAAGCAAACATACTTTTTTTAACAACCAGCCCTCTCCATTGTCAGGAAGGTAGCCCCATTCCGACGTTGGGGATGAATGCTGGGTATGTTCGCTTTGGGTTTTTTCGTAGCCAACTGAACAGCTTACATGAGTTACGGGATCTTTAACGTGCATACTGCATGTTCTGCATGTGGAATTAAGGCACTGGCAGGTCTGCACTTAAAAGTTGACCTGGAAGATCGTAAAAAGTTCCTACCGTTAATTTACCAGACGGCTCTTGAGATTCAAACCCACGACTTAATAGACCCATGGGATTGAAGTTGAATGGTCTTGACGACTCGGCTATAGCGTCCGTCGTATTTAAGTGTAAAGGGTTGGGGTTTTTTTCCCTTCATGTTTAGTTGGTATCAAAATGTACAGTTCTTGTCTTCACATTGCGACAACATCTAGCCATACAGTTCTCTCCTTCATTCTCGCTTGGTATCAAAATATCAGGTTCTTGCCTCCGTGTCGAGTTTCTTGGTATCTAGGAACCAAAGTCTTTCTTTCGTGTTCAGTTGGTATCAAAATATAAAACTTTTGCCTTCCTATTGAATCCATCCATAGGGAGCACTTTTCCTTCCTATTGCCTTACCATTCCAAATTTTTTTTTATTGGGTTTTTTTCCCTTTTATATCGAGGATAATGGAATAAGCACTTATGTACTTTTTTTACATCAAATCCCCGTGTGTATGCGGTTTTGTAAATTTTGTCATCCGTTCCCACCGGCACACAGTGGCCTACTCTTACGAAAAGCGGAACAGGATTTAACGTGTGCGCAAGATGTTCTGCGTGCGTTCGCACACGGGGCCTCGGTTTATAGTCTCATCCGAATCTGCACTTTCAGCGCGCTTGCCTTTCTACTGCTTGGTGTCCCCTGCAGAATTTTGAACCCTTGTTTTGTCTTTCAAACTGGTTCAGCAATCTCGAGACGAAGACTTTTTGGCGTGTTGGGATTCTCAAACTGATTCAACAATCTCGAAACGAAGACTTTTTGGTGTGTTGGGATTCTCTAATTCCAGCTCTTTGTGTAGTCGTTGCTTGTAGGAATATGATACCATCCCAAGCTCGCGAGCTTTTGGGGCATAGAGTGTTTCAGGCAATGAGGATGTTGCACCAAGACTGCCACGAAAAAGATCTATGAGTATCCTGTACTATTTACATGCCTAAATTCTAAAAGCTCGCGGAGTTCTTGTTCGGTATTCTTCCTTGAAACGGGACACGATGGGTATGACATTGTGTTGGTTTGGGGATTCTGAGGCATAAGTGTTTAAGCCAATGAGGATGTTGTGCCAAAAGTGCCACGAAAAAGATCTCTTGAGTATCCTGTACTATTTACATGCCTAAATCCTAAAAGCGAACGTTTAGTGTACTTTATCTGGCAAGAAGAATCGAGAACTCGGAACTACACTAAAGTTTTCCAGATTCACCCTAACCTGAAGGAAGTTCTCTTTTATGTATGAAAAACGGAAAGAAAGAAACAGCTCACCATGATACAGACATAATCAGGGTAATAAAGTTGTTTTTCTTCATATTGAAATCGGTGATTTTAGAGTGCAAAGTTCCGATCTTGCTATGGATATAGCTCCTATCAGAAAACTCGCAGCATAGGTCTCTTGTCTTTTCTATTCAACTAGATGGTATCAAAGTTTAAATCTTGTTCCTTTATACTTAGTTCTCTCCCTTCTACTTAGTTGGTTTCAAAATGTATACTACTTTCCTCCAAAAAGTGTTACCTTTGTGTCAAAATATAATGTCCTTTCTTTCCAGTTGAGTTTGCGTTTAAAAAAAATTCATATTCAGCTAGTATCCAAGTTTAAAGTTTTTTCCTTCAAGGCGAGTTTATTAACGTGATAGAAAGTTCTTGCTTCATGTAGCTTTAGTTGATATAAGAAGCCATTTCCTTTACGTTGTGTTATTTGCTGTCAAAAAGAAAGTTATGTCCTCTACCATAACTAGTTTATAGTATAACCTCTCCGTCATGTAAGAATAGTTGGTATCAGAGTATGAGTTCTTTTGTTTATATTAAGCATATTGAGTGTTAAAATATATTTTCCTGTCATATCAAAGTCGTTATTGTTTATGACAAAAGGATTATTTCTTTTGTATTGAGTGACTTGATATCAAAGCACAATATTTCTTTTGTATTGAGTGAGTTGATATCAAAGCAAAATGTTTCTTTCATTTTGAGTTGGCTGGTGTCAAAATACATATTTATTTATTCATTGTTGAATAAGTTGGTGTCAGAGTGTAAAGGCTTCTTTAGTGTTAAGGTCACTCCTTCATAATGAATTGAGTTAATACCAAAGAATAACGCCTTCCCTTTGTACTGAAGTAGTTGGTATCAAAATGAAACTTCTTTCGATTAGATTTATTCAGTGTTCAAGTATAAAGTCTCGTGTCTTCTTATTTAGTTGGTATCAAAATATAAAGTTGCTTCCTTCATATTGTGTTAGTTGGCACTCAAGTGGAAAGTTCTTTCTTCACTTCGAGTTAGCTGGTATTAAAGCATAAAGTTCTTTCCTTCACATTAAGCAAGTTGGTATCAAACTACTACATTTTCCTTAAAATTGGGTTTTTTTCGATTTTAAGAGTTGTTTTCTTCATACATTAGCTTGTGATAATATAATGGACAGTTTCTCTGATGCTGAAATTGTGGTGAAGGTCGGGTCTCTGAATCAAGTAAAATATACACAGGACCAAAGGAACATGTTCTGATTAATTGCTGTTGAAAGAGAAATGGTTGGACCGTCCTGCTCCTGGCTTACAACGTTGCTATGGTATGGTGCCCTGAAATAATGCAGAAAATTCTAGACCAAAAATTCCCAATTAGAAGTACTCGTATAAAATGGATATATAACAAGAACAGGCTGGAAATGTATGGTTGGGGAGAGTTAATGTAAATAGAATCAGACAAGCCTGATGTTCGAAATATTCACTTTGCTCATTACTGGTATACTATCTGGAATTTCACCCCAAAAAAACAAATTATTCTCCCGTGATTTTGCTGCGATCAGCTTAAGAAAAAAAATATGTGCACACAGGGCAAGTGATGAGTGTTTAAAGAAAGAACAGTACTGTTCCTGTTAACTACTTTTTCCCCAGCAGTGCTGTTCCATTGTGCAGTTAACACCTAACTCTAACCCCAGTTCCTGCCCCATGCCGCAAACCCTACCGTTTGACCATCCTGGTCCTAATGTTTTAACTGATAACACTGTTCCCTTCACTAACTCTGACTCCGTTCTGCGGTATGGGGAAACCGTTAAACAAGGAAACAGCAGTACAGGGAAATAGTGGTTTGAGCTTACTGACCACTTGAAGATATTTTATACTGGAGATTGCCCTGATTTTGGAAGGATTTACAAAGAAAAATTAACATGCAAGAAAAAAGAAAGAAAAGTCGGTCTTAAGCGAAGCTTCCAAGGTTTTGATACTGGAGAAAAAATTTTCACTGTAGGGAACTCCATGTACTGTTTTGTCTTTATAATGTTCTACTCGCAGATGTTGCTTCAAGTCCTACTCGTTTGTATCAAATTAGAAAGTTTTTCCTTTTATATTTAGTTAGTGTCAGAGTATAAAACTTTTCTTTTCATTTCATTTTTATAAGTTTAAAGCTTTCCACTAAGTTGGTCTCACTCTCTAAAGTTTGTCTTCATATGAAATCAGTCGGTGTCAAAAAGTTGAGTTCTTCCCTTGCTATTGAGCCAGTTGGTGTCAAGTAAAGTGTCTGCTCTGAATCTAGTCAGTTGGTGTCGAACTCTTTCCTTCATATTCCAGAAGTATCAAAGTATGGTGTCAAAAAGTTACGTTCATCTCTTGCTATTGAGTGAGTTGGTGTCAAAGTGTCTGCTGTGAATCTAGTCAGTGGGTATCGAACTCTTTCCTTCATATTCCAATAGTATAAAAATATAGAGTTCCGTCCTACGCATTTGCTAACCTGGCACCAATGTATGAGTCTTTTCTTCATGTAAATTCAGTTGGCGTTATATGCAGGCTTTTCTCTTCCATATTGAGATTGCTGTAACAAAATAGAAAGCTCTTTCCTGTCTGTTGAACTAGATGGTGCCAAAGTAATATATTTTTCATGTTGAGTTAGCTTAGCTTTCATCAAAGGTTCCAGCATTTTTGTTTCGTCTTTCACATCAGGTTAGTTGGTATGGAGTATAAACTTTCTTTTATAAAAAGTTCGTATCGATATATAAAAATCGCTCCTTCACCAGAAATCAGTTACTATCGATGTGCAGCGTGTTTTCCCTTTGCATTGAAATTGTCATCAAAGTCTAAAGCCTATTTTTCTGGTATCGAGGTCGAAATTTCGTTCCATCAATTAGTCTGTATTAAAAAAGAAATTTACCTATTAAATAAGTTGTAACCAAACTATAAAGAGGTTTTCTTTCTAATGACCTTGTTGGTGCCAATGTTTTCCCTTCATATTCAGCTAAATGTTGTCAAAGGAATAATCTCTTTCCTTCATGAGTTATCTGCTATGTAAGTATAAATATCCTTTCTCTTTATTGAACTAGATGGGGTCAATTTATCAAGTTCCTTTCTCCATAATTATTGATTCAGTCGGTATCAATTTGCATCAAAACATCAAGTTCTTTTTTCTCTAGTAAGGGGGTTGATGCACGGTTTTATTTAAATACACAGTAGATTTTGCAGTCATCTTTCAAACTTTCATGTCAACTACTTCGAATAACTTGATCTAACTATTAGCATGTCTTAGCAGATTCTTTCTCGTCAACACCACCTGCCATGCGAAATAGACCGTAATAGAACTCGCAGCACCTAGGCATTGTATGTCCGCTGCAGAACATAGCCCTCCACAGCAGTCCTCCATCGATTTCCATCCTGCGCATATCTGTGCCATGTCAGGCCCTTGTATTAAATTTTCTTGATGTCATCAAGCCATCTGGTTGCTGGTTTGCTCATGGTTCTGAAGCCCTATCTTGGCTGCCATTGTGTGCAGCTTTTTTCCCGGTCTATTGTCACCACTTGTCTTGCATTGAAGTGTGACCTGCATCTTCCATTTCATCAGCAAGAACTTGAGAATGGAATCTGTTAGCCCTGGCGTTCTCAGCGTGGCCTAGTTTTTATTAATCATGTGAAAAGAAATGTTTTAGGTACTTTGTCATTTGATGCGATTTTTGGCTTTTTTTTTGTTGGAGTTCAAAGGGCCTGAAGTGAATGTTATTGTGGAGTTACCCAAACCAAATGACCCCACAGGCCTAATAATGGCTTTGGTGATGAGTAGAGCTATGAACAATGCATTAAATGACATGAAGTGAAACCATCATTATTTCTTCGTGATGGTTTCTTTAGAGTTTTACTGGTGGGTCCTTTTTGTCTTATTTGTTTTATTCTTTTTTCTGCTGGCCAAAGAAGAGAGCGTATTTACTGAAAAGAGAGCCAAAAGGAAAGAAATGAAGTTTGAAACAAAAATGATGTTCCGCGATATGCATGCAACTGAGGCCTAAAGTATGCATCTGTATAATTGTATATATATATATAGAGAGAGAGAGAGAGATAATTTTATGTATACATATATATTAATCGTGCACGCACTCACACAACGTGTGTGTGCGCGCGCATGCGTGCGTGCCCCCAGGCACGCCAGCAGAATTTTTTTAAAGATAGTTTTACTGACTTGTTGAATAAATATTGTTGTATTGCTGTGATTGCCTGTAGCTGTTATGGCCCATAATGTCAAGACGGAAGTGTCTGGCTTTGGGGGGTTTGGATTTTTTGTTTTTTTTGCATGTATTTTTATTTTAATCTAATGAAAATATTCAGACAGTAAGTCTGGTCCTGCCACTGCCTGTGTGTTTTGTTTCCAACCAGCAAGATCAGAGACTTAGGTTCCTTTATCGGGATGAATTTAGTCATCATTATCATTATTTTTCTGAATAAAAGTGAAAATACCTGGGTTTTTTCTAGTTGCATTCAGTCATAACAATCACAGTATTGCTTTTCAACATGGGGTAGGGGGTGGGGGGGCTTCTAATGCAAAAGTATTTATAGCTGCGTGTGTGTTTGAGAGAGAGAGAGTATTTGTATATGAAATATACCTGAATTTTTCTATATAGAATTTATTAATGTGATTTTAAAAGCCGGTTGTTGGTTTTGTTTTGAAACTGTGTGGATTTGTCGTCTTTAGCATTAAATGATGTTGGCTTTCTATTGTTTACTCATTTGCTCGTAGCCTACATGTTTATGTCTGGTTCGAGGTGATAAAATACGAGGATTCGTATTAAAAAAAATGTGTTCGTATTGGTACTGACATAGTCATTAATATTAATGAGATTCGGATATTTTACTTCAAATGCAATTTTTTTTAAATACTTCTTGTAGTACTGTGTACATTCATTAATTATCTTTGATTGGATATTCATTACGCGGTTGTTATGATTCAGTCGATTATTCAAAACTGTCAACTGTCAGTCTTTTGATCACATTTGATGTTGATAAGACTACAAATTTGTTTAGTTTACAGAAAAATTTGCTCGTTTTATAGGTCAAATATCATTTAGTAAAGTATGTATTGAAAATTCTTTTTTGGGGGGGGCCCAGTTTTGCTTTCAATACATTAATTTTTTTCCTAGAAAAATTAACACGTCTTTGCGTTTATAGCATATCGTTGTCTGGGATTGAGATGTATTTTGTTATTAGACTACATTTTTTTCTGGAGATAATCAACTTTTGGAATGTGCCACGCTTTGTATTGTTTCAACTTCTAGTACGATAATAAATAACCGTTAATGCAGAGAGAGCTGAAATGTATCGGTTCCTTTTTTTAATGCATCGAAATGTTATCTTGTTGTTTTTCAAATTAATGACAATTGCATCTTTGAACTAAATTTTGTTCATATGCTTTTAAAATATCTTTTTTTTTACAAGTTTGCTGTATCATCAAAAATGTGTGATATTTCTCCCCTACTTTTTGTGCAAATATCCTTTAACAAAGTAAAAGTTTCAGTATGAAATAGATGCACGTATAAATCGAGGGGAAAGCAAGCAAACGTAGCCCATTCCCCATGTTTTCTTTGTTATTGGTCTTTTTGTTTGTTTTAGGAGTGTTACAAGTTCGTCATATGTTTTTAGAGACTATTGTCATACTTTTTTTGTTTTTATTAGTCAAACGCCATCAATACTCTGTGTACTACTTTGCAAAAAATGTCTTACTTTATTGTCTGAAAGTTGGCTACATTGGAAATGTGTGTTGCTGGCACAACCAATGCTCTGGTCTATGCTTTGTATACTACACAGATTTTCCAGCAACATTTGTAGTATTTGTGTCTGTGTGTGAGGGGAGGGCGGAATGCAGAATTCTTGTTGTAAGACTCGTGTGTGTGTCTGTGTCTGTGAGTCTCTGTGTGTGTCTGGCTGGCTCGCTGTTTCAATGTGTCTGTGTATCTCTGTCTTTTTATCTCTGTCTGTCTGTGTCCGTCTGTTTGCCTGTCTTTGTGTGTGAATGTGTGTGCGCACGCGCGCGCGCGCACACACACCCACTAACTTGTGGCACTGCTCTTGTGGCGACTCGTTCTACCGGAGGGGGAGGCTCGAATTACACGTTAGAGGTTTTCCTCGACTGAAAGTGGTTTACAAGACAACACATTACAGCACACTCCCGTAGGTTTGATTAGATGTGGATGAAATTTCATTCTCAGAAAAGATAGATTCAGCTTCTAAGGCTAATAATAACTTGGAATATAAATGGGTTTCGAGGTTGACTGATGGTGTTTGTCTCAAAAAATCTTGGTTTGTCTTCGAGATACTTTTGCGCCTGGGTTTGGGTTTTTTTGTTGTTTTTTTTGGGGGGTGGTTTGTTTTGTTTTGGTTTTTGCTTATGAAATGCTCAAGGACTTTTGACTCTGAATTCTGAATGTAATCTATGATCTGTCGAGTCTGAAAAATATTAGCTTTCTAGTTAGTTTCTTTCAGCCCTGGTTTGCTTTTCTATATACTCTATTTAAAAATTAAAAAAACAACCAGATCATATAAAGCGAATTTCTTGGGCCCCCGAATCTAAATAATTCCTTTACTTTTTTTAATTATGCGCTCGGAATTCCCTCTTTTCTATTCCTCCCTTAGTTTCTGCCTTGTTCCTTTTCGTCCTGTCACCTCCCTTTCGTCTATTTTTCTGTCTTCCTGGTCCGTTACCTTGCCGTTTTTTTCCCTCCAGAAAGACTTAAAAGATGACATTTTTCTTCCACGCCAATGTCCAGGGCTTAAATGGCACATAATTTAGCTCATAATTATTACAGACATTAGAAGCTGTTTGACGAAGTCGAATAAAGTAAATACTTAGTTGAAACTGCGGGAAAACGAATGAAAGGCATTTAATGGCCGCAAAATCTTTACTGTCTTTGAGACATAACAAATCAAACTGGAGAAACTCGTGGCAAACGAAATGATTATCAAGATAGTTTTTCAGTTTGTCATTCAAAGTCATCGTGATGAATGAAATCGACATTAATTTCGTTTTCAGTTTTTGTTAAGGTTGTTTCTATGATAAATGTTAATTTAGTTTTTAGTTTCAGGTTATTTCAGGGTTGTCTCAGTGATAAATGGAATCAACGTTAAATTCATTTTTAGTTGTAGGTTTTTGGGGGGTTTTTTTAGGTATGAGTGATGAATGGAATCAACATGAATTTTTTAAATTTCAAATTCCCAAAGTGGTTCACCGCACTTACAACAACGTCCTATATAATACATGGGGACCGGATAGTTCAGTGGTCAGAGCACTCGCTTTCCCCAAGCTAAGGTAAAGCAGCATCGATCGTGATTACTACTTGGATGAGTGACCGTTTGCGCGCCTTGGCTTCAGTACAGTCCCCCAGTTCACCCAGCTGTAAATGGGTATCCGCCTCTTTAGGGTCAGGGAAGGTAAAGCAGCGAGGGAGAGGAGATGGGCGCCGCCCTTCATATGCAGACTCCTTGAGAAGCTGAGATCTCTGATGTGTCACTCCCCTAGGACCACGTAGGTTATGAGACACTTTTACCTTTTTAGATAATTATGTATAATACACCACGTGTAGTCATAAACAAAACGGGGGCAGAGAGAAAGGGCCAAAACTGAGAATGAACATGAAGGTGAAGAGGTTTTCAGGCAAATACAGGTCACACACCACGGTTAGATTATGGCAGTTTTCTTTCTATTTTCATATAATTGCCATTCTTGCATTCATACTGCACGCACTAAAACATCCACAGAAATAGAAACGCACTTTTTGTAAAGCACTAGCCCCTGAAGGGTGAAGAGGTTTTAAGGCAAATACAGGTTACACACCACGGTTAGATTTTGGCACTTTTTCCGTCTATTTTCATATAACTATCACACTTGCATTTGTACTGCACGTACTAAAAGCATCCACTGAAAAAAAAAAACTTTTTGTGAAAGACTAGTCTCTCTGAAAGCGAAACGATTTTAAGGCAAACACAGGTTACACACTACGGTTAGATACTGGCACTTTTCCTTCCATTTTCATACATCACTCTCGCATTCATACTGCACGTGCTAAAGCATCAACAGGATTTTTTTTAACCCACTTTTGTGTAAAACACTAGCCCCTGACTCGGAACTCGGGACAATACGAACAACTTTGGTAGGTTTGATCTTCTTTTTTGTCTAATTTTTCATCAAACACTGTACCCTCTCAGTCTTTTGTCGTCTACTAGGTCTTCTTTTTTTCTAATTTTTCAGCAAACACTACCCCCTCAGTCCTTTGTCGTCTGCTAGATGCCTCACCACAATAGTATGCATGCACGGTATCAAGGCTGTAAGAACACAAGCAATCCTCATTTTGATGATCATTTCCCACTTTCCCATCACTACCTGGTGTCACTGTATGGCCTCATCCCAAAGCAAGTACACGATGCATTTCTTCATACTTAAAAGCAATCTATGAAAACTAGCGAAAATTTTCTTCTGACACTGTAGAAAATACTACATGACCCTGCAAGCTAACTCCGAATTGTAGCCAAACGGTCCTCTTGGCCATTCGCCTATTTTCAGTCTCCATAAAAAGGCTTCCTGCTGTTAAATTCAGCATCCATCTTGCCATCATAACCTCTTATTTCTAAAAGAGGCTTCTAGGAAAAAGGACACAAACGATATAAGACAACCTCTTTGCTTGCCTTTTTAAAAGAAAAATGTTTTTTATCATTACCTCTTCTTTCTTTTCGAGGGTTCTTTTTTAGTTTAGGTTTTTTTTTTCTTTCTTTCTTTTTTTGATTGGGGGGGGGGGGGGGGGGGGGTCATTTGAGAGCCGCCTCCATAATCACTATACTTGCCCTGTCATTTCTCTTTGACGTTATGAACCCTTTTTTTCACGAGGGGAAGGCTTTTAAGAGCCTATTATTTTCGTCTTTTTTAGGATAGGGCCGAATTCATTGATCGTAATGGATCCAATATTTTTCTCACTTGGATACCAATTTTTCTCCCGTTGCGAGTTATAGGCATAACTGGGAGGATGGGAGGAGCGGTGTTGGGAGTAGGTCTTCCTAAATCACAGGGTCTATAGACAAAGTCTTCCTAAAGAACAATGTCTATGGGGAAGTTGTCCTAAGTCATTGGATCTATGCAAATGTCTTCCTAAATCACAGGATATAATTCAATTTTTGCCTATATTATTCACGTGTTTTTTTTATTGCCGTTTTATTTTTCGTTCATCGGATAGAGCTCTGAGGTTCACTAATGGTGAGAGTTTAAGTATGGGTTTCGACTTCGGGGAGTATTGACGTATAAATGAAAAGAAAGGGATCGGTAGAAAATAAATAACCTTGGCCGAACAGTTTGCCGTGTTCCAGCTCATTTTGAGAGAACGTAGCAGGAAACATGTCTAAAAACAAATAAAAATTAAATTTTAAAAATGTCATCTGAACGCTTTGATTTGTTGCTTTACAAGATTCAGCGCTATATAAAGTCTATACATTATTATTATTATTAATATTATTATACAAGTTTGTTGGCTTTATTTTATAGTCTCTTCAGTTGGATTAGGAGAGGAGAGAAAACAAGTCCAGTTTCAAAGAACTTCAGGAAATGGAAGGAAGGAGAGCACCATTCAATTCGAGCCGAAGTCGGAAGCGCTGGGCCTGACTTGCTAGGTTGCTTAACGGCAGCCTGACGCATTCGGCTCCATGACACACAACAGTAGTTGATGTCTCTGAGGCTTCGACAAAGAAGCGGGAAGAACAAGTTGATACACAAAACAAGCAAACAAAAGCACAGACTGGTGGTATCCCAGAGAAAACTTCAAGAAACTGCAGATCTGAGCTTTCAATTGGTTAAATTCGAAATACATACTTCCCCCGTGGGGATGCCGGGGTCCTGTCGGTATAAAACAGGAATTCCCTCTTGTCTATCCCGCCCTTTTATGTCTGCCTTGTTCCTGTCACCTCCTCCTTGTCTATTAATGTTGTTATGTCTACCTGGTCCATTATTTTGTTGTTCCGAGAAAGACGAACAACTCTCTCCCACGCTGATGTCAGGTACCCGGGTAAGTCCCTCAGGCTCTCTTAACGGCAGTGCAAAGCATTTTCCGCTTATATGACAGACAGTGGCTGTCACTGTCTGAGCATTTGATTTTTCGTAAGAGTAGGCCATTGTGTGCCGGTGGGAACAGATGACAGAATTTACAAAACCGCATACACACGGGGACTGGAGTATAAAAAAAAAGCACATAAGTGCTTATTCCATTACCCTCGATATAAAAGATTTTTTTTTTTTTAATTTTTATAAAATAAATATGAAGAAGATGAATCGATTTCATTTTTCAGATTCTGTTTACTTATATCACCCTATTTGTTTGAGTTTTGTTGGGTTTTGTTTTTTTTAGCCTAGTCACACCATTGGGGGACGGGATAGCCTAGTGGTTAGAACATTGCTCTCGCAATCTGACACCCCGGGTTCGATTCCCGTTCAAGGGGATATTTTCCCCTGGAGTTAACATCAGTGCCGACTCCACAGAACATCTTGCGCACACGTTAAATCCTGTTCCGTTTTCGTAAGAGTAGGACATTGTGTGCCGGTGGGAACAGATGACAGAATTCACAAAACCTCATACACACGGGGACTGGATGTAAAAATGCACATAAGAGCTTATTCCATTATCCTCGATATAAAAGAATAACATATAAAAGAATAAACTAAAATTTAAAAGAATAAACTGTCTGAGCATTTGATGAAGAAGAAGTATAGTCAATCTTATCTTTCAGATTCTATTTACTTATATCACCCCATTTATTTGTTTGTTTTTTAGCCTAGTCACGTCATACACTTCCACCCCTCCCTCCCCCCCCCCCCCTCTCCTCTCTCTCTCTCTCTCTCTCTCTCTCTCTCTCTCTCTCTCTCTCTCTCTCTCTCTCTCCTCTCTCCTCTCTGTTCTACCCGACTACTGGGTCTCCCAATACCCACGACCATGATGACTCTTGTTTGGTGATAAACTACAATCCTCACTGGATTCTCCCGTGGGAAGGTTAAGGCACAGGAAGGTCTGCACTGTCTTCTTGGTACGGGGAATCGAAGTACTTTGTTATTATTGTTGTTGTTGTTGCTGCTGCTCCTTGGCTAGTGCTCCAAGGTTCACCAAGGTTGAAATTTTGCGTATGCGAACGTTTTTACCGGTTATGGCGGTAGCTGCATTCTGACTTCGTATGTGTGTGGAGGGGGGGTGGGAGGGGGGGAGAGAGAGGGAGGTCGGATCGGATCATCTAGGTCGTGTCGTGCAAGGGCCTTGAGATGTTCACAATTTAGCTGCTGGAATTAACACACACACACACACACAAAGCCTACGTCTCGCCTAAACACAATTCCCTGCTGTCGATATAGCTGAAACGGTAACTCTCAAACACCGAATGTCGGGTACCATAGTTTTGGATGCTGCCCACCTACCCCGGACAGACGAAGAGAGAGCTTTTCATTTCTCTCTCTCTCTCTCTCTCTTCTCTCTCTCTCTCTCTCTCTCTCTCTCTCTCTCTCTCTCTCTCTCTCTCTCTCTCTCTCTCTCTCTCTCTCTATCTATCTATCTATCTCTCTTCGGATGAGACAATAAACCGAGGCCCCGTGTGCGAACGCATGTAAAATATCTTGCGCGCGCGTTAAATCCTGTTCCGTTTTTCGAAAGAGTAGGCCATTGTGTGCCGGTTCGAACAGAGGACACAATTTACAAAGCCGCATACACACGGGGACTGGACGTAAAAATGCACATGAGTGCTTATTCCATTATCCTCGATAAAAAAGAATAAATAAAATAGATTAAAAAAATAACTCTCTCTCTCTCTCTCTCTCTCTCTCTCTCTCTCTCTCTCTCTCTCTCTCTCTCTCTCTCTCTTCTCTCTCTCTCTCTCTCTCTCTTCTCTTTCTTTCTTTCTTTCTTTCTTTCTTTGGCTACTCTCATCCACGCCCAGCCGGTTCCTTAAATGGTGGAGAAAGTCCCCTGGGGAAAAAAAGGAGTCTACCTACATTCACAGATTTCGGGACTTCAGAATCTCCCGCTTTGATGGAGACTTCGGAATTTTTTTTTTTGGGGGGGGGGGGGGATGGTGGTGGTATTTTTGTGTTTTTTGGCACTTACCGCTGTCGATGACACCTTCTGCAAGGATTAGGGGCCCTACGATCAAATCCCTTTCCTCTTCCAATTTTTTTTTAATTATGCATAAGTGAGACGATTACATTCTTGCGTCTACTCTTAAGAACTTTGAAGAACCAGTCAGGTCTAGAACATTCTGAGGAGTCAGGGAACCCCAATTTTTTTTGTTAAGGGCTGTCACAGCCCAAGAAACTTGTTTTTTTTCTGTCCAAAAGGATGCCAGATTTTTTTTTAATCAACACGTAAGTGCAGAATGATGTAAAAAATATACAAAACTTCTCAATAGACTGGAAGAAAACGATTTTTAAAAAAGAAAAAAGAAAACAAGACAAAACCAAATTGACAGCTCACACATCAACAAAACAAAAACAAACAAAAAAACAATGCAGCAGGCCAACAAAAAATAAATCCTGGCTATGAAACGAACAACTACAAAAAATATAAGCTAAAAAAAACCCCTAAGCTAACAAAACAAGAACCGAACAAAAAATATATATCCGAAATTCGAATGTCACATGTTTGGGGTTATGGGTGAAGATGAGTAGGTTGAATCGCGGCATAGAGAATGGGAGACAAACATTTAACAGTCGAACGCTTTTAATTGACTTACTTCCCTTGAATCACTTAAAATTTCACTACGTCCCAGTAATGCATGAATCCGACAATCGTTCAAATTTGGCGACAAATGTTGATAGCTCGTCTCTGATTTAAATATCTACAAGAGCAAATTCAAAATTTTGCCTATCTTGATTATTATAGTTGTGTATAATCTATTCTCATCTTTCTACCCCAGTCCACTCTAGTCTAATAAATAAATATAAAAAATTATTATAATATACCACTTTCTGCCAAGGTAGGTTTTTCTGTAAGCGTGAAATTCGACTAGGAAGGCCGCATCCATTACAACAGCAGTTTTCATCCTTTTTGACTTATTATCTTTTTTTCTGTTCATACACGCATCTTTTCATTCCCTTTGTGGGTATTTTCTTTGGAAAATTTTGTTTAGGGACAACTCTTGTTTTAGGTCTAAAACCAGTTTTGCACACAGGATCTCGCTCTATGCTTTACCATCTCATCTGAAGGACTGTCACCGGCTACACACAAACAAGCACACACACACACACACACACTCACTCACTCTTTCTCAGAGACAGAGAGACGATGAGGCTGTATACCGGTATTAATTTGGGGGTCATGTTCTGTAGAGTGCAAGTGGAAAAAAATGTTGATTTTCACAGAATTTTTTTAAGCATGAAAAAATGGACTGTGCACTTGTTTTGGGGATTGAGGCCATAGAGCATTACCAGGTAGTCACGAGAAAGTTGGAAATAATCATCAAATGGGGATTGCCTGTATTCCGACAGCGTTGACCCCACACATGCATATTGCCATAAGGAAGCTAGCAGACCACAAAGGACTGAGGGGGTACAGTATTTCCTGAAAATTTTTTAAAATTTCAAATTTATCAAATTTGTTCAAAATCACATGAGTTTTGAGTCAGAGGCTAGTCTTTCACAAAAAGTGGTTTTTATTTCTGTAGATGCCTTAGTACGTGCGGTATGACTATAAGAGTCACATAGAAAAACAGAAGGAAAATAGTGATTTTTTTAATACTGGTGTGCAGCCTGACGTACAACAATGGGCGTAGCATGCCAAAGCTGAAGTAGTACTTTGTCTAACCCATTCCTTTCACAAACACATCACAAACACTCACGAACCTGTTCTTTTCTTTCTGCTTCATCAATCTCCCACAATGGACAGCACATCTCACAAAACAAGATGGGAAAAACAAAATGGGAGAAATAAACTTGTTTATGTCAAACAACGGAGGCTGTACGTGCAGAGGCGCTCACACACACACACACACACACACACCCGGGAGCATGCATGCACATACGCACACACACCACATACGCAGGCGCGCACGCAAACACACACAACGAACGCTTACACACGAATACACACACGCGAGCACGTACGCACACGCGCGCACACGCACACACGCACGCACGCACACACACACACACGCCCACACACATACACGCACACACGCACACACACACACAAACGCTTAGTTCTAATGTAAGAGGTGAAATTGTGACTGAAATTGTTCATTTAATTCATTTTTTGTCCACACGTGGTACCTGTATACAATTTTGCTGGATTCCATCCCATTGTGGTCTTTGGGGAAATGAATGGGCAGATTGCACAGCTAAAAGGGGTGCAATGAACAAGGAAAATACCATCAAAATGCAACTGCCGCTGTCTTTACAAGAGGGATATTGTCTTCTAAAGAAGACTTGCTGGGATCAGTTTGGCACTCTATATCATGAAACTTATCATTCAAAAGGATGTGCAAGGCCTAAGTCGACAAAGTCTAAATACAACGATTTCTCTGATCAGAACAAATTGTGTCATAGACTGTTGACAAGTCTGATATACAGACTAAGGCTCGATGCTCTCAAAACGAAATTCAGTCGAAATGTGTCATGTATTTGTGGTGATCAGATTACGCCAGAACATGTTATGTTTTATTGTGATCAGTTGAAGCCGTTTTTGCCGGATTGGTTGTCTAACAACAACTCTGCTAGTTTATCCCACACAGACATTTTGGTTGATAATCTTAAAATGCTAGAATTAGTGAAGGGCTTGAGTAAGAGCCCAGTCGGTCGGTTTTTATAACAGATATTTGTTGTTCCTGTTCAAGTTAAATTTGATTCCGTTTGATTTCTTAACATAATATAATTCTTTTTTTTTTTAAAACATCACATCTATGTAGGCCTACATATTCCTAGCTGATGTAGAGTATACAGTTCCTATGCACACACACACACACACACACACACACACACACACACACATACCTTACACACACATTCATATACACCCAAATACACACATACACTTGCATAAACACACACACACACAATCACACACAGGCATACACACAGGCATAAACACACACACACACACACACACACACACACACACACATACAAACACGTGCGCCCGCACACTCACACTCTATACACAAATATGTACACACATCTACACCCATGTATGTTCTCTCTCTCTCTCTCATATACACACTAACACATATACACACCCACTCACATACACACACGTGCACACACACTCACACAAACATACAAACACACACAAACACACATACATACACACACACACACACACACACACACACACACACACACACACACACACACACACACACACACACACACACACACACACACACACACACACACAACTTGTCTAATATCACGTAATGTGAAAAGACGTTAAATTAAAGAAGAACACACAAACGCTTGCACAGGCAAGCACCACGCAGCGCGCCCGCACACACACACACACGCAGCACGTTTGCTGCGTGTCCAATCTAGGCGGACTCAAGCTGAACATTTTAAATGCATCCCTTACTTGTAGAATAAGGCTGATGAATGGCCCCTTAAAACAATAGATTAGTGTGGTTGGGTGCACACACATAAACTGTGCAAGCAAGCACACTTGCATGTGTGTGCATACGCATTCACACAGACCCGCGCGCGCGCGCGCGCGCACACACACACACACACACACACACGCACGAGTGTGTTCGTGAACACACACACACACACACACACACATGACTGTCCGTGCGCGCATACACACACACACACACACATGAGTGTGCTCACGCTGGCACACACACACACATGCACACACTTATACACAGATGCTCCTAGGCAGTTTTGTTATAAAGATGATGTTAAAGGACAAAAAAGTTAAAGTGTTAAATGCATAAAATGTATGAAGATTACATCAATCTTACAGGGAGAAATTATAGATAGGGTAGTGTTCTCTATCTGTCTGTCCTCTTTCTGTCTGCCTGCCTCTCTCTCTCTCTCTCTCTCTCTCTCTCTCTCTTAGCTCTGAGGTCTTGCATGTGTGTGTGTGTGTGTGTGTGACTTTCTGTCCGTCTGTCTGTCTGTGTGTCTTCTCTCCTGTGTCTATGTCTGTGCCTTGAGTGTGCGGTGCATGTGTCAGTACATGTGTGTATATACATACGTGAAGAGTGATCTATAGAGGATGCTTTGTATGTTCAGCATTTGGCTTGTTCAGCGCGGGTCTATACATAGCCTAAACCTTCAGTTTGGCACTTGAAATGCGAGGTATTTGACACATGAAGCCATTAAGCTGGGAACACACAATCTCTGTCGACTTTGTCACTGAGAGAAAGAGACAGTTC